>CM053598.1:159770254-159805768 GCA_028646575.1 Pseudocheirus occidentalis | reverse complement strand
GTTCAATGCTTGGTACCCTCATTAATAATGTATATTAACTAAATTACTTCACATTCTTTTAAAAATAGAATATTTTGGAATATTCAAAATGCTCTCAAAAGGTAGGGTTTCTTTTTTGTAAGAAAAGATCATATAACTGCTTTTTGTTTTTTCTTTCCTTCCTTCCTTCCTTCCTTCCTTCCCTCTTTCCTTCCCTCCTTCCTTCCTTCCCTCTTTCCTTCCCTCCTTCCTTCCTTCCTTCTTTCCTTCCTTCCTTCCTTCCTTCCTTCCTTCCTTCCTTCCTTCCTTCCTTCCTTCCTTCCTTCCTTCCTTCCTTCCTTCCTTCCTTCCTTCCTTTCTTCCTTCTTTCCTTCCTTCCTTCCTTCTTCCCTTTTTCTCTCTCTCTTCTGCATTTTTATATCCCAGAAAGTTTGCAAAGAATTGTCTGGGCTTTTTTTCATGAGAATAAGAAAACAGTGCAATTTACTCTTTTCCTTGGAGTCAAATGCAGTGCCCAATTGTGGCAATTGAATGTTCTCAAGTGCCTAGTAATATTTAATACTCTCTTTTATTCTCTTTAGATGCTCTCTATTTTAATACCTAACTTCTATTTTGCATCATGTTTCATCTACCTCCAATCCTATTTGGAAGTAGGCTCAATATAAATATGATATGAAAAAGTTAAACTCAAAGAGATATTGACTTACCTCTCATTTTTATTGCCAGATTATCATCTTGATAGAGTGATGTACTCTTGAATTCATGACAAATTGGTAACTACTACTAAAGATTGGTTTTAAGACATAATTTGGATAGTAATCCCTTGAATAGTGTAAATTGGTAATTAAGTTTTGGGCCATATAAATTTCTTTACCTCTTTCACTGGTACTATTCTGAGGCTCAAAGAAGTTGATCTTTATGGAAATCTGGAAAAGTAGAAATTTCTAAAGGTGGAAGTTTCTGTTCTTGGGTGTATGTACACATTGCAATTGTGTGTAGAGCTCAAAACCGTAAAGAAGCAAAATATATATATTAAATTTCAACATACTTATTGACCTGCATTCCAGTTGACTGTAGAGAATCTCTAGTCATGTCTATCTGTTTTTGATACCTCTACAGAATAACTGTCCAGCATCCTCTGCCCAACCAATCAGAATGTAGGAAAATCTACAGATATGACGGCATCTACTGTGAATCTACCTACCAGAAGTATGTTGAAATCTTTGTGAGTCTTTCCTCTGGCTCGTGCATCAGTACTTGTGGTTGCCAGCTATTCAAAAATATACATGTATTGAAACCTTATTTTTTCTGATTATATGGGAAAAAAGACAAATCAAAGAAAAAAGTACCTCTAAAAACAAGATAGAAAAAAATGTTAATTCTTTTGAAATTATGCTAAAAGTTTTTTTAAAAAATGACTTTATTAAAGCTCTTAGGTAAGCTGCTGTATATTGCAATAAACAAGTACTTATATGCAAGAAAATCTAGGCAAAATACAGTGCACAGGTGCTTCACATCTTAGGGATTTGAAAGGTGTGTTATGTATAAATTAGCTGTCACTTTTTTTCAATCCTGTAATGGAATGATGAGTTGTAATTTGCATAATCCTTTAAGAAGTCAAATTATACTGTCATGTAGCAGACTTAACATGCTAGCTAAGATTTCATAGCTTTGCAGCTAATTAGTATGTACCTTATAGGACAGTTAAATTGAAGATGAGTCCTCTTGCATTGCAGTCTTTTGCCTTTGTCCGTTATTTAACAGAAACTGCATTGTTAGTAACAAGCTGTTATGAGTATTGTAGAAGAAAGTACCCTGGATAGCAGGAATAAAAGGCATTTTAATATGATATAGTTTGACTTTTATTGCCTTTGCTGTGGGAAAAGTTTTTTTTTTCTTTTAGCATAATCCAGATTAGATTCTTGAGAGCAATAACCATCTCTAATTTATTCTTGCATCCTTTCCCACAGTACTTAAAACAATGTATTGGACACAGTAAATGTTTGATAAATCTTTGTGGAACTGAGTAGGATTCAAGATGAGATCAAATTTATATTTTCCAGAATCATTAAGAAATACTTAAAGCCAAGTGTGAACAGTTATGGTATTGACAGCTTGAAATAGCAATGTAAACAAAATCATCATTATAATTATCACTTGCTAATTCTTATGTTTTTATAGATCATTATTTAAATTTTCATATTCATATTAATTTTCTGGTGCCAGAGTTTGTCTTTAAAAAGACAGATTTTTCTTGAAGAATGTTTCTTTATTGGGAGTTGATGTGAAGAGTTGATTTGACCAAATAGTATAATCTGTTGAGTTCTCTCATTTCCTTTCTGCTCTCTCTCCCCAATTACCATGTGGTCTGCGGATTTTTGTTTTTGTTTTTATTATTGTCGTTGTGTCCTTTTAAGTAACTGAGAAACCAGTGTTTCTTTGAGGGCTTATCCTATCTCAAAAGGGCATAGAATGCAGTTTGAGTTATGTTGCACATAAAGAAAAAAAATTAGGGCTGTTTTGCTTAGGCTTGAGAATTTCATTGTGACTTAAATAACTCATGGACTAAGAGTTTTATTTCTTGATATTCTCATGTCTAATGTGCATTATTTTTTCATTTGTAATTGTTTTAAATATATTGTAAACTTGGTCCATTATATGTCTGATATATAGGAGCACATATGCATGTGTACTCATATACCTACATGTATATACATGTATATACATTTATGTGTATATGTGTTGGTTTGTGCCTCTGTATATATGCATGTTTGTATATATACACGTGCACACACACAAGCATACATATACATGTATATGTATAAAATATCTTTGTTATCTCTGTTGCTTTTCATTCATTCTTTAGCTGCCAAGCATTTCTGATGCATGTACTTGAGTAGTTGTCCATGTCTGAGTGTCTGAGTACAGGTCTTTTGCAGAGGCTATTGAACAAGATAGTCTATGTATCTTTCCCTTTGAGCAGGGGCAATCTGTTGTAGATCATTTTAATTGTTGTGAACTGTTGTTCATTTGCAAACTAGCTTCCCAGCTTTGACATTTCTTTGGGCTTTGAGATTGAGGTTTGGTCAGTAGATGTTAGTGGTTCAGGCAGGATTGCCAGAACGTTACTGCAACTGGGGATGGCTTCATTTTTAACCCTGGGGATCATCTCTAGGGCTTACTCTTCAGGAATGGGTATTCTTTGTAGTTAAAGTAGACACAGTAAGGTAGCACAGCTGTGACTGCCGGGGATGAGAGTCTTTGGGGGGATATTCATAACAAGGAAATATTGGCAAATAAATGATGAAGAAGGGGAAAAAATCCCCAAGATGTTAAATCAGAGCACTGTCACTGGGATGATTAATAGTGTTGAGTATTTTCATGATTCTGCTTATCTGAATTGTCTTGAAACTATAGTATACATTTAATGATTCTTATAAAACGCATGTGGTTAATTGAGCATATGAAAGAAAATAGGTATTGGATCAAGGTGTGTGTGTGTGTGTGTGTGTGTGTGTGTGTGTGTGTGTGTTTGTGTGTGTAAAGTTGAGCCATTTACCTGGCTTAGACATCTTCTTATAAATCTGGTATTGATAAATGCCATATCTAGAATAATAATAGTAATTACTATTATTGTTATTATTACTGTTGTTAGGCATTTTATATTGCTTCTTTCATCATAGGACTAAAAGTATTTTATAAAATAGATAATTATCTTTATAGCACCCTTGGAAATAAGATGTTACAAATAAGAGTGAAAGAATAATAAACTCCCAGATCCCAATCTCCAAAAACCATAAATCAGCACAACAAAATCCCAATAACCATAGCCCAGAATATCACCAAAGAGAACACCCATGGTTATCACTGAAAATTCTCAGCCACTTTCTCCCAAGCATTATAGAGAAAACAGAGAGGGTCCTATGATGGTCCTTCCTTTGTGTCAAGCAAGTCATTGATGTTATCGTCCTATAGGTGATTCACACATTACCTTCAAATGCTTTTTACTCTTCTGATAACAAAAGGTAGATTTTATTCCAGTCATATTATCTGTTGCATCTAGAAATCAGCATTCATATAATTATAAATTCTTGAAGTTATTGTGCTAATTTCATTTCAGTGGCAGTGAAATTTTACAGCTAACAAAATAAACCATCATTATTTTATTGTTTCAGAAGATTGCAAATGCTTACATTAGATACCATTCAGAACCATTAAAAAAACCCTTCCATTTGTGATCATGGCCTTTTTCACATGGGGCAGAATTTTTATGCTTACGAAACACCATAAAGTTGTTTTGCATTAAAATATATTCAGCAATTGAGTTAAGGTTACTATCTATGGACTACCAACTTCATCTACTCATCTCAATTTTTCCCTAATGTTTATGTCAAGACTTTAGTGGCACAGTTTCAAGCAGAGATTTTTGGTTGGACAAAAAAATAACAGGAGCATTAGCTTTTCCTTACATACTAACAAAATAGATTTTTCAAATAGAATTTTCTTTTTGATATATTACATTCTTTGTATACTCTAATGATCCATTTATATCTGCCTAAATTAATGAACAATTATTGAGTATCAATTCTGGGGGCAGGGAAACAGTGATAAATTGGAGACTAAAAAATTAGGAGAAAATATTGTCATTGCTTTTAACTATCCTACATTGTAGGTATATGAAAAATAAACTATCAGTCACTTAGCATCTATTCAGTGTCATAAAAATTTCAGGCAAGGTATTAAACATTGGAGACATGAAGAAAAGGCAAAAGGCAGTACCTACTCTCAGGAAACTCATAGTCAAATGCACAAACATATGCAATATTCAGTCTAAGCTAGCAGATGTGCATATAAGTGCATGGTAACAGTGAGATTAAGCTCTTCATTTCTTGAATAATGAGTAGCCCTTTTCAACTAAGTGAGAGAAGTTTTTATGACAAGGGAATTTTGAGGAGAGGTATTTTGGCATAATGGTAAGAGGGCTGGACTAGGAGTCAGTAGAATTACATTCTTGCCCTTGCTTTGCTTCTAAGTGTCTGGATCATGTTGAGCAAATGAATAATTTTTCTCAACCTCACTCACTTCATCTAATGAGAGGGGTAGATTAAATGATCTCTAATATTATCTTCCAACACTAAAAATTCTATGAATTATAATTTATAGAGAGATAAATATTAAACTTAATGGTCAGAGGAAAAAGATTGCACAAAGCATGTGTAAAGGAAGATACACAATGGGTGAAAATATTTGTCTTAAGTATTGAGCAGTGAGATTTCTAATAATGGAGTAACAGAAGTAAGTGCTGAATAAAAGCTTGTTGACCGAGTAGGTAAAAATTTGTGAAAAGTTCTTTAGCCAATGGACAGAATTTATAATTCTGATTGAAAACACATGATGGCAAATGGGTAAGGGACCTCAAAGACCATCTGGTCCCCAATCACTTAATTATACAGGTGAAGAGACTGAGGCCAGTAGAGAAGTGACTTGCCCAGGATCCCAGAGCTAGTGAATTAGAAGAGCCAGGACTGGTACCCAGGTCATTGGACTCTACATTTTGTGCACTTTAAACTATATCTTGCCTCTCTCCTAGTAGGGAGATATAAGAAAGCATGGAAATCATTAAGGCAGCATTAAGAATGACTGTTTATGTAGCAATTTATAGAAAAAAATGTAGAGAAGAGTTAGGGACAAAGAAGGGGATACACACATGCATATATAAACACATGTGCATGCACACACATATGCACATGTGCATATATGTGAACACATTTTATACATGTATTTACATATAATGGATACAACTATGATACACACATACATATATGTATATATACAATACATGTAAATGTATATTTATGTGCATGTGTATATATGTGTGTGTATACACATGTACATGCACACATATATGCACACACATTCATATATGTGTGTATATACATACCTAAAGCAGGTCTAACTTTAGACAAAATTATGATGTTTTTCTTTGCCTCCCTGCATTAAATCCCCTTTTATCATTTAATTCCTTTAAACATCTCACCTGTTCCTCAGACTGAAAGCATCCATAGGTGGTATAGTAGATAGAGCACTGGACCTCAGATAAGGAAGACCTGAGTTTAAATTTTCGAACACTAACTAGCTGTGTGATCCTGAATAACTCATTTATCATCTCTTTGCCTTTTCTTCCTCATCCATAAAATGGGCATAATAATAGCATTTACTTCTCATGGTTCTTGTAAGGATAAAATGAGCTAATAATTTGTAAAGTACTTTGCAGTCCTTATAGTGCTATATAAATATTAACCATCATTAGCAGCAGTAGCAGACTGTGCCCCATTGAATGGCAGTAACTATTTCTTGCAGTTTATAAACCCAAGCACATATAAGTTGGTAGCTGATAATGGTTTATGGTATTACCCTTCCCAAGGTTGCATGAATTTTGAATTACATGACAGAATAAAGTACACCCAAACCAAAGGAATGATTCTGTAATGGTAGAAACTTAAACATCCTGGACAAAGTGAGGAAAATAGTTTTGAGCAAAGAACAGTTTTCAGGTATCACTAAAGTCATGGTAGATGGGCAGCATTTTTGAATGCGTAATAAGTAGTAACTAGTCTTGACCTAGAGAAAACTTAGTTATGGGCACATAAAGGAATATATATATATATATATATGTAATTCTAAGTGAAGCATCAACAAGGTTTAATTGAGTGATGACACAAAGAAAAGTCAGAGTTGAAGGAAGAAGGGGATTTTTAAGAGAATGATGTTGGCAGTATAAGGTAATCCAGAAAAGGAACCAGGGCCCGTAGATAATCAGAAATTGAAACCAGGCAATAGGCTAAGGAGACAGACAGTAGTGTTGAATACAAAAGAGAGATCAAGAAGGATGCATAGGCACCATTGAATTCATTCCAGGGTGACTTTAGCCTGAAATGATTGATTGATGCTTATGCTATAGGCTTCTTACCCAAATTGGAGTAATTTATGCCTATTGTGTTTTAGATCAGTAAATAGCCAAGTATAGAGAGGGAGAGGAAGAAATATATAATGAACTTGAGAAAGAGCTCTAAATGAATCTGTATGTTAAATAGATAACCAAACTTTGCAGCAAGAAATGCTTCAAGCATTTCAATATCTAATTTAATTCTTGTTTTCTAATGATGTCTTTGAGGCTTTTGGAGTGATTTTTTTTTACTAGGTTATCTCTATATATTCTAGTGTCACTGAAGATATTTTGACCAAGAATTACCTGGGGCTTCAGGAGGAGGGTTGTTATAGCTCAGGTGCAAGGGGTGGCTCCAAACTTAATCATTTAGGTTTATGATCAGAGTGAATTTAAGTGACCTATGTGATTAGACATGGTGTTACTCCTTATTCTTCTTTATTTATAAGCTTTCCTTTTTATTCTGCTTCAGTTAGAATTCACATATTTTATACTATGAAATAATTTTCTTATTTTAAAATTGCTTTATTTGAAACTTTCTATCAATTAATGAATTGTGTTTACTTGGTTAATAGCAACTGAAGATTGACATCACTCAATTAATGATGTTCTAGGCCAGTGGTTCCAACCTGCCTAATGCTCCAACCCTTTAATACTCATATGTGGGCATATCTGCACGTGGGCAGACCCACCTGGAGATGGATAGAGGAGTGGTGTCTCAGTTCCTAAGACCATTGGAAATATGTGTTTTCTGATGGTCTTGGGTGACCCCTGTGACCCCTGTGAAAGGGTCATTAGACCCCCAAAGAATAGCAACCCACAGGATGAGAAGCGCTGTTGTAGGCTATGAGAGTCTTCTCTCCTCCATTTATTCCTATAGCTACTGAAATTCTACAGAAAGAAAACATGCACACTCATATTAGAGCAGAAAAATGAGCAGATATAGTTGTGAGAAAGCAGTGAGAAAGCAGATTAACTGGTTTCACATATTTTCATTTTAAAATAAAGTGAGTGTTCAGATATTTTAAAGAATAACATGTTAACAGAACATCATACTGTATGAGAACTTTGGGAAAATTACGTAGCATAAAAAAGTGAAGGTCAAGGTAAGAACAACAGAGCCACAGTAAACCTTTTGTAGTCAAATAGCAAAAGCTTCTGTTAAATGACAGAATTCAAAATTGCTAATAGGTGATTTCAGAAGGACACTAGCAAATGGTATTTGTTATCCTCAACTTCTATTACATAAGGATGAGATATAACATAATATAATACAATATGTAAGCCAGAAATCAAATTAATGTTGATCCATTTGGGGAAATAGCATCTTAATTTCTGAGTTGAGTTTCTAGTATATTCTTTTAGTGAAGTGCCGGACTTTTAATAAATCGCAAGCGAGTCTGTCGATGTTTGAATGCCAAGGACATTTTTATTGGGGAGATTCCAGTTTTCATTCTAGAATCAACATTAGAAATATTATTCAAAGGAAACAATAGACAAATTTCAATTCTCATATGACTTTGAATGAACCTCTTTATTGCTCTTTCACTCAATTGGCATCTGTAAAATGGGAATAATAAATTCTTCCCTAAAGAGATTACCTAATGACAATGGAAATAGATGACGAAGCTAGTTTATTTACATAAAAAAGGAAATCTAGTTATTGTTTTTTTTATTGTTACTCCTAATTTCAATTTAATGGAAAAAGGGAGAGAAAAATTCATTTTAATTCTATTAGTTTAGAATCTCACATAAGACATGTATTTGAAGATGTAAAAGTTTATTTGTATTCAGGAGCTCTCCTATGAGAAATTGTATTTTTATACCTTGAAAAAGGAAACTTGAGATGAGGATTTGCTTCAAATTTAGGACAAGGTTAAATATAACTTGATTTATGACAAGCGCTTGGAAATAGTGTGAAAGTGTTATTTGTATGCAAAGTCTTCTAGCCTGGATTGTTGATAAAAAGGCTGCACATGTAATGCTCATCCAACACAAAAATATATCAGACCTTCGCCTTTATGATGAGAAAATAGATTATTTTCCCATAGTACAGCTACCAAGTAAAATAACTTGGTTAACACCAAAAAGAGAATGGTTATTTCATTCTTTATTCTTCTACTCCCTGAACTGTGTAACGTTAATTAGGTGAACTTGTTTGTTTTGGTTTGTTCTTGCCATTATAGCTATGTGGGAGTATTAGTTTGCACAATGTTATCAGTAAATTATATTGGGTCTGTGGAACCCTCAGTTTGGTGAATGAGTCACAGTGTATAGTACGTGTATATAGTAAGCTCTCTAAATATTGTTTTGAATTGAATGAGATGATATCTCAACTGTCTTCTAACGGCGGACACTCAGAAAATGTGGGTTAAATGACTCATTATATACTGATATTGAAGCTTAACTTCTGTAAATTTAGGCTTATCAAGTACAGGGGATATTTTTTATATTTATATAATAAATGAATAAATAGATATTTCTCCTCTGAATATGAGTAGTACTCTTGTTATTCCAGCTTATGTCACCAAAGACATCTAAGTCTCAAAAGTTCAGCTCATATGGAAAACAGAAGTTGTACAAGAATGACTTTAACAATGAAGCACACTTGACTGAACTGGGTAAAAACAGCTGCCAACAATTAAAGTTGGCTTTGGTCTCTAAAAATGTGATAAATCTTTATGAAGAAAAAATGTAAATCATAAATTTATAACTATAAGGGAATTTGGAGATCATCTAGTACAACCATGTATGTTTATTGGCAAGGAAGCTGAGAGGTTAGCTCATTTGCTCAACATCATACACAGTTAGTGGGAGAGCCAAGATTTGAAGCAAGTCTCCAGGGGGCCCTTTCCCTCTTCTTTTTATTTTTTTTGGAGGCAATTAGGGTTAAGTCACTTGCCCAGAGTCACACAGTTAATTAGTGACCGGATTTGAAATCTTGTCTTCCTAACTCCAGGGCTCATATTCTATCCACAACATTTAGTTAACTGCCCCTCCTCTTATTTTTAAAGAGAATTTGTCCTTAACTTCACAAACATCATCTAACAAGATCATTTCTGTCTACAAAGAAGAACAGAAAAAAGAGAACTGAATATGAAATTATGAATCTCTACTATATTGTAATTTTTAAAAATTTTAATTCAACATGGCCATGCTTAGTATTGAGGGCTTGGATACACCACTGAAAGAAACAAGACTGAATCTTTTTAGACTTTTATTCTGTGATCAGTGTGCAAAAGGAATTCTGTCTTAACCTGTCTCTCTGTCTCTGTCTCTGTCTCTGTCTCTGTCTGTCTCTCTCTCTCTCTCTCTCTCTCTCTCTCTCTCTCTCTCTCTCTCTCTCTGTCTCTGTCTCTGTCTCTCTCTCTGTCTCTCTCTCTCTCTCTTTCTTTCTCTCTGGAAAAGTAGAGAAGTTTATGATTCATAGGATCCTTTTGACAGTTCTTTGAAATGAGAGAATTGAGAGTTACAGAGGTAGCCATCCCACCATTTCCTCTTATTTGCAAGTTAATATTTGTGATGGAATACTGTTGAACTATAAGAAATGACAAGTAAGATACTTTCAGAAAAACCTCAAAAGATTTACGTGAACTGATGCAAAGTGAAACGTGTATAACCAGGAGCACGTTGTATACAGTAGCAGCAATGTTATATGATTAATAACTTAACTGTCAGCAATACAATGATCCAAGACCAAAAAAAAGGTTAATATTTAACTCTTTCACCCACTGTAGTCACTTAACTTAAAACCTCTTTGATTTCAGACAAGTCATTTGACTTCTCTTGGCCTGAATTTTCTAATCTGTACCATCAGGAAATTAGACTAAAGATTCATAGTCCCTTCTTAACTTTATGTATATAAGATGGATCTATGTGTCTCAGCACCTTCTAGTAGTTCTCAGGAAACAAAAATACTCCAGTTCTTTCTTTTTTTCACTCCAGCCTTCTCAAAGCTGCCATAACAGCCCCTATCAGGGTTGCTCAGAGTGAATCAGAGCCAACTGTAGACTTTGCCCTCAAGTCTTGAGATGCCTATAGAATTTCTGATGATACTTAGATTTGTTCTCTTTCTCCACCAAAGCTACTCACAGAACTGAACTGGGAGTGGAAAAAAATCAAGTTAGCTTGGCACAGTCAGGGACAAAGCTCTCCTCTTTGCTGAAGGCACCATCTAGATCTCTGGACTAAAAGCACATCTTACAGTAATTACAGTAAGGTCTTTGCATGCTTCCAGAAGAGGCAGTAAGCTTTTATAGTCACAGCATCATTGCTTGATTACTTGCAAGGCAAAGACCTAGGGAAAATAGGAAGAAGCCTTTCTGATCTGATTCATATCGCTGGTTATGTGTGTGGGGAAGGAGGGGACACCTTCTCCACACGACCTAAGCTTTTCCTTAATATCAGAGATAACTGTACTACTGACATCATCAACTAGAGGCAGTGATTCAGAGAAACATCTATGGGTGTACGAGGAAGGGGAAGAAGCGCACCCCTGAGCTGTTGTAAAATTCATGATCAGTAAATTCATCTGATAGCAAGATTGTTTACCCATGCCTTGCTGAAGGCTTCTTGTTCATGGCCGGTGACAATTTATGTCAAGTTACTAGTAATAAAAAATGTTGATTGCATGTGTGTGTGTGTGCGTGTGTGTGTGTGTGTGTGTGTGTGTGTGTGCATCATGGTATTTGTGAAGTACCTCATGGAAGGGAGGGCTGAGAAAAAAATACATAAACTGTTGAATTTTAAGTAAAAGATGAAAGATTGATCAGAAGTTAGCCTTATCAATACAATACTATGGATAATTTTGCAATCTTTTAAAATGAATATATTAATAAAGAATTTAGCATAGTAGAGTAGATACCTCTGTTTGCTCATAACTGAACTTCTGTAATATTCTAACTTCTAACATCCCTTCAACAATGCTTTTAGGAATCTTTGTTTAAGCTTTTTTTCTCTAGACCTTAAATATTTACATACACACATCTTATCTCTAGTCTCAAGTGTTCTTCTCCCCCTTCCCCACAGCATATCATATAAACAGCTGCTAGAATAATCATACCCATACAAAAGTCTAACGATGAAATTTATCTACTTCAGCATCTTTGCATTAACTATATGGACTCATAACTCTGACATTTAAGGACCTTTGCATTCTTAGACTGATTTCCCTTTTAACCCATCACCAGGACCTATCCAGAGTAAGGATCTTTTATTATGATCTACTATTGCACTTCTTCTCCTCACCGAGAACACGTACCTGTCAGTCCATACCTTTAGAGCAGCGGTTCTCAACCTGTGGGTTATGTTCAATTTAAATACATCCTGCATATCAGATATTTACATTGCAATTCATAACAGTAGAAAAATTACAGATATGAAGAAGCAACGAAAATAGTTTTATGGTTGGGGATCACCACGACATGAGGAACTGAATTAAAGGGTCGCGGCACTAGGAAGGTTGAGAACCACTGCTTTAGAGACTCTTCAGTCTATACCTGTCATACTTTTTTCCTCTTTACACTTCTGATTACCCCATCTCCCCATCATTCCCAGTGAAATTAATCTATTCACTTTTGGAACTCTGCCTGGGACTGAGCTGTTCTGATTAGCTGACAAGTGAGTATAAGCTCACCTTAACTCATTAATCTAACAGACTTTACATCTCATCCCACAATCTACCAGGACACCAAAGTTTACCCAGGGTTGACCTCCTACTGTGTCTCTAGCTGCCATATCTGTAATTACCTCCCACTTTTGCGTCTCTTTCTTTTATTCAAGATTCTTATCTCTAAGCATTCAGATAGGCAATTTTCCATGCCATAAAAGCATCCTTTGACATTTCTGCCTGTGGAAATCCTCTGCTTTTGAAGTCTAGTTCAGGGAACACCTCCCCATAACGTCTTCCATCACATCTTCCTTGGTATCTTAATTGAAAGTGATTTCTCACACTTCAAATTTCCAGTAGTACTTTGTCAAGACCTCTCTTTTGAACTTATTCTATTTGCCCTTATGTCATATTTATGTAGTTTATCTTGTCCTCTTATTAGGCTGTAAACTCCTTGAAGTCAGGGACTATTTTTTTTTATCTTCATATCTGAAAGGCCTAAATATAGTACCTTGCACATAGTAGATATTTAATAACTATTTCTTGAATCAATTTTAATTGTCATTCATGAACCTTTTTAATCCCTTTAAACAATGTATTTTTATTAATATATGAAATTTGCACAAAAAGAATAAATTTGTTCTCCTAAATGACCATTATCCTCCACTAAAGTTTTACTCTAATCCCTCATTATGGTGTGGATGTGATCCTGGCTTCTCAAAGGTTATCCTAAGAAAACACAAACTCTGGCATATCTGCCAGCCTGGAAAAAAAACAAACTGAGAATATAGATCCAGCAATAGATGGTATATCTTTCATCTGAGGACCAACTTAGTTACATTGAGTGGGAAATGGATGCTTCGTCTTTCCCCCATGTGTGCCATGTCTAAAAAGGACATCATGATCATTCTACAAAAGATGTTCCCCTATTCCAAATTCTTTCTTTCAATTGATGTATCATTATTTAATTAGTCATTCAAACTTAAAATATGTGTTAGCTTCTTTAGTTCTTCCCCCCTGCTTCATACTCAGTATATAATCAATCTATAAATTATGTCTGTTCAAAGGATTGTGGGATAATAGATTCAGAGTCGGAACTTCAATAATATCTTCTATTTGACTTTTCATTTTATTCTCCCTTCCAACACCATATCCTAAACATTTATCCCCTCTTGACAGTCTTATTGCAATACCTTCTTAAGTGATCTCACCCTTAGAACTATCTGACTCAATGAACTCAGATTAATCTTCCTAATGCAGGACTTTCATCCTATCTTTCTCCTCATCAAAAACCTTCAGTGGCCTACATTCCCCATAGGATGACCTCTAGACTTGGTTGAATGTACAAGATTGAACTCAGCGTTGCCCAATGCTGCAACCACAGTTAAAGGCAAATTTGTTTATTTTTAATTTGAGATCCAAATTCTCAATGTTGTGACTTTGATCTTAGTATTTGCTCAGCTTTGAATGCTCTTTGGCACCCTTATCACACTTATATGAAGGGTAAGGGTATTTACTTGCTTTCTCACACTTGCTTGGCATGACTTCTACATTGTTATAATATATTTACATTCCATTCAGGTATTCGAATATTATAAAACATTGCCATGATGAATCTTCAATGGATATAGGGTTCATTTCTTTGACTATGTCATATATTTTTATAAGCTGGGTTAATTACAACCAGACTCTAAGTCCAGTGGGATTGCCTCCTTGAAGGCTTTGATGACCACTGTAAACCATGATGATCTTTCCCCCTTCTAAATATTTAATAAATATATTTTCCATATCACTACTATGACACACACATATAAATATATTTGAAATTTTTGTCTACATATTTTCATATATATGGACATGTGTATACTTTATATACATTTATATGTATGTGTGTCTATATATACACATATATAGATACATGTAAACATGTATAAAAAGGGTAGGGGGAATTATAAACATGTATAAAAAGGGTAGGATTCTGTCTTCAGTTTTCAGAACATACTGAGGTTAGGCTTCAAAATCAGGCTGAGAGTCAGAGGTTACAATGCATGATACAGTATTAGGTTAAAGGATGAATTTACTAGGGGAAGTCTGTTAAATAGCTGGTCATTTGAGGGAGAGATTGAGTCCCTTAGGAGCAGCTTGGGAAATGAACTAGAAAAAAATGAGCTTGAGTCCAGGCTGAGCCTTTCACAATGGCAACTCAGGTAAAGTGGAGAAGTGGCTCATGTATGTCAGTGGAATTCACATTAATTCAGTACATATTCATCAAGCACCTACCATATGCAAAACACTATGATAAAAGATATAAAAGGACATAATCTTTACCCTTAAAGAAGTTTATAATTTCTTAGGGGAGATTTAATTTCCTTATAGTCCTTGGGTGAGTTACATTGGATAAACCAGTTTGAGAATGTTGTGAATGTATTGAATGAGTCACTGAAGCTTGTGGTTGGGTTGAGTTTCTGTTTCTCATTTCATGTGGGTAATTTATCATGGGAGGAGTGAATAAGCAAGATAATTCTCTGAAGAATTTTCTATCATTGCTTGGCATGGCTCACATATTATTATACTACTTTTAAACACTCAAATCTCTTTGAGCTTTCTAATACACTGTATTAATCATATTATAATTTTTTCATGGATAGGGACAATATTTAGTTCTTCTTTTCATCTTTTGCAATGCTTAGAATTGTATTTGACATGTGGCAAATTTTCAATAAATATTTCTTTATATGCATGGTGCCCCTCCCTCCACATGAAAGCTCCTTGAGGATAAATAACTACTTTGCCTTTTTTTGTCTTTGTATGCCCAGTACTTACTGGAGTGCCTATCACTTAGTAGATAACTAAAAATGCTTTTTGATTGTTTGATGAAGGCCAGATGCATATTTCAACTGTCCATATTCATTATCTTTCAACTCCCATGTCCATGGGAGTTAGCATGAGTAAATGTTCACAGAATCATAGAATTTGGTCTTGAAGGGAACTTAGAGGTCATCTAGCCCCATTCCTTCATGTTACATCAGTCCATGAATAAATATTTATTAAACACCTACTGTGTTGCAGGCACTGTTCTAAGTGCCATAGATACAAAAAGAGGGGAAAGACAGTTTCTGCCCTTAAGGAGCTTATACTCGAAAGGGGGAGACAACATGCAAACAAAGACCAAGAAAGCTACATACAGGATAAATATGGAGTAATTAAAAGGAAAGAAGGCACTAGAATTAAGAGGAGTTAAATAAGAAATCTTCTAGAAGGTGGCATTTTAGTTGGGACTCAAAGGAAGGTAGCGAGGTCAGTATTTGTAGCAGAGAAGGGAGAGCATTTCAGATATGGGAGACAGTCAAGGAGAATGCCCAGAGCCTGAAGTTGAAGGGTCTGGTTCATGGAACAGCAAGGAGGCCAGCATTATTAGATCAAAGAGTACATATTGGAGAGTAAGGTGTAAGAAGACTGGAAAGGTAGGAGAGAACTATGTTATGAAGGGCTTTGAAAGCCCTAGAATTTTATATTTGCATCTGGAGGCAATAGAAAGCCAATAGAAGGTATTGAAGAGGAAGTTGACATGATCAGACGTGTGTTTTAGGAAAACAACTTTAATGGCTGAATGGAGGATATATTAGAGGAAGGAAAGACTTGAGGCAGGTAGACCCACCATCAGGCTATTAGATCCATCAAGTTATGAGGTGATGAGGATCTGCACTGCAGTAGTGACAGTCTGAGAGGATAAAAGCGGAGGGGCCATATTCAAGAGACTTTGCAAAATTGAAATCAACAGTCCTTGGCCAACAGCTTGGGTACAGTAGGGGATGAGAGAGAGTGAGGAATCCAGGATGGCTTCTACATTAAGAATCTGAAGGATTGAGAGGATGGGTTTGCTCTCTACAGTAATAGGAAAGGTAGATGTGAGGGAGGTTTTAGAGGGGAAGAAAATGAGTTCTTTTTTGAATGTGTTGAGTTTAAGAGAGCTACTGGACATCAGTTTGCAATGACTGAAAGGTAGTTGGAGGTGTGAGATTGGAAAAACAGAATTAGATAGACTAAATGACTTAGCTAACATCACAGAACTTGTGAGTGGCAAGGCTGGAATTTGAACTTGGGTCTTGTGACCCAAATTCAGCATCATTTTTACTATTGACACAAAACTTGATCCCCCTATGTATTATATATGGAAAAGTAGAAAACCATAATAAAGCTTAATCATCCATCATAATGTTTTGTGTACAGCATCGGAAAATGTATCAAATTTAGTCTGTTTATCTTTTCTTTTTTTATACAGATGGTCAGCTTCCATTGCAGGTGTCTCTGACTGACAAATTAGCAAACTTGTTAGCTCACATCATCTAGAGCATAAAATGATCACCATTCTTTGTTATTATTTTTTGAGCTTAAAATTCTGAATGTGTATTAAAATGAGAAAAAATAATTTTCAGGGCAGATATAACTTGTCTCTATTGCATAAAAGGACGAGATCACATCAAAAAGGGAGTATTATTATTTGCCCCCATGCAGGAAATTGCTGTTTTTCAACCTCCATGTTTATAGTTTCAAGGTCTAATATCTCTCATCCTCTTATTTGGGGTGTTGGTTCTTCTTTTGGCTTCTCTTATTATCAGTAGGGTATTTGGCCTTGAAAGCAAGGAACGAGTGATTTGCTCCCATGGAGCTCACACAAACATCTTGGGTGTCAGAGGTACTTCAAAGAATAAAAATTAATGTTCTTTCTATGTGCCTATTGCTGGAAAGAGACACTCAATTTTTGTCTTAGTCTGCTAAGGCAGGTCCTGTTCCCTGCATCCTAGAGAGCAATGCAAACAGAGGCTGTCACTGAGTAACAGGTAAATATTGAATACTGAAGCCCTTTGATTAACTTTGTGGATCATTATTTGGAAAGAGTGTGCAATAAGAATAGAACTATCACTCAGAAACAGTGCCACAAGGCTTCATGACTCGGTAGTCAGCACATAGAACTGGTTGCCAGAAATCTTAGCATGTATTTCTGGCTTTCTTCCTGGTGATGTTAGCCCAGTCACTTTGCTTCCCTGTGAGTTCAATGTGTTTGACATGGTATGGCTATACGAGGCTGAAGAGTGTAAACAAGAAATGCAAATATGTCCCTGTTGTGTGTTCAAGAGGAGAGTATTCTGTAATGTAACACAAATGGTAATGAATATTTAGAATACGGAATACCCTTCTGCTTATGTCCCTTTAAAAAAATTAAGCTTTAGCAACCTATTACTAATATGGAATCTGGGGTTCCATGGCAGACAGAGTGTATTATTTGGGTTCCATTAATGTATGACAGAAAGAATTTTTCTGTTCTCCTAGTCCTCATCTATACCACCTTCAGTTTTGAGGACTTGACTAGATTCACTGGACACATTAATCTAGAAAAATTGGTACAGTGATTATGCATAATCTGATCCAATCACTGAGCCAGAGACTGCTGATCCCTGATGTTATCATCATCATAATAATTATAAACAATTCATATTTATTGAGCTATTTTTCAATTTATGAAATACTTAGAAAAAGAGTACATAGAAGTCAATCAAAGAACATAGTCCTTGGTTCCCAAGAAGCCTATACAGTAACAACATAGATTTAGTGACAGAAAAAAAAGATGAATAAAGAATAGTGTATCTTTGTATTTTATAGAGAGACAAAATGCATCCATCTTCCTTCCCTCTGTCTTGCCTTCCTTCCCTCTTAGATTTTATCTTGAGGATTACAGTTACTTAGTGTTGTGAGGAAAAATCAGAGGAAGCAAATCAACCTCTATCCTCAAACACTTTCACAATAGGAAGAATGGGCATGTCAGGTTGTATTTCCATACAAGATTAAAAAATAAACTAAATCTCATCCAATTTGATTCCTTACAACGGTTGTGATTATTGTCATTTTTTCCATAAAAAGATTCTGTGTATGTATATATGTATGCACATATATGTGTGTGTATAGACACGCGCACACACATATGTGTATTACATATATGTGTATATATACATATATGTGTATATACTGTGTGCATGTATACATATATACATATATACACACATACATATATATATCCCAATTCTACACTAACTTGAGGAATGTTAAACAAAGTATCTTGCCACTACGCTTGTATTTTCTAGCACCCTAGATGCTATGTCTTGGGGTGGCTTGATTGAATTGACTTATCACTTACTTGCCATACTAATCCAAACCTAATATCCATACTAATCCAAATTAATATGGTAATCACATGATAAAATAATTCTGAAAAGTATTTTGAATAATAAGTCAGCTATAAAGTAGTGCTAATTAGAGTTGCTTTGAAAAATATTCTCCCACAAGACTGCTGGGTGAAAGTTGTGTTGTGTGTATGTTTAAATTTAGGGGGTCTGTTTTGTTTTTCAACAAACACTGACTAAAATGAAAGAGTACTGATTTTCATTTCTTCTAATTCTGATTCCTCATCTTATTGCTAAAGAAGACCCCAAGACCCAGAAGCAGGGAAAAGTAAATGAAAAATTGGATTCATTCATGCATTCTGTGAAAAAAATATTTATTGAATATAGTAAGCAACTCAAAAATAGTAGACTCCATTACGGAGCAAATTAGAAATAAGTCTTGAACTATACATTTATAGTTTATAGATATATTAACTGTGAAGACATTATACATCTTGTGTACACAAGTGTTCATGAGTACTTTTATATATTCACTCTCAAATATGCACATAGAGATACCTCTTTGTAACAAGGCAAATGCTGCTTGGCATTCCTCTTAAACAGTACAGTAGGCTAATGCAGTCGTCCCTTTCCCCAGGGGCCTAGGATCTAATTTGGATTAGGTTCCAAGTGAACATGTGTTTGGTGGTCCCAACCTAACCCTGAGTGGGTATTTCTCCACACCACAAAACTGGAACATAATTTGACATAAATCTTTGTTTAGCACTCAAATAAGAGGGGGCATTTCAGGTCAAGGTAGAATTGGCAGGACTGTTCAAAACATACTCCCATGGCATAAAGTCTGGCTGTATCCACTACTTTCAAGACATCAGTTTTCTAGGGAGTTAACATTGGTGAATTCATGCCCAGGACTTTTTAGTTACAGAGAATGAAACAAGAAATTCCCAAATAGCTATATATGTTACACTTTGGCATGAGTTTATTTATGGCAAATGGGAAAATGATTATTTAGCTTTTTTCTTGTTTTTCTTTTTAAAAATCTAATATTTTCATGATATGAGGTGTTTCTGTAATGTCCTACTATATAAAGATGGCCAAAATATTTTAGATTTAATTAAAAGGGAAAGAGAACACAATATAGTGAAGATGAATTGTGTTCCAGATGTACATGGTTTACATTTTCTTCCTGATAAATCGCTGAGGTATCAGCAGTTATATAGCTTTTAATTCAGTTCATTAAACTGGTATGAAATGTGTGCTATATGTGAGGGCTGCAAAGGCAAAACGGAAACAGTCTGCCCTCAAGGAGCTCACAATTTGCTGTAGAAATGCAGGTTCTACTTTAAGATTTCAGGGATGGGGATCTTGTAGCCTTGAGGCCTTGTGTGGCTTTCTAGATTCTCAAGTGTGATCCTTTGACTAAATCCAAACTTCATAGAACAAATCCTTTGGCCTACAGGCTGCAGGTTTCCCACTCTTGGTTTAGATCTTACTATTTTAAATAGTTTCTGGAAAACCAAGTGATATTTTTAAGATTTGGTGGGAAATGAAGCATTTTCTAGGTCATCTTGTAAGTTTACGATATGGTAGGAATGTAAGACATATATGCAAGGCATAATATGATAAATGCATAAAAGAGGAACAAAATTGTTTTTATGATTCACAAGAGAGAAAAAGCATTTCTGGCTGGGAGATCATAGAAAGATTCAGGGAGGAGAAAGCATTTGATTTGGGTCTTGTGAAGAATTAGTAGACTGCAAAAGAAGTTGAAATTGGGGGGATAGTATTCTGTGAGTACAGGCATGAGAGAAGGAAATGTTACTTGGTGTGTGTGAGAAATGGCCAATAGACAGAATAATTTTAGGGGTGGTTTTTAGCTAAAGTTAACAAGGTATACTAGGGAAAGATTGTGAACAGCTGAATTTAGAATTTGGATTTTGAATTTAGAATCTAAATTGAATTTAGAATTTGCTAAAAGTCAAAGCTGGATGTTAAGGGGAAAACATCTTATTAACAATTAGAACTGTCTAAAAGTGGAAAAAGTTGCCTTAAGTGATGGCAGAATCACCTTTACATGGACATTTTAAGCAGTAGCATATTCACCATTTGACAAGTCTGTTTTAGTGGGGATTACTTTTAGGTAGAAATTGTGGTAAGTAGATGGCCAAGTAACACCCTTCCAACTCTAACTTTTATGATTTTGTTAGGTCTGTTAGGAGTCTGAATTTGATTCAGTGGGTGATGGTGGAACATTAAAGGTTTTTTAGTAGAGGTGCACCATGATCAGAGATGAACATTAGGGAGTGAATTTGACACAGTGCTCAGTGGGAGAAGAGCCTGGACCTGAGGAATTAATTAACAATACTGTAGTAATCCAGGTGAGAGGTAAGAATGACCTGAATTGATGTGATTAAGTAGAAAGGAAGAAATGGATGTGAGAGCTGCCTTGGAGGAAAAATGTATTGGTAATTGATTGGATATTGGGATCAAGGGAAAGGGATGATCCAAGGATTGTATAATGTTGAGATTTTCATCTGGGATAAAATGCAATTCTGATGCCTTTAATTGAAACAGGGAAATCAGGAAGAGGAGCTGATTTGCTGGGAAAGATCATAGGGGACTTTTGCCATGTTGTGTTTGAGGCTTCAGTGGAATATCTAGGTCAGTGGTTCTCAGCTTTCCTAATGCCTAAAACCTTTAATACTCATATGTGGGCGTATCTGTATGTGGGCGGACCTGCCTGGAGACTGATAGAGGAGCCCTGTCTCAGTCCCTAAGACCATCGAAAATGTGTTTTCCGATGGTCTTAGGCAACCCCTGTGAGCCCCTTTGAACCAACTGTTCAAAGGGGTCGTGACCCACAGATTGAGAACCGCTGGTCTAGGTGGACATGTCTGTAATTGTGTTGTAGAAACGTGGTCCTGATGCTTGAGGGACATATTGGGATTAGGGCTGTTTATTTGAGAGTATTGTACATAACAATGGAAGTTTAAATGAAATCTATTACATTACCAAGGAAGAAAATGTAGCTTTTATACAAATGAAGCAGTTACGGTTTATGTCTTATTGACTAAAATTTTCTCAGTTTGGGTTTAGTTAAGATCTGAAAATGATTATTAAAATGATCTAGTTTGTCTTGAGATAAACTTTTTTTTCAAAAGCAAAATAATGATGTGGTCTTAGGTAGAAAGCATAGTTTAGTGGGGGAAAACTATTTAAGAATTCATTCATGAGAAAAATTCTATTTATATTACTGTGAGGTCAGTAGGGCCTAAATACTGCTCATAAAATTTCAAATGATTTAATCCCATATACTTAAAATTGGAAGAAAGAGATAAGTATGACTGATTTTTGTAGAATAATTCTGACTTGCTGCCTTCCATTTTGTTATAAATTCAATGAATTAACTGTATTTATTGTACACTAAACTCAGAATGGCAGGATGGTGGAAGAGATTTTTTAAAAGACGATATTGTCTCTATCTCTCCCTCTAAGGACCTTTTAGTTAAGCTTTGGATAAAAATTTATTCATCCATTCAAAAAACTCAACATTTTTCAGGTGCCTATGAAATGCAGTACAACTATTTAGATACTGGTCAGGCATAAATGTAAATAAGATAGTCTCTTCCATATGGTAGTATAGTACAATGACAAGAATTCTTAATTTGAAATGAACGCACCTACTTTTGACTAGCAACTTTACCACTTGCTCTCTGTCACTTTGAACAAATCACTTAACCTCTTTAGCCTTCTCATTTGTAAATGATGAGAGAATTGTACTTTTTAACCTCTCAAGTCCTTTCTAGCTCTAAATCTATGGTCCTATAAGCCTTAGGAGCTTATTCTTTGGTAGAATAGACACACAAGAAAAATAAAAACAAGAACATTTAGTGACTTACAGGTAAAAATATATAACAGAGAAGATATAAAAGATAAATCCTAATGGAATGCATTAATCAAGAATTTCTTCCAGGTAAAGAAAGGAAGTACATGGGTTTGTGGATGAGTAAGGTGAAAAAGACATTCAAAATATAAGCAAAGGTAGAGAGGTAGGAATGAAGGTGCTGTTTTCATAGGATGGAGAGAAATTGCTATTGGGAATTAAAAAGAAAGGAAATAAAGAGGAGTGGGAAGTCTAATGGAGAACACTGAAGGTCAGGAAAAGCATTTGGATTTGACAGACTAAGCAACCAGGAGAAATTAATTTGATATTTATTAACTGCCAGTTATGTGCATAGGTACTGGAGAGAATTCAAAGAAGAAGGCAAAATATTTGTCTAAATATAGTATATAGTGGAAAGAAAACATGATCTCTAAGAAAGAATTTTTTTAAAACAATATTTTGTGACAGGTCAACAGGAGAGAGCACTTATGCTTGAGGGAATCAAAGAAAGTTTCATGGACTCTGAAAGATGATTAGTGTTTCACCAACCAGCAACAAGAATAAGGACTTTCCCAGAGTAATATCTCTAGTAAGTGTCCAAGGTGGAATTTGAACCCAGGTCTTCCTGATTTCAAGCATAACCTTCTTTCCAATCTACCATGCTCCCTCTAAATCTTATAGTCATCCTCACAGAAATATCCATAAGTGGCTGGAAATGCAAATCTAATTATTAGTAAAAAAAATCTGAGTTGCAAAATTTGATTTGGGAATTCTATATGGGCAAGTTGGATTTTTAAGGGAGAAAGTATAAAGAGACAAGAGACTCAAGGAAAGTCTTTGGAGACACATCTATTAGGGGAAGGGTGGAGCAGCAGCAGAAAGCAAAATCTGTGAAAGGGAGAAATGAATAGATGGAGAAGTAGGAGAGTTCAGTGTCCAGAGAATTAGGTGCCAAGAAATTAAAAGGAGTTGAGAATGTTTAGGAAGAGCTCATCAGAAGTATCAGGTTTTACTGAGAATTCAGGGTGGTAGTGAGGGCAGGGTGAAGATAGATTTTAAAAATGGATTTTTCAATTAAACACATTTATCAAATGTCTGGTAAGCGTAAGTACAAGGAGAGGGAGAACAAAATACTGACTAATGTTTGGCATTTGGAGTTGGGAAGAACTAGGATTTAGCATGAGACACCTAAACTCTCTTTGTTTTTGGTGATTCACTAAGACTCCAAGTTCCAGTTAGGTTGCAATGTATAGGGTGAGGGAATTCCTACCTTTGTCAAATGATAGGTCTTTGTCATATTGCTTTATGTATAAAATGTGCAAGACTTTGAGTATACAAAGCTAAAGTGAAAAGCCATCCTTTTTCTCAAGGGAATTTACGTTCTGTTGGGAGACATAACAAATAAATACAACATAAATTGAAAAGCTTTCTGGTAGGTGTAGGTGCATGAACTAAACCTTGAAAGAAGGTCAGGATTCTGAAGTGTGGAAATGCTGGGGGAGTATGTTGCAGGCATGAAAGACAACATGTGCAGAAGAGGAAGATGGAATGTTGAATTTGTGGAACAGTAAGGAAGCCAGCTTTACTGGATCATAGAAGGCATACAAGGTAGTATTGGGAACCAAGTCTGGAAAAGTAGGCTGAGACAGATTGTGAAAAGATTTAAAAGCCAAGCTAGGAAGTTTTTATTTTATCTAAAAGAAACATTTTAGACTTTGGAGCAGAGCAGTGATGTGGTTTCAGAAGAAATTGTTGGCAGCTATGTGCAGGACGCATTGGAGATGGGAGATATCAATTGGAAAACTGTTAGAATAATTCAGTTGTGAGAGAATAAGTGTTAAACTAGGATAATGTCTGTATAAATGGGAAGGAGAATGATGTGAGTGGAATCGTGTAGCTTGAAGTGACAAAGTTTAACAACTAATTGAATATAAGTTGTGCTTGTTTACTTCTTAAAAACCATAACCCTACGTCACTTCCCATAACACTCACTAAATATCATTAGCTCTTAGCAAAAGACATTTACTGAAATGGCACAGTACAAAAAATAGCTGCAAAACATTTCCCCCATAAATTGGAGACATACTATCCCACAAACACACATAATATGTGTGGGCTCAATCTTAGACCACAACAAAAGTGAGGAATGTGTTTAGGATACATGTGAGACAAAGGCACTGCAAAACTCCTGGTAGTGGGGGACCTAAAAGTTCTTTCTTTCTTAGCATTCTCACAAAGGTTTTCTTGAGTTCAACATCTTTGTGAGGTTGTGTCAAATGAATTCCTAGAATTTGCTGTTCTCAATAACTGAATCTTTTCTGCAGTAAGTCCTATTCTTTGAAGCCACTTCCTCCCTCCAGTGATTGCCTTTATATTTATGTCTGTGTGGACAGTTTCTGCTCCTCATTATATACAATGTCTCTCCTATATCCAGTTGTTTGCCTTCAAAGATACATGGTCAATGTTGGGAGAGGAAGGAAACAGTATTTCATCCTTCTCTGTACAGGGGTCCCTTCCCTGGTTTATAATCTCTTCCTGTTATCAATCTGTTTAAATTCATCTAGGAGTTAGCTTTTTAAAGTCCAAGGGGCTTGGCTAATTTGTTTACTTAGCCAATCATTTTTTTTCCTTTGTTAAGTCAATGAGAGAAGTATTTGAACCCAATGCATGTATATTATGCCTTGTTAACAAATTGAAACTTCAATATATATGATTACATCAACTTATCTAGGAGGAATCATCATTTCTTGATTTTAGCAGCAAACTTGGAAGAATTCTAGCTCTGTTAACATAAGTAGGAATGAAGTATAGTTAATAAGTGCTGTTTTAGTTTCAGATAACTGAGCCTCCAAATCCTTAAAGGAAAAATTCAATGAATTACAAAAAAAAATAGACAGTAAAACTATGCTGGTGGAGAACCTCAACTTTCCCCTCTAAGAACTAGATAAATCTAACTATAACATAAATAAGAAAGAAGTTAAGGAGATAAACAGAATTGCAGAAAAGTTAGGTATGATAGATATCTGGAAAAAACTGAATGACAATAGAAAGGAATTTTCCTTTTTTCTCTGCTGTATATGGCACCTTCACAAAAAGTGACTATGTATTATACTATGAAAACTTAATAACCAAAGACAGAAAAGCAGAAATATTAAATGCTCCCTTTTTGGACCATAGTGTAATAAAATTATACTCAACAGAGGGTCTTGGAAACATGGATTAAAATTAATTGTAAACTAGTTTAAGATAACTATAGAATATTCAGAAGGAGATGTCCAACAGAATGCTGGTAGTAGAGAAATTGAATTTAGGAAAGATATCAGTGTCAGCTGTATGCAGATCTGAATAGAGATAATAATTGAAATTATGGACACTCACAAAGAAAGAGGCTATAGAGCTAAAAATAAGAGAGCTCATGACAACCTTGAGGAACCTCCACATTAAGGAAAAGATGATGATCTAATAAATGAGACTAAGGAAGAACTAATAGAGAGGAAGGAGGAGAATAAGGAGAAAATCGACACTGAAGCTGAGAAAAGAGAGAGTATTCAGGTGGCCAACACTCATAATAGCTGAAGAAAAGTCAAGAAAGATGTGGACTGAGAAAAGGGCATTAAACTTAGCAATTAAGAGATCACTGATAATCTTAAAGAGAGATTTTTCCAGTAAAGTATTTGGATTAGAAGCTAAATGATCTGAGCAATGAATGGGATTTGAAGAACTGGAAACCATAACTGTAGATAGTTTCCTCCCTTCCCCCATATTTATAGTTATTGGGAAAGAGAGAGAGGTTGTTTTTTGAATTTTGATTGTTTGATTAAGTTGTATATTTGCATTAGGAAGTTGATGAAAATAGTTTCAGGACATCAGTGGTAAGACTTCAAGGTGATGAGGACTGAGCGGATCATAAGGTATAGAACCAGAGAGTGTAGATTATAGTTTATGGAAAATTGGTAGTGAATGGATATGGAACTTAGGTGGCATAGAACATGGGCCAGTTATGTCACCAAGATCCTGGCATGACCATTATCAGGAGAAGGACCTATGGTAATCATCATCACAGGGATATTCTGGTGTATCTAAGTACATCTTGCCCATGCTCCAAGAAGGCAAGAGTTGTTAGCTTGATGGGATAATACAGTGAAAAGATATTTCTCATGAGGATATAGGAGATATAAGTCTGTCTGATAAGTGTTTGAGGAATACCCAGTGATGAAGTCATTGGAAGGAGAATGGTTGATAGTGCAAGGTCCTATTAGATAAAGTCAGAGATGAGGATCAAGGGCACAGACAAAGTTTGAGTTGATAAGGAAGATCATCTTTTTAAAGCAAGAAGATGATATGATGAAAGCGGTGTTCTCACTCAGCAAGATTGCCCAGCTTCAGTACATTCAAATAGGGTCAGTTTGGAGGCAAGAAAAGGGTTGTTACGGTATTAGACATGAGGTGTTCAAGGCTTTAGATTTTTTTATTTGAGTTGATATTAAAGTTGGTAAATATTAGTTGTAATGAGAAGAGATCTTTGCTTAAATCTGACATAGCAGAACTGAGTCACTTTTCATCCTGCAAATTAAGATGATTATGGCTATGTCAACAGAACATTAAAACACATACAAAAATAATCGAATCATCTAGTTATTTTTTTTTGCCAAGAACAGTATTTTACACTCATTTGTCCCTTAATGATTCTTGAATTGTGTTATATGAGATTTCAGAATATCTCCTAAAATTTCATGAGATTACCTTAAATTTGTAGAACTTTTTTACTTCCACATAATGCATATGATAATTTATAGAACTCATTTGGATGGAGAGTACAAATAATATTTTTCTTAAGTAGCAGGTGGATACAATGATAAAATGACAAAGATTTGTTTGTTGATATGTGTTTAGTCTTCTCTGCAGTGATGATACTCAAAAGTATGATTCTTTAATGGATAGTAACGGTCTCCTAGATGATCCACACTCTTATACAAATTCAAGGGTACAGGGTTCTAGCACATATATGTTTCCTTTAGAATTTTACAAATCAATTCATCAAAAATTGTCATTTTGCAAATGTGGACATTCAAGCCTGTATTGGACAGGGTACTCTCATACAGAACAGAAAGACAATGGAAAAAGGGTTTCCATTCCTTGCAATTTTATATATGTATGTAAAACTCAAAGAGAAAAAATAAATGTTGCCTTCCCTTCTACCACTTTGGATGAAAAGAAACATAGTTTAATCCCATCATCTCTCAACTCTTAACAGAGGTGGTAGATATTACTGTAAGGGGGGAAGAGGGAGGAGAGGATATATATTCCTCTTTCCCAAATATAACCAGATCACGCTACTTGTTCTTAAGAACCCAATTTTATCATTTTTATGTACTAGTTATTCATAACTTCTATTCAGATGAGTATTTTATAATATTTCCATCTTTATTATCTGTTAACCATTGAATGTTAGAATTAGCTACACCTTTAAAATGTCCTGTTTTTTAGAGGGAAATGAAAAATATCTGTACCATGAGTGACAAAACATTGGAAATAACTCAGTTACTTTCAAATGGGGGAATAGTTAAGCAAACTGTAGTGTGATAATATAATGGAATCCATGAATTTAAAATGGCAAGTATTTGGACTATGCTGATCAATACAAATATGTAAACAAGAAAATGAGAAGGTGAAAGTGGAAAAGAGAATATTTATACAGTCAACTAGTCAGTCATCAAGCATTTTTAGGCATTTATTATATGCTAGGAACAATACTAAATGCTGGAGATTCAAAAAAATAAAAAACAAAACAAAACATATTCCCTGTGTCAAAGAAAGTAAAATTTAGTAGGGAGAGAGAGAGAGAGAGAGAGAGAGAGAGAGAGAGAGTGTGTGTGTGTGTGTGTGTGTGTGTGTGTGAGTGTGTGTGGGCAACATGCAAATAACTCTTTTACATTCAAAATATATACAATGTAAATGGGAAGTAATCTCAGAGAAATGGTGCTAATAATGAGAGTTGAAGGAGTTGGTGAGGGCGGGACCAGGAAAGGTTTGCCACTTGGTGGAAGTGAGAAGGAAGAACATTGCAGGCACGAGGCAGTGAAAAGACAAACACGAAGCATCATGTGTGAGGAATAGCAATTTGGCCTGTGTTGCTGGATTGTAGAGTACGTGAAGGTACATAACATATAAGAATACTGAAAAGGTAGAAAGGTGATAGATTGCGAAGACAGCCCAAGAATTTTATATTTAATCCTGCAGGTAATAGGGAGTCACTGGAGTTCATTGAGTAGGGAGGTGATATGAATAGAACTGTGCTTGAGGAAAAATCACTGGTCCACTAGTTGGTAGACTGAAAAGGGAAGAGACTTGAGGCTAGGAGAAAAACCAAAAGGTGATCCAAGTTGTCAAGTCATGAGTTCTGAGGTTCTGTGCTAGGGTGTTGACTGAATAAGTAGAGGGAAGGGGAAATAAATGAGAGATATTGTGAAGGAAGAAATGACAAGGCTTGGCCACAGATTGTACAGGTGGATTTAGAGCAATTTCGGAGATGATGAGAATGAACCTGGGAGACAGGGAGGATGGTGGTCCACTTGACAGGAATAGGGAAGCTGGTAAGAAGGGAAGGCTTGGAAGGGAAGATCCTGAAATCTGCTTGGGGCACATTGAGTTTGAGATGTCTAAAAGATACCCAACTTGAGATATCCAGTGAGAAATTATTGATGCAAGACTAGAGGTCAGAAGAGAGGTTAGGACTGACGATAACTGAGGACAACTATGTAAAATTGCATGTAGCTGAATTAAGAAAAAAGATCAGATGAGAATTTGGAGACATAGAAACTGAGTTTAATGACTGTTCCTATAAAGTTGTTTAAGTTCATGATACATTATTTGATCTACTGATCTTCATATTTAAGCTTCTCAGCCTGGGAAAGAAGGGCCTTTTTGATATTTCAGCAGTTAGCTAGTATTTAAAATTTAGATCCTGCAGTAGGAACTGACTACTATAGAGGTATCTTAGACATCTAAATTGGGACCTTTTTTAACCCTGTAAACTCCTTTGTTTGGAAACTCATGTTTCCGTTTATATTTTGTAGACATTATTATTAGCTTATAAGAATTTTTTTCTCACCTTAATTGCTGAAATATGTTTTAGAGAGCTTTTTATCTCTTCTAAAGCTGATACCACTGTGGCCCATCTGATGTTCCTTCCTCTTACTTAAGCCCACTGCAGTCTCCCTGGCCCAGCTGTCAATCACCTGCTGGTTGCTGAAACAGATTTTTTTTTATAGTAGGTTGTGTGTGAGTAAACAGAAATATTTTGAAAAATGCAGTCTTTAAGCAGAATGTCAGCTTGCAGAGATGCCTGGTTAAACAGGAGAATTGACAGTCTTAAGTTTATTAAATTCAAATATATATACATATATATATACACACAGATATATATGATTGTATACATATGTGTATCCATGCCTGCATATCTATTTGTGCAGCTAAAGGTCTATGCTGAATAATAGTAAAAGCAAATAAGTATTAATGAGAATTTCTGTCTTGCAATTATTGAATTCCTTTATATTTTTTCAAATGAAGTTTCGTCGTATGGGGCTACTTTTTAAATGAAAAGTGACTGAAGTTGTGCAAAATGCATTAAGCCACAAGGCATGATAATTAATATTGTTTCTTCATTGGTCCATTTGTCCCTAAAATAATCTCAGTGTTTGTCTTTAAAAGCCTCACATAATTACACATTCATAAAATGCTTGTAAATGTGAAATGTTATTTTTATTGGTGGCTGTATAGCTCAAATTCCTACCAGAAACCAAATACCATTTAATTGACAATTAATGAAATTTCTCTTGTCTCTTCTTTCTCGTCTACTTCTTCCTCTGCTGTCCTGCCCACCCCATCCCCGAGTCAACAAGAAAAATTGAAAATGTAAGTGCATAGGAACCTAGCCATCAATAACAAAACTGACAGCCAAGAGATTTTTGAAAAAACTCAAAATATAATACGTAAAGAAAAAGAAATCTTATGAAAGAAATCCAGAAGTGTACAGATTTTTGCATAATAAATCTCATGGAAAGTCACAAGCCTCTTGTTAAAAAAGCCACATGAGGCCCTTGAGTCCAAGACTATCACTGTCCTATAGGTATATTGCTATATTGAGAGCAGGCTTTTTGATAGTTGATAAATAAAGATTAGAATCATTTACTAGGCTATTTTTATGGCATTTGTTAACAATATTTACCTTCTTAAATTGATTCAGCATAATCCTTGCTGCAGATTTACCTCATTTCTGGAAGACAGATAGATAATGTGCTACTTACGCAGAGTCTTACAAGCCACAAAAAGACTAGTTTGCCTTAGCTGAATAAAGCAGCAAGATTATATTAACATAGACTTTGGAACATTTGAGTTCCCATAGGGTATAGTGTGTGGTTGATATGACATGACGTGCCTTCAACAGTTGTTTTAACAAGATATCCTTCATATAAAATATATGGTGCTGAAAGGCATAATTGAGTAGTGTTAGTAGGAAACCTTCTTGGCAAAGTTTTTTGCTTTCATCCTTATCTGATTAATCCAGAGCTGTGTTACTTTTTTAAAGAAGCATTCTCAATGAGCATGGATGGTATAATATTTATTTCTTCCAATTGCCTCTTACTTTTTGAGGAATGTTTTCTGTGTCATGTCAACCTTTTTTTTCTTTCTGCTATTCTTTTTTATGTAACAAAGAGGAAGCGTGATATAAGAGAGAGGGTGCTGGGCTTCGCTTATCGACCTAGTTAGGGTGCCAGCCACCTCACTCATTGTGTGACTCTGGGCCAATCCCTTAAGAACAATGTGTATGCAATAACTTCCTAGCATGTATTTACTAAGTCATAACAGAAAAACACTGATTTTGGATTCACATTTCAGAATGGCCCCTTCTTACATGAGTGACCTTGTAATATTGATCATGTCATATCCCTTCTCTGGGATTCACTTGTAAAATAAATTGAAAAAGAGGAGGTTGGACTGGATTATTTTCAAAGTCCCTTCCAAGTATGGAATGTATGATCCTCAATTATAGATGGTGAATAGTTCTTGAACTTTGTAGAGGGAGTACGTCTCCCAGGAGTTCCTTAGATTGTTTTAATCACTGCTCTTGATGTTTTTTTTTTTTAATTTACATAAAAAAAACCAAGATAGGCAGGCCTTAGAACTATCATAAAGAGACATGATTATATTAAAGGGATTGTAGAATACAGAAAAAAGGACACCTGGATTTCGAATCAGAAGACTTGAGGTTCAGTCCTAGCTTTCTCTATGTATGACCTTAAGCACATCACTTAATCTTTCTAATCCTTACATTCAACCTCTGTAATATGAAGTGAGGTTGTGGACTAGATGGTCTCAAAAAGTTTTTCCAGCTGTTGCGATACACTATTGACTCTCTTTGTTACAAGACTTCACCTCTAGCCAATTTGCCATTAATCAGTCTGTTCTGTTTTTTTTTTAAATTTCTGACAACTCTTGATTTTCCCGACACCTCTCTTTTATTATTTTAAACTTTCAATTTTGAAATAATTTTTATTAAGGCAAATAATTGTTTTTTTTCAAATTCCTTGTCTTGAGCTCTTTGGGAGAAGGGTACTTTATTTAGTACAAAGACATACATGAATATGTCAGGTTTCTATTGATAATCCAAATTGCACGTTTTTGGAAATTGGCCCAACTTGTATTTTTTTGGAAAGTTTTTTTCTCCTCTAAAAATGATACTCTTAGTAATTTCCTAATTAACACCTTTCTTCTGCTTAGTACTTCCAACGTCCAATTTAATCACAGCTTCTGATACCTTAAATGTTGTTCTGTAATATCTCAGTGCTACTATGTTGTAGATGCCTCTTAAGTTTCAGTCATACTTTGGGTTAGAAACAGTTCACACTCACCCCAGTATTTACTTTCTCTGCTAAGATTCCTCTTTGGAATTCTGCAACTACATGTAACTAGCCTGATGGAACTGAGACTAATCAGTGGAATATTACATGAACATTTTGTTTCACAATCTCAGGGATAGATTTGAGCATCCTTTCCTCAGTAATATGCAGAGAATTGAGAATTTAGTCCTGGTCTTACAAATAGAACTGAGGATGCACTTATTTTCATCTTTATTCAATCTGTTCTGTGGACTGTGTTATTGAATTGGCTCCAAAATATTCAGGAGAAAGAATCTCTAGAGAAGAGACCTGTATTCGTGTATGGGAGTGGTTAGAGTAATCAAATACTTGAGAATAGATTGGAAAGGTACGCGGCAGAGTTATATTAATAAGTGAAATAGCATTACTTCTTGGGTTTTTCTTTCAGAAAATAGTCAGTATAGGGATAGGAATAGACCATGGGATACAGAATAGGAAAATGAGGTTTTGTTTAAGCTATAGGGTAATTTCTTTAAAATTTCCACTGGTTGGTGCTGAACCAAAGTGGTATTTGGCTCATGGTACAAATTGTCATCACATTGTCAGCATGTTTTGCAAAACAAGGTAGAAATAACTAGAGAGGAAATTAATCATTCCCTTAAAGGGGTTTTCCCTTCTTGGTGGAATTTAGGTAGGAACAGCATGGAGTCTGTACAGGCACTATGAATAATGAGTGGCAAGGGGAGTTCATTAGCTTAAATGGCTAATGTGGCACTCTTCATGTGCCCTGATCTTGGCAGCTTAAGGAAGCTCAAAGCTTTCATGTGTTTTAGAATTATGTTTGGAAACTAAGTTATGTTAGAGAATTGAGTGATAGGAATGACTTAATAGAGCAGATTTTCCAAATAGATCATACCAGGCCCTTGGAGTTACATTTACAAAATATGAATGCATTGCTAATGCATTACTAAGAGTGTATAATTGGAGTGTGAGTCACGGACCCTGATTTGCACGTGCAAGTAATTCTGTGTGCACATTGGAATATGCTATATTTGGAGGCTGCCTTTGAAAATTTGTCCATCCAATTGCCTGTTCTCTCCTGCTACCCTTGAGGGATTATTTGTGGGAATATTCTTCACTGAAGGGAAAAATTATCACTGTGCAGCAAATGCTCTTCTTTAATTGTCCAAATTTCTCCTGCCTCTGAAATGGAGTATACACCCAGACACACCCAGACATCCCCCCCCCCAATCCCCACATTGATAGCTCCGAATCCCTGAAATGCACCCAGTATTTAATTTGTGTATTCCTAGCTCCTTTCAGTGCTCAGCCCAAGTGTTGTGCTATAGAAAGGACCATGAGACTTTTTTTTTATTCCCCGGCTGCTTTTGCCCCCTCTTGAAGAGTTTCTATTTGCTTTTATATTTGCGTGTGTTTTTCCCTAAATAGAATTTAAGTTCCTCAAAGGCAGGAACTGTTTAATTTTAGAAACAGTAGCTGACAGGTAGGTGCTTACTAAATGCTTTTTTATTTCTTAGTTTGTTGATTCATGTTGATTGAGAGCTCTGATTATTATCTGCATAAGACATTCCAGGTAATAAAAGAGAACCTTAGGAAGTAATTCCTTTCCCTACCTACACAGGAGCTGGCAATCTCTCTCTCAAGACAAATATGTAAACAGAATCATAGCATTTTAGTTATAAAGGGCATTAGAAAGCAGCTACTGTAAAGTGACTCTTGTCGATCAGGAAACGAAGTCCCAAAGAGGCTAAATACTTCAGTGATACTGAAAAGCAGAGCGTGTAACTGAGGGCCCAAATGATGGGGTGGACAATCAGCTCTGTATGGGGGAAGGGAAGGAGATTAGTTGGAACTGGAGGGGGGAATAGACAGAGCTTAGTCCCAATTCATTGGATATTTAGGAACCATGCATGCTCAAAAGGTTGTCATGAAGATTTAGCACTGTGTTTTATTTGTCAAGCAATGGGAAGTTGTTAGAAGATTTTAAGCAAGCTAATGATATAATGAAAATAGTCAGGAATGTTAACCTGGCAGAAATGTGCAGGATGGAAATATTGAAAGCAGGAATAACAATTAAAAGGTTATCAAAATATGTACCTACATCCTTTTATTGGAGAGGATGAGGATTATGGGTATGAAACATTAGTGCCGGTTTCAGATACTGTGCTGGTTAGTTTTGAGGAACTAGGTCTGTTTTTTTTTTTCTCTTTCTCTCTTTTTGTTAACTTTTGTTTATTTTTTTATTTTTTGGTTTACATCATTGATTTCCACAAGATTTTGAGTTACTAATTTTCTCCCCGTCTTTCCCCTATCCACCACCCCAAAATAGCGATCCCACTGTATACCCCCTCCCCCAATCTGTTCTCTCCTATATCTTCCCCCATTACCCCTCTGACTTTCTGGTAGGGTAAGATGGATCTCCTTATCTCAGTGCCTGTATATCTTATTTCCCAATTGCATGTAAATAATGATAATGATAATGATAATAATAATATACGTATTTTTTTATCATTTGATTTTAGAACTTTAAATTCTGGATTCTTTCCATTCTTCCTTTGTCACCCACCCCCAGTGGAAAATCAGGTAATTAAATAAAGGTTGTACATGTGTAGCTATGCAGAACATCTCCACAATGAACATATTGTGTAACACTGACTATATTTCCCTCCTTCCTATCCCATCCCCAGTCTTGTTCTGTTCTCTCCTTTGTCCCTGTCCCTTTACTGAAGTGTGTGCCTCTAACATCCCTCCCCCCCTTTCCTCCCCTCTATCCTTTCCCCTCTTATCCTCATTCCCCCTACTCTCCTGTAGGGCAAGATACCCAGTTTAGAGTTTATGTCATTCATTCCCTAAGCCAAATTCAATGAGAGTAAGGGTGATTCATTCCCTTTTGCCTTCCTTTTCTTTCCCTCCATTGTAACAGTTATCTCTTGCCTTTTCTCTATGAGAGGATTAACCTCATTCTGTCTCTCCCTGTCTCCTCTCATTCTATTCCTCGCCCACCTTTTAATTACACCTTT
>CM053598.1:159601049-159769754 GCA_028646575.1 Pseudocheirus occidentalis | reverse complement strand
ACATTTATATTCCCTTCACCTGTCCTCATACTGAGAAAAGTTTCATAAGTTACAATTCCCATTTTTCCATGTTGGCATATAAATAGTTCAAATTTTGTGATTTCTTTTCCATGTTTACCTTCTCATGCTTCTTGTATTTGAGTATCAAATTTTCTTTTCAGTTCTGGTTTTTTCAACAAGAATGCTTGAAAGTCCTCCACCTCATTGAATGACCATATTTTCCCCTGAAACATTATACTCAGTTTTGCTGGGAAGGTGATTCTTAGTTTTAATACTAGCTCCCTTTCTCTCCGGAATATCATATTCTAGGCCCGTCAGTCCCTTGATGTAGAAACTGCTAGATCCTGTGTTATCCTGATTGTGTTTCCACAGTATTCAAATTGTTTCTTCTTTGTAACTTGTAATATTTTCTTCTTGATCTGGGAACTCTGGAACCTGGTTATAACATTCCTAGGAGTTTTCTTTTGGGATCTTTTTCAAGAAGTGATAGGTGAATTCTTTCAACTTCTATTTTGCCCTCTGGTTCTAAAATATCAGGGCAATTTTCCTTGAGAATTTCTTGAAGGAGGATTTCTAGATTCTTTTTCTGATCATGGCTTTCAGGTAGTCCAATAATTTTAAAATTGTTTCTCCTGGATCTGTTTTCCAGGTCAGTGATTTTTTTTTCAAGGAGATATTTCACCTTGCCTTCTATTTTTTCATTTGTTTGGATCTGTTTAATTGTATCTTGATTTCTCATAAAGTCATTTGTTGCCATTTGCTCCACTCTAATTCTGAAGGAATTATTCTCTTCAGTGAGCTTTTGAGATTCTTTTTCCATCTGGAAAATATGACTTTTTAAGGCATTCTTCTCCTCATTGGCTTTTTGGGCCTCCTTTGCCATTTGAGTTAGTCTGTTTTTTTAAGGTGTTGTTTTTTTTTCTTCTTTCAGGTTGACTCTCTTCTCATGATTTTCTTGCATCATTCTCATTTCTCTCCCCATTTTTCCTCCAATTCTGTTACCTTGTTTTTAAAATCCTTTTTAAGTTCCTCTACGGCCTCTATCCACTTTGTATTTTTCTTGGAAGCTTTCCACGTAAGAGTTCTGACTGTGTTGTCTTCCTCCCGTTGCATGCATTGGTCTTTTTTGTCCCCAAAAAAGGAATCTAAAGTTGGATTGCTGGGCTTGCTTTGCTTCCTTTGCCTGCTCATGTTGCCAGTCAATTACTTGGCTTTTGGGCTCAGTAGTAAAACTCTGCTTTCAGAGGGGTGAGCTCTGTCTTAGATCACTGGGGATTGTGCAGCTGCTGGAGCTATTAGGAGGCTGCCATTTTTTGCAGCCCCCACCACCTTTGACTCACGGAAAATGCACCTCAGGGCCTCCACCCAAGACCATGATCCAATCCAGGCAGCTCAAGGAAAGAGCACTTAGCCTCTGAATGATGGCTTGGCCCTCCTACAATCTGAAGGCTGGGAGCTTCTGAAGCAGCCACATGAAGGTGGCTGCAGGGTTACTGCTTCAGATTGCTTCTAGCTCTGGAGGCAGTTTGGCTGGATCATCTGCCCCAAATTTAGCTGAGTTCCACTGAACTTTTCCCTTTGTTCTTGGCTGATTCTGGAAATTACCATAGCTGCTGATGATCTCCTGAATGCTATAGCCGTGGCTTCTCCTGGTTGCCCTGGGATTGAAACCACATGGGGCTGGGCTCTGCTTCCAGCTCTGATGACCTCCTTCCAGTCTGCCTTCAGCAGGAGCTTTTGTTATAGCATCATTTTTATGGAGTCTGGAGCTCTAAAATTTGTTTAGAATCATATTTTATGGGTATTTGAGGTGGTATGGGGGGTGCTCGTGGAGTTCTTCTGTTTCTATGCTGCCATCTTGACTCTGCCCCCTCGATAATTTCTCTCTCTCTCTTTTCAAAAAGTCGTTATTAGATAAAATCCCTTTCTGGGTAGAGGAAGAGGTAAAATACTTGGAAAAGAAGGACATGTAAAAATAAAAACTATCAATATTTTTCCAATAAAAAGAGACATATTCTTTTCCCTGATATTTTGACATATTTAAAATTTAATATAGTTTTTTTCTGGGTAATAATTTCTTCCCTCCATCCTGCACTCACCTTTTTTTGTCTGGCAAACCACTGCTAGATTATTTCAGTGCTTTTACAAAAACAAAGTGCCAGGGATAATTTTAATTTTCTAGCATGAATATAATCTATGTAATGATTAATGATGATGATGGCAATAGGTATCATTTTATATAGAACTTACTATATTCCAGGCACTGTGCCAAGCAATTATTATCTCATTTGGTACTCACAACAACCTTGGGAAGTAGTGTACTATTATTATTTCCATTTTGCATATGGAGAGACTGGGGTTAAGTGACTTGCTCAGGGTCACACAGCTTAGTAAGTGGTTCTGCTCTCTATCCACTATACCACCTCATTGCCCTATTCTGAGGCAAGATAGTAGTAGTAGTAGTAGTAGTAGTAGTAGTAGTAGTAACAGGAGGAGGAGGAGGAGAAGGAGAAGGAGGAGGAGAACGAGGAGAAGGAGGAGGAGAAGGAGGAGGAGGAATGGTGGTGTGGTAGTAACAGCAGCAGCAATATTTATGCACCATTTTAAAGTTTGTAAAGGACTTTAAATATGATATCCTACTCTCAATAACCTTTTGAGATAGGTGCTATTATTAGTCCCATTTTGCAGCTGATAAATTCCTGTTAGTCTGCGCTTTTCTCCCATAGCTTATTCTAAGATGTAAATTAGTGTTTCTTAGGTATAGCTGAATTTTTGTCCAAGTCAAGGTCTAAATATTCTGCATTATTACCAAGAATAGAGATGTCAACCCTTTTCACTCCATATTTTTTTTTTATCAAATCCTCTTCTATTCAGTAACCCATCTATGGAGAGAATCTATTAGAGCCTCAGAGTGTGTAAGTTTGTTGGTATTCAATCAATGTAACATATTAGCTGATATTTATTTAGTACTTTACAATTTACAAATGTTTTTGCAAATGTGATCTCATTTGGCAATAATCCTTTCAATACTCTTATGTATTTTGGATTTTTCTGGTCATCGTTGAAGAACAAACAATAGCAGACAAAGTCACATTGTTACCTTAGACTGACTTCCAGGACTTTTTTCTGGAAGGCTCAACTTGACTTAGAAAAACAACCAAACAACCAAACACTAAAGAGCAGTTACACCAAGTGGCTGGTTTGGACAGTGAAACATGTGCACATTTTAAAGTGTTTTTGATGTGTGATCTCATGGTTGTTTGCGTGTTATCTCCTTCATTAGACTGAGAACTCTTTGAGAGAAGGGGCTACTATTTGCTATTTGTAAATTAGGGGGTGAGAATAGAACCTTTTGTTGTATTCCCACTGCTTAGTAGAGTTCCCGGCACATAGGAAGCACTTAATAAATGTTAGTTGACTAACTGAGTGGTATCTGAGTACTTCTTCTTCTAGTGTACATTACAATCACCTCCATGGCTTTTTCTTATACTTTGTAATTTTGATAGTTGTCTTTCCATAAAATCTTCCATGGAGGTTCCTTGTAGACCTCTGATTTTTTTTTTGTTTAGGATCTCAGGCTAATCAAAGTAGGTCTTGTGTTATTCACCATTTGATTGGTCTTGCCCTATTTTCTGTCATTTATGACCTTGATGGTGTCTTTCATGTTATTTCTCCTAAATATCTCACTTTGCTTCACATCATTATGACCTTGAAAACACTCGTGTAAACTGTGTTGTTCTAGTTACTACTACCTACTTCGTAGTTCTGAACATAACAGTCTGTATTGTTTTGAGTTTTATAAGATATTTTATAAATATCTCGTTTTATCCTCAAAATAACCTTGAGATAGGTGCCCTTATTATGATGCCTATCTTACAAATAGTGAAGCTGAGGCAGACATAGATTAAGTGACTTGTCTTGAGGGTCACACAGCTAGAAAGTGTCTGAGGCAGGATTTGAATTCAAGTCTTCTGGATGTCAGGCTCAGCTCTCTATGTACTGTCTCCACCAGTCTGGTTTACCAAACAGCCTAAATGATAGGAAAAATATAACTGTAGGCCTAATGATAAGTTTCACATACTCATATTATAGTCATCCCTTTAAATAAATCACAGGCAATAGCTTTAGATTTGAAAGATGATTTAGCCTTCTATAGCTATCCTTTATTTTCCAGATATTTAAGAAGTGTGCTAGAGTATAGAAGTCAGAGAATCAACATTGAATCCTGCCTCTTTCTCAGTCCCTGTGTGACCTTAGGTGTAAGTCACAGAACCACTGTGGGCCTTAGTTACTTCATCTGTAAAATTAGGGTTTTTTTGTTTCTTTGATTTTATTTTTAATTTAGGAAGTAAAACAAACATTTCTGTAACATGTTATGATAGAAAATTGACAATCCTAAAAATCAAAAGTGAGATGAATAAAATTGAGTATAAAAACATAGAATTAATAAATAAAACTAGGAGTTGGTAATAAGAAAAAAAACAACTAATAGTAGAATAGATAAACCCATTGGTTACTTCGATTAAAAGAGAGAAAACCAGATTACTCGTATTAAAAATGAAAAGGCTGAATATGGCACCAGTGAAGATGAAATTAAAATAAAAACCTCCAATTAAATAAGTTTGTTGAATACAGTGGCCTCTTAGTTCCCTTCCACATCTAATAGAATGTGAACTCTAGAATTACAGAAGCAAAATTTGAGGAATCAAATGAAGATTGTCACATGATATAACTTCTATGTTCATATCTCCAAGTCATTTCATATCCAATTAGGCCTAATTAAAACTTATGGAGATTTTAGCTATAAAATAGCACCAGACCTCATAGCAAAAGATAGGAAGGAGACAACATGGTGCAATAATAAAAACTTTGGCTCTGAAATTATAGGACCCTGTGTTCCCATCTTCCTTCTGATACTCATTACTCATGTAACTTTGGGGAAATCACTTCATATTCCTTGACCCAGGCTTCCTGTGAAAAATCACAGTATTTGACAGGATGGCTTTTGAGAGCCTTTCTAGCTTGAGGTCATTGCACATCTAAATGCCATTAGGTAATCCTATACCCTTAACCTTCAGGAGGGTCTTTTGGAATCTACAATTTTTTAATCTATTGATTAAGTTTGCCAGTGAAGTTCAGTATGAGTTAGAGACTTTGATTGAATTTTTCTTTCATTCCTGAGGTGAGATGGTAGGGCAAGGTACTCACATTACCTGGAGTCATCTACCTGTATAACTATACTCCCCAAGAGAAAAATAGCTAAGCCATGAATTCAAAAGGAACTACAAAGGTACCAAGTTAACTTGAGAAATACAGGAGAATTGGCAAGCCTTCTGTATGCTTTAGAAATGTTACTTTTCACTTCAGACCACAGAACAGCAATGGATATGCCCATAGTAGACAGTGTTAAGGGGATGCCATTCTTTCTGCATACAGATTGTACTTGTCTTACAGGCTTCCTCTTTCACATTCCTTCCAAGCAATATGTAGAAACAACTATATTTCTTCATACTTCTAAGATGAATAAACAGGTCCCTAGAAAGTTTTCCTGAAAGTCACCTATGACGATTAAGAAGCCTTGAATTTTTTCCCCATCTTTGTCTTTTTCATCTTCTTTGGTTACCTTTTATGTTGGTCTCCCAATTCCATGACAATTGTGTCTCCATGATAGATCTCCTTTATATATACTTGGTCTAATCTAGCTGTTTTTCCCTTCTTGCCTTTAATGCCATTTCAGTTTCCTATGTGAGCATACGAGGGACTTCAATGTTAGGATCCAAGTGTATTGATTCCATTGTGCTTTATGGGAAAAAATACTTTGTAAAAATGATTTCTTCAAATATTTTCTATTTTTCTTCAGTTTTTAATCCTCTTTCAATTTCTGTCCTTTAATTCACTGGGGATGACTTTACTTAGTCTAATAATTTGCCAATTTTTCTTTAAACTGACATCACTCAGTCACATATATACTTACCTATTCATATGTATGTATGTATACATATGCATGCATGTATATACCTATATACATACATACATATATATATATATACTTCATATACTTCACATATATACTTACCTACATCAGTAGAATGGAAGCCTCTTGAAATTAGAGCCTGTTTTTTCTTCTTGCCTCTGTATGACATAGCATGATGCCTTACATATATTGAAGGCACTTGAAAAATGCTTGTTTGAATTTGAATGAGCTGTCCAGAGTGCTGCTCCTAGCTTTTGGGTAGGTGTTAAGAAACAGTAAAGGGCAGAAGGAGGATATGGAGTATATTGATTATAGATGGAAAACTGGCAAATCAAAAGGAAATGATAAGTGAAGTGGATGATGGTGGGATAGGCACTAAGAGCCCTCAAATGAGATTGGATCAAAAAAGCAGATGGAATTGAAAAGAGTGGTCTTTTTTCCACATGTAAGTCATGTGGAAAAGAACATGATGCTCCTCATGGTGCTTACTTTTGTGTAACATGCATAAAGGCATTGTTACTCCCTGTAACACTGCACTAAGGTTAAGGGGTATTTCTCAGTTGATCAATATCAATGCTTTTTTTTTTTAACCTCTCTTCCTTCTAAAGATTTCTTAGATTGTGGAAAGGCAGGATATGATAAATATGAAAATATCTCTTTTGCTTTTTTTTCTAGTTTTTCAATGCCTAACCTCTGTGGCATATGTATAGTGAAAATTTTCTACTGTAAATATAGATAGGGAAGAAAGAAATCAGTGATGAGAAATGAATCAAACCTTAACACAAATACATCCTATTTGGAAAAATACTTAAACTATCTAAAAAATCCTTCTGTAGTTTTAGAAAGAGATGCACTTCTTTCTCCCCCCTCCCACACTAATTGAGTGCTCAACTTGACTTTGATATAATGAATAAATTATGTTTTAATTCTTCCAGAGTAAAGTCCATTTTGGTTAACCTTGCCAAAACCTTTTGGAATGCTTACTCTGGCCATGGGCATGGTGAAGTCTATTCCCTTTTCCCACTGAATGACTGATCCATAGTAACCTCAGTGGCTGAATCATATGGTTAAACCAAAAGATTTGTTGATCTTTACCACAGGAAGAATTTCTTTTCTTCCATAGATTTATGTTATAGAAACCAAAATATTAAAATATTAAATGTGTAATTTTTCTTGTGAAAAGACATTTATGTTGATATTGTTTCATCATATAATATAGTAAGCTGCAACAACCAACACTGATATGCGGGCAAACATTTTGAACTGAATTCATTATCTTTTATTTTAGATTTATGGTGAAGTATTATTACAATTGAAAGTATTATAGTTACTTTCACATGAGTTAAAACTCAGCTGTAACAATTCATTGACTAAATATTATGAGGGTAGTCAACTTTCAGTTGGAAGTGTTAATTATTCACCTCATAATGCACTCATAAAAAAGATTTACCAACAGTCTCCTAGGAGTACAAAGCATATTGTCTCTTGGCATATTTTACAAACATGCCTTCTCCCTGCTCCCAGTACAAGATTATTACACTTTCTCTTCTGAGACACTCATGAGTATAGATAGATACTCATGCAAGATTGGACCTTTCTCTGTTTGTTAAGAGAATGATGTACATTCTTCTTAAGTTTATTGGGAATTAGAGACTGTTTAATTGATTTCATTAGATTAAGGGCAATTAGGTTAAGCAATCATAGGGAATGTGGGTATGCACTAATATGAATGAGAAGATATATAAATATTTCTTTGTAAAATAAAGTCCATTAAAAAGAGAACACTGTGTTAGCTTCTTAATGATAATTTGAAACTTACTTAAACAAAAGTAAGATTTTGTTTAAGAAAAAAAATTTCCTAAGGCTAAATTTCTTGTCCAGCAAGGGTAGTAAAAGAACTTCCTAACATTCTATTCATATGCTACAAAGTCAAAAGAAGGACTGATATTTTTCTACCATGTATAGCAATGGAAATCCAGAAGTCTGATCTTAGATATTTAATCAATACTTAATGCTCATTCTTGGCCACATGGATTGCTAGAAATGATTTTATGCTTTAAAAAAATTCTTTTCTGGGGCGGCTAGGTGGTGCTGTGAATAGGGCACTGGCTCTGGAGTCAGGAGGACCTGAGTTCAAATCAGGCCTCAGACACAACACAAAAACCAGCGATGTGACCTTGGGCAAGTCATTTAACCCCAATTGCCCTCTAAAAAAAGCAAAAAAAAATCTTTTCCTTTTTAGTTTTCCAGTTACTGAGAATTTCAGATGCTTTCTTTCTTACCTCCCCACTACCTTCAAATGGACATATTCTTGATACTTAACTCTTATAACGAGTTTGATCCAAATGCTGCAACTGAAATATATATTTTTATTCTATTAAACCTATTCTAAATTCCTTAAAACACTTTGTTTGCTCTTTATTCTCTTGAGATTTTGACCTCAAATCTTTATATTCATCATGTTCTCAAGCTTGCTTCTTTTAGTCAGGGAATACCTTTAGGATTTTAGGGACTTCATAGATTGCTTATTTAAAATATCTCTTATTGCAGATTTAGACATCTATATCCAAAGAGTTGACATAACTCAGTGAAGGACACGTAATTCGTTAGCATCTGAGCCATGTGACCTTATCTTGGTCCCCTGATTTTTATCCAGATCTCTATGCTGTCTCTTCTCTATGATATTAAAATTTACTTACCTTTATTTTTTAAAATTGCTCTTAAAAATTTCCTGGGAATGGGAGTCAGAGATGGTTTCTTCTTCATTGATTTCCTAAAATTTCCAATTGATCTTTTGAGTTTTCTTTTTTGTTTCATTTTATTTCTTCTTACTCCTTTTTTTTTTGCTATTGCTCTAGATTTAAATGTTTCTCCTTCTGGAGAATTGTGGATCTCAGCTTGTGATTTCCCTCCTCCTATGTGCTTCTAATTCCATTCTCTTTTTTATAAACTTTGAGTTTCAATTTCTTTAAAACTGCTTACCAGAGATATCCCTTTGGTCCTTCTCAGCCTCCTTCTCTGAGCTTCTTTGCCAGCAGCTTATATTCTTTGATCACACTGTTTCTTGCCTAGGTGGGATTCTGAATGCTGGTGGTAGACCATATCTTTCAGAGGAGTTAGGACCTTAGGGTTGAAATATGATTCCTTTATTCTTGTTCAGGGACTTTGTCCTTATGCCTGTTAAAAAAATGTCCATTGCAAGCTCCCTGAGGACAGACAATGTGCTGTTTTTCATCGTCGTAGCTTTAGTATTTTGCCCAGTTGTTTGCACGGATTACATATTTAATAAAACATTTTTGAATCAAAGTGACCTCAACTGAATTGCTAGTGAACATCTTCGTGGTCCTGCAATCAGGGACGCAAAGACAAAAAGAGAAGGAACCCTATGTCACAGAAAGATTTGAGCCACACATTGCTGGGGTAGGATTTCAGTGAGTGAATTAGTGAAAAAAAAATTTGTAGGACAGATAGGATGTGTGGAATGAAGAGTTGAAATGAGTGGAGGAATACTCCAAATGCAATCCTCTGAGATCTATTAAGTGGGTTTACAAATTCTTTTTACCAACCCTGTGGCTTCTTAATGTTCCTATTCTGATATGTAAAGTGAATTCCACATTCTGACCTCAGAAGCTAGCCCGTCATTTGCTCTCCAACCTTTTTTCCAATGCAATGCAATCCTCTTCCCTTCTCCCACCTTAAAGCACATGACCTTTCTTATTACTATGGCAGAGTGAACGTAGGCATTGATCTGAGAGATTATAAGAGTTAGAGAAGTTGTAGTGCAGGTTTGTAACTTCTTTTAATTTGCTAATCTTTCATGCATAGCACAACATTTCCAGCATTACCTAGAGATTGAGCCCAAGGGCCAGGGGCAGGGCCTCAATTTTATTTTGCTAGTGATAGTCACACTGTACTTAGATCTAGGTCCCCACTCTGGACAATACTCTGTTTTTTCAATTTAAGTTTCAATAACACTAGCAAAATATTAAACAGGGAGAAGAGAACATGGATAAAAAAATGATTATTGCAAGCAAACCTTTTCCAGTGGACAACTCTTTTAACGTTTATGATAAAAAAAAAGAAAAAGCTTGACGTTCCCCCCAGAAACAGAGGGAAAGGCGAACTGAACACAGTATGTTAATTTGATGCGAAATGTTTGTTTTCTGATGATGTGATTATTAATGAGTGGGGAACAAAAAAAAGGATAATGATTTTGGTGCAAATGATTGCATTAATGTTTAGAAATGTAATAAGCACGACACTTCACTCCAATACAATTTTTAATAGATTTTTGTTTACTCTGATGATTAACTGGTAATTCATTCGCATTAGGTTAACTGTTTTAAAGTAGGCCTCACAAATAATAATCAGTTTACTTCTTAAAGGGACTTTAGAAGAAAGCAGAAATCCATTTTTTCTAATAACCTCCCATTGAAAATTATCAAGAATTCCAGAAATATGAGAAGCATCTTTGTCATCAAAACCATTAAGGACATTTCAAATAATAGCCTTCACAAAATGGATGAAACATGGCTAGCCCTGTCCTCCAGAAATTTATATTGTAAGACATCAACAAATGTGGAGAAATGTGCATAGAGGGTTGATACTTAACTGAGCAAACATAGAACCATCCTGCAGATGAAATATTGGCAACAAAGAAGTGCAATTCTTTGTTGCTCTTGTTCAGTTGCATCTGACTCTTTGTGGCTTCAAAGACCATAGCATGCCAGGCCTCTCTATCCTCCACTGTCTTTCAAAATCTGTCCAAGTTAACCTTCATTGCTTCCATGAGACTATCTATCCATCCAATGCTCTGTTTTTCTCTTTTCCCTTTCCCTTAAGTCTTTCCCAACATCAGGATCTTTTCCTGTGAGATCTGTCTTAACATGATGTGGCCAAAGTATTTAAATTTCAGCTTCAGTATTTGGTCTTCAATGAATAGCCTGAATTAATTTCTTTAAGTATTAACTGATGTGTTCTCCTTGCTGTCCAAGAGACTCTTATAAGTCTTTTCTAGCACCACAATTCAAAAGTATAATTTCTGCTGTTCTTGGTTTTCCATATAGCCCAACTCTCAAACCCATACATTGCTACTGGAAAAGCCATAACTTTGACTATGCAGATCTTTGTCATCAGGGTGATGTTTCTGCTTTTTAGTATGCTGCCCAGAGTTGTCATGGTTTTCCTTCCAAGGAGCATGCATCTTTTAATTAAGGTGAGGACTAAAGTGTTGGGAGAGATTAGTTGAGATTATTTCCAATGAGGAATCCACATAATGTTTTAATGATAACTCACCTTTCTGTATCAGCTAATCAAGCAACAAGTCTTTATCAAATGCCCATTATATGGCATGGCACTGAGATTCGAATAAAATAAAATGATTGATACAAGCCCTATTTTCAGGGAGATTTAATTTTAAAAGGGAAATAACAATGACAAATCTAAATATATACAAAATAATGAGAATAAATATTAATAAATATAGATTAATTAAATTTAATTAGTTTGAGAGGGAGGGTCCCAGGAATTTAGAAAGACGAGTAAAGGCTTTTTATAGAAGGTGGTGCTGTAAGATTACCACACATTTACTGCTGATCCTTGCCCTCTGTGAGTTATCTAACACATATGCTGAGGTTCAGAGAAACTGGTGTGCCCACTGTTCCCTAGCCAGTTAGCCCCAGAGCTGGAACTAAGACCTGGAGGTATATATGTTGTGTGCGTATGTATATATGTATATGTGTATGTGTATATATGCATGTTATGTACACATGTTTACACATACATATAACATGTAATAATGTGTGTACACAGGCAATATATATACACATACACATAAATGCACACACATATATGTGCATGCATGTGTATGTATGTTCTAGATATAACATGTCTTCTACTTTGCCACAGTGTCAAGAAGAGTACAAGAGTAAGCTCTATTTGGAGTAAAATTGTTTAATTATAAAACCAGAAGAAAAAAAACCACAAAATCAACTAATTTAGTTGCTTTCAACTATGACTGAAAAATTTAACACAGTTCTTGTTGTTCAGTCATTTTAGTCTTATCCAATTCATTGTGACTCCATTTGGGGTTTTCTTGCAAAGGTACTGGAGTAGTTTGCTGTTTCCTTCTCCAGCTCATTTTATAGATGAGGAAACTGAGGCAAACAGGGTTAAGTGATTTATCCAGAGTCACACAGCTAGGAAGTATCTGAGATCAGACTTGAAATCAGGAAGAGTCTTCCTGTCTCTAGGCCTTGCACTCTCTCCACAGTGCCACCTGGCTGCCCTTAGAAAGGTTTGCTTAGAGTGGTATATAACTGGGCTCCCTTCTCCTAGTGCAGATAATCGATTGATGATTGCTCGAGCCCATATTCCTGTTTTTTTATTACAGTGATGCTATCCACATACAACATCTGCATTTCATGCTTCTCTTATAGATGTTTGGGGTTCCTTCATTAGACTACTGCATATTCTTAGGTAAAGACTGAAGCATTAGATTCATGCTTTGTTTTCAATCAATCAATCAGCAAGTAATTATTGAGTTCTCACATTGAGTTTTTTTTATATGGTATTAGTGTCCACTGGAAATAAAGAAAAAAAATTAAAAGAAATTAAGGCATGGATTCTGCCCTCAAGAAGTTATCACTATATTTGGGGAGACAGGACTAATAATTGTAACACTGCTAATTTATATAAGATCTTTCCTCACAACAGACTTGTGAGGTAGGAAGTACAGTATTGTTGCTCCATTTTACAAATGAAGAAACTGAAGCTTATAATGAGACATAAAACCATTAAGTTGATAAATCGACAAAAGGGATGCAGTTGATAAACAAATAGTTCAGAGAATGGATGTATTATAGGATTTCTAGTTGAAAGTAATACCTTAATGTCTATAATAATTTTATATCTGAGGAAAATGAGAAACAGAGATTATAAGTAACTTTCCTGAGTTAATAACCATAGCACTAATATCCATAATTATTATGATAACAACATTCACCCATAAAAATTCAAGAACAATGATTTTAATAGACGTTGCTTTACCTCCAAACTTAATGGAGTAAAAAAAAATCTGAAAAGAGAGAGCCCTAGCACAAACCAATATCAGATGGCAGTGGATACAATACATATCATCCTTATGTCTTGTCTGCAGTTGGAGCCATTCCAAAGATACCTGGAGTGAGTCTAATAAAGAAGAACACATTCTATGTTCTAAGATTTTTATTTAATTACAAAAAGTGGTCTTTTTATATCCTTGCATAATAGTCTACTGACCATTAAGCATTAAAAAAACCCCAACAACAACAATAATAGAATAGTGGTTTATCCCTGGACCATTTAATTCCGTTTCAACTCCATTGAATGTAAGAACACCAATAGCAATCAAAATAATCACTGGCAATTATATAGTGCATCAAGATTTGCAAAGAACTTTAAAGTCATGCAATTATGAAGTAGCAGAATTAGGATTCAAACTCAGGTCCCTTATCTCTAAATCTGATGATTATTTCCTCTCTGCCATCCATGACATAGAGTGATTGCAAAATACTTCATGGAGAAAACAGAACTTGATATGATTTGGGAAAAGTAGGTCAAATTTGGCCAGAAGGAGGGGTAGAACAAGAGCATTCCAGAGAAGCATCATGTAATGACACGGAAGATCAATAGAATGATGTGAAATGTCACAGGAAGGGTATAATCCTGGGTGCTGGGAGGGTTTCTGAACCTCATTTTCCTTATCTGTAAAATGAGAGATTGGAATTGTTGCTAAAACCCAATCTCAGCTCTTAAACTGATAATACTAAAGAATAAGCATAATGTGTAGAGGGAGGTTAAGATAGTCTGAGGGGCAGACAGTGAATATTGGGAAGTAGTGATAGATTAGATAGGACAGGTAAAGAGAAGTCTGAAAAATTATGGAGCTGTTTCAAATCCATGCTGAGGAGTTGGGACTTCATGTGGTGGGTAATATAGAGCTGTTATACATTCTTGGTTATTGAAGTAAAATGTTAAAAATAATATTTTAAGTTTATTTTAATAAATTAGCATAAAATTGGAATATATTTTCAAATGTTTAATAATGTATTTTAATAATTATACTATAGTAGATTTCAATGTACTATAATGTAATAGAATAATTTTAATGATGATAATAATTAATACACTAGTTTTAATAATGATAGTTTTTTATTTCATATGCTTGCATATGTACACACATAGAATATGTATACATAGTTATAATAATTTTAATAATGGCAATTTTTCTTTGACATGTTTATATATGTATACATGTATATACAAACCACATGAGGTACCTGAGTTTGAACCCTAGTACTGGTACCTCATAATTTCATATGTTTACATATGAAAGGAATATACATATATACACATATCAAAGAAAAGTTGCCATTATTTTTTCAAATGACTCTTGTTTTAGAAACTTACCAGCAAAATGAATACTAACTTTTAACAGTGGAAGGGAAAAATAATGAAAAAATCTGACTTCATTATATGAAAAGGAAAACATGATAGGACTGAATATTATGGGTCATGCTTATGCACATAAATAGCAGTCAGAAGAGCTTTTTTGTGTATTCCCACAAAGAATCACTGTTCATTAAGGAATAGTGATGTAGTAAAGGAGTAAAAATGTTATATTTGGAGTCAAAGAATCTTGTTTCAAATTCCCACACTAGCACCTAATTAATACCTGTGTGAACTTGGGTCACTCATTTCCCTCATCTGTGACTCTGTTTCCTTATATGTTTAAGTAAGGAAGTTTTAATAGAAGACCCCTAAGGTCTCTTTTAGCTCTAAATTTTTCATGATGTTCTAGAATTAAGCAACTAAAAGGATTGCAATGCATTTCTCAAAGAAAACTGTATGCTCAGATAAAACAAAGTTGAAAAAGTTGTATAATGTAGCTGTGACAGTTAAGACAGGTGCCAAATGGAGATTCTGTCAAAGACAAAGATTATATGATACAACTCAGGAAAAGTATCATTTAGAATCAGTAATGAATTAAATGACAATTTAGATTTTTCTGTTCTTTTCTTTTCATGCCTTTTCTCTCTCTTTCCTCATTGTCCTCCTCCTTGTCCTCCTCCTCCTCATCCTCCTTGTCCTCCTCATCCTTGTCCTCTTGTTCTTGTTCTTCATCTTCTTCTTCTTCTTCTTCTTCTTCTTCTTCTTCTTCTTCTTCTTCTTCTTCTTCTTCTTCTTCTTCTTCTTCTTCTTCTTTTTCTTTCTTTTTTTTTTACTTTCTAGGCCAAAAGACTTGGCCAAGTTCTGGGACAACTGAAAAAACTGACTACGAATCTATTGCATGTAATTCACCTACAATTTAAAGCATCAGTATTCAGATTTTAGAGCAAGCCATTGAGGTTTAGGTTGCTAAAATTTGGGGTGCCTTGGAGTGTGCTTCTTACCTTTAATGTTTGTATGGTAGGCATGCAGTGTGTGTGTGTGTGTGTGTGTGTGTGTGTGTGGTCTGGGTTTTTGTGAACGTGATTTGCATTTAATCTGGGGAAATTAATTCCCTAAGCTGCTGGCAGGCAGCATGTACTTGTTAATTATTCAGGTGGATGACAAATGCAGAGCAGAGGTTCTCGCAAAGACAAAGTTTGTATGATGCATGTTTAGTAACTGATAGGCATGACATTCGGAGGTGTCTTATTCAGTGCTAATCCTAATAAGCCGCCTGATGAGATGAACGCCTATCCTCCTGTCCTTTTATACAGAGAAAAACAGAGATTTGAAAGAACTTCATTATGGCAATAAATCCCATACTTTCTGTTATTTCTGGTGAAAAGATACCTTGTCCAGATGAATAACAACCAAAAAAAAAAAAGAAAAAAGAAAAGAAAGAAAATGAAATCCACTTTGCGTGCCAAGAGAATATTGAATATTAAAGCTGAACACTACATCCCCAGATTGCTACTGCTTGCCTCTGCTATGAAGGTTGATTTCAGCTTAACTTTGTTTTTTCTACATACATAAAAAAACTTCAGATTAAATTATTGACGGGACATGATAATGCCGTACTCATTTGTGAGATTCTAAGAAACCAGGAAACACTTTCTATCTTCCTATTTTGAACAAGTTCCCCTGTCTTTTTGAGATCTGTTTACATCAGGAGGAATGAAAAAGATTATTTTGGGGGAAACCTGAAAGTACTGTTTTTATACTACATTTCTGTTATTCAGTGATTCCCAGGCTATTTTTAGGCATTTCCTCTACTCTTCTATTCCTTTTCTAGAGTTTACAATGCAGCACATCAAGAACTGAATAGCCCAAGTAAATACACTAAAAATATTTTTGTTCATCTGTAGGGAAGATTTGTGCTGCCATGGATGGTGTTGGACTTAGAGTGGTCAAGGCATGGGCTCAAATCCTGCCTCTTGCACTTAACCAGCCTGCTGACTTTGGTGACAAGGCTTAACCTCTCTCCGTCATGGTTCCCCCATCTCTAAGAAGGTGATAATACTAGAACCTATCATACAAGGTTGTTTTGAGGATCAAATGATAAAACATATTTACAAAATTTTTCAAACCTCAAAGTACTATATAAATGCTAGATATTATAAGTTCAAATCCAGCCTCAGACTCTTACTAGCAATGTGACTTTGGACAAGTCACTTAACCCTGTCTGCCTCAGTTTCATCATCTGTAAAATGATCTGGAGAAGGAAGTGGCAAATCACTATTGTATCTTTACCACAAAAAGTTCCAGATAGGGTTGAACATAACAAATCATTATTATTATAAATTTTTCATTATTATTAATTTATAATCAATCATACATTATTATTAATTTTTCACTGGTCATGTTCAAATCTGACTTTCCAAATTTCCTTTTCCTTTGCATGGTCTTTATCTGCATCATGTTCAAATAATAGATCAATTGAGTCAATTAGCTTTCTTGTAGTCATTTCAGTGACAATTAAATAAATCAGCTAAATCATGGCTTACCTCAGGTGCCACTTACTCCATGAAGTCTTCTCTAATACCCTGGCTGAAAGAGATCTCTCCCTCCAAATTTTCCTAGAATATTCTTTCACTGCCATTTGTTCCTATCGAGTATTGTCTTGAAATATGGCCATTTTTGCATACATATATATGCATCTTCCCTATTAGACTGTAAGTTCCTTGTTAGGGACTCTTACTTTTCACTGTTGTGTCATTAGCACTTAGAACTGTGCTGTGTAGGTAGTAGTACTCATAAATTGTAGGATGTTAGCAAGAGACTGAATATGGTATAATGGAAACAGTCTAATAGGAGATCTGCATTTTCATCCTTCCTCTGCCATTCAGTAGTTCTGTCATTTTAAGAAAGTCACATGACCAATCCAGACCTCAGTTTCCACATATATAAAAATGAAGAGGGTGAATTCTTGGCTCTCTAAAGCCCGTTCCCACTTATTTTTAAAGATCTCTGAATCCATGATGAAGTGAAAATCACAATGGGCCATCTGGATTTCTGAATATCGCTCTTTCACTTGTTCTCCTGAATAGACATTGGTCTGGTATTTACTAATTGGCTGTCAGGCTTAAAGCAGTTCATAGTTTTTTCAGTACTCTGTGTTTTAGATTCAATGTTTGTGTTTAGCACAGAATTTAGAAAGTTCATTTCAGAATCATGGGTATGAGAATGGACTGTCTGCTATGAGGTTCCTATGAGTAATCATGAAGCTTAACTGGGGTAGCTTAAGTAAATCACTTTGTGAACTTTAAAGCACTCTATTCATTCCAATTATGACTTTTGCTTATATTTATATGTTATATTTAAGTGATTCAAGTCACCTAGGATTGTGTGTTGTAATGGAAAGAATGTTGAGTTTGGAGGCAGAGGACTTGAGTTGGAATAGTGGCTTTGTTACTTACCCCTTGTGTTTTCTTGGGAAAATCACTTCTCTGTCAATGGACCTTAGTTTCTTCACCTGTAAAATGAAGAGACTGGGCAAGGGAACTCTTGAGTCCTTTTTAGCTCCAAGTCAATGGTCATGTGTTGCTAGTCCCTGATTACTTCTGAGCTACTGTGATTACTTCGTCACACATCCACAAACTGATGGAACCTCAGACAGCATATAATCCAGCACTCTCACTGTTGAGGTAAAAAAAAAATTGAGAGGCTAGAAAAGTAAAGTTTCCTACTGAAGGATGTACAGAGAGTAAGTATCTGAGACAGAATTTGACAAGTTCCCGGATTCAGGAGCCACAGGTCTTTTTTTCCTGCCATGTATATGCTACCTTCTCTGCAAATTTTATTTTTCTAACCTAAAAAAATTGGGTTAATAGTACATGACCTGCCTCAGAGGGTTACTGTTAACAAAATGGTTTTTAAACCTCAGATATATGAAGTACCTAATTTAGACTTGGAAACTGGTATTTAAAAATCTCAGCATGAAACAAAAAAATCCAATCATAATAATAATAGTAATAATAATGATAATAACCTGGTCAAAAAGAAATAACACATTTATTCCTTAGCAGAAATGGTTTCAAAAAAATTATTCCGTTTTAATAAAACTAGATCTTCCCCAACTTATTCTCTTCAGTTCAGCAATGAAGTGTTTTGTTTCTGGGGCACTCAGTCAGGTATACTTAAACATTTCGAGGCAAATATGTGTGGCCTCAGAGGTTAAGGAACTGGCAAAAAGCCATTTATTTATCGTTTCCTAAATGAGAGGTGTATTCAGTGCTGTCCAGTGATCTCAGTGCTGGCTCTAAGCAATCTCTCTCTTCTCAGGGTTAGAGGATGGGTAATTTAATTTACAAGCTTCCTCAGTCCTGGGCCTCTCCAGATTAGAGGCTTTTAATCATCCTGAATTGTGGCTAATAATGGGAAGGTAGTTTTGTGATGCTGAATGTTCACTTCAGCTGAGACCACCAGACTCATTTTCCCTAGAATTTAAGAGGCAGGTGAAGTTGCAATATATGGGAAAGGGTTTTTGTTTGACCCACTAATTGATTGGGCCTCTTCCTTTTTTCTTTTGAAAATTGTTGTGTATGGTGATTCTACTGTTAAGACTTAATTATCTATTCATTACATACCATGCAGGTAATTGATATCTACCATCATAGATCCTTGATATGTAATGACATCTCCTGCTCTTTTATCATCAAAAGAATGTTGTTTCTGAGCATCTCGGATATCTGCAGTTCAGTTTTTATATTAAGGAGTGAAAAGAGTTTGGGGGCATACTGTTGTTCAATTTCTTTTTTTCACCATTAATTTATTAATGGGGAAAATTTTATTTAGAGCTAATTGAAGAATTTTAAACACAGTAAAAGCCACCAACTTGATTTAACTAAAGAAGGGTGTAGTTTGAATTCATGAAAAGTCTGAACTATGGATCTTTAAAAAGCTGTAGTAATTATATATGTATATGTACATATATAATTATATCAATATATAGTGATATAATAGGTATATGTGTGTGAGTGAGTGTATGTGTGATAAAGACAGAACATGGGGAAAGAGAGAAACAGATAGTAAGTCATGTAGCACTGTGTAATGGATACATATCAGGAAGATCTGGGTTCAAATTTTACTTCTGATATATAGTGACTATGTGATCCTTATAAAATCTTTTAACCTCTCTATACCTTAGAAAATTCTCAAAGATAATAAGTAGCAGTTGTTTATCTGTCTTATAGACTGAGGTTCTTCCAAACATATCTGTCACCAGTGAAATCTCTGGTCTTGAATATCTATCTATCTATCTATCTATCTATCTATCTATCTATCTATCTATCTATCTATCTATCTATCTCTCTATCTCTCTATCTATCTCTCTATCTATCTATCCATCCCTCCCTCCCTCCATCCATCCATCCATTTATCTATCTATCTATCTATCTATCTATCTGTCTGTCTGTCTGTCTGTCTGTCTGTCTGTCTATCATCTATCTATCTATCCAATACATTCTTAAACTTTTGGATGTTGAATCCTTTGCTAATATGGTAAAACCCATGGACCCTTTCTCAGAACATTGTATTCAGATGTGTAAAATAAAATACATAGGCTTACAAAGGAAACCAATTTTACTGAAATAGCCATTCAATATATATTAAAATAAACTAGGTCAAAGACCTCAGGTTAAGAACCCCTGATTTGTCTGTCTACTTGTCTATCTGTCTGTATACCTTTATACACACATGCATACACACACAAAGTCTCAAAAGTTTTAGTGTGCTCTAACTCTTTAATCCATGGTTTCTTAAATTAAGCTAACAGTAACTCTATTTTATTAACGGCTAGAAACTAAACTTTAGTTATTACAACAATGACAACAATAAGAGCACAGTACCTGGAACATTGTAATTGTTTAATAAATGCATGTTCCCTGTTGAATGACTGAATACTATTATTTTATAGTGATTCATTTGAGGATTGTTTCAATCCACATATCCCAGTATCTAGGTATTTTGGTTATCACCTTCATACTATGCTTTAATATATAGAAATGGATTGAAACTAGGAAGATGTAGGTTGAAGTTCTGCCTCAGATACACACTGAACATGCTCTTACTTAAGCTTCTGCTGCTCAAGGTGGTTCTCCAACACATGTAAGTTGCAGGAAAGGTATATCCTACATTGATAGAAATAATTCCTTCACATGGGAATTCCCAGTATTAGTGAAATCATAGGTTCAGTTATTCTTTGTTTCCTCCCCTAGTAACCTTGTAAGGGAAGGGGAAGAGAACAAGTATTTATGAAACACCTTCTGTGCTAAGCACTTAAAAAATGATCTCATTTGGTCCTCACAATAACCCTGTGAGATAGGTGTTATTATTATCCCCGTTTTACACTTGAGGAAACTGAGAGCAAAAAGTTATTAAGTGACTTAGCCAGGGTCACAAGTTAGTAAATATCTTAGGCTAAATTTGAACCCAAGTCTTTCTGACTCCAGACCCAGCACTCACTCTATCCACTATACCACTTAGCTACCTCTTGTGAACTAAATAGTCTACATCAGTGGTTCTTAACCTGTTGGTTATGTTCAATTTGTAACAATGAAAATGCATCCTGCATATCAGGTATTTACATTGCAATTCATAACAGTAGCAAAATTACAGTTATGAAGTAGCAATGAAAATAATTTTATGGTTGGGGGGTCACCGCAACATGAGAAGCTATATTGAAGGGTCATGGCATTTGGAAGGTCAAGAACCATTGTGTTATTATTCCTGTTTTATGGATAAGGATGAGATGAATCAGATGATTCAGAGAGGCAAAGTGATTGATCACACTCCTGTATCTGGAATACTATGATTATGTTCAGCTCCTGGTGTAACATTTAGGGTGGGCACTGACAACCTGTAGTTCTGGATTAGGGTGACCAGGACAATGAAAGAAATAGAGGGCAAGCTTTCACAACTAGTGGTTGAAGGAGATGACCATATTTAATAGGAAGAAGAGAACACACTAGAAGGCAAAATGTTAGTCATCTTCATCTATTTCTAGGACGAGGATATGAAAGAGAAATTAGATTTATTTCATATTGTTCCAGAAGACAAACCTAGGAGAAATAAGTAGTGATTTCAGGGAGGTAGATTTCAATTCAATGTAAGCAAAGCTTTATAACCATTTGATCTGTCCAACAATGGAAGGGACTGCCTGGGAAGTGACACACATTTCTCTTTGCTAGAGAGCTTCCAGGAGACCCTAGATAAATGTTGATTAGGGTGGTGTGAAGATGTAGGTTCCATCAACAAACAGTATGTCCCTAAAGTGTATATTTTCCCAAAGGAAAAACCCCCCAATAAGGCAGAGAGAGGTTCAGATCAAAGGATAAGGGGCAAAAGAAGGTCCATAACACCCACTGCAGGTTGAGGAGGGATGAGTGTTGAGGGGACCACACATTCAGGAAAGGTCAGCTTTGGAATCTAGGAACCTATGTTAGGGTTCTGAGAGGGCTCTCAGTCATTTTTTTTTATTTTATTTTATTTTTTTTTGCTTTTTGGAGGGCAGTTGGGGTTAAGTGACTTGCCCAAGGTCACACGGCTAGTTTTTTGTGTTAAGTGTCTGAGGCCGGATTTGAACTCAGGTACTCCTGACTCCAGGGCCGGTGCTCTATTCACTGTGCCACCTAGCCGCCCCTCTCAGTCATTTTATTGATAATTTATCAATTAACCAATATGCATTTAGTAAGTACCTACTTTGTGCCGGAAACTGGGAATATAAAAAGAAAATGAACAAGCCCTGCCCTCAAGGAACTTACAGTCTATCAAAGGAGGCAACATATGTTTGTAGATATCCAGAAAGCTAGATAGATTAGGTAGATACATATATGTGTATACATATATACACACAATACACATATATTAAACACATTTGTGTGTATGTTTGTATACACACACACAAGACAGACACAAGACAATTTGTGAGGACAGAGTATGGTAGCCGTAACTTATTTAGAAGGCAGCACATGAACTAAAATCTGAAGGAAAATCCAGATGCCAAAAGTCAGAAATTTATCTTTCAGTCATAAGAAACAGCATGTTCAAAAGACAAGGAGATGGAAGATAGAGTGTCTTCTGTGAGGGACAGCAAATAGACCAATTTGGCAAGACCAAGGGGGGCCTGAAGGTGCATGTGTAATCAAGCTCAAAAGGTAGTTTGGAGCCAAATTGTACAGAGCTTTAGATTCCAAAGAGAGGAATTTGTCTTTGATCCCTGAGGTAGGAAGCAGCCACTGGCATTTATTTAGCAGGAAGGTGACACGGTCAAACCCAAGGTTTAGCAAAATCACTTGAACTATACAGAGGATGGATTAAGGAGAAAATAAATTTGGGATTTGATTGACTTTAGCTGGTAAATACAAAATTGGCGAACGTAGGTGGGGGTTGTTTCTTCTGGACCATTCTTTACTGGCAAAAAATTTCTTATGACTTGGGCAGTTGTAACACAAATTTCAGGAGAATTCAGATTTTAAGCAACTTCAGATCTTTGAATTAAGCCTTCTGCTTTGGTGAACACAAAAGGGAACCTTTTAATGCTGTGCAGTTTTTCTTAGGATTTTTTTCTTTTGTGTGTAGTTTGTTTTCATTCGATCTCTTTTCTTTGATTTTCTCTGCATGTCATTGAGGAAATATTGGAGGAGCTTTTGATTCAATGCCTTTGAGTAAATTTATCCTATATCTCTTCTTTATTGCTCACCTGGGTAAGGGTGGAGCCCACGTGTTCCTGAAGCCATGCTTTCTTAGGTGCCTGAGAGAAGAGGTGGAGGGGTGTGTGTGTGTGTGTGTGTGTGTGTGTGTGTGTGTGTGTGTGCATACGTGTGTGTGTGCATGTATGTAAATATGCAAGTACACTTTGATATAATCAAATTCTAAGGTAGACACTGACTCCCACTATTTTATGTTAAAATATTTAATTGTATCCCTTGTATCACCTTCTATTCAAGCAGAGAGAGAAATAAGTAGGTAGGTAGATAGAGATGAAAGAAATGAGAGAGTTGATAGCTAGCTAGAGATAATAGACAGATAGTAAGAAAGATAGATAGATACATGGATAGATAGATATTACTACATACTACAGGTGATAGACAGATGTAGAAAGATTGATTGATAGCTGTGTTTAGGTGTTTTAGTGGATAAAGTACCAGGTCTAGAGTCAGGAAGACTTGTGAGTTCAAATATGGCATCAGACACTTACTAGGTTTGTGACCCTGTACAAGTTACTTAACTTTGATTTGATTTGGTTTTTTACCTTTTCTGTAAAATGGGGCTGATGATATCACCTACCTTCCAGGACTGTTGTGTGGATCACATGAGATCATTATAAAGCACTTAGCACAGTGCTTGGAATGTAATAAATACTATCTAAATGTTAACTTTATTATTAACTGTGACTTACTTTGTACCAGACTCTGTGCTAAGTACTGTGGATGCAAATAGAAGAATGTCTACAAGGACATTCTAATGAAAGAAGATCACACGTAAAGGGAATCTGGAGAGGGAGAGGAGTATGCAAACAGGTACATGGTGCAGAGATCACAAGTAGTCCTGGTTCTGGGAAATCATCTTTATTTAGTGAGGAGATGGCTAGGAAAGACCTGGTTCCTGGTAAAATAAGGTAAAAGCTCGCCTATCAGAGCAAATTGAAAGAGGATGTAGTCTAAGGTTGAGGGTGGGGAAGATGAGAATGATGGCTTAAGCCTAATAAGCACAACGAGGGTGTAGCTGGGAAGATGGAGTCAGCTATAAAAGATGGAACCCAAACTCAGGAAATTACTCTCACCATAGTTTGCTAGTTTTGGAATGCTTCCTTAGCAGAGACTGGCAGACATAAGGTGAATAAAGGATGCCTGCAGGCTGTCTTGAGGATGGGCTTATAAGGAAACTCTGGATACTTGGGTTACTCTCATGTTTCTAGGCTTGTCACGAGGTCACTCCCTGCTGTGTGAGGATTGGGTACAAACCTGTGCTTGTAACCACCAATGTCAGATCCTGAGCTTACTTTCTAAAGCCCAGGAATCTGATCCATTCTCCCCAGAGCCTGAACTTTAAGTGACAGTCTTCTCCAGTGTTTCAGCCCACTGACCTATAGTGATCCTGCCATTTTTTTACTGGCATTAGATTGGGAATAGTGAGTTAAGATAAAAGTTATAATGAAATGAGAGGAATGCTTAATAGAGTCCATACATTCAGAAACTGAACTTTCTTAAATGACTTTGAATTGCCTTTTCTGTTATTCTGTAATATTATGATGACTCATTAGATGACAGCATCATAATCTTTTGCCTTGATGATACAGTGCCTCACATGCCGAGAGGACGCTATAATATCTTCATTTTATAGGTCTCAAACAGAAAGGTGGTGTGTTTAGGTTCAAGATTTCTTTGGGTTTGAAGTGATCCTACCTGCCCTTCTTTGGTTGATTTGAAATGTACTAAATGTACCAAATCCATGATTCTTTCTATTCTTTGTGTGTTTATGTGCGACTCTGGTGATGTGTAATATGAATTTTGCAGTATTCAGCCCAAATTGGCATGAATTGATACATGATTAGAGTGTAATTTTCTCTATGGAACAAGCAAAAATGTAGTCTGTGTTAAAAAGAAATACCCTTTAGAATTTCTTTAATTAGGAATTTGCTTCTGCAAGACTCATTGGTAGGCATAAGCTAGATCTTTGTCATTTGAGTAAGGGAAGATACAGGCGTACAGGCATAAGTACTATGGAAGTAGGTTGCGGCAAATACAAACAGGGGAGCAATGTGATATGGTACAAAGTCTACTGATTTGGAGGCAGGAGACCTAGGTTCCAATGCTAACTCTGTTACTACTTTTTAGGACCCTGGGTAAGTTACTTAACTGACCTTACTGGTCCTTGATTTTCTCTTCTGCCAAATGCTGGGCGTTGGATTAGGTGACTTCCAACCCAACACCACCTCAAATCTGAGTATAAAGCCCATGAGAAGAGTAAAAGGAAAGTCAAGTCACTGTCAGTACAGATATGTTTGTCTTATTATCAACACAGATTAATCTTTTTACTTTGGGGGATGAATTTGTTTGGGGGTCCATACTTTTGCCCCCTAGGGAAGAAGGACTGTTTGCCTCCATGTTTTTTAGGATATCTATGACAATTTAATAGGAAGCACAAAGGCAGGGAGGTGCAATGGATTGTCACAGTAATCAAAATAAGCTCTCTCAAATAACCTTGTTCTTAAACATGTATCATCAAGTCATTGGGAAGCTTCACCCATAACATCTATACAGTCTCAGAATCAAAGAGTTAGATTTAGAATTCCAGTCAGAAGAGACCTTGAACATATGAACTACGATATGTCAGAACTCAGTTTGAAGCAAGTATGTCACCAGAAACAAAAGGAGGATATTGTAAAAGCCTTCTCACATGTACAGGTTCCCATGGCATCATCTATAGTGAGTAACAGAACATGTTTTGGTACCATTCCAAATTTTATTAGATTTCCAAAGTCCTGGTCTTCTTGTTTTTCTATTCTTTTCTTTTCATGAACCTATCTCAGATGGTGACTTTGTGTGTTTATGGATGTATGTGCATGCATACACCTCCACAATATAAATACATGTAAATGCTATATATGTAAATATTATACATGCATACCATATTAACACAAAGTATAAATATGCACACATGCACATGTATATACTACATATGCAGATCCTATATATGCATGCTATTTTAATAAACAATATTATGTAGATAATATATATGAATGCTATTTAATGTATAGTATAAATACATACATGTATATGCTACATACATAGACACTATACATGCATGCTATTTTGATATATAGCAAAAATATGCACACATACATGTTTATGCCATATATGTAGAGACTATGCAAGCATGCTACTTTAATATATAGTATAAATATGCACATGTATATGCTACATATGTAGATACTATACACATGATCTGTTCATATATAGTATGAATGTGCATACATAAACATGCACACATGCATACATGCCCATATACATGATATACATGTATAACGCATGGGAACACTATTGAAAATACTTCTAAATCTTTCCCTTTTCATGCAGATATAGCTCTCTGTTTCAACTTTTAAATGTTGTTAATATATTTTGATGTGAACTTTTTGTATTCAGAGCAAATAGGAGGAGAAAAAATAAGCCTGGGGCCAGAAGAGAATGACAGCGACTCTCTTGCCTCTGTTAAGATGGTGTCGAATGCCAGCTGGCCAAACACAAGTACATTGGATTTTTGTTTCCGAGATTAAACAGCGCATAGCCATAAGCGGCATTAAGTTCATTAGATAGAATTGCTACATGACATAGCTAATATGGTGACGGAAATAAGCTCTTCAGTGCCTCAATTCTAGAGGCACCAATTTTAACCAATTTAGCAGACGATTGGGTCTTTTCTGCACATGGGACAGATTTTTTTTTAATGGCGTCAGTTTCCTGGTGCAGTTTATTTCTGTCTGTCTAATTAAGATTCAGATTATAAAGGCACAGAAATTTATTTACTGAGCATACCAGCATAAATACTGGGTGTTATGTCTGCTGCTGATATTTAGGTAGGATTCCGTTAACCAACCCAGGAAAGTCATATATGCATTTAATATATCTATGATACTAGAAATCATATGTATTTCTAGATTGGGGAGGGGAGGGTGGAAGACATCATTATTTGTAGTAATCTGTAGCTTCGTGTGACAGACACCAATGTTAAAATCATATTTGAAAATCTACCACTTCTTGAGTGCCAGCATTGTACTTCAAAGCCTGAAATGAGATATGCAAATTGAGTTAATGCCATACTTTATAAAATACAGAAATGTGAATCTTGAATAAGTGAGCATTTTCAGTGCAAGGGTTAAATCTAAGAACAGTCTTTTAAACTTAGCTACTGAAGATATTAAATGCAGATTGAATAGTAAATACATAACTACTTACTAATTCATTAAATTTAGTCACCACTTTTCTCTCAAGGAGTTTCAATTTATAATGAATCCTCCAAAGAGCTTAAGAAGAGGGGTTGGTGATGTTATCCCCATTTTGCAGATGAGAAATTGAATAAGAAAGCATTTATGACACAGTACATCAACAATAATAATACATCTTGTAGTACTTTACAGTTTATTTTCCTATGCATTATCTCTGTGAATCCTCACAATAACCCTGAGGGATGAATAGGCACAGCCGATATATTATCCCTACTTTATCAATGAGGAAACAGATTCATAGCGGCTAAGTGATTTGCTGACATCACATAGCTAGTAAATACTAAGGAGTCTGGTAGGGTCCATCCCTTTCTGCCTCCTCTGGGGTAGAAAGGTCTCTCTCTCTTTCTGTCTCTCTGTCTCTGTCTCTGTCTCTGTCTTTCTGTCTCTCTGTCTCTCTGTCTCTGTCTCTGTCTCTGTCTCTCTCTCTCTCTCTCTGTCTCTCTCTCTCCCCCTTTTACCTCCCACTCATTTTTCAGTCTTCAACCTCTCCTTCTCCATTGCTGGCTTCTTTCCATCTGTTAGGCTTTCCCCACCCATTTTCATTACCTTGGAAATTTAATCCCATCCAGATACTATACCAAATCTTTCTGGACAAACTTCTTGGAAAAATTATTAAATCCAATATCTTTACTCTCTTCTCTACCCTCCATTCTACTAAAACTGGTTAACAATGATGATGATGATGATGATGATGATGACGATGACGATGATGATGATGATGATGACGACGACGATGATGATGATGACCTCCTAATTGCAAAATCCAGTGGACTTTATTCCATTTTCATTGTCCTTGATTTCTTTGTAGCTGACACTATTGATCACCTCAACAATGTTTCTATCCTTTTGAATTCTTTTCCTCTCTCTTAGCTTCAAAAGGCATTTTAACCTAGTCTCTCTAAACATTCCTTGTGTCTTCTTGGTGACTCATCATTTTACTCCCCATTTGCTCATTTTGAAAAGTTTGATTGTAAACTTTTTAAAAATCTCCTTACACATTCTTCCTTAGCAATCTCATTCATTTTCATAGCTGCCACTATGACCTTTTTATAGGTGACTTCCATATCTATATCTCTAGACCGAAATTTTCTCTTGTATTTCAAAATTCCACATATTGCCCGTTTTTATTTTGGTGTTTCTCTGGCTCCTTAAACACAGTATGTCCCAAGCCACATCTGCCCTTTCTCTTCAAGTCTTGGCCCAAACATGCTCTTTCTTACTTCACTCTCTGAAAGTGATATCCCTATACATTCATTCTCTGAGTTTATTATATATGACTCTTCCCTTTCCCTCCCCTATTTTATTAAATCTGTTGCCAAATCCTGGACCTTCTATCTTTCAGTATTTCTCTTATCCATTCATTTTCCCTATTCCCCTCACCAGGTGCCCAGTACAGACCTTCATGGCCTGGATTAATACAATAGCCTAATAGATCTTCCTGCCACCATCTTTCTGTCACCCTCTATGTGAATACAGTAGGCATCCAATGAACATTATTATTTAAGTTTAATTTAATTTAATTATTTAACTTAATTTTATTAAGTTAAACCCAATTTAATTGAACTTAGAACTTAGATCTTTTGATTCTATGACAAATTTCTTTCTACTGTATCACATTGTATCTCTATTAGAGCCAAAAATAAAACTTGGATCTACTGACTACTAAGCTAAGGGACTACTTATTCTTTTACTCATTTATTAAGTACAATCTCAGTTTTACAGTTATTACTACCACCACCACCACTACTACTTCCAGCATAGCATAGTGTAATGGAACAGTACAGGACTAAATTCCTAGATTTTAGACCTCTGTCTCTCATTAACTAACTATATAACTACAGGAAGGTAGGCAGAACACAAGGAATCTTTAGGCAGAGGATTTTCTATCCGAGAACCTGGGCCTAAATACGCTTGTTTCTAATGGTTTGTGTTCCAAAGAGTTCAACAAGAAACATTCACATATCTGAAGGGATTTTCACCAAAAATTAAGCTACAGCATATACATGTACATGTGGGTGGCATTTCTTGTATGTATATCAACTCTCACATACATATAATCTATAGGATGTGCCCATGGTTTCTTTCTAGATATAGGGTATGTATCTTTAGGATACACATATGTGCATACTCTGTAGATTATGGACACCTGGGTACCTGCATGTGCAGTTAGAGTAAATCTTGGTTTGACTTTCCAGAAAGGCAAAGCACACATATCTCTCCAACTAAACCTCAGTCTTTTGTTAGGTCTGTATGAGAATAATTTTGAAGAGCCTTGGTCATGTTAAAATGAGAAAGGGCAATCAATCTGTCCTACTTTCCCATATCTTTATTAGATTAATTTTTTTAGAGCTAGGTTTTAGTTTTCATTTTAGGAGCAAGGTCTTGATCAATGTTTCTCTAAACTACAAAGGATGTTCGATATGTGTCTCCATTATTGACATGGCATCAATGGCTGTAACTTACAGTCTGCCTAATAACTCACAGCTAATGAACATTAGCTGTTGCCAAGTCCTGTAATTTATCTGGATATTATCTAGTATTGTCTGAGTCATTATAACAAGGGGCAGTTTTTGCTGTGCTATGGCAATCCGTGTAATTTAATTTTAGGGAAGCAGAAAGACTCGTCTTTTAACCTTTACTCTGTCAAATTAAATGATAAAAATGGGTCATCCTCTGAAATTGTGGTGCAATTGGTTCAAGTCACCAAGTACTTTAAGGTATTTTGGGGACCACTAACTTAATTTGTATTCTAGGTCCTGACCCATAGAATCCCTTTCAATATGCAGTGCACATTCATCCACGTTAAAAAGCTCTCTCTCTCTCTCTCTCTCTCTCTCTCTCTCTCTCTCTCTCTCTCTCTCTCTCTCTCTCCTACGCTTCCCTTTTTCCTTACCAATCCTCTCTCTACATACACATGCACACATATCATATGTGTATATATACAATATGTATATATTTGTGTATATAAATGACTAACAACTCTTTTTTTTCCTACATATTCTACATATTCAAAACTGATAGTCTTGACTTCTTTCCAGACACAGATGTACTCTAATACTTTGTGATATAAGCACTCACTGCAACTTTTGTGACTCACTGTAGAGCTCTCCAAGGCAGTGGTCCAGGTTATATTCTGAGTCCACCTTAGATCCTTGATTTTTGTAAGGACCTTGACATTGATTGCCACTTACAAGACCCACAGATTCCATGTCATGCTTACCTTAATAGCTGCTGCTCTCCTTCAGTCACAAAATCTTTTCCTCTTTACATACGCCAAATTATCCATAAGCATAAGGACCTGCTTTAGAATTTGGAAATTCCCTGCAATTTCAAACTCCCTTCTCCCTTTTCTAGATATTGTCTCCTTCATTTTTCATTTTTGTCCTATGTAATACAAATCTAGGCTCAGTTTCTCTGTAGGATCAAGATCAAGTTTCTTCCTTCTCATCTTAAGAAACATCATTTCTATTCAAATGTCCAGTGAGATTTGGAGAAACATTAATCTTAGTCTTGGAAATAGAAGTGGCTATAATACTTTCTAGCTGCCTGACCCTGAATAATTTAATTGATCCTCTAAAACTTCAATTTCCTCATATACATTATGACAAAAATACTTATTAACCAATCAATAAAGTGCCTACTATGTGAGAAATTTACTTAGTTAACAGTAAAGTGCTAAGTAATCATCATTATTATTATTGAACTCAAAGATTGATTTTTAGAAGACAGGGATAGATGGTAGGATGATCTGGGTTTTCTGTGGCACTATTCATTCCCTCCTGGTTCTCTTCCTAACTATCTGAGTACTCCTTAACCTTCTTTGCTGGCTCATTACCTGTATCACACTGTTTGCCTGTAGATATTCCCAAAGACTCTGCATTGGGCCACCTTTTTCTTCTCTCTCTACATTGTTTCTTTTGGTGACTTCATTAGCTTTTGAAGGTTTAATGATCACTTCTCTATGGCTGACTACCATCACTGCATAGACTATCCCCATTATTCTGTTGACCTCCAATCATTCGCTACCCATTACCTATCAAATATTTCAAACTTAATTTTCTGTAAGTATTTCTAAAATTTTTGCAGTGACCATTCATTATTCCTGTAATGTTTCATTACTCCTTCATAGTATTTCTCATTCTTCAAATCCCTTCTCTAGATGTCAAGTGGGTAACTTCTTCCCTTGGGGAACTAGATAAGTTCTTAAACCAAAGTTCCATTTTTAGCAATACCTTGTACCATTAGATTTTAATAAACAAATAAATAAATCCCCATATTAGCAAATTAGAAGATAAACAGTTAATTGTGCTCTGAAATGCTGAATGTAAGGGTATCCTACCTTCCCATTAACTCCCTGTCCTTAAAATGATGAGGAGATCACATTGGCAAGTCTGTGTTGAATTTTAGATCTGTCCAGTGCCTTCTCCTACTCAAAGAATTCCTTCCCTTGCTATATCTCTGACAATGATAGCATTCTCCCATTATGTCAGGTGCCTAAGTTCATACAAAAACAGTTTGTGTCAATCAATCAGCTAGCCAGCAAACCCTTATTAAGTGTACCAAGCACCTTGCTATTCTGTGAAGATATAAAGTGAAAAAATGAAATAATCCCTGTTCTCAAAGGACTGATATTCCATCATGGGCATGATACGTAGACAACGTAGACATCTAGAAGAATATAGAGAGTGAACATAAATAGAATAAATGACATAATTATGAAGCAGTTAGAAAGGAAAGGTATTAGTAATTGGTGTGGAGGAGGAATCAGGAACTGCTTTGAATGTCTATGCTAGTACTATTATACGCATTTCCTAACAAACACCCAAACCCTAGGCATCAGACTACATGGCATTTCTATGCTGTAATACAGTGAAGACAATGAGCAGATATCTTCTAGTGATAGATTTGAAAGTCTCTGTGAATATTTTTAATGTAATTTGGTTTGTTCTTATGCAGTACAGGTGCCAGTAGTGGGTCAGGGGCATAATTGCCTATCACTTCCCATATGAGTTTCATAAGCAGGTGTACATGACAGCTTCTGAGTTGCCTCTGGGTCTGTCAAAGACTAAGTCTGTTGATGGGCTTTCTCTGTTGCTTACCTAGAGAAAGCCACAGATTTAAGCATGCCTCCTCCTGAGCTAACAAAGCACTAGTGAATTGCTTTTGAAACCCTAGTCAGACAAAATTTTGTGTCCTGGACTGCTACTACTGCTACCACAGTGCCAAGGGGATTGCAAAGCCACATCTGAAAAATAAGGTCTGATTGGGAATTGTTCCTTCACAAGGTGGGAAGTTTTCGATTTATTGTCTGGAAACTGGCCAAAGTGAGAAAAGGATTGTTAGAGTTTAGCACAATGGTCTTCAGACTTATTGGTCTCAGGACTTCTTTATACGCCTAAAAATTATCTTTAATTATCCTTCTCCCACCACTGCCTAAAGAGCTTTTGTTTATGTGAGTTTTATCCATTGATGTCTACAGAATTAAAAATTAAAATATTGGGCACTATCGGGGACTGCCCCCCATCATACTTTGAGATCCACACTGGCTTGGTAAATTGGTTTCAAATTTTAGTTTTTGAGTTCCCAGCATCAACTATTTTCCATAACTGAACCTTCTTTGATTTTGTTGTTCATTTGTTTTAGTTGTATCCAACTCTTTGTGATCCCAGTTGGGGTTTTCTGGGCAAAGATATTGGAGTGGTTTGCCATTTCCTTCTCCAGCTCATTTTGTAGAAGAGGAAACAGAGACAAACATGACTAAGCAACTTGCCCAGGGTCACACAGATAATAAGTGCCTGAGGCCAGATTTGAACTGTGATCTCCTTGACAACAGGCACTGTCCTTTGCCTCTCTTTGTATCCTAGAACTTAGCACAGTGCCTGGCATAGAGTACGTGCTTTTTGACTAACCAGCTAGAAATCACCACGAAGAATATTGTTCAGTCTAGAAAAGAAAACAAAAGCAAAAACACAAGACTTTAAAAAGACCGCATTTAAAAATAACACAAGCAGCCTGCTTATTACGGCACCATGTGTGTCTTTTAAGGACATTTAGGCCAACATCATAACTGTATAAAACCTATAACCAAAATATTCAATTGCAAAAGATAGCTTCAGAATTTTCTTTTAAGGAGCAAGTACAACTACAATCCACTGTGACAAATCAATATCAAAAATGCAGCTAAGATTATAAGGACAAATAGAATGTTGTTTTTGACCAGTTTGCTTATATTGAAACTATATTATTTTATGTGAAGTATGTGTAATAGAGCATTAGATTTGAAAACTCTGTGTGGAATATCATTTCTGACAGCCTTTTTTAGGGTCACTAAAATTCCAATAATTCAGTACAGAATTGAAGTCGATTCCAGAGAAAAAATTTAATATAGTCTGCTTGCCTGCCAGCTTCAACATAGTTCTGGAGCATTGAAATGGTGTGACACATTGAAATATAAAGTGCATTTGTCATATCTATTGGTGTAGTATTTTATGTGATCGCATCTAACAAAGATCAAGTTAGAAGAAAACTTGCACAGGTCTTCGTTCATGGGGCTCAGTTTTGTTTTCTTTACCATCCAGATTTGATGCATGAGAAAATCCTGAATGCTGTTCCTAGTAATACTATAGAAATATATTCACCTGAAAATAACATGCAGATGAAGGTAATAATGATAAGATAGGAGACAGAATGAAGTCTCAATATGACATGTCTTCTACATACGCGCCAGGAATCCACAAAGAGGGCTCCTTCTAGTACTTCTGGTAATTGACAAAGTCATCTAACAAGCCTTTATAAGACACTGAGCTAGGTATCGGGGTGATAAAGAAGGAATGAAAAAGTATTAGCTATCCTCAAAGTGCTGGGGATACTATCTAAGATGTGTTTGAGTTATGCTGAATTACCCACTAAAACAAGTCATGTTAGATTAAGACTTCAATAGAATTGTTTTCCTTTAACTCATTTCAGCCCCTATAACTTAATTACTGGAGCAGGTTTTGTAATAGTGATATGATATATTCTTGGTAATAAATCCAGCTTCTTTCTATTTGTGAGTGAATCTAGGGTTGAGTGAAAGTAATGATTTACTTCTAAATGTCTTGCTGAGCTGAGGTCCAACTAGGTGTTATGTGTGGAAGAGGTAGGGGTGGTATTCTTCAGTGATACAGATGATAAAAATACCTTTTTTTCATTATTGCATTTGTGTATCCACACTCATGTGAAAATGATTCTGTGTGTGAATTCCCTGAAGATTTCATGAAAAGCATAACTCAAACACTATGGAAATAGAAAATCTTCCATTTAACGTCTCTTTAGTTCTTCTTATTTGATAAAAAGAAGTGCTAGATATTTTCAGGCTCTCCACACACACAAATATATACATATACATACATGTAGACATATATATGTATATATGTATATTGTGTGTATTTATGTATATATGTTTTATACGTGTTTGTGTTACTAGGTCAAAGTATCAGATATCATTTAGGTTGGGTTTACCCTTTCCAATAATCAGTTGAAATGTGAAAAGTTCAGCCAACAGAATATTTTCTCTACCCGGTGTTGAACAGCCTGTTTGATCAATTTTTCCATTAAAGCAGACTTTCCTCCTCCCCCCACCCCACTCCAATTGACAAATTGGATCAGTTGTATTAGTTATTTAGACACTGCATTTCAGTTAGGTAGGTGCTAAGTTAGCCAGGTATTTCTAGAATTGGGATTACATGTGCCAACAGCTCAAGGGACCCTTTTGCTTCCCCTTAGGAGAAGTAGAGGACCCTCTAGGCTTGTTGAAGAGTACTGTGTCATCATTTCACAGAAGAGGAAACTGATACAGGGAAACTCTTTGACATTGTTGATGTCACTGATTACATTGGGGTTCAGGAACAGACCTGAAATGTGAGTTGGTTGATGTCTTGTCTAGAATTTTGTCCTTTGAAGACAGTACCACATTTCTGGATAAAAGTAATAATCTGTGCCTGGTCTAGTAATGATTGCTTTTCCTGTTAACCTCAGCCTGGTGAAGAACAAACCCTAGATTTGAATTCAGGAAAGAGAGGATTCATGTCTATTCTCAGATACTCTCTCTGTGTCCATGAACAAATCACGTGTTTCCTTGACTGTTAAATAAGGATAATAACAGCGATAGTACCTACTTCACATGGCTGTTGTAAGGATCAGATGGGATAATGTATGTAAAGTGCTTATATAAATGCTGTTTAAACACACGGGTGTATAAATCTTCTTTGTTTAGGTGTCTGGGATTACCTCACATTCTCAAATGATATAGTTTCTGCATTTAACGAATGGAGAATAGCCATTAAGTCTTTGAGGCCAGTGATGGTTCTGAAGATAGGAGGAGAATTTTATGGTGCATTTAGGGAAAAGAAACCCATTTCTCATTCCAGGCCCAGTATTAATTGATTGATGGCAGAAGTATAAACAAAAGCCCGGAACACAATGTATTTGTGACATACCCAGTTTTACAGAAGGTGAAAGCAAATGTAAACCTCTTATCTACATATAGTAAAGAAAGTCACTTTTTCCCCCACTCAAAAAATATATATGTGTGTATATGTACACATATGCACAATCAGGTTTCATTCCAAGGTTTATGTAATATTGAAGAAATTAAATTGTGCATGTTGTCCTTTTTTTTAAAAAAAAAAGCAACTTTATAAGAGCCATAAAACTACAAATAAAAAAAAACTCTTTGGTTATGCATATGTTTGTTGTTCCAATAAGATCAACAAAATGTTTGGGAGCACAAACAAATCCATTAATTAGTTATTGTATTCCGGGCAAAACATAGCAGGCATGTTGAAGAATGAATTGTTTATTTTTGGAGGGGCTGGGAATAAGGAACAATGAAACTTTCAAATAAAAGTAGTTGGACCTTTTTGCTGTGGATTTGAAAATAAGTCCAGAAGGCTGAGCTTAATATAACATGTGGCAGGTGGCCCGCATTTGCCTGGAGAATTCCTCCAGGGCAAGACAGCTCAGCAAACACATAAATCCTTTTTTCTCTGTTATCTAGTAGCACATTTAGTTGCCATGGGGATTTTATTTATGCAGCAGATCCTGAGCAGTTCAGTTTGTGCCTAAAGTTTAACTGTACAGCTGTTACCGTAAATGCTACACGGCAATATTTTCCAAACATGGTACCTTTGAACAAAAAGAGCACTTTTTTTTCTCCAGCATTGATTTGGCGTTTCATATTTTTGGCATCTTGGTGAAGTATTATAGCCCATCAGTAAAACTTCACAAGGTTTTTGCCAACAGTTTTGTTCCCTCATATGTTACCTAACCACTATGCTCGCAAAGAATTTGTAGAGGAAATAGTTTAAATACATTTCAGGCCAAGATGGTAATGTTAAGAGTTGAAACAAGTAGTTTATTGAAAACCTGACTTTTGAAAAACCTGAAAAACAACTGATTTGAGTCTGTTTGGCTATTTGTTGTAAATTTGTAGCATTGTTCAATGAAAAGCCTCTGAAAAATTGCAAGCTTCTGGTTTTATGCTTCTTTCAACTTTTTTTCCCCCCTCCCCTTTTCCACAATTGTATGAATAAAAGAAAAGTGGAAATCACTTCCTTGACAATAGAGGAACAACAAAGTTCCTTCAGCTCATGGCTAGGTTCTGATTTGGAATGCATTGCTTTTGTTTTGTCGTGATTTGTCCTACACTAGATAAATCACCAATATGTTTCCTTTGTGCGGAGCAGCATGCACTGGTCAATGAAAAAGAGAACTGGCGCTTTTCTATGGGAGTGCATAAAATTACCTCGTACCATCTGTGGCCCAGCACATTAAGAAAATGACAAAAGGAAAACTCTAAATCCAGGTAGAGTTTCTTCCCCAGGAAGGAAGGAGAGCAGTTAAAACCATCCTATATGATATGCCTTCCTGCATTAAATTTCCAACCCACAATGTTGACCTTTCCAGAAAATTGTAGAGACATTATTCCCACAGATGGTTTTACTCAATACTAAGAGTTATAAGAGCAAAATATAAAACTTCTGATTATAAACAAAATGTTGGCATTTTATTTCATGTAAAATGTTCTTGGCAGTACCAACCCCAACCCATTTACCATGGAAACTGGCTTGGTTGAGTGGCAGTTGTTGATCATGGACACTGGCCTGGACATACAATTTAGTGCTTCCCTTGTTTTTTTCTTAATGTAAGAGATTGGTTGAAAAACCATTCATACTCTGATTACTAAAGTGAATTAAAGCTTTAAATGTCAATTGCTAAGGTACTGCTGGGACCCTGACTACAGTGGGTTATCAGGCCTTACTTAAACCAATTCAGCTACAAGAATGCAAGTAACAATGAAAGCTCACATTTTTTTAATATGGTACTCTAAATATCACAAAGCACTCTCCTCATAAGAGCCCAATAGAGTAGGCAAAGCATGAATTAGTATTACCATCTCTATTTTAAAGGGGATTGTTTATTGGGATGGTAAAGGGAGGCAGTCTTGGATTTAGCAAGATTGCAGATGGATATTGTATGACCATGGGCAACTTGTTTACCCAGTACTCCCCAGGCAACACTGTCTATAAGTTATAGAAGAGTTGCCAATCAGTATTGATAGAGGGGGTTTTCATTTAAGAAGTCAGAGGACAGATTGTATTTATAAGGAAACTGAGTCACAGAGAGATAAAGTGACTTGCTTACAGAGATCTCCTGATGGTAAACCCAGAATTCTTTGTGACTTAACAATAGAAAAACTAAGTCAAACCAAAAAACAAAACAAAACAAAAGGTCTGACCTCCACTGCAAATTATGTAGTAAGACTTTTCTGTTGATGCTGAAGGGGGATTTTAAAAGAAGCATCTCTGCTTCCTTTGTGTGGAAACAAAAAACAGAGACAAAAATGAGCAGTGGTTTTCAAGTAAATAAGTTTCATAAAAATGCAGAAAGTCAGTAGTGGATGCAGAAAGATTTCTCTGTACACTTGGCTATAATCTTACTGCCTATAAACTACAAAATCGGGAGAAATCACAGTTAAGGTCATTATGAAAGCAACAGAATTGTTCTGAAAGGAACTCTGTAACTCCTTGAAAGCAGGGCATATTCAATTCTTCTTTCTTCTGCTTCACCTTCTTTGTAGTTCAGGCCTGTGTACACACACACACACACACACACACACACACACACGCACACACGCACACATGCACACACACACATGCACACACACACACACACACACACACACACACACTCTTACTCCTCCCCTATCCTTCTCCCCACCCCCATCTCCATTCTAAAGGGCACTTTTCTTCCTCTTCTAGCAATGAGGATTGCTAACAAACTGTGACTTCAAGGGAAATTAATCTAGTTTCCATCTGTCATAACCTTTATAAAGAAAAATAGCTTCCCCGTCTGAGAGGACCATGTCAGGACTCCTGGAAATAGGCAGGGTAGTGGAAGGCCAGGCATAATAGAGGAGATGGGAAGGAAAAATGGTTGAACTGAGAAGTGGTTAAAGCTTTGAAATGGCCTCCTTTCTTTTAGTCTCTCTTTTCTCTGATTCATTGTTCCATCCAGCTGCTAAAACCGTCTTCCAAAAGCATATTCCTTATTATGTCATGTCTGTGCTCAGGAATGCTCAGTGGCTCCCTATTGTCCTATAGGTTAACATAGAAGTTACTCAGCTTATCATTTAAAACCTTTCACAGTTGGCCTCCTGTCTCACTTTCAGAACTTAATCCCTATGTTTCCCTTATAACATTCCTGCCAGATAGGCCCCCTTACCTTTCCCTGAAAGCATATCATGATCTGCCCCCATGCTTTTTTCACAGGTTTTTTTTTTTAGCATGCCTATAATACCCTCTCTTATCACTTCCACCTTTAATAATCTTGGGCTTCTTTGTAGGTTCAAGTGAAATGGCACTTACTATAAGTAAGTTACTTATTATATTTTTAATGTTTATATAAATCTATTTATATATACACAATATATTTATATAAATAAAATATATTTATTATATTATAAGAAAGTTACTATATATAGTAAGTTACATTCACTTGCTATAAGCCTTTTCAGATTGCGTTTACTTATCTCTATAAATGTTGTATGCTTCTAGATTAAAAGTTCCTTCAAGGCAAGATCTCCTTTGATTTTTGTCTTTATGTAAGTCCACTACATACTTAAGTGGATCCAGGATCTCACTGATATGTATACTCTTTCCAAGGATGCAGAATAGAAATTTCAAGTCCATCTATCCCCTTGTAATTCTTGTCCATACCTTCCCATAGATTAATCACCTGGAGTGCACCTAATGTGCTGAGGACCTTTTCCACCATCTTATAATATCCAAGGATAGTAGTGGAACACTTGGATTTCATGACTACATTACATGACTAGCCTATTTTATTTTTTTAAATCATTTTCCTTATGATATCCTTGACTACAGTTTTCATCCAAGACCTTTATTACTTATTTGTTGCATACTCTTTGCACCTGTCATGTGTCTCTATATTATTCTCTGTGGGCTATTAATTTCCTATTCTTTGGAGACCATAGTGTCTTGTGTCTTGTAGCCATGTAATACCACTAGTAAGATATTGGTATTCAAATGATGGGTCACTGTTTCTGGGAGAAATTTGGTGTCATTAAAAGAGTTTTGAGATTTTCTTTCTTTTTTTTCCCCTCTATATTATTTTCTCTTGCTTTTTCCCCAATTACATGTAAAAAAGTTTTTTGAAACGTTTTTTAAAACTTTGAATTCCCCGAGCGTCTAGGTGGTTCAGTGAATAGAGCACCAGCCCTGCAATCAGGAGGACCTGAGTTCAAATCCAGACTCAGACACTTAACACTTACTAGCCATGTGACCTTGGGCAAGTCATTTAGCCCTCAATTGCCCTGCCTTCTCCTCCAAAAAATAAAATAAAATAAAATTTGAATTTCAGATTCTCTCCTTCCCTCCCTTCCCTCATCTCTCCATGAGAAGGCAAGCAGTTTGATCATGATTATATATGTGAAACCATGCAAAATTTCCATATTAGCTATGTTGCAAAAGGAGAAGCAAGCAAAAAAACCCAAGAAAAATAAAGTAGAAAAGGTATGCTTTGATATACATTTAGACTTCCTCTAGAGTTGGATAGCATTTTCCACCATGAGCCCTTCGGAATGGTCTTGGATTATTGTATTGATCAGAATAAGTTTTGCAGTTTTCTGAAGGCAAGTCAACCAAATATTCAGCCTATATTTAATTCTGTACCCAATTCATTATCCATGACTATCTGCTCATATGTTGAAAATCATGGGTCAAGAATTAAGAATAAAAGAGGCCAGAGACTGACAGAGAAACCTCATGTCTCTACATTTTGGATGCTTTAAGAAAAAATTGGTAGTCACTGTATGTGGCGAATACCAAATGACATCACAAAAATGAAACTGATAATATTCTAATAGATAGGAAAGTGCTCAATTAGATGGAAGGCTAACTCTTAAATTCACTGTCTATATGTATCATGAGGCTCCTGATTTGCTAGAACAAGGATAAAAATTAGTGCAAAGTCAGAAGCGAGAATGAAAGTTTTTTTTGAAAAAGATAGATCATACCATTGAAATAACACCATCATGGCCTATTAAAATAAAGAACTAGTATTAAAAATGTACAGTGTGGAATTAATGTCATAGACACAGCCTATAATGATTTCCTGTAGAAGCTGAACCAATGTAAGTCAGTTGCCACAACAAAGAGAGTAAAAGAGCCTATAAAACTCCTTGGTCAACAAACACTTACCTTCTTTTCCACATGGACAAAGGTAGCTAGCTTTGAATATAAACTCATTTGTAAAATCCTAAGTAGAAGGTTGATAAAAGTATTGGGAGTGATATTATTTTTTGAAACAGAGAGAAATATCACATTACAGAACCAATTAAAAGGGAGTCTTTTACTTGTTCACTTGTTGTTCGGTTGTATCTGACTCTTTGTGACCCCATTTGGGGGTTTTTTGGCAAAGATATTGGAGTGTTTTGCTTTTTCCTTCTCCAGTTGAGGAAACTGAAGCAAACAGGGTTAAGTGACTTGCCCAGGGTGACACAGCTAGGAAGTGTCTGAGACTGGATTTGAACTCAGGAAGATGAGGGTTCCTGACTCAAGACTGGTACTCCATGCACCATGACACCTCCCTGCCTTGTACTTAATAGGTGCTTAAGTACTTGCTTACTAATTCTGAATTGGAGGGAGACTGATACACAGAAAGCGAATAAAAGGTGAAGTTTTAAAAATTGATGCCAAATTTTGGACTGGGCTGAATCTAAAAGCCAGTACTTGTGTTAGAAGAAGCAGTTAATCACCACTGTGAAGTTCTGTTGAGACTTCAGAACTGAATCGAATTTATAAACATTTAATTAAAGAGCTCATCATCAGAGTAATAGAAACATCATATAAATGATCTCCAAATAACATAACTAAATTTTTTGTAGATTACATTTTAGGACATTCAAAGGAAATTTCAGTGGTTTTGTATTGGTAGTATCCCAAAGGGGCAGGGAGTGTTTTGTTGAGACCTTTCTTTAAATTATATGGCAACCTGTGGTTTGCATGAAGCTACAAGTTGTTTTCCACTTCTGCAAATGTTAGTGTAGAAATAACACTGAGCTGTTAAGAACTGCATTTGAGCTTTCTCACCAGACATACTCTTGAACTGTTTCATCTTGTTTGCTTTATCCCTGCTGCTACAGTTGGAATTCATTGTGGTATTTCCAAGTTGCACGGCAGAAGCTTGAAACGGAAATGCTTTAGTGCTTTCCTACTAAAACCTGGGGAAAATGAACTCACATGCAATTGTTCTGGCCTAGCAAACTCTGAAGGTGTTGGTAGAACAACCAAGTGTAATGTATGAAATCAAATTAGTCTAAGACAAAAATTAGGTTATTTTCGTTTAGGAAGTCATATGACCAATACTTTCGCTTATCTGTTACTCTAATAGCCCTCTATGTTCTCTACTGTGCATTCTATTTGAGAATATATGTTTATTTTAATCAAGTTAGTTAAAAAACATTTTCTTGTTCAGCTGTTTTCTGTCATGTTCGACTCTTTGTGACCTCCATTTAGAATTTTCTTGGCAAAGATGTTGGAGTGGTTTGCATTTCTTCTCTGGCTCATTTTACAAATGAGAAAACTGAGGCAAACAGGGTTAAGTGTCCAGGGTCACACAGCTAGTAAGTGTCTGAAATCAACTTAGAACTCTAAAAGGTGAGTCTTCCCGACTTCAAGCCTGGCACTCTATCCACTGCCCTACCTAGCAGCCCCAATAGATATTTCTTAAGTATCTGCTGTGTGCCAAGCATTATGCTAAGCTCCTTCTTAATAATCCATTCAATAAGAAAACTCTTTCTTGAAATGTTAGTTTGTTTTTTACTTCCAAAGTTGGGTGTCCACTAATATTCAGGGCAGTAGGTTTTGAGGTCATGGGAGTCCATGGAGGAATCATTGAGCTAGAAACCACAGCTTACTTTTAATTACAGGACAGACTCTAGGTTCAGGCAAATGATTGAATTCTAACATTTATTCCCCGTGTTGGAAAACAGGAATGAGAAGGACACATAGTTCTACTTACAGTGCTAGCCCAATCATTCTAGGCACAATTCAACAAATCCTTGTCGGATTTAATTGCATTGAATGAATTTTTTAAAAGCCCAGATGAATGCAAAATTTAAAGAAAAAGGAGACGCAGGCTGAGATAGATTCCATAGAAGTTTTATTATGCAATGGCCAAAAAAAAAAATACAAAATGGAGTATACTACCTAAAGCTCCTGGTGGATCCTAGTGAGAGAAATCTGATAGATCTCCCTAAAACAACACTTTTATGCATGATTTCCCCATTCAAAAATTTTCAGAGATTCTGAATTTAAAAGGGACTACTTAGCCTTGCATCCAAACTCTCCTGCCAGCTGTTTACAACTGGATAATTGAGAAGGAATTTTTTTCTTTCTCTGGTATCTTTGGTTGGTGCTGGAGATAGGGAGAAGCTTTGGAAGAGAGTTCTCGCCTTGGAGTCAGGAATCTTGGGTTCAAACCCACCTCGGTTGTTGATTAACTATGTTAATTAGTTAACTAGGCAAGTGACTTGATCGTTTTCAGCTTCTGTTCCCTCATATACAAAATGGTTATTCTAATGGCATCTAATTCAAAGAGCCTTGTAAGAATCAAATCATATATGTAAAACACATTGCAAATCTTAAAGTTCTAGGTAAATTCTATTTGAGTGCTATTATTAAATCAATCCAGTGCTACTCTTTATCATGGACATTACTCCCTAGCAAACTCAACAGTTCAATCCAGTTACCTAACTCCTTATGACTCAAATGTAAACAGGGCCTCTTCTTCCTGAGAATTCACCATTCTTTTAGGAGCACAGGGACAGGACATGTATTTTTTATAACAGTTCTCCAGAAAGAGACCCATAAACACATACAAAAGACTGATGGAGGAAAGAACTGGAGAAGTTCTTGTATGGGAGTCTCACTTAGAGAATTCACAAATCTGCTCAAAAACTTTTTTTTTAATTGAGTTGAAAAGGTGAGCCATCAGTTAAACAGTATTGGAAACATCCCATTGCTGATAAATAGTATTTCAGGCTAACTACTTCTGGTACCAGTAGGAGGAGGAAAGAGACAGGGATCAAGCTAGGTCATAATGTGAGAAAGTACCTTTAGATTCTCCTGCCCTTTTGACCTTAATTCCCTATGCTCTATTGACCGATGGGTTTGGCCCTGAGTCAGTAAACTTGAAGAACTTATTAGAAATTGCAATGGATCCATGCTTAGGAAACCCCAGAGTGTTTCCCTTTTGGCAGCTTGCAAGAAAACCAATGCCTCTGAGACCCTTCTATCCCTATATCAATTGTATGCTTCCAGGAATGGTGATCTAATCTACCCACAACACATGCTTCCTTATAGACTTAGCTATCTTTTCATAAATAAAAGCCTTCTCTTCTAAGCTAGTTTGTATACTGTTTGAGCCTAGAAAACATCTTCTGTTTTTATCTTCTCCATAGGACCTAGCCCATTCCATTGCCCATATTAGGCCCTCAAGAACTATTTTTGTGATTGATTGCTTGAACACAGTTGAGATTCAGATTAAGTCCCCTAAACAAGACTAATGAAATCAACTCCTTCAAAATTTATTTTATAATTTTTAATATTTAAAAATATTTTAAACAATATATTATTAACAAATATATTTTTATTTATTACTTAATTTAGTATATAATTATTAATAAATAAAATATATTTAAAATATTTAATATTTATTCAAAATACTATTTGCTTTTTCCTCCCTTTTTGTATCCTACACAGCCTAATGCAATGCACACAGTAGGTGCTTCATACAGCCTTATTGACTTTGACTTACATGTTGAAGCATATTCACTTGTTTTAGTTTCGATATCAGCTATGACCTGTTGATTTCCCTATTGTGAAAGAAAAAGAGATGTCAATAGAGGAAAAGATGACCTGTCCAGAGACATTGAGGGGAAGAGGACAGACCACCTAAACATTTAATGGACAATGTGTCATTGAGAAACAGTTCATTGGAGAAGTCAGCAACGGACCACATAGTGATTTTATTGTGGGAGCCTTGATTTTAAAGTCATTGGAAGAGAGTCCTTTTTTTTACTCTCAGTGATTCAGTGGCCAGAGATAAAAGACTATGACCTAAGCTTCAGAAGGGGGGCAACTCATAATTTATTTTTTAGAAAGCATCTAGAGGGGAAAAAATAAAGAAGATGGCTGACTGGGTTGTGTAGTAGAGCTATTAAATAGACCAAGGATAGATGGTTTACATTTTATTTAGGAAAGATATGGCTTCTACAGACAATGCAGTTTATAGTTAATGAGGCAATATGATATTATTAGTCAGCTGAGAAAAAATAAACAGTGGATAAATTTAAGTGTGAAAAAAGAAAGCAAGGGAGCAATTAGAATCACCTATCAGGTGGGAAACTTTTACAAGACAGCATGTATAGACTTATATATCAGTCACAATCCTGCTGTAAATAGGGATCGAGGGAGATACTGGAGAGGCACAATAGTTCATAGTTGAAAAAAAAATCTTTCACAACTTGCATTGCAGGGAAGGGCCTGTTTATTTGAGCTGTCTAGAGCGAGAATGGGCAGGTGCAAATGAAGCAGACAGCTTGGACACCAAAATGAGCTTTACCAGTATCTTGAGGAACCTCAACAGAACGAGAGAGGGTTTCAATCAATGAGAGAGGGTTTCAATCAATCAGTCATTCAGCAAGCAGGCATTGTAAAGCACCTCATGTATCAGACACTCGACTGACAAAGATAAAATGAAACATTCTCTGCTCTCATATAGCTTACACTTTATAAGGGGGAACAACAAGTAATTGCCTTTCAAATACTGATTGCAAGATGATAGAAGAATAAGTAAAAGGAAAGAATTTTCAGTAATTGACAATTTAAAGGACGTAAGGAGAGAATTAATTTTGAATAATCAAAGTAGGTGGTCATTGGCTATAGGAGAGGTAGCCAGAGCACTTGAATGAGAAGACTTGAGTTCAAATAGGGCCTCAGATTTCTAACCATGTGACCCTAGGGCAGTGGTTCTCAACCTTCCTAATGCTGTGACCCTTTAATACTCGTATGTGGAGGTATCTGCATGTGAGTGGACTCACCTGGAGATGGATAGAGGAGCAGTGTCTCTGTTCCTAAGACCATCAGAAATATGTGTTTTCTGTTGATTTCTGTTGATTGTGGGTCACGACCCACAGGTTGAGAACCGCTGCCCTAGGGAGATCACATAATCTTTGTCTATCTGGTTCCTCAGCTATTTAATGGAGTTAAGAGATGGTGCCTGCCTTCTAGGATTGTTGTGAGGATGAGATACAATTGTTGTTGTTCAGGTGTTTTTCAGTCACATCTGATTTTTCATGACTCCATTTGGGTTGTTTGTTTTTTTTTCACCAAGGATAATGGAGAGATTTGTCATTTCCTTCTCAAGCACATTTTACAGATGAGGAAACTGAAGCAAATAGGATTAAATGACTTGCCCAGAGTCACACAGTTAGTATCTGAGGCCATATTTGAAGATGAGTCTTCCTAACTCCAGCCTGGCATTTTATCCTGAACCACCTAAATGCTCATCAAATAAGAGAATATTTGTAAAATGCTTAGCACTATGCCTGGAACATAGAAGATGCTTAACAAGTCCTTTTTGCTTCTTTCCTTCCTTCTTTCCTTCCTTCCAACCTCAGTTCTTCACCTTCTTCCTTTCTTCACCTCGCTCACTTTCTCCTTTTTTCCTCCCTCCCTCCCTTCCTCCGTTCCTCCGTTCCTCCCTTCCTTCCGTTCTTCCTTCCTTCCTTCCTTCCTTCCTTCCTCCCTCCCTTCCTTTCTTCTTTTCTCCCTTCTTTCCAAGTAACAATCATTGATAATAAGCATCCTTAATGCTACTGATTCAAATTAAAATCCAACCAACGTTTATTAAACATCTAATATGTCCAAGGCACTGTGTTAAAGTTGTTGGGGAAAAAATTACGAAAAATTACAGTCAATGTTTTCAAGTAGTTTGCAGTCTAGGAGAACAGGACATAAATACGAATAATTCTGGTATAAGTTTTAATGTGATCAGTTCAAGAGAGAAGTCAAGTCAAAAGAAATGAGCGACTGGGGCAAGAAAGATGTCTTTTGTCTAGGGATAGAAATATGGTTAGGAAAAGACTGAAGAGAAAGCGACATGGTCCATCATTGATATCACTTATAGGATTATTCAAGAAGGATTTGGTCTAATGCTTTTGAGAACTAGACAGAATGTCAAGAGGAGATTTTCTAGAACTGGAAGGAATCAATTGTTCTGGGGAGGGGTAAACTTTTTTTAATTTGATCCCTAGGAGAAGAATGGGTGAGTTGTTTTCCTTTTCTTCTATAAAACAGGAAAATCCGTGGAAATAATAAGTAGCTGGAAAATGTATTATATTAGACATCAAACGAGAAAACAATATTGGCAAATATTTTTATGTCCCTAACAAACATTGTCAGAACTGTCTGGACAGTAGTACTTGAAAGATGTCATAAAAGCACAGTAGAGGGACATAAAAACATCTTATACCAGGCAAAATATTTATAGAAGATAACAAACTTACTTACATATAGGCAAATGTTACAGGGTTGATGTAAAGTAGGAGCTCTATATGCATCAAAATAGTAATAAACATCAAGTATGAAAGGAAGTTTTGGAAAAGGAAATGGGATTTGAATAAATGTTGTTGTCTACACTGAGACGAAGACAGTGTAAGGTTTGAGGAGTGGAAGCATCTTTCAATATGGATAGCAATGGGAAATTTTCTGCTAAGGCTGTGACATGATTTTGACATCAGAATCAGTACCTGAAGCTGATAACACAGTGGCAAAAAATTATTGTGTGAATGAAGAGATAAGAAGAATACTTTCATAGCAGAGATTAAAGAGTCAAATAAAAAACAGTATATAGACAGAACAGAGGTTATATGAGAGAATGGAGATGGCATATATGAAATTAATCATTATGTATAGACATAATGCAGTGTGCTTAGGAAATGGGGAAATGAAAGTGACTGGGTCATGTAAGGACAAAATTAGTCAAGTCTAGATAGAACTCATAGAAATACAGTAAGGGGAGTATTTTTTCCCTCAGAATTATTCGAAGAAAAATGATGCAGGCAAAAATAGATACGGTTTGGTAGCTTTTCTCTAGGAAGGTACTGAAAGGAGAAAATGGAGGATTTGGATGCAAATATAACTTAAATGGTTGTTGTTATTTGGACCTGTGGTTTCATTGGTTTCTGGATCTTCCAGTTAAAAAACAAAAATAAAAACAAAACCTCTTTCCCAATGCAAATCAGCAATTGTTTATCTGTGTGTGTGTGTGTGTGTGTGTGTGTGTGTGTAATTTTTAGTCCTAGAAAATTGCCTCTGGCAATGAGATTTTAAGGGAGTTGCCCAGGGTCATAGACAATATGTGTCCGAATTAGGACATAAACCCATGTCTTCAAAATCCAGGTCATGCTCTTCATCCACTAAAGCCACACCACTTCTCATCCATAAGTACTAGGGAGATGGATAAAGTAATAAATCTCTAAGGAAAAGGACAACGCCAAGAATAAATGTCCCTGACCACTGAACTTTATCAAGAAATGACTTCCTGTTCAGTAAACCTTTGGCAAGGATTATCAGTGAAGTTGTGGGGAAAGGGAAAATGATGATGGCTGTGAAACATAGGTTATTGGTTATTTAAAGAGAAAAGGGAAGACATCAGAAAATGGAGGCCCTTAACACTATTGAAGTCAATGTATGAAGTATTTGGAAGAATTTTATTGCAACTGCTAGCAGTATGAGCTGGCCAATTGATGAATCAATGCAATAAAAGGAAAAAATGATCATAGACAGCTTAGTCTTACCTGAAGAAAAAAAGAACACCCTTCCCCACCTCACCCCCAACAGAGTAGACGATAATCATACCAAGTCAGCTTAAATTAAAAAAAAAACCTCAATGCTAGAAACTTTATTTAGTTTAAAATAATGTAAGTACACATCTTGCTATCAGTTTGGGAAATATAGTACATAAAAGGGCATCTAGGTGGCATAGTGGATGGAATACTGGGCTTGGAATCAGGAGGACTCCTCTTTATGAATTTAAATCTGGTCTTAGACACTTACTAGCAGTGTGACCCAGGACAAATTGCTTAACCTTGTTTGCCTCAGTTTCTCATCTATAAAATGAGTTGGAGAAGGAAATGGCAAACCAATCCAGTATCTTTGCCAATAAAATCCCAAATGGTGTCAGACATGACTGGCATTATTAAACAACAACTGCTACATAAGAACGCCATATATATAGCATGCCTAGTGAGGTCCAAAAGTGTCATTCAGTAGACAATTAGCATTTACAAATTGACTGCTTTTTTTTTTTTACCAGGCATTGCACTATGTGCTGGAGATAAAAGGAGAAAAAAGGAACAAGAAAATAGATACTTGGACTTTAGATATATACTATGGCAATAATCCTCTATTTTTTTGAAATCATAAGCCATTCAGTGAATATTTAAGTGCTTCCTTGTGTACAGCACAGTGCTCAGAAGTGAAAGAACACTATTTGTAGAAAAGAAAGTCTGGTTGCTACCCTTTATGATTGATTGATTATGCAGTTTACCATCTCATAGACTGAGGGATAACAAACAAATAACAATGTCTAGTTTAAAGGTGCTGCAGTTGAAGTCTGAAGAAGTGAGTTTGAATCTTATAAATCACTTGACTTTCCTGGTGCTCATTTTCCTCATCTGTAATAGGGAGATGCTGATGCTTCTGCTATATGCCTCAGTGGGTGTCTTTTTTTTTTGGAGGAACTATGAAACGTAAAGAGTGATGTCATTGAGTTATTTTATTAGTAATAAAAATATAACATGATTGGTACATTACAGATGTACAAATTTAATGGCTATGTGAGGTTAGAGGTGGGCTTGTCATTATCAGAGGAGGATATCATGGAGGGTTTCATGAAAGAGGTGACATTTCAATTGAACTTTAAAGGATAATTGAAGAGCAGGAAGGGATAGTTCAGGCATAGGAAAAACCGTGAGCTTGAAGAATACCCTGGTGTATATGCCATATCTTATAGAAGGAAATCTGCCCATTGATATATGGTGGGCCAATGGATGTTCATCTGAGTATGATCACAACATCCTTGCTCAATATTGCTGAACTATTCAGTTTTCTCCCAAACTCTCAGGACTATTATCTCTGAATGGAGAGAAACAGAACAAGCAATGAAGTAGAAGAAACTACCTCTTGGCCTCTTTTCTCTTTCAAAGCATCAGGTTCATAGATTTATAAAGTCTAAGTTCATAGAACTGTAAGAAAAACTTGACAAAGAAAATCTAGTCCTGCTTATTTTTCAGAAAAAAATCAGGCCCATCAGCATCACAGTGGCCAACTCTGGGCCTCACAGCTAAGTATGGACAAAATGGGAAATGGGATATAGATAGGTCTCCAGCAAAGAACACATTTCTCAAGACCTGAATGTTTGACAGATGCCTTCACATTGTTTATTGCTTTTGGTTCTGCTAATGACAAGTCAGATGTAATTTGATATTCACAATATTAGCAACTTCTTTTTCCCCCGAAAGGCATTCACTTTTTATTTAGGTTAGAGTAACCCAAGTTTGGGCATTTTTGCTTTGATTTTTGTAGATTCTTATGCTTATGCACATCTGAGAACATTTCAACAAATAGGTCATTGCATAGAGCCAGTTAAAGAAAACAAATATATACTTCTAAAGCAGTGACAGCTGTGATGACATAGCAGAATTTGTGATATCATGATTTAATTTTCCTTTAGTAAAAAAAAGAATCTTGGAACATCAGCATTGCTCTGCCTCGTCTCAACTTTGTTCAAATGCAAGCTAATGCTTTTCTGAAGAGTTGTACTATATTCGTTGTTTTTATGTTTTTACACGAAAAGACGTTTCAGGACTTACTCTTATTTGCAAATGATAGAAGATTTATGCAAAAAAGGGTATCCTAAGAGATAAGAGAAAGGTCATGGTAATAATTCACTTTTACATAGCACTTTAAAAATTACAAAAATGATTTGTGTATATTATCTTATTTGGTTCTCTGAATGACCCAATGTGGAAGGTATTACTATTGTTTTAATTTTACAGAAGAATAAAATGAGACTTTTTAATCAATGACTTAACCCAGGGTAACACGGTAAGTTTTTGTCTAAGACAAGTCTTCCTTACAACCAATCTAGTGCTCTACCCAGTAGGACAAACTAATCTTGCTGCTACAACTTTATTTCATTGAAACATAATAGGTTTTTTTTGCTAAAATATGGCATGTCAAAATGTTGTATTAGTGATGTTTTGGTTTTATCAATTTTTAGATTGTTTCATTGTAAGTCTGTAGATATAGGTCTTTGTTCAGCTCAAAGGGAGACTTAGATCATAGCGAGCTGATGCAAGAAGAGTAAATATCTTTATTAATTACCATGCTATCATCTCCACAGTGCTAAATCTGAAAAAGTGGCAGCTGGCCTCCACTCTGAGTTGACCAAATAGAATCCAGCTTCACTCTTTACTACAGTTGTGATAATGGGCAAATCACCTCCCTTCTGTGTCCTCAGTTATCTAATATATAAAATGAAGGAACAGAATAAGGCCAATGGTGTGAAATTCAAAGAGCAATGATAAACTGCACATAAGGGTTCCTGCAGGGCACATAGTGATTTAGAAGACCACATATTAACATCATCTATATTTTATTATATTTGTACTTATTTTGTTAAATATTTCCCAATTACATTTTAATCTGGTTTGGGCCACACTCAGGAGTGTTGTGTTATTCCTTATGACCCGTGGGCTGTGTGTTAGATACCTCTTGACTGGACGGTCTCAAAATTCCCTTCCTAAATCTCCTCTGTTCCATTCAGCTCTTTCTGTCCCTTCACCTTTGGACCCTTATCACTTCTCACATAGATGGCTGCAGTAGCTTTCCAGTTGGTCTCAGTGCCTCAAATCTAACTCCATATCTAGTGCACATTGATCTTAAAGTAATTTTACATTAAGTTTGTGTCTACCATGTTATTTTTCTGTATTAATTCTATTAATTCTAGTAGCTTCCTATTGCCTCTAGAGCAAAACAAAAACTCCTCTGTTTACCTTTCAAATGTCTTCCTATCCAAGCCCCAACCTATCTTTATAGTTTCATTGGACATTACTACTCATCCCATACTCTGGGGTCCAGCCAAACTGACTTTCTCTCTATTCCTCACTCATGGAGCAACATCTCCCTTCTCCTTCCTTGCATTTGGCTTTCCTCTGTACCTGAATAGCACTCCCTCCTTACTTTCACCTCATACAGTTCTCTTCCTTTGAAATACTGATTCTATCTATTTATCTATCTATCTATCTACCTATCTATCTATCTATCTATCTGCCTATCTATCATCTATCTATCTATCTATCTATCTATCTATCTATCTATCTATCTATCTGTCTGTCTGTCTATCATCTATCTTTCTATTTATATCTATCTATCTATCATCTATATGTCTATCTATGTACCTGTCTATATTGACCTTATGCTTAAGATGTATATATTTATACAAGTACTTCTTATTGCCCTTGTAAATGTCACTTCCTTGACAATCGGGATTGTTTCATTCTTTGTACTTGCATCCCCATCACTTAGCCCAGGACCTTGGCATGTAGTAGGTACTTTATAAAAACTTCTTAATTGATCAATTCAGGTCAGCAAAGTCTGGCATGTAAGGACCTTGGGTATTTTATATCTCCTTATTATACAGAACACTAATACTATTTTATTTATATACACATGTAATATGTGCTATAAATATTAAAATTACATGTGATATAATATTTTATATTATCTATGTAATTATAGAACACATGTAATGCATAATATATTAGAAATAAAATATAAAATCAAATAATAAAGTAATAAATTATGTTTATACTTTGTAATCCATATGACTTTATATGCTGTAGCATATTTTAAAATTATATCTAATTTTGAGATGATTAGATATTCATCATTCTCATCATTACCATTAACAAAAGCTGTGATTCCATTGGTATAGAGAGCTTCTGATAAATAACAAAATCCCTTTACCAATGCACATAAAAACTTGCTCTGCCACTTCTAGTGTTAAGAGAGTTGCCTGGGATTCTCAGAGATTAAGTGATTTAATCATTTAATGTGCCCAGGGTCACACAGCCAGGATGTATCAAAGGCAAAAGGTAAAGCCAGGTCTTCCTGACTCCATGAGTCCACGCTGTGCAGATACTACACTCTTGGGATAAAAAAGTCAATGTATTGCAAAGTAGCCTATATAGGTTAAATCCTATTCCAAAATTATATGATTATCATTAATATCTACGTACAATAAAATATTTCCAAATCTCAGACACTGGTAAACTCCATGAGTCTTTACTCTCAGCCATCAGCATTAATTTAACATTATAATGATAACATTATATATGGTACTTTAAAACAGCACCATGCATAAGTTCTACACTAAAAGGCTGTCTTTGTCAAATACTAAGAATGTTAAATGTGCAGGGACTTGTGAAATGTAAGTGTTATGTACATGTTCTCCTCCAACAGAATTTGTTGTATATTCATTAGCAAAGCAGTGTTAGTATGAGATGGCAGCTGGGAAATAACCTTGCTATATGAAACTGGATGGTATAATGACATTTATTAAAACCAGATTGTATTTGTATGGTTGACTCATACTTCCTTGCTTTTAAATCTCTGACAAATACAGAAAGCTACCAAGATCCAAAGTTAGTAAAAATCATTTGACTGCTTTGAAATAGGAAAAAAAAGGACCAAAAAATACCCACACAAAATAAATTCAGGAAGGAAAAATGCATGAAAATACATTTTGGGGGTGGGTGGGAGAAAGATGATATAAAATAGAATTGGAAAGTAGGACAGACAATATGAAGATTATAAAACTACAGAAAATAAAGAAGATGACTCATCAAATAATTTTCATTCACTTTTCTCCTGAGAGTTAACATGTAAGGTTTCTGAGAAATGGACATTGAATATTTCTCTTAAATAACTTTTAAGTCAGAATGTCTAACTGAAGTTAAATTCCATTTTAACAGATTTCATGAGCATGTCTGCATCTTTTGATGTACAAATAATTCTGCTAGATTTAATGCTGTTTAAAATAAATTTACCAGTGTCTAAGATTTGGAAAAAATTATACATAGATAATCATCATAATCATATGATTTTGGAATAGGAATTAACTTATAATTTAGTTTGTAGTACTTTGCTTTTTTTTTATTCCAAGAGAGCAAGTTCTTGGGTAACAAATATGAAACTTCTCTATAGATTGGTGATTTTAGATTTTTCTTTTTTATAATTATGTTCTTCAGTTTTTTATTCATATCCAACTCCTTGTGACCCCATTTAGGATTTTCTTGGCAACTATAATTCTCCAGGTCATTTTACACATAAGAAAACTGAGGCAAACAGGATTAAGTGATTTGCCTAGGGTCACATAGCTAGTAAATGTCTGAGGCCAGATTTGAACTCAAGAAGATGAGTCTTCCTTACTGCAGGCCTGGCATTCTATCCACTGTGCCATGTAGCTGTCCTTTGATAACTATACTATAAGCATGATGGTTACCATGGGAAATTTATTTCCTTTTCCCTATCAAATAAGAAGCCCTATTGATGTTATAAATGTTTCTGAGAAATTGTGTACATTCCCAAGGAAGCCCATTGTAAAGGGTTTGTGCTGCTACTTGTAGAAATACATTTCTTTTTAGGCAGAATCTTTCTAGTCTGGATTTCCCCCTTTATATCTGTATGCCCTTTGCTATACAAGAACAGTTTTTCCTCTAATTAGTTCTCATTTGTACTGAAAAAAATAGGCATCATCTTTCATATACCAATTTTTCATATAATTGAACCCTTCACCTCTCTTCTCCATGTCAGGCATTCTCAGTTATTTCAGAATGATTTAGTAAATTTTACCCTTCACTCCTTTATTTATCTTCCCTTTATATACATCTCTAAATATTTTCAAGTGAGCCATATCTTTTTAAATTCAAGAGCCTAGAATTTGGCAGTCTGTTCAACTCATCTTGACTTAACCCACATATTTACTGAAAATCTACCATGATTTTAGCTCTAAATAGATATGATACCAGGCTTCAGGGAGCTTACAGTCTATTTCAGACAAGATTGTATGACAATGTGAAAAAGGTGAAAAAGGTCACTCACTGGTTTGGGAGTTAGAAAGTTTACTTGCCATTTACTACCTGAGTGAACTTGGGCGAGCGCGTTTAAAATTTAGCAAACATTTATTGAGTTCTTATTATATGCCTTTGGGGGGGCGGTGGTGGAGGAGTTTACAAAGAAAGGAAAAAAACAATCCTGACTCTGAAGGAGCCCACATTTTAGTGAGAATTAGAAAGTCACTTTACCCTTCTGGGACTCAGTTTTCTAATTTGAAAAATGAGTTTAATTAAATGGCATTTAAGTTCTCTTCTAGTACTAAATGCTATGAATACATGACAAATTATTACAAATTATTCTGTTACAAAGAATAAAGCAGTAAATCCTATAAGAGAGGAAAAAACAGTTATCAGCTCACTGATGAGGAGGGACAACAAAGGTGGATGTCTGTGTGGGAAGATGGCGATATTGAATGAGAGTCAAGTGGACTGAAAGGCCAACCATTAGGACTAGATACTGTTCACTTCTGGTTGGGAGAAGTTAACAAAGGCGTCACAAAGAAGGTGGCTTGAGAGGTGGTCCTTGAAGGATGCACAGTGTCCTAACCAACATAATTAGGATGTGAAGGCACTTACAGTGGAGGAATGACATGGGTAAATATAGAGAGACAGATGAACTGCTAGAATGCTTGGCTGGTATGGAGGGTGCATGGAGGGGAGTACTGGGAAAAGAAGCTTGGAAAGATGGCCTAGAGCCATATGGTGAATAGTATTGAATGCCAGGATGAGGAGTTGGCACTTTGTTTGCAAGGCAGTAAGGAGCTGTTGAAAGCCGTCAACATGTGCAGGAGATTGAGGTAATGTAACCATGGACCAGGACAGTGTACAACAGGTAGATACTCCATAATCAGTTTCTTTTTATGAAGCAGAATGTGGTATTTGCATCTTAAGCTGCAGTATTCCATTCTGGATTCTTATTCAATCTGTTACAATACATTTTATTGCTTCTTGGTTATATCTGTATCTATTGATTGGTTTTGTTTTTTCGGGGTTTTTTTTTTTGTTTTTTGCTTTTGCTTTTTGGAGGGCAATTGGGGCTATATGACTTGCCCAAGGTCACACAGCTAGTAAGTGTTAAATGTCTGAGGCTGGATTTGAACCTAGGTCCTCTTGACTCTAGGGCCTGTGCTCTATTCACTGCGCCACCTAGCTGCCCCGTTTCCGTCGATTTTAAAATGGTCTATTTGATCTATACTGACATGAACTCCCCTTCTGTCACTTCCCCATCTTTGAGGTGTTAACATTCTCTTCTTTCTTTTAGACTGTCACATGTGAACTCATTTGTTTACATACCGTATCAGTAGAAGGTAAACTCTTTGAGGGCAGGGATTGTTTTTTGTTTTTGTTTTCTATCTTATCCCTGGTCTTGACTCCATTAAGCATCAACAGAATTGTTAGATTAAGTCACATTGGAACAGTGGAAAGAGCACTAAGTTGGAAACTGATAACCTAGAAAATAGTCTCAGCTCTGCTTCTAATTAGCTGTATAGCAAGTCATTAACACTCTTTGTTCTTGGGGATACTAATTACTTATTTCATTAGCTGGTAGTGTGGATAAAATGCTTTTTTAAAAAAAAAGTTAAAGAGGTTTATGGGATTGCATGTCATTGTTTTAAAATTACACATAAAGTTCAAGATGCAACTCTCCTGATTTCTTGGTATTTGTGATACAACTTTAAAAATCACAGCTAATAGTAACTTAATAAAAATATTGCTACATCGATGTTTCCATCTGTGTATTTACATGGCACTTGTCATCAGCATATCAAAATTAATTTTGAGGTATTGAAGACTTAATTCACAGTTCTGAAACTTTGAGCTACAATGCAGCTATCCTTAGGCAGGCATATGTGCTTAGGAAGGCGTATTTCCTTGACACTGTATGTATGATAGCAAAATCTGTTCTTGGTTTGTTGTCCCCCCTTGTTATCCCCATTGGGTGTTGGTTTTCCTTATAGCTAAACTTAATTAAAAATATTTTTTCTTCATAAGCATCATGAACAGCACAGACTTATTTTCTTCTTTATTTTTTATTTCAATGGCTTGTATTTAAAAATATAAATTCCTTAGCACATTCATTTATATTATTAATTTAAATGATATTTAATATCTGAATGACTTCTGATTTAATAAGTGGAATTTTATTGCCTCTTTGGACCAATTAATTCTGTTGGTTTGACCAGGATGGAAATGGAAGCAATCCTTGAATTAACCAGTTAGCTTCTTAGAGAAGAATGATTCTTTTTCACGATCACAAACATAATACAAATAGATAAAAATAATAATAGCTCACATTTTTATAGTAATATGTGGTTTACAAAAGGGCTTTTCTTACAGCATTCTTGTGAGGTAGGCATGTGAGTTCACAGTTACAGATTCGGTAAGTTGTTAAAGCAAAGACTAGAACCCAGATATTCTGACCTATACTGTATTTATTATTCCTGTCTCCTTTACAGTTGCCTTCTAAATGGGAACTATTGATCAGGCATATTACATGCATTTTTCATTTGCAAAATTGGGAAGTAAAAGAAGTGTATTTGAAATACTCTAATGATAAAATGCACATTCCCTGTTTTCCTTCCTCTTTTTGATCTTTTTTCCCCATCTCTGATACTTACTTTTGTCCATTTAGTGCTCTCAACTGGCTATCTCTTTGTTGGTAATGGACCTAAAGTATGATGCCTTTTTTCTATTTCTGCCTCCCTCTGTCTCTGTCTCCTCTCCTCCTTTCTCCCCCCTCCTCTCTCTCTCTCTCTCTCTCTCTCTCTCTCTCTCTCTCTCTCTCTCTCTCTCTCTCTCTCTTTCTCTCTCTCTCTTTCTTTCTCTCTCTTTCTCTCTCTCTCTCTTCCCCATTGTCTCATTTCTGATATAGATTTGTCTTTTCAAAGATTATTCTTGAATTTGGAAAACAGACTTTTAGGCCCAAAGGATTTGAACTGTATGGTGGATTGACACATATTGAAGTTGATATTTGTTTTTGGAAGGGTAATTCTTCATGATGCAGTGGAAAGAATCCTGAATTTGGAGTCAAATCCTAGCTCAGGCACTTGCTATTTGTGTGACCTTGTATAAGTCTTTTATCCTCCCTGGGACTCAGTTTCCATAACTGTAAAATGATAGAAATGAACTGGACAACATATAAGGCACCTTCTAGCCATAACTCAATGAGACTGTGCTATGATCTCATGAAATCACACCGATGAATTATGAATATTAATGTTGGAAGTAACATTGAGATCAGTCCATTAAACTGCAAGATTTTGTGGATGAGAATAGGTAGGTTTCTATTTTCTCCTAAGACTGACACTGCCATTTATCATGAATGCAAATAAGTCTGATAATTTAGATCAGGGTTGTCAAAGTCAACTAGAAATAGGGGCCACTCATCCATACATGATGGAAAATCCCTATGGGCTACAGATTGATTTAGTTTTAAAATATATTATTATCTATATCTTACTTTATCTGAAAAATTTTATCAAATATTTCCCAATTACATTTTTTCTAGTTTGGGCTGTACTTGAGAATGTTGTAGGCCACGTGTGGCTTGGGGGCTATGTTTGTGGCACATTTGTGGCACATTGTGGCACACTTTGGCATTTCCTCTCCGGAGAAAACAATGTAAAGAGCAAATGGCATCATCAGTTGTCTGTGTGTGATGAAAACACAGTTTTGGGTGAGGTGAAAAGGACTCTTTCACTATCATGAGAAAACCTGGGTTCAAATTCTGACTGATAATTCCAATCAGCTTTATTTATTTCATCTGTAAAATTGTAATAGGAATATTTGAACTACCTACCTCATAAGGTTGTTGTGGGAGCAAAGTGCTTTTGTAAACTTTTGTAAGATGAAATGAAATGTGAACTATTATCATTATTGTTGACTTGTGCAAATGGAACGAGAAGGAATATAGTGATACAATTGATGGAAATTGTAGAATATTTTGGTTCCTTTATTGATCTATAAGTGATGAAAAGTAAGCATGGCTAAATAGTTTCATCATTGAACTCAAGTACCAAGCAACTTAAAACACTCAAGCATATGCACTGTTTAGCTCTTGATACTCATGAATATTATAGCCAGTGTGTAAATGAGTCAATAACATAGCGTTTAAATCCTAACTATGGTGCCACTCCCATGTTCATTTGAGAGGGATGGGGAAGGAGAGGAAGTTCTATCAGACTAACAGACCCAAATTTCAGCATTATTAGAGTTCCTATGATTGTACATAGGACCTAAAAAATGCCTTTGGGATCATCTGGTCCACTGATTGTGGTACATTCAGAAGTCCAATGTATTTTGGGTATTCATAATCATTTATAGGTCAGGCAGCCTTGATTACTTGTGTAGATATGACTTTATTTCTAGGGCCAGTTTCTTAGCAAAAGTTAAGCAGAGAGAAAAACTTGGCTCTCGGTTTCTTTTTATTGTGTTATATTTCTCAATACTAAATAAGGAGAAGTCAAAGCAGAGAGTGTTCCACAAATAAATCTTTAAGGGAAGATAGTTAGTTTTCCTTCACCCTGAGCTAAGTCAGATATAATTGTTTTATCTCTACTGTTTAAGTTAAGCAATGTACTGCCCTGTAGATCCAACCATCTGTCTTTAGCCCATCTCTCTAATGGTGTATAACATGCAGTTTTGTCACTTTTAATTTAGGATGTTAGTTTGTTCCCCAGTTGACAGAGAAATGCTATTGTGTACTAAGTAGTAGTCTTCTATAGTACTTTTTTTAGTTGACTCTTAAAACTGATATCATAAAGCAATGAGAAATGTAGAGTAATTCATTCAGTGAGCTTTCTGTGACAGTGGACTGCTTCCTTAAGGCTATATTATAGAAGAAAGAAAAAGAGGGGTTATTTTGCTTCTTTTAATGAAATAATGTTGGTTACAGTTGACTGTCCTCTGAAAGCTCTTTACCATAAGTTTATAATCCACTCCCATATTCACGGTGTCATTTGCAAGCTTATTGCTGAATACCATCTAAAATGTCATAAAGAAATCCTTGGAGCAGTATAGAACTATCCATGGTGGTGTAGTGTAAAATACTGAACATAGATTGAAGGGAAGATAGGTAGTTTTTGTACTGAAAATCTCCTTTTCCCCCTTTTTTCCTCTCCCTGACTTAAAATAAATGAACAAATTAAATGCCAGGGAGACAGATTTATTTAAGCGCCTTGGAAGAGGAATGATGTTCAAAACCTATTGATACTTCTAATACATTCCAAATTCATTCACAGTCAAGCAAATGGCAATGAAAGTATCTCTATTGTTACTTTCATGTAACTTTGTTGTGTAACATACGTGATATTTGATTGTGAGAGAAGGAAGAGGAGCACCTAACAATTACAAGGGAAATAAGATTGCCTTTGTTTGATCGTCTGTTGGTGATGTGCTCACTCAGGAAGCACAAGTGGCTCCCTATTTTCTCTGAGATGAAATGCAAAGTCTTTGGTTTGGTTAAAGTCCTTCACGATATAGCTTCAGTCTACCCCTATAGACATAGGTAACATTGCTGTTTATCATGCGGTCTATTTTCTAGTCAAATCGATCTATTAAGTATTCCTCAAACTCAACACTGTATCTTGCTTCTGTGCTCTTGTACAAATTATCTAGTGTCTGAAGCCTATGCCTGATCACCTCTACCTCGTAGAGTTTTAACTCTATTCCACTTCAGCTTATGGACACTATTCCCTAAGAAGTCTTTCTTGATTGCTCTAGCTCTTACTTTTCTTCAAATTATCTTATATTACTTGTTTATTTTCGTGTTGTAACCCAAGCGGAATGTAAGTTCCTTGAAGGCAAAGAGAGTTCCTAATTTTTGTTTTGGTATCTGCAATGGCTAGCAAATAGTATATGTTCAATAAGTGTCTGTTGAATATAACTGAATTCCTAAGAACCTTAGGGGAAGAAGTTTATGGAATTAATGCTAACATAGTTAATCTTTTGTCCTTTTTGTCCATTTCCTTTACATCTATAGGTAGAAATAATATCATATTATTAATTGATTGCATTCTTTTATTTAAATAATTTGTTGCCCCATGTAATAAAATTGGAAATTTTATTATTTAAAGGAAGCATAAGCAACACTTTATATATTAACTTTTAATATTATAAGACTGCACTTGACACTTACTAGCTGTGTGACCTTGGGCAAATCAGGTAACCCCAACTGCCCTGCCTTCTTCCCTCCTCCAAAAAGCAAATATATATATAGTAAGACTGTAAGGAGTCTTGAGAAGTCATCTGGTTCAGCTTTTTCCCTTCAGATAGGACAGCATCTAAAACCTTCCAGAGAGATAGATATTTATTCTACTTTTAAATATTTCCAGGAAACTGAGAATCATTCCAGGATCTGTCAGGGTCTTTATTATCTATCTGTAATCCTTCCCACTACAATCCACATGTTCTTTATTCTTTATCATTTACAGATGTTTATTCAACCCTTACCCTATTCAAATTTCCTTAGGAAATGTAGAATGTAAATATACACATATATATACATACATATACACATTATACTCCTCTCCATCTCTCTTAATCTCTGTCTGTCTCATAAGAAACATGTGGAGTCAGAATATTTGGCTGACAGAGAGACAGAGAGAGGAGAGAGAGAGAGAGAGAGAGAGAGAGAGAGAGAGAGAGAGAGTAAGACTGAGAGACAGAGAGAGAGGGAAAGAGAGAGAGAGAGAAAGGAGAGTTGAGACAGACTAAGACTCTAAGGGGAAATAAAAACCCACAAATTTAGATTCCTAATTTTAAGTTTAAAATATCTCCAAATGCAGTTATAACAACATCTCAGAAGATATGATGCCCCACAGGTGTTAGGTTACCATGAGATTTGTTTATGAATGGAAAATTTCATTATTTCGGCAGCTGGCATATGAGATGTGACTATAAAGTATTGAGACTGATTCTTGTGCTTTGCTGGTGGAATCAATCTCATTTACTGTGTAGTCACACCTCATGTAATATTACTAAGAATTTTGGACTGGAAATGCTTCTGTATATCATTATAGCTTTTTTTAAAAAATGCTTTCTTGTGAAAGGTACTATACAAAGGGGATTATAAAGTCATGGTCCCTTGCCTTTAGAATGCAGTCTGATCAACAAGGGGGAAAAGAGAAACATGCAAAAATGTAGGCAACAAATAAAACCAGTAAAACAACAAAATTTTCGGGGCGGCTAGGTGGTGCATTGAATAGAGCACCAGCCCTTGAGTCAGGAGGACCTGACACTTCAGACACTTAACACAAAAACTAGCCGTGTGACCTTGGGCAAGTCACTTAACCCCAAGTGCCCTCCAAAAAAAAAGCAAAAAAAAAAATAGAACAACAGAATTTTCAATGCTAATAATTATGCTAATTGTATGCGTTGGGTGTGGCAGGGCAAAAGGGCTATGTATGATTGCAATGGAATGTAAGGTAAAGAATCATGGGCTTGTATAACTTCGATGACAGTTCCCAGGATTTGAGTCATTTTATGGCTGTTCAAGAAATGTTCTATGGTTAAGAAGAGTTTTTAGGAGTTGTAAAGGGGCAGCTAGGTGGTGTGGTGAATAGAGCACCAGCCCTGGAGTCAGGAGGACCTGAGTTCAAATCCAGCCTAGACACTTGACACACTTATAGCTGTGTGACCTTGGACAATTCACTTAACCCAAATTGCCCTCCAAAAAGCAAAAAAAAAAAAGTTATACATTGGATTTATCATATGCTTAAAAAGAGAAGTAAGTCCTTTGCATGTATACTCTCCTCTTGGGATGGCTAGGTGGCGTAGTGAATAGAGTACTTGTCCTGGAGTCAGGAGGACCTGAGTTCAAATCTGGTCTCAGATGCGTAACACAAAAACTAGCTGTGTGACCTTGGGCAAGTCACTTAACCCCAAATGCCCTCCAAAAAGCAAAAAAAAAAAAAAGGAGTTGTAAAAAGATATGTTGCCCAATAGAAAGTCGCGGGGAAACAACTCCAAGCTTCCAGGAAACATCATGTTGAGAAAGCATTCAGGGGTCAAAATGGAATGACCAGAAAGAGTTGGTTGTAAGTACCTGATGTATCTTACCCTTTAGATTACACACACACACACACACACACACACACACACATTTGTACACATGCACTCAAATGCACACAAGGAAAATTTTCTTTGTAAAATGTAAGTGATGATAAATCACATTCCTTCTATTCCTTATAACATCATAGACATCTAAGTCCTTTTCTAGACTGCAGAATCCTTAGAAACTCCTAGAATGATTTCTTCTTCCCTTAGATAAACAAACATTGTTTTCTTTTGGGTGAGAATTCTGATCATGTTTTAGTTTATATTCAAGCAAAGAGTTTTTAAATGATCTCTTCATGAGTGCAGTTACTAATTCTGCCATTCTCATTTTCCTTGATCTCATTATGCCTTTTGACATTGTCAACCATGCTACTGTTCCAGAGCGTTTGAGGGAATTGCCATTAGAATCAAACTTGAGAAATGCAAATTTGTAGACAAATATTTTGGCCAAGTTCTCTTTTAAAAATCTTGAAGTATGGGGTGGCTAGCTGGCCCAATGAAGTCAGGAGCCCTGGAGTTAGGAGGACCTGAGTTCAAATCCAACCTCAGGCACTTAACACTTATTATTGGTGTGACCTTGGACAAATCACTTAACCCCAATTTCCCTGCTCTACCCCCTCGAAAAAGAAAAAAAAACACTGACGAATATATTTAATGGAAAGAATAGAGTGTAGATATATGGTTCTTAAAGTTTGGCTCGGTCTTATTCATTTATTCCAAAAACATTTATTACTTACTATGTGTACTACACTGTACTAGCTCCTGAGGAAGATGCAGATAGATCCTGCCCTAAAGGAGGTGATTATAATTTAGTATTATAGAATTAATAAATTGCATTTTGTAGCATTAAGGACACTTGAATTAGATAAAATATATAAAGTACTTTTCAAACCTTAAAATGAAATACTATCTATTAGTGGCACTTCTTTCTCTTCTTCCTTCTTTTCTTTGTCCTCCTCCTCCTCGTCCTTGTCGTCCTCCTCCTCCTCCTTCTCCTTTTTCTCCTCCTCCTCCTCCTCCTCCTCCTCCTCCTCCTCCTTCTTCTTCTTCTTCTTCTTCTTCTTCTTTTTCTTCTTCTTCTTCTTCTTCTTCTTCAGCAAATGCCTTGTGAAAGAGAAAGCATTTTTTCTGGATCTTGAAAAATGAAATATATGTTAAGAGGAAGAGAGTTACAACCAAAGGTATGGGGATAGAGAGGCACTGGATGTGCTCAAATTTACCGACCCATCCCATTTGGCTCCAACAGAAAATGCTTGAGGGAAAGTGTGTGATATTTGGCTAGAGCGGTGGGTTGGAACCAGCTATGAAGGATATGAAGGAATTTGCCTGGTCCCTGGGTGATTTTAAATTATTTTGACTTATCTTCTTGGTTTGTCATGAACACATGTTCCACTGGAACAACAGTAATCACATGAACCTCAGTGTTTAATTTTAAACTGACCTTAACCTAATACTGTTGGGCTATGGTGGCTTATTGGCAGGCTGGTTTTTGTTTCTATCCCAGACTGGTATTCATGCAGTTTGTTAAACCTTAATAAGAACTGCATCATTGCTGAAATGCAGGATCTTCCTCCCAGTGGAAGAGTTGAAAGACTGATTTTCCTTCCTTTGAATGCTGATTTAAGTGAGGTATTCACGTGTTCTTGCCTTGGACTCCAGGCCTCTCCTACTTTTGACTGAGCTTTTAATAGATACACAATGCTTTTAGTACAGGATTATCTCTTAATAACCTCTGTGACTTTTTTTGTCCCTCAAGTGTCCTTTGAATATCTTGTTTGGCAGATTATTAAGACTTTTGTAATTTAAAAATGTAACAGCGCTCCCTCCATGTTTATTCTTATCCTACCTAGAAGCTGGTTGTGGCCTTTTAATTTTTTTTCCTCCTCTGGGCTAAATAGATAAAGTGCTTTTCTGACTAGCCAACTACATAGGCTCATCACCTTTTTCAAAAACAATTCAGCTGCCAGAAAAGTAGATCTTAAGGGAAGGTGATATCAGATATGTAAGCATCAAATACCCACATCTGGTACCATTTCAAATACTCAGAAAACAAAGGCTTAATGGTGTTCTTCCTGAGATCACCCCAAAAGTAATAAAAACATTACTTCTGAAATGTATCCCTTCCAAAAAGCAGTGTTGGAAGACTTTGCTACTGAATTATAGTTCGGTCGTGATGGTCACTGGGGAAAGGAATTCTCACACTCTCCAAATCCCAGATCCCAAATAGATCTCTTCCAGGTCCTTATCCCCTAAAGTTCCTCAGTGTATTTCCATGAGAAAATGGCAAAATTATACCTATCATCAGGTAACAAGCCAATGCTCTAAACTTTCTTGTGAAGTTTCATGAATGATTTTTTTTCTAATTTTATTTAAATATTATGCTTCGTAATACCATTATGATTTCGAATTATCCATACCAGACTGTTCTATGGAGAGTAAAGATTGAAATCTGTTTCGTTTAAGATGAATATCCTATTTCTTTTAAACACAAAATGTTTCAGTTTTATTAACTATTATGCCTCTGAAGAAAATGCATGTGTATTTATAATGAAAAGCTGAAGTATTTTCACTCACATGTATCCCTTCATACATGTATGTGCATATACCCCCGACACACACACACAGAATGACATGCAAAGAAGAAAGAACAGATCAGAAAGTCTTAGTATGAGGAGAAGAAAAAAATTGTGATTATCCTGGATTAAGCAAAAATAGCAATTTGAGGAAAAAAAGAAATGGGAATAATTTCTTTGAAAAACCCTTTAGAGAAGGAAAAATGATGAGTAAAGAAAAAAATGTAATAGAAGATGCGATTTGGAAATGGTGGGGATTGAAATGGTTTAAAATAGAATGAGGACGAGTTCTAACAGCCCAGCCTCTCAGAAGAAACCATTGCTATCCTAGAACTTGAGGGATCCTCATTGGATGTAGAGAGCACTTTCCTAGTGTAATGGACCTGATATAATTGCAATGAATCTCAAGAGATGTCACACTGGACTCAATAGGATACCTTCTGTAGACAAAAAATCTGCACAACTACACAGGATGTGAGTTCTGAAAACCAGTGACTACTCATGGGAAGTAATTACCTTTTATAAAGAAAGTCGTGCAGGGTTCTGAGGGGAAAGGAAAGTCACATTTGTAGCAATTCTAACATATGTGTGGAAGTGAGAATTTCAAATTCAAACCAGTTTATGGCAAACTGAAAAAAAAGGAACCTGCAAAGGTACGAATAATAATAGTGAGTATTTATATGCCAATTTTAAGATTTGCAAAATATGATACATGTTATTTCATTAGCTCCTCACAACAATCCTGAGAGGCAAATGCTATTATAATCCTTACCTTACAGAACAGAAAACTGAAGAGAGAAGTTAAATGATTTGTTTGAGGTCACATAAGTTAGTAAGTGGCTGAAGTTGTATTTGAACTCTGATCTTCCTGACTGTCCAGTCCAGTAGTGTTACAGACAATGCTACCCAGCAGCTTCCCCATCCCACTCTCTATGATTATTCCACATTTTAGAATTGTCTACTATACAATGCATGAAAATAGCTGATGTGTAAAGTCATTGATTGGAGAAAATGAAATGCTTCTATTTGTGCTAACCTAGCTTCCTCCCAAAACATTAATTATGATATGGCAACTAGGAGACTGAGCAGTAGGACAAGGAATCAGAAAGACTCCAGCTCAAATACCATCCTGGACATTTCTTACTGTTTGTCCCTGAGAACGTCAGTCTCCTCATTTGTCAAATGGGAATAATTTTAGCATCTACCTTATCAATCGTATTGTAAAAATTCAATGAGATAAAATATGTACAATTCTCTGTATACCTTAAAGCTCTATATAAATCCTAGTATTAATTATAGGCAATAGAATGATCGCACACACCAAACATGAGACGTGCAATAAAGAGCTTTGTTTTCTAGGGTTATTTTTTTTTTCTGCTTCATTAACTTTCTCTACTACCTTAGATAAACCATTACATTTCCTTACCTTTCAGTATCCTTATCTAAATCATCTTAGGGGAACAATCTTGGAGTTCTGAAAATGCAGATTGGTGGCGTAGTGGAGTTCTCAGAAGCATGTCTAAAGCAGTCTGGTCCACTTGGTATCATTTTGCTTTTTGCTTTTAGGGAAGCAAATGTGAAAGTATTTTCTTAACTGGTGCCCAAACCACCAGGGAACAACTAGTTTTATTGCAGAGAGTCTGGGGTATATATTGTCATGCCAAGTGTCAGGGTCCTGCTTTTGCAAAATAAAGAACTTAAAGAAAAGCCCACTCAGATGCTTTGTCAGTCTTTGTGAGCGATAGCAAAATCTTAAATGTATTTATTTAATATAAGCAATTTGAAGTAGAACTTGGAAAGAATGATTGTGGGAATTCTGGTAGCATTCATGGATTGGATGTAGAGGGCATGTAGTGACTGTGCTGCCCCCATGTATATGGAAAACCCAAGGCTGACCTTTAGTAAAAGGGGAATGGCCCATGAAAGGTGCCTCAACCTGGTAGGGCACATGAGAACACAATTTTGTCCCAGTTTGTAGAAGACTTGGCCCTAGCCCTGTAATCCCAATGGATTGTGGCCCTACAGCTGAGGTTATTCCATTGATTTATATGCCATATTTTTTCCTTATTATTTTGTAACACCATATCCCAGCATCCTTTTCATTCTTTTGGCTGTCTCTGCTGCACATTATGCAGACAACTTCATTGAGCTGGTCATGATGATGCCTGGATCTTTTTCCTGAGAGGTTACAGCTGATTCAGAATCCAACAATGTGCATAAGGATTTTAAATTATCCCTTCCAGCCCACATTGCCTTGCATTGACAATATTTCTTCTGTATTTCATTTGCCAAAATATAGCCCAGTTACCACCTTTAACCCAAATTGATCAGAAACTGTCTTTCCTGTGTTCTCTGTTAGGAACTTCTCAGTGTTTTTATGCATGCCTAATAAACATTTTTTCTGGTAATAATAACATAACAATAATAATGAGTTCATCATACTTCTCTGTGACTCCTTCTGACCTACATTAATAACTTTCAGGATAGAATGTCACTTAAACCTGCTAAATGTTCTTTCTAGGCCAATGAGATCTGACACTCCTATGGTCTTATGATCTGTGTATCTTGTTTGTACATATCCTCTTGCTTGTTGTCTTCCCCATTCAACTTTGAGTTCCTTTAGAACTTATATTGTGCTGGGAACATAGTAGGCAGTTAAGAAATTCTTATTGACTCACTGTGGCATTAGGTCTGGTTCTTGGGCCATTAACTTTAGGAGGATCATTGACAGATTTTTACCATGTGCAGAAGAGAGCCGTTACAATGGTGAAGTGACTAAAATCCTTTGAGAACTGGTTGAACTGGGTAGGATTCTTCAACCTGGAAAAGAGAAAAGTCTTCAGGCAAATCAAATACTTCAAAGGTTGGCATATAAAAGAGAAATTAAAGTTTTTTTTTTTTCGTTTGGGCCTGGAGGGTGGATCAAAAACTGAGAGCACAAGGAAGCAGATTTTGGCCAAAAATATGGACATGCTTCTTGATAATTGGAAAGTGGAATAGGTTGCAGTGAGAGCAGCAATGAGTTATATATTAAAGAATTCCCTCCCATTGAGAGGGAATTCATACATTTGACTAGTGTTTGGACCAGATGAAATAACTTTCCACTCTCCATTTACACTGAGATCCAGTACTTGGCCTCTTTGTTATTCCTTGCATCTCACACTCCCTCTCCTAATTGAACATTTTCATTGGCATTGCTTGGAATTCTCTCCCTCTTCATCTCCACCTCTTAGTTATCCTGGACTCCTTCAAGTCTCACTTAAAGTCCCACCTTCTACAGGAAGCCTTCCCTGATTGCTCTTCATTCTAGTGCCTTCCCTCCATTGCTTCTCTCCAATTTGTCCAATATATTTCTTATTTGTACATAGTTGTGTTTGCATGTTGGCTCCCCAATAAGACTGCAAACTCCTTGAGAACAGGGGCTGGGTTTTTTTTTGACCTTTCTTTATATCCCCAGAATACATACAAGGTGTGTGATAACGGCTAGCTGACTCATACTATCCTCTGATGCCAATAAAACATTGCTATTGCAAATAAGAGTTTTTCTTTGCCGGTTTTGCTTGCATTCCAAAGCTACCATTATGGCCAATTATCATTTTTTTAGTGGCAGCACAGCATAGCAAAAGATATCAAGTGTTGGGCTAGAAAGATCTTGGTCTGCATCCTGCCACTGACACCTATTAGCTATGTGACCCTGGGCAAGTCATTTAACTTGTATTTGTGTGATAAAACTCCCTAGGATTAATTTACTGAGTCGTAGGTGAGTTATGGTCTCTGTTGGTGCAAGGAGTCATCTGTGCTGCAACATCAATGATCATTCATGTGTATCCCTCTGTCTTTTAATTTGCAAATGTTATGACTGCTAACATTGCACTTCTATCATATGCTAATATGAATGGTTTGTAATCTTAATTTTTTTCCCTCTCCATAATTTGACCATTATTTGGACTTGATGGTTAATTTTAAAAAATTTAATAAAAAAAGGAAAAATAAAACAATGTATATAAATGATTTAAATAGAGGTGCCTACATATAAACAAATTTTTTAAAATCTCAGAAATAACCATATTTTACTATGTTATAAAAATGCTTATTTTATTGTATGAATTAAAAATATAAATATATTTTAAAAAAGAAAGAAAGAACCAGCAAAGCTTTTTTTTAAAGAAGTGTTAGAGTTGATTCCCATGAAACTCCAAAGAGAACATGAAAAACTGCTGGAAAATATTTTGGGTCTTGGAGTCATCAGAGCATAGATTTAGAAATGAAAGGAAACTTGATTGTGAATTTGACCAGGAGTTCTTAACCATTTTTGTGTTATGGAAATCTTTTGGCTGTCTGGTGATACCTATGGACCCATTCTTAGTAGGATGTTTTAAGTGTGTAAAATAAAGTACATAGAATGACAAAAACTGATTATATTGAAATAGTCATTGAGTTTAATATTTAAAATCAAGTTTATGCACCCTAGGTTAAAAATATCTGATCCAGATTAACCTTATTTTACAGATAATGAAACTGAGGTCCAGACGGGTTATGCCCAAGTAGACAGACGAAAATTTCATTTTAAGAAGAATTATTTGTTAAAATAAAAAGTCGTCTGGATAATGTTCTAATTATAATAAAGCCAAATTCTATAAGCTGGAGATTGAATTAAGAAATATAATTAAATTAGCTCAAGTATATTAACTGATAAAATGAATGCATTTTTATTGACTAAGAGCAAGTGTTTGAAATATTACAAAGAATTTTGCGATCAGACATGATCAATATAAGTTAATGTAATATCAGTTGAAAAGCTCAGTATATTTGAAATATTTATAATATTTCAGAAATTCTTTGTTTATTACCACAGTCAACCTTGACTTCAGTGTAGACTGTGGCACAATATGAAATATAGTTAAATAGTTTAGAACCCTTGAATTCTATTTTATCACCAAAGAAATTGTGCTTGATTACCATCGCTGTTACCTACCTAAAATTAAATATGCTGTATATGTAGGTATATATGTGCACACACATATATACACAATATACACGTACACATATATACAGATGTGCATGTTTATACATGTGTGCTCATACACATATGTATATGCATGTGTGCAAGCATGCTTGTGTAGATGTATGTGTACATGCATGTATATGCACGCACATATGTATGCACATGTGTGTATGTGCATGTGTATGTGTGTATGTGTATGTGTATGTGTATGTGTATGTGTGTATGTATATGTATATGTATATGTATATGTATATGTATATGTATATGTATCCATATGGCTCTAACCTGACCAAACTTTTAGTAGGTTGCATAGTAGAGAGAGAACTGGACCAGGAATCAGGAAGACCTGAGTTCGGATTTGGCTTCAAACATTTTGTGACCCTGGGCACAAGAAACTTAATTTCTTTTTGCCTTGTTTTCCTCAACTGTCAAATAGGAATAAAAATAGTATCTACCTCCCAGGGTTGTTGTGAGAATAAGACAATATTTATAAACGTCTTGGCCAAACGACATAGTAGGGTCTTAATAAAGGCTTGTTCTTGATTGTTAATAGTGTTCTATCAAGCATTCCTCCCCCCACCCACTCCCAAATTGAGATATATCACTGTCTGAAAATTCACGTGTTTACCTGCACTTGCCTGTGTATATACTTAAATCTGTTTTGGTTAAACTACAAACTCTGACTAATGTCAACACTCCTGGTTAATCTCAACATTAGTTCCTCAAAGAGATCTGGCTAATGTGAAATCATAGAAGAACAAAGAAGGATCTGTTATCGTTAAATTAGAGGCAGCAATTATCAGTACTTTCAGAGTGTCCGAATAACTCTCTGAGGTCTAGTTAGTGAGAAACTGCTGTTCTTGAAAAGACAAGGTTAGCCCTGCCTCTCTGTTTAATTTAGACAGCTGAGTTTGGGTTATGGATAAAGATACATTTGTTTCTCTATCTAAACATCCGGTGAATTACTCCACAAGTTGCATGTGGAAGGAATATGAAATGTTACCTGTGGCTTTAGTTTGGGGTTATTGTAGCTTACTTCAAATCATTAATTAGTGTAAGAGAAATATCTCCAGTGCCTTGTTGTCAATTTCAGTCATTCCATTCTTCCTCTCTGCTGTAATTGCTAATGTGGTTGAGAAAATGAAAATAACTTCTATGCTGAAAGGCTTCAATGTATTTTCATAAATGATGAAGAGAATTTTTTTCTTGGTATTTCCCAACCTAAAGTGTAAGGGATATTGACAGGACAAGAGAAATAAATGGGCTATTTTCTCTAATACCTTCCTTCATCATGAGTGCTACAAATTCAAATGTGTGTGTGTGTGTATATGTATGTATGTGTGTGTTAATCTCCAAAGTAAGTTGATATATCTGAAATCCTGTTATTTGCCTGTACGCAAAAATACATTAGTGAATTTCTTTGGTATGCTTCATCACACATTCCTAGAGGCAAGAAATAGGACGTGAATTTTGTGCTTGAGGTGCTATCTACAAGGGTAGCTATCTGATGCAGTGGATAGAGTACCTGCCCTTAGGGAGGACCTAAGTTCAAATTTGGCCTTAGACTCTAGCTTTGTGACCTTGGGTAAGTCAGTTAACCTTGTTTGTCTCATTTTCCTCATCCATAAAATGAGCTGTAGAAGCAAATCACAAACCACTTTAGTATTTGCCAAAACCCCCAAAGAGGTCACAAAGAATCGAACATAAACAAAAACAGCTGAACAAAACTGTTTACAAATGTGAAATCTAGGCTGCCTTGGCTTGAGGAAAAAGGATGGGAGAAGAAAGGATGGATGCAACATTGATTATAGCTGTGCGTGTTAAACGTAAAATCATATACGTGTATGTATATACACACACAGAGTGAGTCAAATAAATATAGTCAAAGTTGATTTCCAAACATTTGCATCAGTGACATGGGTTTTATTTACATTTGATTTCAAAAGAGATTCTTATTAACTCCCAATAGATACAAATGCAATTGAGCGTTCTTGGGTCAGTTCATCCAAGTATGATTCCCTCAAGTAAAGGATAAAAAAAAGTCAAATAGTTATAGGAAGCATATATGGTAGCCCGGACACAGTTGTACCTTGAACTGTGAATTTCCAAGACTGTCTAAAAAATAAGTAATTACCATCACACCCTCCATCAGCTGCACACTGCACATGGGTATGTTTGCTTCCAAAAAATTCATTGTACTAAAAACCAAAACTATTTACTCAATTTTCCTGGAGTACCCCCCCCTTTTTTTCATTCAGTGCATTGTCGATTTCAACAGGAATAACATTGGTGTAAGAATGTGATGCTTTTTCCACACTATTAATTTTAATTTGTTAAAGTGGGAGGGGTTGTCTCTCATGTCAGAAGTTAAAGTGCATTGGTAGCTGATAGGTGGATTGAGATGATGGAGAGAGGTGCAGAGGGGGTGGTTCATCCTATTTATTTTAAACCTTGTTTTTTTGCCACATGGGGAGACTGAGATTCTCTGGCATTTTCTCACCTTGTGTTTCTCTTTCCCCTCCAAAGAAGCTGTCCAGAGTCTCAGAAGATTTCCTTCAGCTTTCCCCTTTGCCCTGTTAATCATTAGGTACACATTGGCCTTCCTGGTATTCACTTTGAGGTTTATGCAGCATATGTGTCTTAGCAAGGCAATGATTTAAAAATACAAATAATATTCACTTTACATGTGTAGCGCTTAAAAATTTTTTTTCAATAAATATTCCCCATCCATTTCCAATAATAATATCAATAGCCATTCTACCCCATTATGGCAGTGCCTTTAAATAGCAATTATTATTATTATTTTTTTTTAGTAGTAAGATGATGCAATGTATTTTCACCACTTCTCTTTGGCAGTGTGGTTCAGTGCCTGAGTTTTAATTCAGAGCAATACCACTGCAGAGCAGTAAATTATATTGAAATAAATGTGGCGTATCATAGCATAAATATCCTTTGAAAATGAAGGAAAACAAGTTTGACACTCAGGTGGCTCATACTTCACTCAGATGTTAGGAAATGAATTGCACACAAGTGAGTCAGAGAGTAGGGGAATAGCAGATTATTTCAGCAATAAAGGAGGAGTAAACAGAGAGAAAATAAACAGGAGGGGTAAAAAGGAGTTGGGAGGCAGGATTAAGAGGGTGGGGACTGGTCCAGTTCAATTTTAATCCAATAAGAATTGACTAAGTGCTTGTCCCTTTTGTTCAGTTGTGTTCAGCTCTAAGTTAGCAAAGATAATTGAAATGGTTTACCATTTTTGTCTCCAGGGGATCCCCATTTTACAGATGAGGAAATAAGGCACATAGGGATTAAGTGACTTGCCCACAGTCAGACAGCTAGTAAATGTCAGGGTAGATTTGAATTCATATTTTACTGACTCTAGGCTCCTGCTCTGTCCACTACACCCCCTACTTACACCAATTAGTAACTCCTGTGTTACCAAACACAGGGCTAGACACTGGAATACAAAGACAAAAACAAACCAAAAAAAGCATCTGCCCTCAGGGAACTTACATTCTACTGGGGGGAAACTGTACATACATGGATAAGTGAATACAAGATTTATGCAAAATAAGTGTAAAGTAATTTTGGAGGCAATTAGGTGGCTCAGTAGATGGAGTGCTAGACCTGGAGTCAGGAAATGCCTGAGTTCAAATCCAGCCTCAGACACTTACTACCTGTGTGACCCTGGGCAATTTACTAAACCTTTGTTTACTTTAATCCACTGGAGAAGGAAATGGCAAACTACTCCAATATCTTTGCCCAGAAAACCCCATGGACAGCATTGGTGTGCTATGATCTACACAGTGTCACACAGAGTCAGACATGAGTGAACAACCATGATTTTGGAAGTTATTACTTTAACTACTGGGGGAATTAGTAAAGGCCTGGTGTGGGAGATAGCATTTCTGCTGAACTTGGAATGGTGGTTTCAAGAGCATTCTTGAGCATAGGAGATAGCCCGAAAAGGCATTTCCTTCATACATGGATTAAAAACCCCAAATAGGAGAAATTGTTGGCTATTATTCGAATGGTTCAGACTGTTTAGTAAAAGCAGGTGATTCTGTGAACGTTTTTCTCTTCTCCTATAGCTGCATCTTGTGTCTTTAGCTGAAGTGTTTGTGTTGGAGGTATTAATCTTGATGCTGTGTCTGTGAATTTTGCTATTTGCATAGCACGCTTTCATTGAATTCATATGTCCTACCCAGTGTCACTTCCATTTCATACTTCATCTTTGTTTTGCTTTTCTCCCTGAGGTCTTGCTGAATTAAAATTCACAGCTCAGAAATGTACTGAAGGTTGAGTCACAGACAGAGAATTAAAAAACAATTTTTCTTCCTGTATCAGTTTCCCCCTATTTCCTGTTGTACAACAATACAGAAGGCAGAAGATGATCCCGAGAAGCAATTTATAAAATAAAATGGAAGAATACAAAATAGTGGGATCCTAAAATATGTCATAAGCCCTGTATCATTATTAATCTCAATTATTAATTAATTAATCTGTTATTATTAATCTGAAACTGATGAAGGTTTTAGGAAACCTAAGACCAAATGTAACTAGAGATTCCTAAAAGTGACCCGCTATCAAACCCAGTCAATTTGCCAGCAATCTGTGTATATGTGTGTGTGTTTCTGTGTGTGTGTGTGTGTGTGTGTGTGTGTGTGTGTGTGTGTGTGTGTGCATGCACGATTTTGGCTATCTGGAGAACAGCCAGCAGCAGGGTAGCAGCCTGCTAAGGAAAGAAGTAATTTCTCACCAGTTGTTTGCTGTATTTTATATGCCATTGTGGTTTAATCATATTGATACAAAAAAGATGTACAATTGAATTCATCGTTAGACAGTGATTGGCACCTGCAGTCACTTATTATTTTGTCAAGGATTTGACATGCCAATCAATCATGAAAGCAACTTATGCTTGCTTGAAATTGATCATGGAATACTTCATGTTGAGAATCTTAAAGAGACTCTTGATATTGGTCAATGCTTCTGGGTTGAAAGGTAGAAACTATGGCAAATATTGGTTTCTGTGTGACCACCTTATGCTTCTAAGAAGAAGGGTAGCCAAACCAATCGCTTCTTAAGACTTGTTAATATAACTTGGCTTTGCTAGGGTCATCTTTTGACCTTGAAGGCAGAGTATTCTATGACCTAATTAACTTTTAATTTTGCAGAATGCATATTTGTTCACTAGAAAGGACTCTTTGTCTTCATTAGTCTATATTTTGAGGGACAGATCTGTTCTATGTTACTCCAAGTAGTAGAGTTAAGTGCAGGAGCTGGAAATTACAGGGATGCTAATTTTGGTTAGACATTTCAATTGAATTTAACAAGCAAGTATTAAAGGTGCAAAGCACTGTGCTGGGCTCAGTAAGAATGCTTCATACATGTATCATGCACTCATAAAAGGGAGCCTGATTATAAAAGGATTATCAAATCATTGATTTAGAACTGGAATGGACATTAGAGACCATCCTAGCCAAAACTCTTCATTTACAGATGAGGAAATTGTTTAGAGCAGTTAGATTGATGAGACTGAGTTCTTCCCAGCAATAATGAGAGCCTTGCCTAAATCTAAATCTTCCCAGTAACAGGAAGCTTTACCTGTTAACAAGAAAATCTTTTTTATTTTAAGTCAATACTCTGCATACACGACTATCTTCTATGACTTATGACCATATCCTTGAATGTTGCAAACTAAGTCCCCTGTTTTGTGATCACATTCTTAAACTTTTTATATGTACCCAACACACCTGCTTCCTCTTCCTCACCTTCCCTATGGTTAACTACCCATATAGGAGCATACCCCACACCTGGATGAGAGCCCAAGACTTGTGTATAAAAACATCTTTCTCAAATAGCTAGTACCCCTAAGGACTGACCTGTCTCTTTTGTGTCAATAAAGGTCTCTTGACTAGGAGAATATTTGCCTCTTGAATTCTTTCTGGACAACTCAACTCTGAACCTCATCTATCTCATCAAGACGACTTGCCTGAGGCCACATAACTTAGTAAATTGCAAAACTAATATTTAATCTAGGGTCTCTGACTCCAAATCTGTTGCTGAGAAACCAAGACAGAATACTCAGGAAAACAGAATAGCAGATGCTTTCAGTCAGCAGGAATAGTGAAAGATTTGTGGAGATGACAGATCAATAGGAAAAGAGCTTGCCTCATGAGATAGTGATTTTCTTGTTATAAGAGGTATGCAAGAAGAGATTGAACTACTATTGGGTATGCTGCAGAGGGGATTTTTTGTAAGGGGTTGGAATTTGTATTCAATGGCATCTAAGATACCTTCAAATTCAAAGATTATGTGATTACTTGGTAAGGTCAAATTGCATAAGAATTTAGTGTTTGAAAATTATAGAATACTTTTGTTTCTTTCTGTTGGATGATGGTCTGAAAATACCAATAATTAGGGGAACAGATAAAGAATGAAATAGACTTGGATTTTTTTTTAAAGTTCATTTTTATACCAACAAAAAAGTCTAACGAGGAGCTGTGGTTAAAATAAATTTTATATGTATGTAAATATACATTCACACACATACCACATAAACGTCCTCCTCCATTTACCAGGGAAGTGAATGACCCAGGGCTTGAGGTATGAGGTCTGGCATTGGAGCTGAGAGTCCTAAGGTTCTAAAGGAACATTTTTAGATGTGGGATACATGCCGTGAATGTAGCTGTTATATAAGAAAGGAGGAAATGAAGAGATGAGTCAGATGTTTAGGACACCCCTCAAAAATATTTATGTACCTTTTGAAGTAGCTTGAGATAAGTAAAGATACTGTATTATAAATCTAGGCAAATTAGGGCAATAGAAGCCTTCATTCCACTTCTCCATTTCCATTTAAGGTATAAATAGGGAAAAATCTTACCCTGTATTGGCTTTGGTCTGTATCTGTAATAAATTTTCTTCATTTCTTACATATCTATATCTTTCTTTATAGGCACAGTTTGAGAAAGTTGAAAGGAAATCAGATTTGTGTAAATTTAGATATGCCATAAGGGAACACACACACACACACACACACACACACACACACACAGCAACCCCACTGTGAAGCCTTTGGAAAAATGAATAGTTCTTGAAAATGTAGATAGCCATTCTATAATGTATTAGCTTAGGTTAAAATTTTTGCGGGGCAGGTTTTGTTATCATTGGTACACCTGTAGCTTTAAAAGGAAGAAAGCAATCATAATCGTACATTCAAAAAAAGAAATGCATGCTTATAATTGAATCAAACCTTTCTTAATTCTTTGTTTTATGGAGAATGCAAGAAGGATATTGAGGGGGAAAAAATCCCAAAATGACCATACTAAAGCATAGATGAGAGGCAAGGTGAGATAACAAGAAGAGCATTGAGCAAGACATAGGAACATCTAACATCTGGGTTCTAGCCTTAGTTTTGTGCTTGTTATTATGCTGTACATTCAGCTGTACATTCAATTTCCTCATCTGTAAATATGCGCACATTGCATACAATTTGTCATGTGACCTTAAAAACGTCTCTAAGATCTCTGTAACTCAATTTCCTCATCTATAAAATGAGGAAAGGGACACAACAGTCTCTGGAAAGAGGTTATAGAGGCATAAAAAATTTTAATAAGTGACCTGGTAACCATCTAGTTGCTAATAGGAAAAGGGAAAAAAGATGTTCTCTAAATGAACTTTTATTTCCTAATGTTCAGTTTAAAAACTCTTTAAGTCAACGATACAACTTTTAAATATTTAGGACAGTTATGTTTATTTTATAATTTTACAGAGTAGCCAGTATTCTCTTAAAATTAAACTATATAGTAAATAAAGATGTGTGTATGTGTGTATGCATACACATATAATATATGAATCACATAAGCATTTTTCTTTAAGATAATATTCTAATATTAAGCTATTTTAATGATTTAGGATTGATTTTACAGCTATTCACATGAAATTAATTCATGTTCAGATTGGGATATGCAGTGAACCTAATACAGTGCCTATATTTACCAGTAAGTGTCAAATTGAGCAGTTATAAAAACAAAATATATTTGAAGTTTTTAACATTACCTTCTCCTTGATGCCATTTTCCCACTTTTATATGCTTTCCTTGAGAGAATTTTTTCTTAGACTTGTTTCTATCATTTGTTTTATGTAAACTTGATTTACTGCTTCATCTCTCTCCTTAACAATACTCCCAGCCATTCCTTACAATAAAGAATGTTAAAAACAAGAAAATAAATTTCAGCAACATTAATCATCATGTGAACATATTAGAGGCATCCTGGTAGCACAGTGGATAGGGGGCCAGACTTGGAATCAAGAAGACCTGGGTTGAAATCCTGCCTTAGACACTTCCTAGCTGAGTGACTTACCTCATAACATTGTTGTAGAGATCAAAGGAGATAAAACATGTCAAAGTCCTTGGTCATCCTTTGAAGACTCTATAGATGCCAGCTATCGATATAGGAATGTCTGACATTATCATTGGCATTCCACATCCATGAACTTCCATTTCTGCCAAGAAGTTGGGGAAGGTGTTTTCTCATAACGCTTCTTTAGGGTCAGACATGGTTATTATAATTTTCTAATATCTAGTTTCAATTATTTTGTTACCGTTCTTTCCATTTATAGAGTTGTACATTGTATATATAGTGTGTTCCTGGTGTGTTGCTTACTTTCCTTTGAATCAGTTCATGTTCATCTTCAAGAGAATTTTAAAAATACAAGCTAATCATTGTGAAATATGTAGATGGAAACAAGATTGCCCCTTCTGTCAAAGAGTTTCCAGTTGAGTAAAGGAGAAAATAATATGCATATAAGAAACTAAAAGACAAGCTAAAATGATAAATGCATAAGAAGCCTCAACAGAGAAGGACAGGAAATTGAAAGAGAGAAGGAGGCAATTAGAGGTGTACCAGATCAATTATAAGATGTTTTTCTAAGTTTTTTTTCTTCTTTTAACTGGGAAAATCATAGAAGGCTTTATAGAAGACTTGGCACCAGATTTTAGTAGAAATTGAAGGAAGGGAAAATGTCAATGAGGAGGATATCTGGAGGGAGCCCATTCCAGTTATGGGGGTCAGCCAGATCAATTGTGTGTAGTCTAGAAAGGGGGAGACGGCAGGATGAAGTCAGGGCTTGGCTTGTAATTCAATATGGTGGAACATAGAATGTGTAATTGAGACTGACGACATTAAATACCACACTCACTCATTTGTGTTTTATCCTGGAGGCAGCAGAGAGCCTCTGAAGGTTTCTCAGCAGAGAATGACTGAATTAGACACTCACATTTGGAAGAATCCTTTTGTGGGGTAAAGAACCAGGGAAACAAGTCAGGAGGCTATTTTGGTATTTTAATGTAAGTTGTAATAAAAGTGTCAACCAGAGTGGTGGACAAGTGAGTGCAAAGAGATGAATGTGAAGGAAATTGTAGAAATGAATCTATAGGGACTTGGATGGAGGTGTGGCAGTGTGAATATATAAAAATAAATAAAAGGATGATGGAAGTTTCCTCAGATGACTTTGGGACATGTGATTATCTTATGGTTCCCATTTTTTTTCACCTTCCTATTTCTTTTAATGAATTAAAATGTCTTGGTACTTCCTACATGTGTCATGGTCCAAATAAAAAAGTATCTTGCATGCTTTTCACTGACCTTATCTGTTTCTCTAAAATTATGTGTCCAACAGGTGCCTATAAGGTATCCATGCCCTGTCCAAAAGTCATTTTTACTTTGAGGTGTCATAGGACAGGGTTAACATGCAGACCGTGTGGTATCTTTGATGGTGTGTGAGGATAAGTAGAAAGCTTACAAATTAGGCTGCTTTAAATATTAATCACTTATTTAAATTTAGATAATGCGCTTGTTCCTAATAGTCTCTTCTGCATTCTTATGCTACAAGATTGACCTTATAATAAATGAATTGAATGAGAAACATTAAGAACTTTAATTGTCATTTTTTACTAGCTTAATCAATTACTATACATTTTTGTTTGTTTCTTCTTTTCCTCATTAATCTTCACTCAAACCTTGTAAGATAGATATCCAGGGATCATCCCAATTTGACAGGTGAGTCAGAGAGAGGTCAAGTGAATTCCCCAGTATCACACAGTGAGTGACAGTGACAGAATCAGAGCTCACACCTCCCGACTTTGACCTAATTGTCTTTCTGCTAGATCAGGCCTAGGAGAAATACAGCTGAGCATCCAGCTTTGACCTCCAAGGTCATATCACCACCGTTCCCGCTGTGGTGCCTGTGTTTCCTCCATCTTCCTTTGGCTAGCCCTATCTGGGAGCTAGTTTTGTTGGCTATCCCTGAACCAGATAATAGTTGTCTATTGCTGACAACTGTCTGTGAACCTTTATCAGTCAGCCTGCCTGTTTTCTTCCCATGTAATATTTATTAAATGTAGCATTTATTTTTTGTAGATGCCAATTATACTCCACATATATGTATATATAGAGATATGCATACATGTATGTGTATATAGGTATATGTGCATATACACATACATTTCTACATACCACCCACATATATGCACACTATATATATACTCATATACATTATATACACATACTATATACACAGACACACCACATATATATACATATACTATATGCACATGCATATATACACTATACATACACACAGACACACTATATATGCACACAGATACACACGTGCACACTATGCAACCACATATACACACACTATATATGTGTGCATACTATATATAATGTATATATACACACAGGTACAGAAACATACACATATATACACACATATATACTATATATATACACACTATATACAAAGACACTATATATACATATATACACACACAAAGTTCTGTTAAATCCTGAGGCATCACCCATCTGCTTTGGAGAGGGAATCTCCACACCAGAAGTTCTCCAGCCTATGTATTCGCAGACCTGAATGACAATAATGGCAGTAACAGTAGTACCCTGAGTCTCTGAGTGAGGGTGGGGAATGGTGCTGAGGTAGGAATAGAGAGTAATGGTTATCTTTATTGACTGTAAAGTATCATGCAAATACAGTACAGCTTCTGGTCAGATTCCCCTGTGGCAGCAGTTCTCAACCTATGGGTTGCGACCCCTTTGGGGGTCTAACGACCCTTTCACAGGGGTCACAGGGGTTGCCTAAGACCATTGGAGAACACGATTTCCGATGGTCTTAGGAACCTCCTCTATCCATCCTCTGGAGGATACGCCCACATGCAGATACGCCCACGTACGAGTATTAAAGGATCGTGGCATTAGGAAGGCTGAGAACCACTGCCCTATAGTATTCACCCTTTTAGCAAACACCAGAATAACTGCTGGAAAGTCAGAGCAAAAACAGGGATGGCAGGGTCTCCTTGGTGATAACAATAACAACAACAATAATAATAGCTTTTATATAGTGCTTTAGAGTTTGCAGAGTACTTAGCATACATTTTTTACTTGATTCACACAACAACACTCTGAGGGAGGTGCAGTTATCTCCATTTCACATCTGAAAAGCTGAGGCTAAAAGAGGTTAATTTGTATAGGGTCAAGTGGCTGATGAGTGTTTGGGGTTGAATTTGAACTCAGGTCTTTCTTGCTCCAAGCCTACTGCTTTACCACTGTGTCACAACAGTAGAATAGTAGGTCTCCTTTACCACTCCCAGATCCCCCATTTCTAGAGGACTTTGTGATGCTTTATAGAGTCCAATGACTGTCAAGGATGCAGCCCTAGGCTTTGATTGGGTTTGTGAGAGTAACAGAGCAGGAAAGCAGTGGCTGCTTAGGACAGTACAATTGCATATCCAGGGCAGCTAGGAGGTGCAGTGGATGAATAGAGCCCAAGACCTGTCATTGGGAAGATCTGAGTTCAAATCCAGCCTCAGACACTAATTGTGACTTTGGGGAAGTCACAACTCCTATTTACATCATTTGTCCATCCATGAAATAGGGACACACTGTAGAAAGAAATGTCAAACCATTCCCATAAAATTGCCAAGAAAGCCTTGTCCACAGAGTCACAAAGGACCAGATGACTAAACAATGCCCCCCTCACAGACAGGAGCCGTGCCATTTCAGAATTGGTTGTTGCTTGAATTGAAATCCATTGTCTTCAGTTGGTGGTTCAGTCTTTGGTACCACTTCACATAGCACCTTGAGATTTCTGTTCACTGCCTGCTTCTGCTCTCAGTCACTGCTACCCATTCATGCTTTAGTGCTAATAACCTGGGGGGATGTTTGGGGGCTTGGCTCGGTGCTATTTCTTGAGCAGCATCAGGTGCCTCAGTTCCCTCCATTGACAGCTTGGGTGATAGATACTGCGTTCCTGGGGGGTCTGTGATTACTTGGCCTCTTCATGAGTTTGCTGTGGCTTAGTGTGTCCTGGCTTCACTTCCCCTTAACTCACCTCTGATCCTAAGGGCTGTGTGTGTGTGTGTGTGTGTGTGTGTGTGTGTGTGTGTGTGTGTGTGATCCTTCTGAGAATGCAAGCTATGCCAATATCTCAGATTAACGGTTGAGAGCATTTCACGGTAGGAAGCAATGATTTGAGGTCCATTGACTAGGTGTCTCCTGCCTCATGGTTTATGGGTGGCCTCCTGCACGGTTGCTTGTTTCCTTCCTGATGCTGCTGCTCTATCAAGGGGGCATTGAACTGGTCTTGCTTCTTCATCTACAGGACTCCAAGTCCTTTGCAAATCTGAATGTATAAATCTTTTCAATGTGGCAAGTTCTTTAGTCTCATATATACAGTACGGATAATGAATAATGTTCCTAGGAGGGCCGTATATACTTTGAATAGCATAGAGTAGTGGATGTGACGCACAGAGGTCTCAGTTCAAATTCCATCTCAAACAGCTCTGTGATGATGGTGTCATTTAAGTTCTTGTAGCTTCCATTACCTCCTATGTAAACTAGGGATCAAAACCTCCTCTGCTTCAAAGGACTGTTTTTGAAGATCCAATGAAATGATATATTTAAAGTGCACTGCAAACCCTGGTGTACCTAGGACTTGAGATAAAGGCCTAGTCTGAAGATCAGTATCCATACTTACTAAATCCCCTAAACTCCACATGCCTCATATGTAAAGTGAGGATCGTGGTACTTTTGTTGCTGTTCAGTTGCGTCTGACTTTTTGTGACACCATTTGGGGTTTTCTTGGTAAATACTGTAGTGTTTGGCCATTTCTATCTCCAGTTCATTTTACAGATGAGGAAACTGAGGCAAAGAAGGTTAAATGACTTGTCCAGGATCACATAGTTAGTAAGTAGTAGAGGCCAAATTTGAATTCAGGTCTTCCTAACTCCAGCCTGGTCCTCTATCCACTGCACTACCTAGATACCTGTGATACTTTTACTACTTGTGGCAAGGCAAACAACTAAGTAAAGTCATAGAACAAAAATCACCTAAATGTGAGGTAACAATAATAACTTGCATTTATATGGCATTTTATGGTTTGCAAAGCTCTTTACCAATATTATTACATCTGATCCTCAGAACAAAGCTTGGAGATAAGTGCTGTTATTATCCCCGTTTTGCAGATGAGGGCACTGAAGCAAAAGGAGCTTAAAATGACTTACACATGGTCACGCAGTTAGTAAGTAACCAAAGCTAGGTCTTCCTCACAACAGGTTCAAGTACTGTACCACCTAACTGCACATATACATATATGTGAAATGTAATTTCTAAATCCTATATGTAAAATCAGGGTGGCAGATGAGATGGTCTGTAATATTCCTCCCGGGGCTATCTTATGTGACTTCTGACTATCTCCCTCTATGATGTCTCTCTTTCTATTTTTTCTTCTTCTTCTATTCTTTTTTAAAATTGTTTTTTTCTATTCCATTTTACTTTGTCTTTTAATTCACCTTGACCTAGCAATTATTGAGCTCTGACTGGATGGTTAGCAGTGTTCTAGGCACTATGGGATTTTAGACAGAAATGTGGCAGGGTTCCCATTTCCATCCTTGGGTTGTAATTTATTTAACCAGGCAGGATGCACTCATGAAAATTATTCCTTCCTCCTTTCCTTTGAAACTACAGGCCATGGGGCGTTGTTGGAGCCATTGTTGAAGGGGGAAATGAAATCTTGAAGTGACCTATGGCTATTCCTTTCTCCCTTGTGTAGAAGATACCCCCCTGCACCCATTCATTTCCATACAGCCAGGTCCCAATTAATGCAAATAACAAATCCCCTGAAGTAGCTGTGTGTATTTAAAATCACATTATTTGAAGTTATAATTATGTGAAATACAGTTGTTGATTCCAGTTTATTGGAAGTCTACAATATGACTTCCAATAAACAATGCAGCCACCACAGGAGATTCATTCTTCACACTAATCGAGACCTAGCTGTATTGTCAGAGCTGAGCTGGCTCACAAAGAAGATCTAATACATAGACAATTTCTTCTCCATAGATTTGGATTACTGTGGTTTCATTTGTGCTAGCAACAGATTTCTCTTCCCTCCCGTCTCATTGTGCTAATCAAGTCCTTTTTAAATCTGTTTTGAAGGAAATCTTTCTTAAGGAAAGGCATATCACTACTTAGCAAAAATGTGTGATTGAAAAAGCGAAAGGAAAGGGGGAAGGGAGTCTCAGGCAAAGAAGTATATGTACTGGAAATAATAAAAATAGAAATGTTCAAAATGGAGGAAACTAGCTTAAAGACTATGGAATCAAAGAATGATATAATTATAGATTTCATGGTAGTCATAGGAAGTAATATAGTCTCAAATGAATACTTGATTTCAGAGAAAGGATGGGCATTTGTGCAATATTCTATAGTTAAATTTCAATTTATTGGATTTGTGCACCACTGAAAATTGGTCTATTAAATTTATCACAGTAGCCTCACCTTGATTTGTTTAATACATACTGGAAAAGAATTCCTAGTCACCTGAGATTAATTTCAGTGTTTGTTAAGACTTTTAAGTCCCTTTTTGCATCAACAGTAAAATATAAGTAGCATATTTTCACATTGTACTGCTTATAAAAAATACCGTGTGTGTGTGTGTGTGTGTGTGTGTGTGTGTGTGTGTGTGAGAGAGAGAGAGAGAGAGAGAGAGAGAGAGAGAGAGAGAGAGAGAGAGAGAAGAGAGGGAGTATGTGTATGAGAAGTAGTATGGTATGGTAGATAAAGGAATAGCCTTGGAATCAGGAAAATTAAAACCTATCTGTGATACATAGTAACTCTGTGACCATTAGAAAGTTATCATAACATCTTAGTGATTCAGAAAACTCTGTAAGACTGTAAGCTGCAGATGAGTGGCCAATTTCCAGTTCCAGTTCCAATAAACATTCATTAAGTGCTTCTATGTCCCCACACTGTGCTTTAGCAAACTTAATAACAAGACAGTCTCTGTCCCCAAGGAACTTACAGTCTAGTGGGGGTAGACACACACAAAAGAAGCAGGAAAGCAGAGGTAGGGGAAACACCATGGAGTGCTTGGTGGGAAAGTTCTTGTTTTCTTGGAGTTAAAACCAGGCAGAGCAGCAGAGTGAACTGAGAAAAGCAGTTCTGCCCTCTATTAAGCAAAGCATTGGAAAGAATTTGGTATTCCATCCTCTATCCCTCCTGGCAGAGGAGAGAAGAGATTAAGGAAGGTGGTGTCAATATAGACTTGTGTTAGTTGCATGGTGATGAGATTGGGAGTGATGAACTTAACCTAGGAGGGGCATCTTGTTGCTAGGAGCTGAAACTAGTCTGAGCAGTGGATGCAAATTGAAATATTTGTGGAATATCTATCCAGTTTGTATTTGTGGAGGGAATTTTCACACAAGGAGTCCCTCACATTGCTGAAATCACAAGTTTAGATGAATATTTATTCCTAAATTGTCTATGTATACACAAAATCATATAAAAATGCAAATATGTCCACATATATATTTGTATATCTATACTATGTGTATATTACTTTATATTTATACTGTATATTTTTTTCTAGTAGCTCCTTACTTGGATTTTTAAAATCCCCTTAATTATTTATAAGAAGATAAATCATTTAACATTTTAAATATTAATTATCTGCAGCAATCATTGCTTAGTATTCTGGGCCAAACTTTTGAACTCAGCATAGATTTTGATTCTCACTAAATAGATTTCAATTAGGCTCCTTCAGTCTCCTCTAGAGAATAATTGAAAGTATTAAAAAAAAAAAGATACTGTGCACTCCCTTAACAACCCCAAATGGGAAACTTTACATATATGATTGCCTTTTAACTCTCCTCTTGTACATTTTTAAGTTGCCCAAGAAGTTTCACTCTACTTGGCATATGAATGAAGTACAGCCATTGTTAAGATTTTCCTGAGTAATGCATTTTATAACAAGCCCAGTAGCATGCAATTAGGGAATTCAGCTTACATTATTAACTGATTTTATTATTATTAATAAAATATTTACGAATAAAACTTGGAAGAATTTAGTTACCTTTGCCAAAGATAGAGTAAAAAAACCAAACAAATAAGCAACATGTGAATATTTGTCGATTCAGTTCATTTCAAAAACATATTTATAAAGTGCCTATAGTATGTAGAGGTACAAAGAAAAATAATATATGAAGATAGGAAGATTATTCACACAATGTTAGAAAGAGTCATGCTATCCACATCAGTCAAAGTAAGGGGGAGATGGGTGGAATGGGAGAATCTGGAAGCTACACCATTAAAGAAGGTGCCATATTATTAATGGCTATTTTTTTATAGTATATGGTACATGACCATAGATCATCTGTGAGAGAATTAAAGCAAGACTTTTATATAGCATATGCTCAACTTGAATTTAAAAGATTTTTGGTTATGTAGAGTTCAAATTATCTTTGACACGTTTTTGCAAGTTACTTACAAATTCCTGACTAAACATAGGATTCTTCTTTATCAGAGAGTCTAACATCAGATTTTAATCATATTTTGTACCCACAGGGTTTTAGGTTTCCAACAGGCCACCTGTCTCAAACATTAAAAAATTCACAGGACAGATGGGAAGGTGAAAGAACTTGTCCTTGGATATAGAAATTCTTGCACTGCAGCAACAGTCATAGGCAAGGCTAGCCAATATAACACACACACACACACACACACACACAATTGTCGTAACTCTGATGTACCATGATTACAAGTTTCCTTTTAATAGAATAAATGCAGATATCATTTTGTATTTCTTTTTAGTTTTGGCGTAGTGGACCAAGAAAGAGCCCATAACTTTCCAAATGTATGGATTGTTCATTTGATATATGAGTCAAGTTTAAGGACTACATAAAATATGTACCTAATTAACATAACTTTGGTAGGAATGGGAACATGTTCTTTTTTAGGTTCTCTGAGATTTGTTTAGGTACTCTGAAATATGTTAGGCCATATTGTGAATAATGTAAAGGAAGGAAAGATTTAACCAAGCATCTCCTGAAATTACAGTTTGTGATGCTATCATGCTATGGTAGTTTATGGTAGATTTAGTTAGATTTTTTTTCACATGTTGTTGTCACTTTCTTTAGAAAGTAGGTAAAGGAGTTTGCTAATTACTGAAGACAACAGAGATGGAACTCAGAGAAACTAGCTTCTTAATACAAGGTACTTTTATGTTAAGAATAGAAACAATCTGAGTGAGAAAGGATACCATTGCTAATCTTCTTTAAGTTCCTATTCTGTGTGTAGTCCTCAGTGCCCCTCCCTTTCTCCATCACCAATATCCCTTACAGGTGCTCATTCAGTCTCCACTTGAGTATTTCCAATGACAAAGAGCTCATTAACTTATAAGGGTTCCCATTCTATTGTTAGCTATCTCTACTTATTAAGATGCTACTATATTAAATTAAAATCTGCTTCCCTAAAATTTCTAGCTCTTAATCATTGTTATATGCCCTGGAACTACAGAATGTCTTTTACAAAGAATTACCATTCAGATATTTGACAATAGCATGTCTTCTCTCAAGGCAAACCATCATTGGTTTCTTTAAGTAACTGATACCTTCATGGTTTCCCAGTGATCATTCCTTTTTTCTATGGCTTTGCTCCTACTGCTATTCTTATCTAGAATGCCTTCTGTACTGCTTTCTGCATGTCATTTTTTAATTTTTAAAGTACTTCATATGACTCAGTGCATCATACAAACAGGAATTGTCAGGATTGGTCTTGATGTAATACCCCAAAACAACAGCAAGAACTGCAAAAAAGCATCCCTTGAAACACTTAGTCATCTCATTCATGATATCACATTGTGTTCATCATAAGCTTAAGTTAAAAATCAAGCATGAATAGTAATTATAGCTTAGCAAAAGATAAGTATATGATCCAAAGACCTGCTTGGGAGGAAATGGTAGTAAAAGTCTATGAAGTACTTAAACGGATCCTAAAACTAAGTCACTGCATTCTTTTCTTTAGTGACTTTAATGCAAAGGTGGGGATACAGAATAACAAAGTGAAAACTATATTGGAAAATATGGTTTAGTTTTGAGAATGAAAGGGGTTAGAAGCTTGTAGATTTCTTAGAGGTTAAGAGGCACGGAAGCCACACTAGTTTATAATAGTGGAGCATCACACTATGATACTAGGGTCACACTAATTTGTAATACTATAGAGAAGAATGGTGTGAATAGTATTGGCTCCTAAGATAGGGGAAGCCAAAGTAAGTCCATAGAAAGCTTGGTTTGAGACTCAACCAGTCACATCATCTAAAGCAGTGGTTCTCAATCTTGCCAATGCTGCAACCCTTTAATATTTGTATGTGGGAGTATCTGCATGTGGGCAGACCCGCCTGGAGACAGATAGAGGAGTGTGGTCTTTGTTCCTAAGACCATCGGAAATATGTGCTTTTCAATGGTCTTAGGTGACCCCTGTGACCCCTGTGAAAGGGTTGTTCAACCTCCAAAGGAGTCATGACCCACAGGTTGAGAACTGCTTATCTAAAGAGAATTAATAAATACAAGTGGGCAACACATTGATAGGAAATGGCATAAATTGGTCAGTATTTGTTTAACAATCTATTTTTCACCATCAAAAAAAAGTAAATCCACAAGGCTTGGATCCTAACATATCAGTTCTCTATATGTTGTTTGAAATTGCACTTAAGTCAAAAGTCAGGAAGAATGACTGGACTTGATACACCAAGGAAATCTATCCTGGAGATTAATGTAATATTGAAAGCACTGGGATTACACTCTTTGTCGTGGAGTTGATACTAAAAGAGTAGAATAATAATTGTGAATAAAAAAAAGAAGCCAAGGGGAATGAAGAGCCCATAGCTATCATTTCATATACCTTCTTAACCATTGTCATAAAATATGTATTGGAATAGTTAAGGTCACACATTGAGAGTATTCCTGATGAAAATATGGGAAGGAAACAATCATGCTTGTGCAAATAATTTTCTATGGCAAGCCGTATCTTTGCAGCCACAGAGTTGACTAAAAGGTACAGTCAATAAAAGACTCATTTGTGCTTAGTATTTGTTGATGAGTAAAACAAAATAAAACATTTGACATAGAGGACTGAAAACAAACACTTAGACTCTCCAATAACAAGAAGTCTCCCACACCTATATTGAGATTTTAGAAGATTCTTTGATAAATACAATTAAACAAGTTACTGTTCAATGACCTTTTGATTATTAAAAAGGTGAAAGTTAGGTGCTACAGTGGAAAGAGTACTGGCTCTGTAATTGGGAAGTCCTGAGTTAATATGTGGCCTCAGATACTTTCAGGCTGTAAGACCCTGGACAAGTGAATTAGCCTACATCTGCATTGGTTTCTTCAATTGTAAAATGGGTGTAATAATAACACCTACCTCCCAGGGTTGTCGTGAGGGTCACATGAGGTTATAGCGGTAAAGTGCTTAGCACAACATCTGACAAATAGTAAGCGCTCAATAAATGCTTTTCCCATCCACCCAAGTGAGATATAAAATAGAGGAACTTGTGCTGAATAAAGGCACTCCCTGTTGTCATGGAGAAGCACCATAGCATAGTAGAGACTTGGAACTGGAGTAAGGAAGGTCTGAGTTAAAACATTACATCAAGAACTTACTGTGTGACCCTTAACAAGTTACTGACCCTATCAGGGACTTGGTTGCTTCATCTGTAAAGTGTGGATAAATAATAACAGCTTTCTTTTGAGATAGTCGGTCTTAAAGTGGAACATATGTGACTTAGTGTGATTGTCATTGTTCTTGTTCAGGGTTCAAATTGAAGAGGAATTTGGTATTTTCATAAGCTAGTATGCTGACTCCATGAGACTCCAGAAAATTACAGTCTAAAAGAGACCATTAAGAGATCCACTTGATAAATCACATACTAAAAATAAAATGGATGAAAAATAATTATTGGCCAGAGTGATTTGGAAAGCCAATCCATTGAGCTAGCAGATCTTTACCTGTAGCTGGGATAGACTCTGTAGATGGACAGCGAGTTAGACTCAGAATTTAATAGAAAAAAAAAAGCAGGCAGGATTGGATTTTGGGATAATTATTCAGGGCTTTCAATGTTCCCAAGCTGCTCCCTAAGAGAATCAGGGAATCTTAAGAAGACGTTCTCTCTTTCTCTCTCTGTCCCTCCCTCCCCCTCTCTCCCCTGTCTCTCCCCCTCTGTCCCCCCTCTCTCTTTCTCTCTCCCTTCCTCCCTCTCTCTCTCTCTCTCACTCTCTATCTCCCTCCCTTCCTCCCTCTATACCCCCTCCTTCCCTCTCTCCCTCTCTCCCCCTCCCTCCCCCTCTATCCCCCTTCCTCCCTCTCTCCTTCTCCTTCTCCTCCTCCTCCTCGTCCTTCTTCTTCTTCTTCTTCTTTTCTCTCTCTCTCCCCCCCTCCCTCCTTCCTTCTCTGTCTCCCCCTCTCTCCTCCTCTCCCCTCTTCTTTTCCTTCTCTTTGTCTCTCTGGTTGATTGACTCTAAAAAATATAAATCACTTCACATTGGCGATGTATGGTTGGGAATCTTTGAATGACACAATCTCTGAACAATCAAAAGTGTAGCAGACCCAAAGAAAAAATGAAGAAAAAGTATGATGATCCCAGTTAGGCTAGATTATACCTTATCTGTAGTAAATGGTATAAGGCATACACATTATCAAGAGAATGTAAGGTGCAGAAAGAAAGTGGGAAGTGGGCTTGTCTTGTAGTGAGAGCAAAGGACAGCATATGGAGAGCCCAAGTGTTAAGCTGATAATAACAGAAAAGAACAATGATCTTTCTAGAGAAAGACTCTAGCACATTGGGTAGCCACTCAATGGAGAGTTTAATGATGAATATTGACAAGAATAACACAGGTGTGCAGATACACTCTTCTTAAGATGAAAGGGAAGTGAGGGGCTATAATGTGTACTAATGAAGGAAATGATGAGTTCTATGGAAGTAACTGGTATTTTCGCAGATCATTTTAAAACTCTATGAAAGCAGAGACTGTGTCTTAATTATTTTATCACCCTAGAAAAGGCTGTAGCTTAGTGAACTGTGTCATTGTATACTCTGTATTATTTCTAAAGGCTATAGCTTACATTTTTCTTCCATTGTGCATTTCAAAGAAATTTATTTTCTTAACTATTTCCTAGTGTCCAAAAAGTAAGAAGAAGAAAAGCCTACAAATCTGAGACTATTGAGTGCAGAGTTTGAGATCATAATCCCGTTGAGAATTAATCTAGCGTTTCCTTTGTTTGTGATTTTAAGGTAATTTTAAAGTAACCTGTAAAGTTTTAGCTTCAAAAATATATCCAGAAGACAAGGGGCAGCTAGGTGGCTCAGTGGATACAATAAGAGGCCTGAAGTCAGGAAGCTGTGTGACCCTGGGCAAGTCACTCTAACCCTACTTGCCTTAGTTTCCTCATCTATGAAATGAGCTGGAGAAGAAAGTGGCAAAGCACTCAATATATTTTCCAAGAAAACCCCAGTTAGGGTCATAAAGAGTTAGATACATGTGAACCAAATGAGTAACAACAATTCCTTTAAATATGGTTTTGTTCTCCTTGGAAACATTTGTCTCCATTTATGTAAGTTTTCTATGTTTTGTGTGGTCTGATTCTCAAGTGCATCGTATAGTAGAATACAGGTGTAGAATTTGGAGAGATAGGACTAATATTCTGAATTTTTCAGAATTAGTTCACCTGATAATATTACAAGATAATGTAGGCTTGTGTCTTTTAAGAGACTGGTTATGTATTATTAAAGGATAACTGATTTACATAGCTCCTTTCCCTAATGCTTGCAAATTATTTTCCATTAAAATATATTTTATGAGAAAGGTCTTTTTTCTACTTATGTATCATAAATAATCATTTTAATATCTGTGTGGAACATGGGATGTAGAACTGAAAGGGACCTTAGAGGTAATCATCTCTCACCCCCTTGTTTATCAGTTAGGAAAATGACCCTCACTGTGGTTATCTACTTGATAGAGTGGGGATTTAAACCATGACTTCTGAGGCTAAATCAAATACCCTCTCTCCCACACCACACTGAGTATACTGAATTAGCATGTCTTTGCTACTGATCACATGATTTAAAAAATAATTTATCAACAACAACTATAAATATAACCGACTTGAGATCCTTCATAATCTTTTGAATTAGTGATTTTCATAATCACAAAATCTATGCATTTAGAAAGTCTTTATTCCTTTCTGGATCTTTCTATGTTTTCTATATCTAGAGGCTACAATTTCTTCCTCTCCAAGGCTAGCAACCAAACATCGTTACCTTGTCGTTCAAGGGGGAAAAATTTGAAGCATGATGAGTGTCTACACTATAACTAACCCAGAAAACCTTTGACAGGACCTCCCTTTATTAGTCCCTTCAGTAGACAGTTGTGCATTATATCTGAACATATGTCAAAAGTATTCTTTTTTCAAGGATTTGATTTTTTTTCTCCTCTAGAGGTAGTTTGCTGGTTGGGTCTATCTTTATAAAACTCAAATGAAGTTGAACACTTGGTGTGCCCAGGACACACTCAGTGGAATGTTCACATTGCCCAGCACTAAAGAAAGTTCACTAAAGCTGAGTCCCAACCAGAGGAACCAAAAAAAATGAATACAGTACTTCCATGGTTACTATTGACAAAGAAAGGGAATGCCCTAGTGACTCTACCATAAAATCATGAAAACAGCAGCATTGACGAACAACTTTCTCTTGAAAAGAGTCATGTAGAATTAGTTGGTTTTGAAAATGGTCTACACTCTTCATTTATTATTTAATCTTATTTTACTCTGCACAGACAAGCTCTCTGGCCTAGTGTGAAGCTTCACACAGCCAATTACCTCAAGGTGTTTAGTTCATTCATTATTTAAAGCATAAATCTTGTACAGGTTGTCCATTGACGACCCTCAGGGAAGTCTATAGCAAATGCCTTTCATCCTTACTGCCTCAGCCAGTACACATGGACATACCTGCTGAGCTCGGGAGGCCAGAAAAGGTGATGGGATTTATAAGGTATGAGGGATGATAATAGCTCGTCACTTTCTCTTTAAGTGAACAAAAGCCGTGCATGCTGCAGTGATTTCCAGGTTGGAATTTGGAAAGAAAAACATCCTGCTTGTTTAAGTGACATGACTCCTTTGACTAGAAAAAGCCCCTATTTGTTCGGCTCTTTGACTGTGATGTTCAAGTATGGGCAATGACATTATTGTTGGTAAAAGCATGTTTTTCGGTGACAGCAGTGAGGCCGTACTTAAGGAAAATCCTCCCTTAGCTAGAGGTACCTCCTTTTACAAATGTGGCTTGTGTCTTCAAAAACATTTTTGTTTTGCTGGCTTGTTTTTAGTCTAATGCAGGGACACCAGGAAGGGCCTATCTGGATGACTTGGAAAGAGACTTCCTCAAGTAATGTGCTTATTCCACTGATGGGCTTATATGCCATTAACAGCTTCTATCCCGCACTGAATGTGCCAGGTATTTAACTGGGGACTGGTACTAATTTCAGAGCTAATACTGAGCTGTTCCACATCAATGCTTTCAGCAGGTGGCTTGAACTGACAGTGTAAAGAAAAAAGTGAGAGAAAATTACCATTGTACTATAGAATTTCTCTGATTGAATTGACTGATTATACTGTCAAAAGGGCATTGGGAAACTGGCAGGGTTATGAGGAGCAAAAAAATGACAGGATTCTTTTTTTTTTTTAAGAGCTTGTCTGTTGATTTTGCACAGCCAAATATTTCAAAACCATAAGAAGGTTTGATGTGAGAGATTTTAATTCAGTCCTTGTGCAAGCTATGTGTTCTCTGATTTATTCTTTTTGAGCTTGCATATTGTGTAAACTGATCCAGTGGTTTTCTTACTCTTTTCTTTACAAGCCAGGCATTAAAACGATTTATTTTGGAGGCTGCGTTATAGATATGTGGATTTCCCCCTTCATATCCCATCACCAAATGTTAAACTACATTACACATTTGAAATGCAGTCTTTATAATGATTTTACTTGTGGGAAGAAGCCATATTTGTTGGATAATGGTACAGAGGGCTTATCGAATAACTCGAGATGAAAGTAATTTGTTTTATATAACCATCCTTGTATACCGTATTCATAAAAGATGGTTTAGACTTCTATTGAAGGAAATCTGAAACTCATCACCGAAATTCCAAATATTCTGTTCGTTTGAAAATTGCCATTTTATCAATTCTAAAATATTACATCTGTTAACTATTCAGTCTTGTGAACATATTCCTCTAAAGGTAATTTTAAAAAATGCTCTGGAAATATAGCTTTAGTCATACATTATCATAGTTCTTTCATTTTTTGTTGTTTGTAGGCTGTATACTAGGGACCAGAAATTATTAAGATTTTCTATTAATGCCACCAAGCCATAATAGTATGTGTGTTTAATATGTCTGCATATGACTAAATACATATGCATGTGCGTATGGAGGTATACTTTCCTTACAACAATACTGTGAGGGAAGTATATTACTAATCCTGTTTGATTGGTGATCAAGCTCAGAGAGATCAAGAGCTTTTCCCAAGGTCACAGAGCTTGAAAGTGTCGGAACCAGTCCCATACCTAGGTTTTCTTAATGCAAATCTATAACACTTTGCACTTTATAATGCTGTCTCTAAATGATAACTTCAAAATGATTTTGATTCAATAATTTAGGAGTGAGATAAAGAGAGGGATTCAGCTGATAATCCAGTAATCCCTAATAGTTAGGAAGGGGTGGGGTGAAGATGCAGGGAGGGAAACCTCTAATAAATAGCATAATATGCAGTGAAAAGCAAGAGAGATCTTTGAGAATTTTTTTAAATTTTAGACTAATTGTTGGTGGGATAAAATGGACAGTAAAAAGAGCCCTGGCTATGGAATTAGAAGACATGAGTTTACTTCTCACCCCTGATGCTTACTAGCTATGTGACCTTGAGCAAGTCACTCATCCACACTGTGCACCTGTTTCCTCATATGTAAAATTAGGATCTTGGACTAGATGGCCTACAAGAAGTTATGTTAGATTCCTGTTCCACGTGAATCAACATTAATATAAAGGAGGACCTCTAATTACAAAAAGGAAAGATGGAGGTCTTTCAGTATTAACTGGAGCCCAAATGGTTTTGTTACATTGTATAATGTAGCAGGCAATCCTTATATTACCAGTATTCTGATGCAGTGTAACAAACCAGCGGGAAACTGCATTCCAGGGGATTTCTATGGTGACAACAGAGAATTCGTTCCATTGCTTACAGAGCAACCAGTTGTAGCTTACAGTAGCTTCAGGGCTGATGCATATAGGGATGCGGTTCTCCTTGGCACTGAACTGTAGAACTAAAAGCACATGCAATGTAAATATAATAGTGTGCAAAGATTTTTTTCTAACCTGGAGGTGTTATCAGAGTAATGGTTGTCAACCCTCATATCCATGAGTAGGAAAAACGTGAGGCATTTGAAAATTGTACTCGAAGACCAAATATGTGGACACGTTTCTTCTCTTATTTAACAAAAACAATAACAAAATATATAGTTATTTGCATTTCAGTTGGAGGCATACCTCAAATAAAAAAGGAAAAGAACACACACACTCACACACACACACACACACACACTTTCCCTAAGTACAATGATGACTCAATTAGCAAATCCTCCTCTTTGAACAAAGCCTCTTTTAATAGAGTTGGACTCTTCCCAGAGGAGGCTGGGAAAAGTTCTGGTCTACTCATCTCTGTGGTGGTTCTATTTGCAAAGGACCAGGCACAGGTGCTTGCGGTGTCAAGCACTAGTTTCCCTTGGGCTGGCAATCACACAGATTCGTTATCTAGGGATGAAAGGGGTGGAGATCAGTGTCCAGGCCACTTATACAATATAGCCACTAAGTACTGAACTGTCTAACTGTCGCCCTGAAGGTCTAAAACGATAGGGTGCCCCTTCAGCCTGTGATTCATCCCTATGGCTCTTGTATTATTTCTACCTATGTTAATCAAATTTCTGATGGCAAAGTGTTTAATTTAAATATATATATATTTATAAATAAAATTAAAATTTTGTATGATTATAGATTTAAAGTTGAAAGAGACATTGAAAGCCTAGTTCACCCTCTTTAATAAATAGTCAAGGAAACAGTGGGACATGGAGATAAGGTGACTTACCCAGGGTCACACAAGTACGAAGTTGGACAGTTGGGATTTTAAATCATGTCCTGCAGCTCCAAGTTCAGAACTCATTCTGCTTCATCAGAATGACTCCATTAACTCATATTGACTTTGGGGGTTGTTTTTATTACTTGCATAGTTTCCCTATTTAGCTTGTAGACTAAAGAAGTATATATTAACAGTAAAAGTCTTTTGAGAAACATATTTCATTAATTTAATTTCTCTTTACCTATTTAATTGTGAAACTGCTCTCCATTTAATGGTGTAGTTGGTGGAATGATATACATTTGACACTGTCGCATGTGTAAAATTGGGATGGAAAATATGAAGGAAACCATTTTACTAATTTTTTAAACTTTTAAAAAGTATTGAAATTGAGGTTGGAGGAAAAGATTAAAGGTTAAAGTGAATGGTGTTAATTTCTTTTAGAATATTGCTGAATGGAGATTTAAAGAACTGTTCATCTCTTCCTAACCTTCTTCATCCCTGCTCCTGGATTGCCTTTTGGCATAATTTAGGTGGAACATTTTAATAGCTTAAACATTTTAATTCTTCATGCACTGAAACATCCCTTTCTTATAAGATAGGTTTTAATTTTTTCTTTTTGCTGTTTTTGACACTTTGGCTACTAGTTCCCTAGTAAAGATGCCCACTTGCTGTCTTTTATACCTACATAGAATATGGGCCCTTTGACTTCAGGATTTGGCCCAATAAATCAGGTACTTGGTTTACCTAGCATGAACAAAAGAAAACCAAAGTTGAATTTTCCAGTAAGTCATTATCTGACTGATCTAAATTACATTTAGACACAAAGAAAAGTGAGGAATTTTCTAGGCATGATAGCATGTCATTAGGTCTAATTCATATTTAAACTTAACATTATCTAAAGGCAAAGATACCTTTTTTAAAAAAACTGCAGAAAAAACTGCATTCAGTCATGAAATCATTAACATTTTTTGACATCCTGTATTTGCATAATTGTGAATGGAAGGAATATGCCATTAAGGAATAAAAATTAAAGTACAACCCAAATTTCTTTAGTCCTTGTATTCTATTCTGTCTCTCTAGTATCCAGTGCATTCTGGAAAAATACCCAAACAGGTTTCTTAGACATTTTAATACTTTTCCAGGAAATGCCTCATTTGAATATGGCAGTGACTAAAGAAAAATTTACTTCTTCAGTGCCTAGAGAATTACTCAGCATACTCAGAAATGGGTTGAGGCCCTTTTGAAGATGGGTCTTGGGGGATTGACTGAGCTAAATAGCTTCTAAGCAGCATTATCTTAATCTGTTTTACTTGAATTTGTTACTGTTTGTAAATTACGTCCATTTAAACCTAAGTTTTATGTTACTTTTCTTTGTTATTCCTTCCTTTTTGAAAAAAAATTTTTTTTCATTCACTGTTTCTGTCTCTGTAGCTGATAGTCTATGTTGTTATCTGATCTCACAGAACAGTGGTAGGGAATAAGTGAAGAACAGTTGGGGAGTTTACTGAAGCCTTAAAGCACAGGCAGAGCCTTTAATTTTTTTCTCCAAAAGTAACAAAGATAAAGGAAAGCAATACTGGATTTGGACTTTGATCCGGGTTCAAATCCTGGCTCTGCTGTTTACTACTTTGAGAATCCAAGAATGTACCTTAATACCTCGGTTTCTGTATCCACAAAATGGTGAGATTAGACTGGATCTCTTCTAAGTTCCTCACTGACTCTAAAGCTGGGACCTTTGGAAATGAAAGATAAATTTCCTGAAATTAAGTTTGTGGTTGTTTAAGATGCCAGATTAGGGAGATTTTTTTTCTTTTTCTCTTTTTTTTTTTATGGAAGCCTACACACCAAAAATCTTTCTATCAACATGAAGTCTAGAGATGGAGAGTGGTTTATGGTCACTAAGAGCTCTCTTGACCAGTAGTAGATTTTCCTTTCTTCAGAGCAGGAATTTCTAGTCAGTGGATAAAATACCTTAACGGCATATACAAAGCCTGACCTGTGGGTCTTCCTCAATGAAAGGATAGAGAAACTCCTCCCTCAGAGAGTGTCTGCTTATTACATAGTAATATAAAATGAATTACAACATGTTCAGTTTGACATCTTATGAGAAAATACAACAGCTTTCATAATTTACCACTGAAATATTATAAGCACCTCAAGGTAGGGTAGGTGTGCTAGAATGATAAGGGCATCTTGTGTAGCTTTGTTTTTTGATATGGTCAGCTAATTCACTTCGTCCTTCCCATTCATTTAAACAGAAACATTCATTTAATTCAGATTCAGGGTTGGGATTCACATTTATTTGTAATATTGAGGATTTGTTTCTTGTTAGACAAAACTTGTTAGACAAAACTTTAGCCTCCAAATTCCTAGTGATGGAAGCAGAGGGAGTCTGTAGGATTTTTCTTCTCTCTGGCCAGAAATATTATTTTCTTTAGGTCCTTAGCATATGTTTATTAAAATCAACTTACATTTATTTAGGAAATAGTTCATCATCAGCTACAATTGTAGAAATTGTTAAAGTATGTGATTTTCTGTGGGATGTTCTACAACTGTAAGTTGAAATAAATATTTATTGATATCTTTTTCATTTTTTCATTGCCTATGTGTTTCTCTGTGTAAACCGTACCATTCCCATTCTCCTCCCAGAAGGACTAATCCTTTATAATAAAAAAAGTAAAAGAGAAAGAAAGAAAATTCAGCGAGCTAAGATATGATTCCCTTCCTCTGCTAAGCAGCTGTAGGTGTTTTCTCATAGCTCTACTTTAGGGACAAAGTTGATCATTATAATCTCATAGGGTTAAATTTCTGGGGTTTTTGTTTCTGTTGTAGTTCTTTACATTGACCTTGTTGCAGTATCATTTTTATTGTTTTCCTGGTTCTGCTCATTTCACTTTGTATCAATTCATGCAAGTCTTTCCATGTTTCTCTTTTCTTCATTATTTCTTATAAAACAGTAGTATTTTATTACATACTGCGATTTGTTTAGCCATTCCACACTTGATAAGCATGTACGTACTTTGTTTCTAGTTCTTTGCTACCACAAGGGAAAAAAAACTGTAAATGCTATGAAGCCTTTCTTTTTGTCATCGACCTCCTTGGAGTAGATGTTGAACTGTGAAATCTTTTGAATTAAAGATGCATATGCATTGTTTGTATGATTCCAAGTTGGTTTACAGAAGGGTTGTACCCAATCCTGAGTGAGAATGCATTAGGATGCCTATTTCTCCAAACCCCTCCAACACTATTACCATCTTTTGTTGATTCTGCCAACTTGCTAGTGATAAAGTGCAAGCTGGGTTTTAACTTCATTTTTTATTTTTATTAGTCCTTCGTAATATTTCTTCTTTTGATTGATAAGTTTGTATTTCTTTCAGGGATAGTTTATATCCTTTGGCCTTTTATCTATTGGGGCATGGTTTTTGGCCTCATGCATGCATATGACCTATATATATATACATACATATATATATATATTTAATATTTTCACATACAAAAAGGGGTTCTTGATAGAATTGTCATGCATACATATATATTTCTATATATGCATGTATCTCACTTTCTAAGTATAGATATAGGATATATATATCTTAGTAAGTATACATGTATCTTAAAATATGTCGTATATATAGTTTTTATACATATGCATATAATTATATCTATCTCTCTATGTATCTATCCATCCATCCATCTATTTATCTTTCTATGTCCTTAGAGATATCTGATACAAGATGATTTTTTTCATGCAAAAACTTTTAAAACTTCATGTAATTCAGTTTTTTCCCCCTAATCTTTGTGATCACCTCTATCCCTTGTTGGGTTAAGAATTTGACCCCTACCAAAACCTGGGAAAGGTATATACTCTTCCTTCCTAATATGTTAATGAGCTTTTAATATTCAGGTTATATGTTTCTTTTGCAGTTAGCATGGTATATAGTGCAAAATATTGTTCTAAACCTAATTTCTCCCAAACTACTTTCAAGTTTTCTTAGCAATATCTTGTCATTTTTTTTCAGGTTATTTACTGTCTAATTTATGTTTTAGGGTTTATTGAATAACTCTCTTATTGAGTTCTATTAGTTGTGATTCTTCAACTAGTGTATTCCATTAAAGTACTTTTTATATTTAAAAACCAGCACCAAATGTTTTTTTAATGATTTTTTTTATAATATAGTTTGTGGCTTGGAGGTGCTATCTACCTTTTCATTCCTATGTTTTCTCATTATTAGCCTTGATATTTTAGAACTCTTTTCAGCTGAATGAGTTTTGTTGTATTGTTTAGCTCTGTGACACATGCCTCTCATCATTTTATTGATATAACATTAAATTTGTAATGATATTTCCATAATAACATTTTAATTACATATACACGACCCATCCATGAGCATTGACTACTTCTCTAGTTATTAAAATTATTCTTTATTTAAGGGGTGTTTCATAATTACACATATATAGTTATTGATTGGTAAGACTGGTAGATTGTCTTCCAGATAATTAAGCATTTTGCAGTTATTTTGAATGGAAATTCCCTTTCTGTTATTGCCTCCTAGATTTTGGAATTCCTATAGTGAAATAATAGTTATTTTTATAGATTTATTTTGTGGCTTACAATTTACCAAATCTATTCATTGTTTCTGTTTCATTGTTTCATTGTTGATTCTTTAGGATTTTGTATGTAAATGCCTTTGTATTAAACAAGAGCAATATTTTCCCCTCTTCTTTTCCAAAATGCCTTTAATTTATTTTTTCTGTGTTATTAATCTTTCTGGTATTACTAAAAATTCATCATGAAAGAAGGGAAAAGTAACATCCTCACTTTACTTCTGTATTTATTTGGAAAAAAATATACAAGTTTCCCCATTGCAGATAATGCTAGTTTTCACTTTCATACGAGATACTTTTTCTTCTATTAAAAATCCTTCTATACCTATGTCTTACAGGGTTGTAATATAAATAAGTATTACACTTTTTAGAAGCTATTTTTTTTACATCTATTGATCATTTGACTTTAGATGTTTTTGTTTTTACCATGATAAATTGTGTTATTTGTATTCCTAATGTTAGATAATTCTTGAATCCCTGGCATAAATCTAATCTCAGAATATTGAATGATTCTAAATAATTTGATATAATCTTTTACCAGGATTTTATTTAATATTTTTGTACCCATCATCAGTAATTGCATTTTATCTTAACTTACTTTAACTATTCACCCGGTATTAGGAAAATATTTATCTCATAAGAGAATTTTGGTTGAAAGCTTTATTTTTGTTTTTAAAAATAATTTGCTTAGTTCATAGTCATTATTTTTTTTAAAAATTTGATATAGTTCTCCTGTACTAGTTGATAGAATTTTCAAATTAAAAAAAAATGATAGAATTCTCTTCTAAAAGTTCTTTTATCACTAGTTCAACTTCATTTCCTGAAATTGTATTATTTAAGGTCTCTACCTGGTATTCTGTTAAATTGTGGTATATGTGGGGTGTCTAGGTGACACTGTGAATACAGCACCAGCCTTGAAATCAGGAGGACCTGAAGTGAAATCCAGCCTCAGACACTTAATACAAAAACTAGCCGTGTGACCTTGGGCAAGTCACTTAACCCCAATTGCCCTACTTTCCCCCCTCCAAACAAAGCAAAAAAAAAATTTGTGGTATATGTTTTTGTAGATAATCCTCCATATCTTTTGAATTTTCAGTTTTGTTGCTTCATATCTGCATATCTTTTCTCCTTCTACATATTCCTATTCTTATTGTTTTGATTTCCTTTTGTTAATTTGATTTTGTACATGATTCTTTCTAATCAGGTTGACTAAAGACTAATCAATTCTATTAGACTTTCCAATTAACTTTGAGTTATTTTATTGTATTTTTCTTTTATTTATCTCCTCTAATTTCCATTTTTTGCTTATTTTCTGTTTGTTGGCTTTTACAATTTTTAAATTGCATATTCAGTTCATTAATTCTCCCTTTTTCTGTTTTGTTAATATTTTTTTTTCTTTGAGGACAGCCTTCACAGACATTTTGACATACTCTCATTACTGTCTCTGTCATAAAGGAATTATCAATTGTTCCTGTGATAATGCTCTTTGATCCACTCATATTTTGGGAAAGAATTATTAAATATACATTTAACTCTCTGTTTTTCACTTGTGGTCCCTGTATTGATATTTATTTGACTTTCATTATACATACATACATACATATGTATATATATATATATATACACATATATACATACATATATATGTATATACACACACATACACACACACGCACACACACACACACACACACACACACACACACACACACATATATATATATATATATATATATATAAAAGAAGTGTTAGGTATTTTTGCTTTTATTCATTTATTTGTATTTTCTCTCTTCCCTAATCTATAATACAGTTTTCTAAAGAATATGTTGTGTGCTGTATGTATATTTTAAATTTCTGTTGTATTTGTATGACTCTGAAAGAGGAAGACTAGTCTTCCACTATTATGTTGTTACTATCTTAGTCTTTTTCAGAGAGCTAATGTTTCGAAGGTGCCTAGTGTTGTTCCTGGCGCATAGTAGGTACTTAAGTCCTTGTTTCTTCTAGTTTTTGTAATTCAGTTAATTTATCTTTTATGAATTTGACTCATTGTCTTTGATTCCACTAAGCAAAATATACTTTACTGTTTGTTTTTATTGATACTGTGATTTTTTTCATCATCCAATAGAATAATTGCAACTCCGGCTTTTTTGAATTTGCCTTATAAATAGTTACTTTTGTTTTAACCTTTCACTTTGATCCTATGTGTGCCATTGCTTTTTAGATTTGTTTCTATTAAACAATAGATTGTGGGATTTTTGCTTTCCTATTGATTTTGCTATTCTCTTTCATTTTATTGTTTAGTCCATTTACATTTGAGGATATAAAATTTAGGGTTAAATCTTTTGTATGGGGGTGGCTAGGTGGTGCAGTGAATAGAGCACTGGCCCTGGAGTCAGGAGGACCTGAGTTCAAATTCAGCCTCAGACACTTAACACTAGCCATGTGACCTTCGGCAAGTCACTTAACCCCAATTGCCTAGCCTTCTCCCCTCCAAAAAGCAAAAAAAACCAAAAACAAATAAACAAACAAAAACACACTAGAAAGTATAGGAATAAATAAAATAAAACATATTTTTAAAAACCAAAAAAATAAATCTTTGGCATTTTTTTATTTTTAAAATCAATCTTCCTTTTTTGGATCAATACTTTCTTCATAGGATTACATGTACTTAAGCCACTTTAACGTGACACTATTTTTAAAGCTCTCCCCTCCTTGCCATTGAAGTTTGTTTATCTTGTCCATAGTTTGGGGATTTTTATATAAATTATTGATTTTTTATTTAGTTATTAATTTCTTTCTGTCTTTTTCCTTTATTTTTTACTTTTCATTTAAGTAGTTAAATCCTTCCCCCTCTTCTAATTACTAATGAAATTTGTTAGTTTTCTTTTTGTGTGTGTACATTTAAAAAATAACTTTATTTTTTCTTTTTGCTAATTGCTTTCATTTCCTATATATTTTAATATTAAATTCTCTTATTTATGATGTTTTTCCTGTCTTTTAATCTTTTCCTGACACCCCTTTTGCTGGTGCGAACATCTTGAGGCTGAACTGCAAAGCTATCTCAGCTTCTTCCTACCTTGAGGAATTTAGGTTTTATCAGTCTTGGTGCTGTCCTAAGTAGTCTCTGGAGACCTAGGAATGGCTCTTGCTAATTTTCAGTCCTGTTTCCTCAATTCCTTCAATAATTAGTCTGAATCAGCATTAAGCACCGTTTTTCCCCCTCAGGGTTAGAAGAGGATGAGGAGGGTTTAACTTGACTGAATCTCTGTATCCCTGGGAAGTTCTAATCAACAGGCTGCCCCAGACAGAAGGCAGCTTGCTTCACTCCCTAGCTTCCCATTATGTGACTAGTAGTAAACGGTGGTGCAGTGGATACAGTGCTGGACCTGGAATCAGCAGGACTCATCTTCCTGAATTCAAATATGACCTCAGATGTTTACTAGTTCTGTGATCCCGAGCAAGTCACATAACCCTTATTGCCTCATTTTCCTCATCTGTAAAATGATCTCAAGAAGGAAATGGCAAACCATTCCACTATCTCTGCCAAGAAAACCCAAAATGGGATCACGAAGAGTTGGACACAATTGAAATGACTAAAGAAGTAAAAAATCAATGTCTGCCACTTATTGTAGTTTGTTAGAGGATGTTAGGGGCAGGGGGTGAGGTTTGCTGTCAAAGTTTCTACAGCAGAAGATGATTCCAATATGGAACCATATACGAGTCTGAGGGTTAGTCTGTACATCCCTGCTGGGAGAATGGAGGCTGTTTGGGAGAGATGCCAAGTGAGCACTTTAAGAATTAGTTGTCTGATGTTAACTCATAAGGAATTTACAATATTGGGATTCTTTTTTTTCCTTTGAATTTACATGTAATTTCTTTACATATAAGGCATAATTCCTCTTTGGGTATTTTTACTGAGAGTTAGTGAAGATTGGAAAGTGGCTATTCCACCATGACCCAGAAGTCATTTTTATGCTATTTCAATATGAAGTTGCATTCTATTAAATGAAAGCAGCATAATAATGGTGGAGAAAAAAATCCAACAATGAATCAAGAGGGTAGACTTCTCAGGTTGGCTATACTGCTAGATAGCTGGGTAACTTGGTACGGGAAAAATCATGAAATCTTTCTGGGCTTCAACTTCCTCACTGATTAAATGAGGAGACTGGACTGAATACTCTTTCAGATCCTTTCCAACTTTTTATTTCCATGATTTCACATTTTAGCAAAAGAGACAGTGAAGGGAGTGAAAAGAGAAGTGGTTTTGCAAAAAGAACACTAGCTTTCCACCTCAGCTCTGCCACTTAGTGCTTGCATGTCCTTGTTGACAATTCATTTACTTTTATGAGCCTTAATCTTCTTGGAAGAATAGCCTTTACTTTCCCTTGCATTACTAATTATACAGTTGACTTCACCAAGGTGTTCTGAGGAAAGTGCTTTGTAAACTCCTTTTTGTAAGAGTGAGCATTTTTAATTATTGGAAATCTCTATTAATGTACTATTTCATGTGAGTGAATGCATATTCAAATCTAGAAGTTCTAGAAACAGGCTTGGGAAAATATTAGCATTGGAGACATATGGATAGAAAGACTCAGAAGGATGATGAAATAATTCATGATCTAGTTTGTAGATAAAATATCTAGGAAGAGATATAATGTGATCTAGTGGGTAGTTGGTGAGCCTTGGAGCTGGAAAGAATTGGATTCAAATCATGCCTGTGACTCAAACATAATGTTTGTGGGACCATGAATTTGTGATCCCTGAATTTCTCAGTGCCTAAATCTCTAAGTTATATATGAGTTGTCAATCTGCATCAGTGGGTGAGTTTCATCACCCAGAGTTCCCTAGGCTGAAGAAATATGTATGTGTATAAGAGGAGACAGAGACATAGAGAGACAGAGAAAGAGACGGAGAAGAGAGGAGATGGGAAGGGATAGGGAAGGGGGCGGAGGAGAGGGGAGAAGAGAAAAGGAGAAGGGGGAGGGAAGAAGGGAGAGGGAGAAATGTGGATTGGAAGGGGGTCAGAGAGAGGCATAGAGACAGAGAGAGAAGAGAGAGACAGAGACAGAGAGAGTATATACAGGCTCTATACACACAAAGACACAAGTCTATTAAATATACCACACTTCTTTTGAAAGCTACCAATTTAGCTCAAATATTTATAAGTAAATACTTGTTAATATGTTATTTACCTACTAGGTCCTGCTTAAGAACTAAGGGTTTTTGTGACTATTAGAACTATAGGGAAAAAAAGTATAATCTAATTGCTTAAGAATTTTTAGTGTCCCAAGGTGCATTTACTTCCACTTCTTTTTTTAAAAAAAATATTTTGTAAACAGTACATTGGGTCTTAATTCCCTGCTAAAGAAGACACTTTGCTTTGCTTTATTTTATATTCTATATGAATAATCTGACAGGTTCCAGCCTCAGAAACAAACCCTTTAAAATTTCCACTATTTAAGACACACATGAAACTTTAGGGATTATTTGTTTGTTTATTTTTATGTTTTCTTTGGACTTGGAAATAACTAAGGCAGTTTAGTGCTATTTTTTTCCACTTAAAAAATTGCTCCCAGGCTAAGCTTTATCATGCCAACTATCATATAGTAGCTAGCTTTTACCACCAAGTTATGAACCCCTGGAACTGCTGAGACAACTTTCATTGAAATACTAGCAGTGGCACCACTATAATACTAATGATAAATGACTTACATTCTAAAACATTTAAAAATGATCATAGCCTTAAAGTCAAACAGATCTGGGAAATATTAATGGTATATGAACTGGCCTACGTGGATCTGAATTATGAACAGTAAAGAGATAGAAAGAGATAAATTGCATAATAAATCAAAGTTTACTTATTGTATTGTTTATTTAAAAAACTATATATACTTTTTATGCATCATGTCAGCTTTTTGGAAAAAAAAAGATGAATCATTCTAGATTCAGATTTATTCGAAGTATGAATATTTAGCACTTGGTGGCATCATCCTGAGTACAGGAAAATAATTAAAATATATCTTTCAACACAGAACATTCGAAGAGAACTTTGACTTATTGTATGCACTTTTGTTATAATCAGTTTGTGCCTTGTGTGTCAAGCACAGTGTGTAGCACACAGTAGGTGCTTAAGAAATATCTGTCAACTAGCTATTAATTTTTAATCTATAAATTTCAGGAGTCAATCTTCCTTTCACCTGCTGTAAAAATAGTATCCTCCAAAAGTGAATGTAAAATAATATTAAGACTAATTATTAAGTTTTTCTTCATTCAAGTCATTGCATGGAAACACCACCTTTGGAAGACCATTTTATTCATTTGTTTTTTTAATGCATGTCTTTAAAATTGCTTAGATTATGCACTTTAACCATACACAACTTAGAGAAGGGATGTTTTGCATCCCAAGCATGCCTACAAGAGAGTGTTAAAATGGTTCACATTTTTGTTTTTGTAGGTCTATCTTAACAAATCTGAATAAAACATTTGCTTTCAATCCTGTTGCTGGAGCATTTTGCTCTGCTGTTTTCCGAATGGTTCATTAGTGCCGGTTAGAATTGCTTAAACAATAACTCCTTTAGGGCTCTCTCTATACTCTTATACTATGTCCTGATTGACTGGAGTCTTGGCTGATGGAAAGAGGTGACCTTATTCCCCTTGGGTTGTCCAGCTGTCATTCACTGCCATCTGCCAGACATCTAGACCCATAGCCATATACAGTAATTCAGTAGTACTAACCATTATGTGGCTCTGGAGCCAGATTTCTAATCATCATTAACTAAAATGCTCTTATGTAACTTGTAGAGTCTAATATAGCATGATATTCTGGTGCAGAAATTAGAGGCCTGGAGGAGGCTCATGATGCTACTATAGAGCCATGATTTACTGATTCCTGCAGCATTTGTTTTTCCCATTTCTAAGTTGATACTACTAGAGGCAGCAGGTCATACCAGATAGATTGCTGGGCTTTGAATCAGGAAGACTTTGGTTCATCTTACTTCTGACATATCTGACAATCACCCAGTGTGATTCTGTGTGAGTCAATTACCTTGGTGTACCTTCGACAACTTTTTAAGACTTACACATTAAGATGAGACAGGTTGAGATTTATATAGGTATAGTGAGTAAACACATCAGATGTTTTCATGCTGGTGAATTCAGAGATTCTTTAGGTCTATTTTGTTGTTGGTGGTTAGTCATTTCAGTTGTGTCTGATTCTTCATGTCCCCATTTTGGAATTTTCTCGACAAAGATACTGCATTGGTTTGCCATTTCTTCTCCAGCTTATTTTACAGGTGAGAAACTAAGGCAAACAGGATTAAGTGACTTGCCCAGGGTCACACAGCTAATAAGTGTCTGAGGTCATATTTGAACTCATGAAGATTGGTGTACTCCTAAATAAGAAGCAAAAAGGCTCCGTGGAGTAGTAGAGAGAAGCCTAATCTTGGTTTCAAGACCTGGGTTCAAGTTCTGCCTTTGACATTTAGTGACTATGTCATCCTAGGTAAATTAGTTAATCTCAGTTCCCTACTCAACTTTTAGAGTTGCAAAGAAGCTCCAAGCTGTAGTTGTCATGAGAATTCCTTTACCAGTTTCTTCCATGTAACCTAAGAAATTTGTTTTTCCATTTGAGCTCATACATGGTTTCACACTGTTCCAGTTAATCCTATCCTTGGCCAGGACCAGACTTGTTCACTCTCTATCCATACCGTTTCTGTCCTTTATATCTTCCTCTGCTCAAACTGGTGCATCTCACTGCACTGAATTAAGACTAGAGTAGGGTGACCCCTTTAAAACAGTTAGGAGATGAGAGTGTTTCAAAGAAGGCAGGAGGAATATGATGGAGGTCAAAAGAGAAGGAGAGAAATGAAGTAGAGGGACAGGAATGGCAAGTGTGGAGTGGAGCAGAATTTTCTTTTCAGGCGTTATAAAACGTGCCTGTTTCCATACTAGAGTCAAACAATTGGGGAAGCAGAATGAGAAGAAAGACTTTCCAGATTACAAGAATGTGAGGAAACCATATACACTGGTCTAGCATGAACCTGAAAAATACTGTCTAGACACAATAAGACCACGGCACACACTCTGCTTTCATGGAATCATTCTATTTGTCCCATCTAGATTCATGTGAAAATGAAACAAAACACAGAGACAATCAAATCAAGTGGAAAGCTACAGTACAGTTGCAAACAATTTACTTGGGTAGGAGCATACTAAAATTGTTGCCTTTTTATTGCCAACTAAAAGTTTTATATTATACAAAGTTGTTTTTTTCTCCACAGCAACTAGTAGTATGCTATATTTATATGAAGCCAAGCTGAACTGTTTTAGAAATACTTCATTGGCCCAATTTAATAATTAGTTGGCCTAGCTTATAGCTTTCACATTATCTAATGGTTCTGTAATTTTTTCTCTGACAAGATTCCCATTGTAATTTCTAGGAATCCATAAAGGATTTGCACTGGGTATGAACTTTAATGCCAGTTGTGCATATTTCAATGGCTTATGAATATTCTTACTGGCCCATCACCACAGGAAAATGATTACATAACCCAAAGCTGGAATTTTTCCAAATATTTCTATCCTGAAAATTTTTTTACAGTTCTAGCACACTGCTAAAATGGTAATGGGAATCTGACCCATGAGAACATAGTCTCCTTCTTCTAAAAAAAGCATGCTGTTTGTTCAGAAGGGGGAAAAAGAGAAATAAAATAGAAGAGGTATTTAAATGTTTCTCATTCATGGCGTTACAAATCGTTGGTGGAAAAAACCCACGTTTTTCCTTAACACAGTGTAACAAGCAATTAACTTTTTGGCATGGTGATAAATCTGCTTCCCTAAGAAGGTGTTCTGTGTTTTAATAGTGGCAACACATGCTTGTATTTTCATTTTTTATTGAATAGTAAGGTGAAGGCTCATCATCCAATTTAAGTCATAAAGGTGGTCCCCCTGGGAATACTGAGATCTCTGAATGGAATGCTCCCATAGTATGGAATCACATTAAATTCATTGGGGAAAAAAGAATAAAAAAATTAATAAATACATAGCACAGCGTGCCAGTATCTCACACCTAGTAGGTACTTAGGAAATATTTATTGAGCTGAATTGAGTTGAACGACAAAGTATCAGATTTAGAGTGGAAATGGTCCTTAGAGGTGATCTGGTCTAACCCCTTTGTTTTATAGATGAGGAAATTGAGGTGCAGAAAGGTTAAGAGCTTGGCCCAGAATCGTGCAGGTCATTTTCCACCAAAGCCCTCTGCTCTTCCCAACTTTCATTATTGGCAAGGATGCCACCATCCTTTCAGTTATCCAGGTTTACAGCCTCAGTGTCGTGCTTTGATTCTTCATCTTCTTTCATCCCACACATCCAAATTGTCTTTAAATCTTTCTGTTTTGACTTTCATGACATCTCTTGTAGGTTTTTCCTTCTCTCTCTACATCTACAGACACAGGCATCACTCTAGTCCTGACCATGATCATTTCTCTCCTGGAGTTTTGCAATAGCTTTCTAATTGTTCCCCCTGCCTCAAGTTGTTTTCCCCTCCAATCCATCCTCCATTCAGATGTGATTTTCCTAAATCTGCCCAGATCTAACCATATTACCCTCCCTCAACATTCAATCAATTCCAGTAGCTCCCTCTTACCTCTAGCCATCAATGAAAAAAAATCATTGATATTTAAAACCCTTCAAAATCTGCCTCTTCTTACCTTTTCTATCTTTTATTTTAATCCTCACAAAGAATACTATAATTCAATGATGCCAGCTTACTTTTTGTTCCTTATACACATTTTCCCATTTCTCATTTCTGTTCATTTACACTGGCTTCCCCCTATTCTTGGAATGCTTTCCCTCATCTTTGCCTCCTAGATTTGCATCAGGATTCAATTTAAATCCTATCTTATCCAGAAGGAACCCTCTTGTTCCTCACCTTCACCCCCTCAACCAGCTTCCTTACTATTGCTAGTGCCTTCCGTTTGAAAATACCTTCTTATGCTAAAGATATTTTGTTATGTACATTGTTGTTGCCCCCATTAGAATATGAACTTTTTGCCTTTTTTGTTTATCTGGTGCTTAGACCAGTGCCTAGCACATAATAGGTTGTTTTCTGACTAAGCCAGGATTTGAACCTGAAACTTCTGATAACAAACCCAGTGCTTGTTTCACTGAGTCAGACTGCCTCTCATTGCTTACACAGCAGTGATTCCAGAATTTGCTAGTGTTTGTGAAATTTTTATGACTATGTAGTTCACATCTAAGACACACACACACACATGCATATATATATGTCTCTGTCTAAGTTTCTAGCTCTGTCTCTCTCTTTGTCTCCCTCTCTCCATCTTTCTATCTCTGTATATGACTAGCTAGCAAAAGGTAGAGCCAGAAGTCAACCTCAGATTTTCTGACACCAGATTGATTACTTTTTCTACTATAACATACCTTGCACTTGTGTTTCAGGAAGGTTTAAGCACTTCTACTCTGAAAGCCTAGGATACAACCTGGCCTTAAAATTTGAAAAGATTATAAACCTAGTAGTGTTTATCAAATAAAGTATATAGTATTATAGTTCCACATGCATGTTTCATAGACTTAGAATGCCTAAAACCAGTGTCCAGCTTACATTGATTTAGGTAAGTAGAGCCATGATCTTGTTCTTTAGCTCTTTCAAAACAATGAAAATACTGCACTCAAAGGCTCCAACATTCTCAGGATTAAAATGCTTGTTCCATGTCCATTATTATCAGAATTACGGGTGCATATTTATTTCTCTATTCCTACAGGCACACACAGTTTGTGTCTGTGTGTGTTATAGGAGTACAGAAATAAATATATGCCTATAGGCATGCACACGTGTGTGTGCTCACATATGCTGTGTGTAGCTCTAGACATGTTTGTAAACTTTTATTGTTGCAAACCTTTTATGCACCATACTGCACTCCCTCCCTTTGTATATGTATGTATATGTACATACTTATATACACACATGTGTGCATGTATGACAAAATACATATAATATTGTTTATGATATAATATATACTTGCTATGTAATATTATATTATGTTAATATATTATGTTATATATTATATATGACCAAATATATTCAAAGTGATGTCTATTTTGTTATGATTTTCAAATGAAATATAAAAATTTTTATATGAAAATCAAAGAATAACAAAATGGATTTCACTTTGAATATATTTAGTCATCTGTTACACTGTTTGTTTTCCCTTTCCCACCTCACCTTAATACACAAATAAACCAAAAATATCTTGAAACAGGTATGCACAGTCAAGCAACACACATTTTCATTCATGTGCCAAATCACATTGCAACTGAATTAATTTGAACATTTAAGAATACTAAATTAACAATGATCTAAAAACTGGGTAATTGTTAGCACCTTAAGCTCTGAATATAGGTAGTGGACTCTACTGGTATTTATATTGTGTTAGGGAACAAGATGAAAGTTCCCTAGTGCATCTATCACACAGGATGAAAAGAGCACAGGAAGGTCTCTACCTGAGTCCTAGAGGGAGTACTCATACCAGGGAGGTTGCAGAAAGAACCAAAGTAGAGGACCAGTCTTATGTATTTTAGGAGATGTGAAAATTGCATAATATAGCAATGTAAATTTCCTATGTGAATGTTGTGTTACTGGTATGTTGGTCAATGATAAATATTTTGCGCAACAACAAATATGTCATTTGTGCATGTATTCTAGGATAGAGTTTGACCTAGTGCTTATTTAAATGCCATTTTGAAATGCAGCATTGATCCTTTTCCTTTTTTCCCCCATGGAAAAGGATGCCACATATATAGTTATAATGTTAATACTGATAGCATATTTTCTCACACAAATACTGCCTTCAAAAGTAGAAATGGCAGCAGGATGGCCTGGATTAGTTGAATATGGGTCAAAGAATGTTTCAAAATCATGGACCAAAGCTCCTAATACTTCCATTTCCCATGCCTGGAAAACAGCTGCCTACAAATGCTCTGTTTCTAGTGCCAACCAGGCACTCTGGGGATAGAGGATAAAGGGGACACTTTGCATCTACCCACATTGAGAGCAAGATAATCCAGGAAGAAAAAAATAATCGGTCTGTCTAGAATTCTGACTGAATTATTTACAAGTGGTGTGAGGCTTTCCCAAGAAAACATACACTAGGCAACCTCTAAATTTTCCTCCCCACTGCCTAGGGCAGTACAAGAAGGTAATGATAGGATTTAAGCATTATTGAAGAATGTGAATCACTATAAGAGAAGGTTGAAAAAAGTGTTGTCTTCATTGAGAGGTTCAGTCAAATAAGTTTTTTTTTCTTAATTTCATTAATGAGCAGTTGAATCAAATTACAGTCATAAAATATTATGAAACTCATGATATTGAAGAAAATTGTGTCATTCAGATTGAAGTTCAGGCTGGTCATCTATGCTTGCAAACAGAGATTTTGGTATCCGTCCTTAAAGTAACTGCATAGTTCTTAATTTGATTCAAGAAAAGTCTCTAAAATAATGATGAGAAATGTATAATCCATGTCACATTGCTTGCCTTCTCAACTTGTGGGAGAAGGGTGAGTGGGAGAGAGTGAATTTGGAATTCAAAAAATTTTTAAATGAATATTACAGTTTTAAAATATAATTGAAATGAATGAAAAAATTAAAAATGCAGTAAAATTTTAAATATAAAAACAGTGGTAGTTATTCATTAAAGTATTTGTAGAATTTTATAAAAAGTGCAGGGACCCATTCCACAGACCCAATTTAATGAGTTTTTGGCAAAACATTTGACAGACTCTCTCATGCTGTATTTACAGAACACATGAAGAGATACTACTAAGAGTAGCATCTACTTAAGTACTAGCATCTTTTGGTGAATTGAGAATGAGTTGAATGACCAACTCTAGAGACAGTTCATAAGTGGTTTGATGTCATCATTAATTAAATCTTTTGACAGTGATATAGATGGTGTCATTATCAAAAGAGCTGATACTTCAGTGGAAGACACACTAACACTCTGGATGACAAAATCAGGATCCAAAAACATGCTTGATAGGCTTGAATAATGGGTAAAATTGAATTAGATACCGATCAATAGGGATAAATGTAATGTTTTACATGTAGGTTCTAAAATCAACTTCATAGATATAAGATGGAGTGGCATGGCCACAGCAGTTCGTTGAAAAAGATCTGGGGGTTCTTTTGAAATTCCAATTCCATAAGAGTAAATAGTTTAATGAGATAGTGAAGAAGGCTACACAATCATTAGCTACATTGAGAGGTTTACATATTTCTTATGCTCCTCCTTGATCAGACTATGTAATACATGCCCATTATAGGAAGGAAATCACCATTCTAGGGAGTATGCAGAGGAATGGGACCAGTATGACAGAACTGGTTGAAGGAATTGAGTACTTTTTTGCCAGTAAATAAAAGACTTGTGGTGGAGGGCAGGGAAGAGGCACAATAGCAGTTTTCAAGTATTTGAAGGATCCTAATATGAAAAGGGAGATATACTTGAAAAGAGGCAAATTTAGGTTTTATATAAACCACACTTTAAAAAAATCAGTTTCATTTCTTAGTTTTTTTTATTGTTACTTGAATGTGTTTAACTATCTTCCTGGTTGGTCAGTTTGCATGCTGCTTACTTCTGAATTCTTTTGCAGCATTTGCTCAAATTCTTCCTTTTTGCTGACCATCGGTTATTTTGTTTGGTGACTTGTTTCATCTTTGTAGTATGGTTTATTTTGCAGTGCAATTCAGCATTCTTTCCAGAATATCATGCTTCAATATTTCCCTGAATTACAATGAAGAATTAATGGTCTTTGTAATATGAAAGAGATCTTTTCCCCTCTTGCTTTCTGGAAAATATATTGTCTACTGTTGAAATTCTGAAATTTTACAATGATGTTCCTTGGTGAGTTAAATTTGCAGTTTCTTTTAATTTGTGTCATGTGAATTTCATCCATTCTTTGCTGTCTTCTTCCACTACTTTCTGTGAAAATTTATAGTATGATTTCTTGAAGTGAAAACCTTAATAATTGAAAAAAATCGGATGATTTTTTGGAAGCCCTGTAAGTCAGAAAATATCTCCTCACATTACATTTTCAAGATCTTCCTTCCTATTTCTTTCATGAATTCATCCAATCTTCTTGTCTTTTGATTTTGTTCAGTCACTTTTCCAAGCTGCCTCTAAACTCTTGTGCTCTAATTCTTTAGATAATCTGCTGCCTTGTAGAGAGCATGTGTGTCTTATGTTCTAAATTTGCCACCTTTTTTTAGATCTTGATTTCTTCCTCTGTGGACTCTAATTTGTCTTTGTATTTTAATAAAATATTTTGCTTTATTATTTAATTGATTATTAGTAGCATTTTGGAGGATGAAGAATTTGTTGTGATACTTTCACCTTACTCAGAAATTCCACTTTGGCTTCCTCTATTGCAAAGTTTTTGGTGGAATGACATTTTCTTCAGGTGTTTGTTTATCCTCTTCAGTTAGACATTATATGTTGTTGTTAGTCATTTTGCTAAGTTTTCTATTGTATTCTTTTGTAAACATCTTTCTTATTCCTTTCTCTCTGGCAGGCCCATTCATCACTACTATTGTGCTTCTCTCGATCTGTGATTCTTTCACTCATACCACACACACTCACACTCACACTAGACATGATTAGTGGCCATCAAGGGGTCAATGTGTTTACTTGAAATATCGAAGCGTGGAGATTCCAGAGGTCTTGGGTATTGAAACCCATTCTCTACCTTCCTGGGGATTACTTTTCAGAGCTCTGTCTCTTGTCTGTCACTGATTCTTCAGTCTCTAAGCTTCTGAGAAGCTTTGACAATTGGGCCTTTCTTCTACCTTTTTCCTATCAGTTGTTCATTTCCTCATATATGATTTTGAATAATTATAACCAATGTTTCATGTCTAGGACACTATTTCTTTTACAGTCTTTTCTCCTAGACTTCACATTCTAATATGGTGGCCTACTTCTTTACTGTGGAACACTTGGGTTAGTCTTATTCCTCCAAGATACTGCCAAAGAGTTAATTCCAAAATTTGTCTAAAAATTCAGTTGCTTTCACTTACAATAGGCTACCCTAAGCCTACATAACCTTGGGCTATCAGAGACAGGGGTAAAAGCTAGGGGTGATGAGAGTAGAACCTAAATATAAAAGCCCAGATTTTATTTTGTAGACTTAAGAAACCAGGGCAACTAACTTTTGCTAAATGGACACTTCTTATATATCCACATATTAGCTACTATGGGAATTATACATAAGTGCATAGTTGCCTTCAAAGAGTTCTAATAACATTCTGTACAACCTGGTTGAGTACACACAATTTTAAATGTTCAAGTTAAGAACTCCCACTGAATTCCTCATATGGTAATTTCCGGTTTGTTTTCTCCTGATGCCTTTCTTTTTTTCAATTCTTTAAGGTCCCAAGCTTGGTGAGCAGCTATAATGAGGCCACCCCAGACCAATCACTTTTTGATAGCTTGAGGGGAAGGGAATGCAAAAAATGTCAAATGAACAAAATATGAGCCATAAGGGTTTGAATCTATCTAAGACTTCAAGTTTTATAAAGCATGACAATCCTGTTACTTACATCTTGGTTTTCTGCGGGGAGGTCCAGCGTTTTTCATTGAATCAATCTGCCTCTTAAAGAACAATTGGTAAGTGGAGGAGAATCAAAAATTAACACCTACCAGAACCAAGATTATAAAAATGCATTCTAAGGGAGAGATTAATTATCAATTCATTTCAATTCAACAAACATTTCCTAATAACTATCTTGCCACAGCGTTTCCACAACTGATTATCCCTATCTTTGCCATTTTGAGCTACGTTTTAGGTCAGGGGTAGGGGGGAACTTGCAACCTTTAGGTCACATGTGACCCTCTAGGCCCTCAAGTATGGCCTTTGACTAAATCCAAACTTCAAACAAGAAATCTCTTTAATAAACAGATTGGTTCTGTAGAACTTTCACTCAGACAAAAAGCCACACCCAAGGACCTAGAAGGTTACACATGGTCTCAAAGCTGCAGGTTCCCCACCTCTGTTTTAGGTAATGTGGGAGAGAGGCAGGATTTAATGGGTTTGTTTTCATGGAGGTAACTGGTTTCCATGTGGTAGTTTTATTAGCAAAGTAAGAATGGAAGTAAATCGAAGGGACAAAGCAAAGTAAAAGAAGAGAAGTCAAGGAAGTGGATAAGCAGTATTTACTGGAATGAAGGAGGTGGAAGAAAGGAAGATGAGATGAAGAAATGATTTGGTAGGGCTTGAGAGTGTAAGGTACAAGAAAGAAGCATGGTGTGAACTTTCAGCAGAGGATGTGGGAAATAGGTTAGCAGAGTTGATATGCTAGAGAAAATTGGAATGAAACAGCTGTGATTTACCTGGTATAATAGAAAATTCAATTTTGATCATCCCATTTTAAAAAAATAACAGTTGAGAGCTTTTTGTTTTTATGTCACAGACTTTTCCCTTTAAACCATTAAATTCTCACTCATGAAACCTTCTCTTATCAGAAAGAAAAATATTGATTTAAAACCAATGGACATTCCCAGTGCCTATTCTGATACATACTGTATTCCATAATTATTTCGATACCTCCATGAGGGGCTTGTTTCATCATCAGCCCTCTACGGCTGTCATTGATCATTATAATGGATTGGGAATTTGGTTTCAGTGTTGTTTTCCTTTACATTATTGTAGTTAATGTCTATATTATTCTCATAGTTCTCCTTATATTACTTCAACTTATATGGCTTTTTATTTTTTTCTGAATCTTCCATATTCACCATACGCTGTGGCATATTAACATTCTGTTATATGGATACTGCATCATTTTGTTCATCCATTTCTCAATTTATTGGCACCTATTTCCCTCCCTCAGTTTTTGCTACTACAAACAATATATCTATAAACATTTTGTTTTATATTTGACTTGCCTTCCCCCCTGTTGTTTTTTTTTTTGCTTTTTTTGGAGAGCAGTTGGGGTTAAGTGACTTGCCCAAGGTCACATGGCTAGTTTTTTGTGTTAAGTGTCTGAGGCCGGATTTGAACTCAGGTACTCCTGACTCCAGGACCGGTGCTCTATTCACCTAGCCGCCCCTCCCCCCTGTTTTTTTTAACTTCTTTGTAATAGGTTGATACTGGCCTTACTGGGTATAAAGCATTAGCAGCCAACATTACAGGACCTCATGTCTATGTACATAACATACCACATAAGTTGTCCTCTACCTCTGTACCAAGAGGAGGGGAGCATGTTTTTATCATTTGTTCTTCAAGGCCAGAATTGGTCATTATAATCAGAATTCATGATCCTTCCAGCATTGTTTCAATAATTGCTATTATACTCATTGTTTAGATTGCTGTCCTGGTTTTGCTTACCACTGTATCAATTCATATAAGGTTTCTATACTTCTCTAAATGCCTAACATATCCATTGTTTCTTATGACTCTATAATACTGTAGTACATTCATATACCACAATTTGCCCTCTGGCTCTCACCTAATTAATGGACATTAACTTTGCACACATGAATGGTGCTATCACTATTTTTATACATTTGATGCCTTTTGCCTTTGATTTCCTTGTCAAAGACCCTAATTTCTTCCATTATACTTTCCCCAAGTGCCCATGATGGTGTTATAATATGGAAATGCTTGGTAACTGAGTGAAAGGATGAGTAACAGATAATAGTAATATATTTAGCCTTTCTATAAAATATTGAATTCTCCTGATGTTTAAAGAACAGAATTTTAGATTTGTATTTTAATTTTGTGAGCTGGTAGATTTACATTTTATCATAGAAAATTAAAAAAAATATGGCCTCAATTTTTCCTAACTGTATTTTTAAATTAGCATAAAATTCACAAACTTGTAGTGATCTTGAGCCAATTTCCCTTTACTGAGTGCCTTTCTATATTCTCTCTTAAGTTATACCAGGCTGAGCAATGCCTTACAGAAAAATTTGTATGGAATGAACTTTTAACTAAATTACATAATTTAAGTTTCCTGGAAAACAAGCATAAAAATTGTAACAAATACTGTATATGCTACAATGCCATTTTCACAAGTACAGTTGTATTTCTGGATAATGAAGAATTAGCTTCTGTCATCTTATTTGTGGATCCGTGCTTCACTTTTCTTATCTATACATCTCAGTGTTTGTTAGCAATGATAAAGGAACAGGCTTTTCCCTGCATCAGCTTCTTCAGAACTTAAAAAACAGTTAGTATCACAAATAAGTCCTCAGATTACAACTTCCTCTGGTTGCTCATTGACTCCTCAGCTACCTTCTGTCTCCCCTCCCTGCTGTGGAGCTATCTTCTTCTTCTATAATTTTAACTTATAATTTTGGGGGGGATGCTATTATCAATTAATACATCAGAAAATGCTTTGAAGAGATTATTATGTACCAGGCAGCAGATAACAAAGGCACTGAGATAACAAAGAAAAGACTGGAGAAGTCCTTGTCTTCAGGGAACTTACATTCTAATGGGCGTAGATAATTTATATGTAATGTAGATATGTGCAATTATTAGGCAAACAAACTTAGGTTTGCTTTCCTGACATTGTTATTGTTGCCCTTAGGTAGACAAGAAGAGATTGCAAAGGAGAAGAGGGTATATTTCAAAGTATTAAAAGAAGTGTCAGCATTCATGACCCTCCGCATAACTGCTCTTGCTATCTGATCTCTGCACTGCTCTGTCTGTGGACATCAGTTGATGCCATACGTATGCTGCTGTTTTATATTATCAGTGTTTATACTTGCCCCTCTTCACTTAGAAGACAAAAAATGGCAATATTTAGAGTTGAATTGAGTCTGAATTCTGCAGGGCATACTAAACCACCAAGTGAGAAGATGCATCTTGAATTCCCTGTATTGATCCTATTGAGTGGCACATTTACCCATGCTACCATTCCCCCATCAGTTTTATGTTCAATTGAGAGTAAATGTGGCACCATCTTTGGGTGCTGAGAGAAAAAAGAAAGAGTTCTTGGAAAACCAAAAAAAGTATGCACAGAATTTAGATATGGTTTTGAAAAAAAAAATCAACTCAGATTTCTCAAGGTCCAAAAAGGGATCAGTGTGTCTGTCTGTTTCCCTCCTTCTCTTCTTCTCTCCCTCCCTCTCTTCCTGACTCTCTGTTCATCTATTTGTTTTTCTCAGCTTTCCTCCCTCCCTCTGTCTCTGTCTCTCTGTCTCTACCATTTCCTCTACTCCCTCCCCTTTCTCTCTGTTATAGTACAGGATGACCAAAGGTAATCCTTGGAAGAGCCATTAGGGAAGAGCAGATATTTTTTCAGATTCCTTTGACAGAGAGGAAGAGACAGAAAAAGTCAAGGTTAGGACATAGGGAGCTAAATAATAGAACTGAACTATTTTTTTTTCTTTTATAAAATAATCCCCAAGGTCATAGGCTCTGTCTTAGTATCTTCAAAAATTCCATAGATCTGAAGTGATTAAGAATTGAACTTTCTTATGTTTATCACAAACCACCAGGGAAAAAAATCAAGTGAACCAAAGCCCTGATGAGGAATGCTTGGGTCTCTGTCGAGGTAGCTGCAATCAGAATATAATTCAAGATGCTAGGATAGGAGATCACTGATTTCAGCAAAAAGACAAGTAGAGAACTAAAAAAAAAATTACTCTTGATCTTCATTTTTAACTTTGCTTTGCAAATTACTCTTTAAAAAGTCTTTGATTGAGGTGAACCTCTGCATGCTTTTAAGTGAAATTTTTCCTAAATCTGTCTCTACTGTTATGAAAATGTCTGGTTGTGTCACTGGCTTTGGAAATCTGTTTGGCTGAAAATATTGAACTCTCCTGGTATAATGTTATGTTATTGTGTTGAAGTGTTCATTCTAATTATTTTATAGATGCAAACATTTTAATTAAAGAATCAAGTTCATTTATATAACTTTGAGTCAAACTTCTTGGTACAGATAGCTTCTAAAATCTGATCACAGAAAAATGAGGGTGTTTCTCCCAGATGATACACATGCTCCATTAGATAATTTTAGAAGATTCCTAGTCCTTCTGTTTTGCTTTCTTTTTTGACCAAGAATAGTTCTTAGGACAAAATACCCATAGAAGGAGAAGAGACTTCTGGTGATCATGTTGATTAATTTAACTCATTTTAATTCAACAAATATTTATTAAGTACTTACAGTGTACAGAGCTACTAGATACTGTACTTAAAAAGAATAAAATGGCCCTTGCCCACTGGGAGCTTAAAATCCAATATGCTCAATCAAAATCTGATGAAAAACTTTTTGAACTTAAAATATTTGTTTTTCCACACCAGCTTCATCATGAAGTGTTCAAAGGAGTGCCCTTACAAATCTTTGCCACATTCTCAGGTATTAATTGGCAGGAATGATCATCATCATTACAGTCTTTTAGCAAATAGATGAGGCAGTGCATTTCTGGGAAATAGCACCATATTCTATGTTGACTACATAAGTAGTCAAAGAGCATTTGAAAAGTAGTTCTTCACCAGCTTTCTTGATTTGTTGGTCTTCAAAATCAAAGAACAGGTAAATAAATATTTCAAATATGAAAGATTATGTTGACTTGACTGCACTATGTAGGTGATAATTAATAGAATATATTAACATATCATGTAAAATAATTTATCACTCCAATTGGCTATTTTTTGGCTTTTAAATTTTTAATAGTATTCTATTTTTTCCAATTTCATGTAGAGACAGATTTTAACATTAAATTGAAAGAATTTTGAGTTCCAAGTTTTCTCCTTCCCTCACCTCTCCCCTCCCTAATCTGATAGACAATTTGATATAGGCTAAATGTGTACAGTCATGTAAAACATATTTCCATATTAGTCATGTTTTAAATGAAGAAACAGATCAAAAGAAAAAAAGCACACACACAAATAAAGAAAGTGAAAACCATATTCTTTGATCTACATTTGATTTGGTTCACTTGATTTTTTTTCTCCTGGAGGTTTGTGATAAACATAAGAAAATTCAATTCTTAATCACTTCAGATCTATGGAATTTTTGAAGATACTAAGACAGAGCCTATGACCTTGGGGATTTTTTTATAAAGGAAGAAAAAATAGTTCAGTTCTATTATTTAGCTCCCAATGTCCTAACCTTGACTTTTTCCGTCTCTTTCTGTCAAAGGAATCTGAAAAAAAATATCTGCTCTTCCCTGGACGCTCTTCCAATCCAGTTCTTTCTCTGGATGTGGATAGCATTTTCCACTATGAGTCCTTTGGAATAGTCTTAAATCATTATATTTCTGAGAATAGCTAAGTCTTTCATAGTTGATCACAATTATGTGATCATTGTTGCTCATACTATGTACATGTTCTTCTCATTCTGCTCACTTCACTTTGTGTCAGTTCATGTAAGTTTTCCCAGGTTTTTCTGAAATCCACCTGCTTCTCATTTCTTATAGCACAGTAGTATTCTGTTACATTAATTTATCACAACTTGTTCAACCATTCTCTGACTGATTGTATCCTTTCAATTTCCAACTCTTTCTGGCTATATTTTTAAGTTCAAGAATCAGTCTTGCTGTACTAAAGAAAATGAGATGTTACATTTACACAATGTACTTGGCTCTAATCCTTTTGGGATTTAGTATTGTTGGATTGCGACTCAATACACAAAGGATGTTGTATAGTGCTCTACTGACAATTAAAGTTTGTGAGAAGTACATTTTGGGGGCACTTTTCTGCTTTTTTAAAGACCCAAGATGTTTGCATTCTACTCTTTTCTTGTCATGGACTTTTGCCAACAAATTTGAGTGAGATGTTTTAAAATCCAGAGTTCGAAATGTTAGCCCTTGGGAAGGTGTGAGACTTTTTCTTTTCTTTTCCTTTTTCTCATTTTAACTGTTAACCCAGAGAGTTCAGTGTTGTGGCTTTTATTGCATATCATATACACTTGAAAACTTAATAGTTCAGAGGTCATATCAGTTGAAGTTCAAACTAATAATAACAATAGCTAACATTTATACATTACTTTAAGGTTTGCAAAGTTCCTTATATACATTTTGGTTTTCGTTTGGCTGTATGAAATATGTGCTACCTTTGTTATTTTTGCCACTTTAGAGATGAGAGAAATGAGACTTAGAGAAATTAAATGACTTGCCTAGGTCCACACAACTGTTAAATGTCAGAGTTGGAAATCAAACCAGATCCCATAGGATTACAATTCCAGGACTTTTACCACTGCAGAATGCCACTTCTTTATGAAACTATAGCATCTAATTATATTTAGTATAATGTCCTTACTTCTTGGATTTTACCCCAGACACAAAGATTTCTTTGTTCAGTAAAGTTTCTTTTGTTATTTCAGGCTTCTAGTCATTGCAATGTACCTACACTTGTAATATGTTGAAGTAATTAAACTAAATGGAGAATGTCTGAAGGTTACAATCTACCTAGCTCCAAATTATATTATATTCAAGTTGCTTATGGAGTGGAAAGACATGTAAAGTACAACAAAACTCTATTATAACATGGTTCGTTATTATACAGTCAGAAACAGCATGGTTCAAATCATATGCAGTGAAACCTAATTACCTGAAGTAAAAGCCTGATATATCATGGTTAACCTATAAGGCAAGTATTAGTCAAGACTCCTTGTACCACTATTATAAAAGAACTCCAGTGTATTAAAATCAGGATGGTTAGCAATGCCTTTGTTTTTGAAAATGGAATATGTGAATAAGTTTGTAGTACATTATATGATATCATTCATATTAATTATTTTATGCACCTAAATCCCCTAAGGAGTAGATGATATCCTCATGATGTCCAGGGTTACTAGACGTAACATTTGAAATTCTGATTTAGCAGAAAGATGAGTAAAAAGCACATAAAGCTGACAACTCCCTATTGGCTACACATCTAAGCAGTCTCATGTGCATAAATTATTTCAGATAAGGTCAACAGTAATTTCCACTCACAAATGGAACTAAGAGATCTTCCTGTTTCAAATAACACCATGTTAAAATACTTAAAATCGAGAATGAAGGAATCTGTTGACTCTTATTCTTTTTTGTGTTGCAGATTTTATTGGATGTTATTTGAAAGAATAGAAATCAAAGGGAAGAAGAAAATCTGGAAGGAAAATGGAGTTTTAATGTTAATGCTGTGTGGGGTAGAGTTAACTGAGAAATCTAGTTACCGCCATAGGCTTACTAAATGACAAAATGAAGAGATTATGCATCTGATGTACATCTGTTTATTTGGAACCCCACCTCCATTTTGTTTCTGAAGCTGGTATCAGGAAGTATTTGTGCATCGTCTAAACTGGTATTTGAGGCACCATCTTTTGAAGATCATCATTGTGCAGTCTTTTCTTAGCATGGAGAGGGGAGCTCTGTTGTCAAGGCCAAATTACAGCTTGGATAATTACTTTTGTTCACTTTCCTCTCCTCTCTTTCTAATAGAGAATGATGCTATTTTTGTTATGATAATAATGGACGCTTAGGGCACCCCCCCCTCCAATTCTTTGTTGTCTTGCCATAATTCACATAATTTATTCAGAATGTTGGTAACTCTTTTATCTCTCACTCTACAAATGGTCAAATGAAAATTTAGAGAGAATAAATGACTTATTCAAAGACAAAGGCAAAATTATGATACAGATATAGAAGGAACAGACGTGCTGTCTCAATTTTTACACTTGGAATCATGTCTTTAAAAAATGGTTTCTGATTTTCACTCAAAAAAGAGGTGTTATTAAGAAAATGAGCCAAAAAAGCAATTAATATACAATATTTCCGTACAAAGATCATGAAAGTTATGATCAGGTTGGGGAAGGATTAGAAATACTACTTCTAAGGAATCTCTCATAGAAGATATATGTATGTTCCTATGTACATTTGTACATGTGCACATGTGTATGTGTGTATGTATGTATATATATGTATATGGATACCCATCTATCCATCTATCTATGACAGCTGAAAAATGCCTATAATTGCAGCTACTAGGGAGGCTGATACTGATGTATCTCTTGGGATCAAAAATTCTGAGCTATACAGGGCTATGTTCATCAGGTATCTAGACTAAATTTAACATTAAAATTATGGGGAGCAGGGAACCACCAGTTGCCTACAGAGGGGAAAAAAATGACCCAAGTCTGAAAATTGGACCCTTGGTCAAGGGAGAAAGACCCAGTCAAGGAAGGAAGGAAGGAAGGTAGGAAGGAAGGGAGGTAGGAAGGAAGGGAGGAAGGAAGGGAGGAAGGAAGGAAGGAAAGGAGAAAGGAAGGGAGGAAAGAAGGAAGGAAGGAAGAAAGGAAGGAAGGAAGGGAGGAAGGAAGGGAGGAAGGAAGGAAGGAAAAAATACAGAGAGAGAGAGAGAGGAAGAAAGAAAAAGAAACAGGGAAGGAAGGAAAAAGAAAGAGGAATGAAGGATGGAAGGAAGGAGGGAGAAAGGGAGGGAGGGAGGGAGGGAAGGAAGGAAGAGAAGAAGGGAGAGAAGAAAGGAAAAGATACTTGCGCTTTGTTGTGAGATGCTAAAATGTAAGTGAAACTTAAGTGTTAAAAGAATATTTGTGAACATTAAATTTTAGAAAATGAGAAAATATCATTGAATAGCTTTTTTGGCTAATTACAGATAGGTAGATAGATAGATAGATAGATAGATAGATAGATAGATAGATAGATAGATAGATAGATAAGGATAGACAGATAGGTGTAAGTCAGAGCAGAGGAAGAGTGAGGAGCTCAAAAAGATGCAAAAGGTATATTTTCCAACCCTTTGTTCGGGGCAGTGTGCTTTGGCCTGGTACTATGATTGGAAAACCTCATTTGCTTATACAGATCTTGGGTTGTGCTCCATTCAAGTGAATGACAGAAAACTGTTGAATCATGTTTTAAATCTTAAAGGTTACAAAATGCTATCCTGGCACCTCACTTGCTCTACTTTTCAGAAATACTGCGTGAAATGTGCATCGTAAAGTGAGATGTATCTCTAACTCATTGCATTGAAATTATTCTTAGGAAGGCTTCAATTAACTCCACACTAAAACTACCAGTATCCTCATTTTTGTCACTAGAGATGCTTGATGAGAGGAGCAGATGGTCACACAAAGCAGCTATGTTATTTTATTTCCAAATTTAATGTAAACTGTACTCATAAATTTTTTTAAATAAGTCTTTTCAAATTTAGCATGAGCTGTCCAGGTTTTCAAAGCTAGGGGTTTCAAAAAACCCCTTCACCTCTCTGATGTGACCTATTCAGTTACTGAAATGACAAAGCTAAAAGGTGTCCATTTAATGCATTTTTATGCTTATGTTCCCTACATGCTTCTTTTCTTTACCAATCATTTTTGGTTGGGCATTATATTTCTTATCATTTGCCCACTGAACATAAAGACTATAAAAGCCCAGGCTTTTTTGAATCTTGAAAAAAAATGGCAAAATGTCATGTCTGACTCTTCATGACCCCATTTAGGAGTATTTCAGCAAAGATATTGGAGTGCTCTGCCATTTTCTTCTCCAGCTCATTTTACAGATGAGAGAACTGAGGCAAGCAGTATTAAGTGACTTGCCTGGGGTCACATAGGTATTAAGTGTCAGATCAGAACTGAACTCAGGGAAATGAGTCTTCCTGACTCCAGACCCAGTAATCTATCCACTGCACCACCTAGCTGCCCCAAAATGAGACAAGATATTCCATGATAAATACAAAGAAACTCTCTAAGGCTATCTATCAGTCTTCCATAAACTTTTAAAAATGTATTCATTTACATATCAGTATTTCAGTATCATCACATTTCTATTATAAAGCAGTCTTCATTAATCTAAATGTTTAAGAAATTTGATTCCATTCAACAAATGTTTTTGAAGCATTTTACTGTGGGCCTGCTACTGTGGTTGCCTCTAGGGAGACAAAGGTAAAAAACCAACCAAACAAAAAACCCTAAAAAATCGTCCTTGTTCTCGAAAGAGCTCCCATTCTGCCAGAAATTGTATATTCTAGGTAATTTAGTCCTTTGGTTACTCAACATTAACTGGAAAATCCCTCTTTTTTCCATCACTGATTGCTGGAAATCATAATTTCATAGAATATTAGTGCTGAAAGAGAATTTATAGTATCACTCATTTTGCAAATGAGGAAAAGAAGGATCAGAAAGATTGGATGATTTTTCCAATCAGAGAGCTAGTTAAGTCTCAGAGCCAGAATTAAAAACCTAGTTTTTGAATGTACTGTCTCCCAGAATCCTAACACATATTTCAGTCTTTGTTATTGTATCCCACCCAGTTGTGGGGGGATGACTTGTAAAGTTTTGAATCAGGAAGTGAACAAGTATAACCCCATTAACTAGGATGGATGCAGAGAACTCTGGAGTCTAAGAGTCTGAGATGAGTGGGAAAATCAACAGGGGTGGGGGAAAAAAAAAAACAAAACTCTTTTTCTTTCTTCCTCTCTCTCTCTCTGTATTTTTTCCTTCCCTTCCTTCCTTCCTTCCTTCCTTCCTTCCTTCCTTCCTTCCTTCCTTCCTTCCTTCCTTCCTTCCTTCCTTCCTTTCTTCCTTCCTTTCTTCCTTCCTTCTTTCCTTCCTTCCTCCCTTCCTTCCTCCCTTCCTTCCTACCTGAGGCCTTGAGACCACGTGTTACCTTTCTAGGTCCTTCAGTGTAGCCTTTTGAATGAGTCTAAATTTTACAGAATATATATATTTTTTGTTTGTTTTTTGGAGGTGGGAGGGCAAGATAACTGGGACCAAGTTACCTGCCCAAGGTCACAGGCCTAGTAAGTGTTAATTAAGTGTCTGAAACCGGATCTGAGTTCAGGTCCTCCTGACTCCAGGACTGGTGCTCTATTCACCGTGCCACCCAGGACCCCAGAATAAATCCCTTTATCGAGGGAATTTGTTTGGTTTGGTTTGGATTCAGTCAAAGGGCTGCACTTAAGGACCTAGAGGGCCCCATGTGGCCTTGAGGCCACAGATTTCCCTCCACTGAAGGGTTCAGATTTAGATGAGGAGGCAGAATTCAGAAATGCTAAATGGCTGACTTTTTATCTGACTTAGCTTGACCTTCCAAAGACACAGTCTTTTATTATATCTCTTATGGTAAGGCCATGTCAACCCTAGATACTAACAGGCCTTGAGATCATGTATAGAATCCACCCTTCTTGACAAGTCTCATACTTGACTAAAAAGTACACTGAGGAAAGTAATTTTTCAATGTTGACTTTTCTACTTTCTGCATCTTACGATTATTGTTCTGAATATCAGGGAAGTAGATGCATCTTTGTAAAGGAGGAAATGGATGTAAGAAATATCAGGGAGCTTAAATCCATAGGACTTGGCAAGTGATATCAAAGGTCAAGGAGAGGACAGATATAGAAATAATATTGGAGCTTCACATATAAATGAAATGAGTCAATGTTAGTAGTATGGATAGAAATTTGAAAGTAAAGAAAAGGAGCATGTTTTGGACAAACTTTTTATCAATCTGAATCTGAAGTGCCAAGGTGGAGTTAAACTAATTAAGTTGTTATAAATATGGAGTTGAAGATAGAAATGTAGCAGCAAACACATTTATTGATGATGCAATGGAAGTAGCTAAGATCCACAAGGGAGAATGAAGAAATGAAAAGAAGGAAGAATGAAGAAAAGAAAACAGCACTGAGAATGATAAAAAATGCTTACTTTAAGGAAGTGGAAAGAGGATGAAAAACAATTAAGGGAAATAGTGAAGCAGTTTGAAAGCCCCTTAAAGCCACTAACTCTCTTCACAACTCAGGTCAGGTGCTATCTCCTTCACAAGGTCCTTCTCAATGTCCCAGGCTCTTACTCTTATTCAGCCCCTCTTCCCCCCTTTATTTTTTTTTTTTATAAAAAATGCTTTTATTTTTATGTATTTGGCTTTATTTATACATGATGATATCATATCTGAAAAGCATATAACATTATGGAAGTCAGGGATTGATAAACTTTTATGTTTCTATCTCAAGTGTGTCAAGCCCTTAACAAATGCTTGTTGATTGGTTAATTGGTTGATCGAAAGTTAAGAGAACCATGTCTTAGAAAGTTAAGCAGAAGCGATAATAGAGGAGAGTTTGATCACCAATGTCAAATTCTGCAAAGATGTCAGTGGGTATGAAGACTTAGAAAAAGATTTTGGATTTTGGGGTTAAGAGTTCATTGGTAACTTTTTAAAGTGGTTTCAGATCAGTGAAGTTGGAAACCAGATTGTAAGAGACTGAGGTGTGAGTGGTGAGAATTGTGGAAGACAGGAGTATAGATTACCTTTTTTCAAGAACTTTTTCAATAAAAGGAAGGAAGGAGATGAAATAGTTAGCTTGTGGGGAGTAGAAGCTTTGTGGGAAGGTATTTTTGTTTGTTTGTTTTTAAGATAAATACTGAGTATTTTTGTAGTAGGTAGGAAGAAACCAGTGGTGAGAATAAGAATAAAGATGCATGAAAGAAGGGCAATGATAAATGGAATAAGGTCTTAAAAGACTATGAATAGAAGTTGTGGGGGTAAGGTGGATAATCTTGCTAAGGAACAAGGACCCTTCTTGCACTGAGAAAAGAATATGGAATATGTGAAGATATGGAGAAGTTTCATAATATGGAATAGGACAATTGATAGAGGTTAAATTAGATAACCTCCATTTTAGACCATTAGGAAGAAAGTGTAGCGTCCTAGAGATAAAATTCAGAAATTTCATTTTAGAATAAATTCTCATGATCATTTTGAATAAATTGATCTCATCAGCTTCTTTCATTTGTCTATTTCTCCTAGAAGTCAAAGACATGAGGGAAGGAAAAAAACTCTAAAAATAGTTAATAATTTGGGGTTCCAGTTAGTTGGATTCTAGTTAATTGGGATTTTAGTGTAGTAGTGTAGTAAAATTGGTTTAAATCTTCTGCATTGTTTCCATGGTGAATACATAATGAGTCTTAATCCTGGGCAATGGATTAAGTATGGATGACAATGTTGTATAAGCCTCATAAGCCTTTCAGTCACAGCTTTAAAGCCAACTCTGCTGAAATTCTCATCCTAACATTCATCCCTTTTCCCCCCAGGCATGGGACTTTTTTCATTGCTGCATCAACTGATCATATGCCATATTATATGAATGTAAAACTAATGACATCATCCACATCTCAAATCTTAAATGCTAAATTCTTCTACACATTCAAATGCATTTCGGGATCTAATTTCTTCCTTATTTTAAAAAGTCTCTAGGAAATTAGCTTCCCAGTTTATAGACACACACGAACACACATGTGTGCATATATTGATATATATTCATATATGTATATGTATATGTATACACACATATATTTTTCATGTCATTGCTACTACTTCTTGGGTTTAAGAGCCTTTCTACTTTGTTCTTCTGCTCCTCCTCCTATGGACATCAGAAATGGATCTAAAGTTATGAATTGGCCAAAATCTTAATGCTTTTATTTATATATTGGAAAGCTGAGTATTATGTATTGATGGGAGAACACTGGTTTGGAATCAAAATTTAGTTTCAGATTCTGCTTCTAACACTTAGTTAACTTTATGACCTTAGGTAAATAACATCACCTTTCTATGTTTCAGGTTCTATATCTTTCAATTGAAAGACTTGGACTAGATGAAGGTCTCTTAACTGGGAGTTCATGAACTTGTTTTAAAAGTGTTTTGGTAGGGGTAGCTAAGTGGCACAGTGAATAGAGCACTGGCCCTGGAGTCAGGTGGACCCGAGTTCAAATTTGACCTCAGATACTTGACCCACTAGCTGTGTGAACTTGGGCAAGTCACTTAATCATTGCCCTGCCTTTCCCTCTCCAAAAGAAGATATTTTAATAGTTTCATTTCAGGATATGGGGTTTCCTTTGTAATCCTTTGCATTTTATTTTGTGCATTTTAAAATGTTATTCTCAGAAATAGTACGTAGGTTTTACCAGACTGCCAAAGAAGTCTGTGGCATCCAAAAACTGAAAAACCCTTGAATATGTGATCTCAGAATCCTTTGCTGCCTATGATTGATTTTAAGGTTCATTATACCAAAAACAAACAAACAAACAAACAACAACAAACCTACTTTCAACCTTACTTATTATTAGAGGTATCGATTTTTAAAAATTATTTTTGGATATTATTTTGAATTCTGTGACTTTCTGAAGTGTTTTGGGCTGAAGTGGCTATGTCAGAAGCTAAGTAAAATAAGCCTGCCTAAAGATGTTCTTAGTGGCAATGCAGTGGGAATCAGAGTGAGTAATGCTATATCAATAGGGCAGTGATTATATGAGAAAGATTGACTCCGCTTCTTTAAAACTAGTTAAGGACCCAGAGGAGAAACATACAAATTCTTATTTGTGACATAATTTCACTTCGGAAAGTAAGACATTAACAACAGAGAGGAATGGCTAAATAAATGTTCTTGGCAAGGACAGAATAGCCCAGCAACATAGGAGTTAAATTTTCTATGTCTTTAATAAGAGATGAATTTAGGAGTTTGTTTTATTTCTGTATTTTTAGGCTTTGCTAGTCCCTTTACATCATCTAAGTCTTTTTTTTTTGTTCAAGTCACATTATTAGGATGATTGTGTCTCCTGATCACTAAGATATAGTATTATTAGTACATGACTCCCACTTGACAGCATAAGGTTGGAGACCGTTGAATTTGTTCAGCTGCAGCAAGCTTGCTAGAACATGCCTTGTGACAGAAATGGAGGGTTTCAAATTTTGTTTTTAAATATTAAACTTTTTAAAGTTCATATTCCCCCAAATCTCTCCGTGTGCCAAGGAACCAGAGAGTTACTCGCCCTGTTATTTTCTGCAGCTCTCCATAGGGTAGACATTGGAATTTGAGGTTTATTCTTATGATTCTGTCATCCCTTTTTGTTTCACATCTCTGTGTACTACAGCCATTTCTTATCTATTCATTTTGCAGTAATAGAAGCAGCTTTAACAGTTGCAAGATTGCATATTTATATCAGAGTTCAGACTGTGAATTCATTCTTTTCCAGGGAAGCAGAAAGATCATGTAAAAATGGTGACCACATGTTGACAGAATGCATGATTTAACAAAACCAAAGGCAATCATTTCAAAGAAAAATGTTTTATTTTCTGCCAGCAGAGTATAATGGAGAGAAATTGGCTGGTATTATTTTAAAAAATTGCCCAAATCACTGTAGTTAGTGTAAAATTGTCTCGGGAACTATTTCCTGTAAGTTAACCAGACATATGATTGTATCCTTTCTATTTTGAATACTGAAGTTCACATTTCAACTGTCTTGTATGGAGCCTATCAGGTATAATAGCCCTTTGTGAGGCTACCTTCTTTTTTCTTTTAGTCTCCCCCATGTAAGCAGCAATCCCACATAAACTAACCTCCGTATGGTTTTGGGTTTAGGCTTTTAAAAATGTTTTAGTTATTTCTTTTTACTGACAAATCAAGACCATAAGAAATCTCAAAATTGGCTATCTTAATATATACCTGCAAAAATTCAAGTTAAGTAAACATAAATATTGTGTAATCTATTTTAAAAAATCAACCTACATTTTTGTTGCAATGGGATTTCTGTTTTTATGTGTTTTCAATTTAAAATCTGGTTCACAGGGTTTGTCTTTATTAAACTTATAAAGTAGTTTAAGAAATTATATACTGTGACATAGAGGGCTTTTTGCTACTACTTTTCATAGACCTAGTAAATGTTATTAATGGAAAATCAGATTTGTGTCTCAATGAAAAGATCAATGTAACCTGATATCCCCAAAGACTGACATATAAATAGTATACGCATTGTATGAATGCCCCAAAGGCAGGACTTATTTGGTAGAATAAAGGCTTGTTTTGCTTGCCTCCCAGGGAAGAAATGGAGAGAGGCAAAATATGGAAATTGAAAAGAGGCAGATTTCCTGATGTAAGGGAAAATTTCCTAACAAATAGAACTGTGCAAAAAAAAGGGAATTAGCTGCCCCTGGAGGGAAAGAGGCCCTCATCAGTGATGTTCCTCAAGCAAAGGCTGATTGAAAGTTATAGTGGGGAGCCTTGCTCTGCAGTTTGGTGTGCTGGACCCTCTGAACTTCCTTCCAACACAGATTCTGTGAGTCTCTAAATATCATTTCAATATCCAGTAATGCTGTAAGGTAACATACTATGTTGTGAACATAACATCAATGTTATTTTCTCAATCAATTATTGTTAGGTCGCCTCTTAGATTTTGAGCCTGTTGTGAAGAACAACTCCATAATAATCTGCTCATTATTGAAAAACAGTACAAATGTGACTTTCCTCAGAATTGTAAAGATAGATGATGGTTGTGTCAATTCATTGCTATCCTTGAAAATGTTTGAATGATGAGGTTTTAATATTGTTCAAAGTAGAGAGTTTTATACATACAAATTAATAATTTGTTGATTGAATTATCCAGATATTTCATATATAATAGGCTTGACCAAGGATGCTTATACAAGGAAAAGTATGCTGAAATTATTTGAAAATGAAAATTTTGCCATTAAATGTTAAGAGCCATTCCTATTCCATAAATAAGGTTTCCACGGAAAATTTAACCAAATTTTTAATGTTATTATTAATATCATTAAATAGAATACAGAAAAGTATTTCAAGATTGACCAGAGGACAAATAAACACATTGTCTATATCTTAAAACATACTTCTTTGCCTATAGTCCATTGTTTCTCTGAAAAAAGGTGAGAGGGATTCAGCTCGTTCAAATCGTCATTGTTTATTGCATTGATAAAATTATAAAGCCTTTTAATTACAGTTAATCAGCAAATAATTATTAAGCACTTTCTGTATATCAAACACTGTACTAAGCAGTGGACATGTAAAGAAAGCCCAAAACAGGCCTTGCCCTCAAGGATTTCACATTTTACAGGGGGAGGAAGCACATACGTCATCAATGCATATAACATACATACTATGAGGTATATCAATATTTTTTGTTTAATTTTATACTAATATTTTTCTCCCTGATTGTCAGCCTTTGATGAGGAATATTATTAGAGTTGGCTAAGTGGAGAAAAAAAATTTAGTCACGTAATCAACATAGTTTTCTGTAATGTATTTCTATTTTAAGATGCCACCAATGTACTTATGTTCCAAGGAGCATCACATTTATTTTGAAGTTGGATATGAGTTAAACATTTAAAGCTTTTTCAATGATATATTGCCATTATTAGGGAACTTGACCAACAAACGGAAAATCAACTTAGTGGAGAAGGCCCTAATACTTGTTTTCCTTTCTATTTTTTTTGGTCATTTGTGTACATTCTTCTCTGGCTTACATTCTCTGAATCATTTCACATACGTTTTCATGGAGAATTTTCCATTGCTACCTGAATATACCCATTGCCTTGCCTCTCTAAATGAGACTTTGCCTTGACTGTTAGTCCCCCTTCCTTCCTGCTCCTCTATATAAACTCTACAAGGATTTATGAGGCTATTCCCTAGCTCTCACTCTCTTATTATTATTATTATTAATCAGTATTACTAAGGTACTTTGAGATCCAAAATTCCATATCAGTTGTATACCCTAATAGCACTTAAATTGATGTTTATAGAAAGCATTACAAAATTAAAGTCAAATAGTTTCTTTCCTTATCACCATATCACCCAGAATACATTCTCAAGAATTCACCAAATGATAGTTCTGCCATTAATTAACACGTGAGGAATTTGAGTTTATTTGAACTATAAAAAATTAGGATTTTTTTTTTCTTCTTGCTGAATCCTTCCCAACTTCCTCTCCCTCCCCCAGCCAAATATTGGTAACTCGGTAACCATGAATCATTACAGAGGAAAAAAAAATGTACCAAAAAAGCTTCTAAATGAAAGCTGTAATTTCGTATTGGATTTCTAGTGACATGAGCAAATCACTTGCTCTTTGCCCCTATGGATTTTATAATGTCATCAGAGCCTGTCAATAAAATTATAGCTTTAGAGTTGGGCATACACATTCCTTACATGCATTTCACATGTAGGGGTGAACAAATTGGTAGTGTGTCTGCCCTGGGATGCACTTTCAAAGGTGCTAGGTCTGTATTTTTTCCCCTCTTTTTCAATTGATAGCCACTGTAGAATCAATCCTGAAAGCTGCAGATGAAGAGCAGAGCCTGATTCTTACATAGGAATGTTTCTCTTGGGGCCCCTGCTGTGAGTGAAATTGACTAGAATTGTGCCATTCTGATCAATTTCATAAAGCAGCAGAAGCTGGGCATAGGCATCATGGCTGTTCCTTCAACCTCACCTGTCACCCTGCATCCCAGAGGAGATGGATACTGCCAAAGGAGAAGAGGAAAGTACAGCTGAAAGGAAAAGAGAAGGCACCAGTCTGTGAGTGCAGTTGTGACAGATGCACAGAAATACCCAAAAGGGAGATGAGAGGGAGATCACCCTACCAAGGACCAGTAGATGAGACAGCTTTGTGGGAAAGTATGAAAATAGTGTTTCAAAACCTTTTTGTTGAACTCCATAAGTCCTCTTTAGGTAGCTATCTATATTCAGACATTCTGAACCTTTCAGAGATTGCACATTCCACCCTGGGTGATTTGTAGGCAATCAGACTTGGGTCTCTGTACCTAATTTGATCTCTTTGCAGAGGTTCTTCAGTCCATGTTTTTTAAAAAAAGACACAACATTTTTCTGGTTACACATAAAAATCCCTTAATATGCACGTAGCCTGATGAAGGTTCCTGAATGTAGTGTGTATTTAATAGGTAATTGATTGACTGACTTACTGACAAATCTGAAGAGATTTCTCATATCCTTTCTAAGACATCCTGCAAACTTATGATTAGTCAGGGACTGATTTTTCTGTAAATTACCCTTGCCTTTGGCTTTTCTTGATCTTCTTTTGTGCTGCCTCTTCCTCATTGTCTCATCGTTGCCCATGTCCGTCAGAATGTAAGAAAGGAGAAGGGAAAAAGTCAAAATTCAAAGCAAGCTGGCAACATGGGTAGAAATAACCTTGTATGCATTTGACTAAATCAATGTATTAAGATTATTTGAGCATTGAAAAGGTGCTTTAAATTTTTTCTCATTCCTTTTAAGGGACAATTTAGTTGAATATATTTTTAATATTGTTGCTTGAGTTGCTTAATGCTTTTCACTATAACTATGACCAAGTTTGATGTTTTAGTCTATTTGGAGAGGCACCTGATATATTGAAGACATTCAATAAATAGTGATGCTAATAGTAGTTATTAATCATTGTAGCTGCCCTAATTATGATGAATTTTTGGATATATTTTGTTTTCATAATATTTTAAATCATTAATTCCGTCAGTAATACTTCACTTTCACTGTTGTAGAAAACACATTTTTATTTGTAATTTCAGTGTATAGATGCTACTCAAATTGTGATTTCAGTTGTGACTGGATGTTTGCAGCTCTGTGACAAGACGTGGTTGTGATTGCTGGAAAAAAACAGTTTCATGGATGCTTTTCACTATGTCCTCTGTGGACAGTGGAATTAACACATTGGTTTCATTTAAATTTCTCCTCTGATAGCAGATCTGGTGCCTGGTGAAATTATAAAGAAGGAAAATATGTTTCCTCTCCTCAATTCCCTGTTGGTCTTGCTTTTTCCTCCCATCCTAGGGTGCCTCACCTTTCTCTCCCTCCAAGACATGTACTGCCCTCATGTCTCACCCTACCACCAATCTGAACCTGCTCACAGGAAAGGATGTAATAAATTTAGTTTATGGGGTGTAAATGGTTGATAACATTTAATGTATGACTCTTTGAGGGTATTCTAAAAGATGAAAAAGCTTTAAAGTAAAGGAGAAGAGGAAGGCACAGCTGAAAAAATGTACTAATTTGACAGTCTAGGTATTATTTGATAATTATTTAATTTGATAGTCTATGTATTAATTTTTTCCATCTGGTACTTTTATTTTTAAATTGAATTAATGAATTAATTTACTTTTAGTTTGCAACATTTAGTTCCACAAACTTTTGAGTTCTGAATTTTATTCCCCTCTGTCTCCTACACTCTCTCCTCTTGTGGTGGCATGCAATCCAATATAGATTCTACAGATACTCTCACATTAAACATTAGTCACGTTGTAAAAAAGGATTATAACCAATGGAATGACCAACAAGAACAAGAAGGAAGGAACTAAACAAAACAGAAGAGAGCGCAAGTAGTTTGTTTCAGTCTGCATTCAGACTCTGTAAATCTTTCTCTGTATGTGGATAGCACTAACCATCATGAGACTTTTGGAGTTGTTTTATAGCCTTGCATTGCTGGAAGGAGCCCAGCCTATTAAAATTAGTCATCACAGATCCAATGTGTCTGTAATTGTGTACAATGTTCTTCTGGTTCTCCTCCTCTCAGCATCAGTTTATATAAGTCTCTCTAGGTTATTATGAAGTCCATATGCTCCTCATTTCCCTAGTTGACAGGCATCCCCTTGATTTCCAATTCTTTGCCACCACAAAAAGCTGCTATAAATATTATTGTACATGCATATTCTTTTCCCGATGGTATGATCTTTTTGGGATATAGTCCTAGAAGTGGTATTACAAGGTCAAAGGGTATGCACATTTTTATAACCATTTGGCCATAGTTCCAAATTGCTCTCCAGAATAATGGGATCAGTCTACAACTCCACCAACAATGCATTAGTATTCCAATTTTCTCACATCTCCAGAATTTATCATTTTCCTGTTTTATGTTGTTATCTAATCTGACCAGTGAGATGTAGTACCTCAGAGATGCTTTTATTTGCATTTCTCTAATCAGTAGTGATTTCAAGCATTTTTCATATGGTTATTGATAATTTTGATTTCTTCGTGTGAAAACTGCCTGTTTATATCCTTTGACCCATTTATCAATTAGGGAATACCTTGTTTTCTTATATATTTGATTCAGTTCTCTGTATATTTTAGAAATGAGGCCTTTATCAGAGACACTGGTTGTAAAATTTTCCACTTCCCTCCTAATTTCGGCTACATTGGCTTTGTTTGTACAGAAACTTTTCAATTTAATGTAACCAAAATTATCCATTTTGCATTTCACAATGCCCTCAATCTCTTCTTTGGTCATACATTCTTTCTTTTACCATAAACCTGACAAGTAAACTATTCGTTGCTCTCTCACGATTGCTTATAGTATCAGCCTTTATATCTAGATTGTGAATGCATTTAAACTTTATTTTGTTATATGGTATAAGATATTGGACTATGCCCAATTTTTGCCATACTATTTTCCAGTTTTCCCAGCAGTTTTTGTTAAATAGTGAACTCTTATCCCAGAGGCTGGAGTCTTTGGCTTATCAAACTGTAGATTACTATAGTCACTGACTATTGTGTCTTGTATAGCTAAGGTATTCCACTGATCTACTCCACTATTCCTCAGTCAGTACCAAGTAGTTTTGATGACTGTTGCTTTATAATCCAGTTTAAAAACTTGTATGGCTAGGCAAACTTCCCTACCATTTCTCTTTATTAATTCATTTGATATTCTGGATCTTTTGTTCTTCCAGATGAAATTTGTTAGTAATTTTTTCCAGCTCTATAAAATAATTTTTTGGTAAATTGATTGGTAGGGCACTAAATAGGCAAATTAATTTGGGTTAAATTGTCATTTTTATGATATTAGCTTGACCCAACCATAAGCAAATTATGTTTTTCCAATTATTTAGATCTACCTTTATTTGTGTAAGAAGTATTCTGTAACTGTGTTCATATAGTTCCTGGGTGTGTTTTGGCAGGTAGACTCACAAATATTTTATATTGTCTACAGTAACTTTAAATGGAATTTCTCTTTCTATTTCTTGGTGTTAGGCTTTGTTAGACATGTACAGGATTGCCAAGGATTTATGTGGGTTTATTTTATATCTTGCAACTTTCCTAAATTTATTTTTATCTCAAGTAGTTTTTTATTGATTCTCTAGGATTCTCTAAGTATATCATCATATCATCTGCAAAGACAAATAGCTTAGTGTCTTCTTTGCCTAATCTAATTCCTTCGATTTCTTTTCCTTCTTTTATTGCTATAGCTAACATTACTAGTACCAAATTGAATAGCAGGGCGATCCTTGTTTCACCTCTGATCTTATTAGAAATGCTTCTAGCTTATCCCAATTACATATAATATTTGCTGATGGTTTTTAGATGGATGCGACTTATTATTTTAAGTAAGACTCCATTTATTCTGATGCTTTCTAGGGTTTTTAATAGCAATGGGTTTGTAACCTAAAAGTAAACAAACAAGTCAAGAAAATTTAAAAAAATAAAAATAAAAAATAAAAAAATTTAAAAAAGAGAAGGGAGACACAGAGAGACAGGATAGATCGATTGACAGATTGATAGATAGATAGATAGATACCTGATAGAATTAACTTGCATGGACATGGCAGATTTTTTTTCCAATGTGAGATTATCTATGGCTGATTAAATTTCTCTTTCTGAATTCTAAAAAAAATAGCAATGTGTGTTGTATTTTGTCAAATGTTTTTCTCCATCTCTTTCTCCTATTTTTGTTGCTGATATGATCAGTTATACTTACAATTTTGCTAATACCAAAACTACCTTGCATTCCTGGAATAAATCATACCTGATCAAAGTATATTATTCTCATGATAAGTTGTTGCAATCTTTTTGGTGATATTTTATTTGAAGTTTTTGCATTTATATTCATTAGGGAGATTGGTCTATAATTTTCTTTCACTGTTTTGGCTCTTCCCAATTTAGTTATCTGTGCCATATTTGTATCATAAAAAGAATTTGGTAGGATTCCTTCTCCAATTTCCCAAATAGTCTATAAAGTACTGAAATTAATTATTCTTTAAATGTTTGATAGAAATTGCTGGTAAATCCATCTAGCCCTGAATATTTAGGCTAGGTATTATTAAGACACAAGGAGAGGTGTTTTTCTTGGTTTGGGGGATGTGTTTCAGGAGCATTGGAGGGCTTCAAAATCATACCAAATAAGGGACAAAAGGCCATAATATTGCCTTTTCTGATAACTTTCCACATATTTCTTCTAAATCCTAATCCCTGGTGCAGAAAAGTAAAGTTCATGGTTAGGATACTGGAGATTGAAGGGACCTTGGAAATTATTTTGTTTAAACCATCTTCTTGTTGAAAGCAGTCCTTTCCCCCCCATGTTCATTTCCTCTTGTTTAGTCAAACATGTAATATGCTCATCCAGTCTTTTCAAAGAGAAATAATAATTCAAAGAGTATCTGGGGAAATAGATGGTTTGTTACAGAGCTGAAGTCTGAAAGTACTCATCTTGCCCACCTCCAGGACTTTTCAGCTTGTGTATGTCTTTAAAAGTGGTCTTGGGGTCAAGGTAGTTGTAAACTACCCAGAAAATATTTTACATTTAAGATGATCATAAAGTTTCTTGGTTGTTCTCATGTCTTGCATTCTAAACTCTGCCTTTACCAAAAGGGTGTTTGGGCAACTCTGCCATTTTCACAAAATGTGAGATGAAAGCGTTGCTGAACTCTCAGTATTGTGAGTCAAAGAGCTGGCTTGGGAGATTTTAAGGGGCATTGAGTGGAGCAGCAAAACAATGCAAATCTATAAGTTTATGCAGAAGGGGAGGGGGGCAGGTTGTAAAGGATGATGCAGAGAGATTAAAGTATGAGAAGCTGTATATATGTAGCTATAGCAAGTCAGGCAGCATGCTTGGAAGCACGGGTAATGAACTGTTGTCATGACAAACTACAGGAAGTACTCAGTAGCTCCCTATCACCTCTGAAATTAAAAGCAAACTTCTCTGGCATTTAAAGTCCTTCCCATTGTTACTCTAACCTTTATTTCTGGACTTACTTCAACATTGCTCTCCTTCATACATTCTGCTCTGTAGAAAAAGTGACCTGTTTGACTTTCCCACACTTTGTATTGTATCTCTTCCCTCCATGTTGTCCACTGTGTCAGAAATTCTCCTCTTCCTCTTCTAATTTATGCATTTCCTTTAAGACTTTTATCACAAGACCTTTTCTGATCTTCTTGTTTGTTAGGACTTCCTTCTGATCCCATTTCTTTATGTTTACTTTCTAGATGGGATCTTTCCCAATCCCCCCCAGCTGTTAAAGCTCTGATCCCAGAATCTGTTCCCCCCAAAACCACCTTGTATCTACTCTATGTGTATACATATACATATATATATATACATATATATATGTGGCTATGGATATGTGCATCTAAATGTACACATATGTGCGTACACTTTATATTTCTCTTTGAAAAACATAGACAACTTGAGGTAAAGAATTGTACTACTCCTTTGCATCTGCAGAACTTAGCACTGTATCAGCACACAATAAAGGCTTCATAAGTTCTTGCTTAATATTATGTTTTTAAATTTTTTTATTTAATATATCTTTAAGGGTGGCTATGTGGTACAGTGGACAGAGCACCGGTCCTGGAGTCAAGAGGACCTGAGTTCAAATCTGACCTCAGACACTTAACACAAAAACTTGCCATGTGACCTTGGGCAAGTCACTTAACCCCAACTGCCCTTCAAAAAGCAAAAAAAATAAACCCTAATACTTAATATATCTTTGCATATGTTGCTCCACCATTAGAAAGTTAGCTCCTTAAGGGTATTGTTTTAAAAGATTTCTTCTTTATCTCTACCACCAAATATAGCTCCTGGCACATAGTAGGTACATATTAAGTCTTGTTGAACTACATTGAAATAAATCCGATTGAGCATAATTATTGTACTATGTGGTCAGAATTTAAACTGAACCTCTAATTCAGGTTGTAGCTAAGATGTTCATCAAATAAACTGATTCTTTTCATTTGCCAAGTGGATATTTCTTGCATTTTGTAGATGTGACTGTATTATTAATTTTTTTGTTTGTTTTTGGGGGCTGGTGGTGGTAAGGGAGCCAATAGGTTGTTAGGATCTTCAGCTTCTATTGCTCCCTTTCAATTTATTAGCCAATTATCTTATCAGGTTGCAGGTATGTTTTCCTCTGCACTTGTGATCTCACTCTAATCTGTCATATTAGTATTCCATTATCAGTCACAGTTTAGGCTCATGTTAATGTTACAGTTAAGACATTACTTTTCTCAAATTCAGGAAATCCAGTTACCACAGCAACTTATTTTTTGCCCCTTGGCATATGTTTATTATTACAAGATATGATCTGTCCATTTTCATGGTGGTCTCTGCATATGTACTAAATAGTGTTATTATAAAGCAATGAGGCTGTTAAAAAAATAAACACACCAGACTTAAACATTCAAATAAATGATGTTTTTCAGAGTAAGTATGTACATTAGAAGACTTTATGTATCCATTTCTTTCAATACTGCTGTCATTCATCAAAGGAAGAACTTTAGAATTTCTTTTTTGGAACTGCTTTCAGGGCCAGTGAATGAACCACTTAGGAAATTGCCTTATTAATTTTCATCACACCTTCCTTTTGACCAAAAGTATATTACATGATTGGATTACATTTCTCATTCACTAAGATTACTCTGAATGAATTCTGCATGTCAAAAATAAAAACAAAAACAAAACAAAGCACACGTGCGTGTGCACACATGCACACACACACACAAACAGAAAACAAAACTAGGAACTAGATGTGATTTTATTAGAAGAGAGGACTTCCAGATTAGGAAGATTCCAGTGCCAATACAAATAAGTTATTTCTCTGTAATCTATAATCTAGAGAGGTACCTATGTCACAGAGACATGAATTTACTTGTCCAGAGTCCAACAGCCAGTATGAGACAGAGGCAGAATTTGGTCCTGGGTCTTTATGACCCATGACTACTTCTCCATCTTCAATACTACCAAAAACCAAACCGAACAAAAAATTGATCTTGAAAGAGTAATGCTTTGCCACTTCTTAAAATTTAGGGGTTTTGTTTGTTTGTTTTTGCTCTGAAGGGTTCTGAAATCTTTGGATCAATGGCAACAAATTTGTAATAAGTACAAAGATTCTCAGGGTGACTGTTTTGAGGATGAAAACAACCTATTTGACTTTTTAAGTTCTGGGATATTTGTGTATTTTAAAAAACTTCCTCACTTTATATTCAACCTTTCCTGGTGAGTTCTGTTTAATTTGTATGATTTCTCAGTAGTTCTCAGGTTATAGTGGCAAGGCCCTGAGCAAATGTCTCCATTGTTTTATTACCTAGTGGATATGTTCAGGACAGAGTAACAGGAGCAACCTAATACCTCCTGCATGACACACTAGTACATTAACAAGATTGTAAGTCTTCTCAAATGAAATCTTTCTGTATCCATTGCAACAATAATAGCTGGAATAGAAAAACAGCAGACCTATCCCACCCACACAACTTCGTGTATTAGCCATCCAAGCCCAAACTGTTGGACGTGAAAAGTGCTGGAGTCAGCTTAAAATTTCACAAGATCAAGGTTATCTTGACCATAAGAGGTCAGAGAATTTGAAGGCTTAGAAAATGCATGAAGAAATCAGGTAGCGTATCCTCCTACTTCCCCAACAAGCATTTATGGAGTTACAAAACATATCCTGAATTGCTGGATATGTAAAGGAGTAAAAAGGAAATGAAGGCATGCTCCTTTGACCTTCTGGGACTGACAGTCTGGTTGGAGGAGCTGTAAATTGAGATGGGACTGCAACACATGAATAATCTCCATACTCAGTGTGGTAGTTAATTATTTTCCACAAACAATTTTTAGAACCTGTAATACATTGTCAATTGATGACATCAAGTCAGTAGATGGTATCCTTTGGTGGACTCACTAACTTTAAAGTAGTAAAGATCTTTATTTGCTACCTTATGACCTTGATTCCTCAAAGCTGTCTTGTTTGAGTATGCATAGATATTAAAATGAAAATGCATGGAATGGCATAGTTTCAGTAGTAGCCCTATTGGTGGGGAAGGGGGAGCATGGAAAGAAATAATAGATTCATTTAATTGGAAGAGGTCAGCAAGATCAATCCACTCTCCTTATACCACATTCTCTAGATAAAGAAAATTAAGCTGATAAAGAAGAAATGACCTATAGGAGGTCAGCCAGTCACTGGCAGAACTAGGATTTGAAGTTAGGGGTCTGGGTTGAAAAGCCACTACTCCTTCTACTATGACATGGTGTGAGATAAATACTCTGCTCTGATCCACTAAGACCTAACAGTTTTTTACTTTAGTGGAAACACTGGAAGGATGCATTTTTATTAATTATAAAAAAACCCCAAATATATGTAAACATTAGTGGTGTCCCTGAATTGTCCATTTGATTTTAAGAAAAATGGTGAATACTGCATTCTCAAACCACTATTTTCACATGCCTGTAACTTTCATTTTTCATACTTAAAGCTCTCCAAACTTGTCAAAGCATGCTTTCCACTTTCCAAGTGCATCATGTCAAGCTTGACAGCTTTCAAAAGCTTTTTTTTAAACTTAGTTGTGGTTTTTAGAAAGTGCTTTAAATCATAGTGAAAGGAAAATAAAGACAACATTTCTTCTAGAAAAATTCAAGGTGGCCTAATGAACTTGTATCAGAAAGTAGTTTGCATTTAAAAATAGAACAATTACAAGCCAAAGGAAAATTTGGGCGATGATTATGAGTCAGAAAATAGGGATTTTTATAGGAAATGTCACCTGGGAATTGATGATGCCCATATTGCTGTGCATTATATTACAGAATGCAAGTGCACATAAAATGTGCGTGATTATAAATTGAGTAAAATTCTATTAACAAATTATCTTTAAATTGTGGTGAGAAAGCATTGAGAGAATCTTTCATCGTTTTGAGTTCTATGCCCACTAATTTGAAAGTAACAAGTCACTTTATATTGTAACCTTCTGCAAACATTTACACCTTGATTTTCTTGAATAATGACAAATGAATAAGTGACATGTGATTTCATATTTAATATCAAAAAACAATTCATTAAGCACCTCATGGTCAGAGTGAGAGTCAGGATGCTATAATGGATAAAGGGTTAGGCTTGGTATCAAAAAGATGAGTTCAGGTCCTTCCTCTGAAAGTACTAATCACTTAACCAACTAGTGCATCAGGTAATTCTTTAAGACTGTTAGTTAACAACTAGGTGAGTGATCTGAATCTTTGTAGGGAGTTTCCACATAGGAAATGAAATTCTAAGTCTTGGCTCCCTCCTGCTCCCCATAATTGGAAAAGGTACTGTGCTAGTCACTAAGAGAAATATGACTATGAGTAATATAGCATCCCCAAATTTGAGCCTGAATTCTAGCAAGAAGGATAAAAATGTATACATAGTTTTATAGAGTCAAGGGGCAGCTAAATGGTGCAGTGGATACTGGAGTCAGGAGAGTTCAAGTCTGGCGTCAGATACTTAGTAGCTGTGTGACCCTGGGCAAGTCATTTAATTCTGTTTGCCTCTGTTTCTTCATCTATAAAATGAACTAGAGAAGGAAATCTCAAGCTGCTCTATTATTTTCACCAAAAAAAAAGGTCATGGAGAGTTGGACAAGATTGGCTAAAAAAAAATACACAATAAATTAAGATAAGCACATGAGAAGTACAAAATAATATTCCAAGAGATCTGACTAGGAAGAGCACTTATACCCTATTAGAACAATGACACTTTAGTGGAAAAAAAATTACATTGGATCTGAAATTTAAAGGATGGCTAAGATTTCAGTATTCACAGATATAAAAAGCATGAGGGGGAAGGTATTTGAGACATCTGAAAAATCAACTTTCTCTACAAAGCCGTCACTTTGGGTATTTTCATCTCTTTCCCTTTCTCTCTTTTAATCCCCTGCCTTTTTAGGTTCCTTCCAATGTTAGAATATAAGCTCCATGAAGGCAGATATATCTTTCTTTCTGCTTCTCTTTGTATTCCCAACTCTTAGTGTAGACCTGGCACATAGTAAGCTTTTGAGAGATGATTTTTCAATTGTTGGATTGTCAACATACAGAAAAAATGAACAAAGGCACAGAAAATGGTAGAGTGATACACACAAATACATGCTTACATATCGATAGATCTTTCTTTACATCTCTATCTCTTCACCCTATATCTCTCACCTCCTGGTAATAGATAACAGATGGCCTCATTGGTCCTCTAAAATGATGAATGATCATTGTATTGATGACGGTTCTTATGTCTTTCAAAGTTGTTTTTAAGTGTTGCTGTTTTTGATGCTACTCATTTCATTCTTCAAAAGTCTTCAAAATTATTTATTTTAATAATGATGATGTCATAATTTGTTGTTCTTCTGGCTTTGCTTGTTTCACTCTGAACACAGTTCATATAAATCTTTCCAGGATTTTGGAAACCATTTGTTTCCTGTTTCTGTTACTGGGAGTCATTCTCCCACTCATGGTCAAAACCAGTGATTATCTTCAGGCTTCTATGTCTCCTTCACACACAAGGTTCTTGCAATTTGTCATCAACCTAGCTTCATCTCATAATACAATTTTCTTTCATATACATTATGCTCTAGAAAAATTGGACTACTTATCACAACTTACTCCATTTTCCTGTGTCTTTGTTCATGTTATTCCCTGTGTCAATATGCTAAGAAGTCAGCAAACGTTTGTTTATTAAGCTATGCTTGCCCCCAAGGAGCTTATATTTTAATTTTGGAGGATGACAAATCAAAATAAGCTGAAAGTTGGAATGATTGAACAGAGCAAAGAGGAAAGAGATAATGGTACATTGCATGGTGAATTTCTGAGAAAACTGGAAGATATTAAGATGTTTCAGATAACTTACCTAGTCTGTAGTTTATGTATCTGATTGTCCAAGTCTTATTTAAATTCCAGATAAAATTCTGTTTCCTCCACAAAAGTCTCCTTGGTCTGCCCAGGTACAAGTGCCCCCCTCTCATGTATATACATCGTGTGTGTGTGTGTGTGTGTGTATGTAATATAGAGCCATTGAGGAAATGAATGGCAGAGTCCCATTCCTAGTCATGCCTTCTGATTCCAAATCCTACTGCTCTTTCCCCAGTATGCCATATTACGAGGAATGGATTTTTTTTAAAAATGTAGTGGAAGTAGAATGATTTACCAGAATGAGACCTGACCTTGGAGACACAGCATCTGAGTTCTCTCATTTATGTGACCTTGTAACCTTGGGCAAATTATGTAACGTTTCTGGGTCTCGGTTTCTTCATCTTTAAAGTAAATAGGTAGACCAGCCACCTCTAATTTCACTTCTAGCTCTCTAATTCAGTTCCTGTGATACTCGTGATCCAAAGAGTTTGATTCATAATGGTTTTATTTTGGACGTATTGCATTGGAGAATATGTGGGAAAGGTGGGGATTTGAAAATGTGGGTCTGGAGCTCAGAAAATAAATTAGGATCGGAGCCATCATAATAAATTAGATGGAGATCATTAAGAAAAATGTTTTCAGATGAAACCATAGTGTGGGGGAGGTTGCTAAAACAGTGCATAAAGCAAAGATGATAGGAAATAGTCTTGGAGAACACTTAGTAAAAGAAAGAAGAGGGGGGCTATGGAGGGCACTGAATAGACCACTAGCCCTGGAGTCAGGAGGACCTGAGTTCAAATCCAGACTCAAACACTTAACACTTAGTAGCTGTGTGACCTCGGGCAAGTCACTTAATCTCAACTGACCTTCTCTTCCTCCTCAAAAAAGCAAAAAAAAAAAAAGTAAGAAGAGAAACCAGACATAGGTAAGTGAGATAGGAGGGAGCCAGATTTGGAGGCTATATTCAGAAGAAGGTGATGGACAACAATGTCATGTGCTTCAAAGAGGTCAAGAAGAATGAGGACTGAGAAAAGGTTGCTAAATAAGAGGATGTTGGTGACCTTAGAAAAGAAGTACAGGCGGAAGTCATATGAAATATTCTTAGAAGCAATTGAGTTATGAGGAAGTTGGGACAATGAACAAACAGTCCTTTCAAGAAGTTGGACTGGTTAAGGGAAAAAAGAGATAGGAAAAGAATTTAAGATTATAACAAGATTAAAGGAAGAACTTTAAAAAATAGAATATTATAGTTCTGGGTAGGGAAGGAAAAGGTAGAGATTGCACATAGAAAGAGACATTATTAATGGACCAAGGTCTTAGAGGCAATAGGACAGAATAGAAGCAAGGGTACAGGTAATGGATTCAGGCCTTGGTGAGGGGAAACTGGAGACCAGGAATGAAAGTGAAGATATGGAGAATTTCTGAGATGCGTAAGAAAGGGGTTGAGGGAGCTTAGCTTTCATGGGGCTGATCTTAGTGCAGTAAGAGGCAAAGTCATGGGCTGATAGAGGACTGGAGGGATGGGCATGAAGTGTGTGTGTGTGTCTGTGTGTGTGTCTGTGTGTGTGTGTGTGTGTGTCCTTAAGCTTCTGAAGCTAGAGATGGCAACTTACAGTGTATCAGGGCACTTTCTCCTGACCCATATGGAGAAAACTCAGTCTGCTTAGAGACAACACACCCCAAGATGCCAAGATGGGAGGAAGGGGCCCTGTTAAATTTTTTTAAATGGGGGAAATTCTCTAGACTAACTTTTAGGTAATGGATAGAAAGTTCCTCAGTTATTAGTGTTCACCTTAACTTTCCATTTCAAGTAGAGATGTTGTAACTCTCCAATATTTAGTAATAGATTTTCCTCTTAGTGTGTACTTATGACTTGTGCTATTTTCAATGATAGCTAACAACCATGTGCTTACAAGAATGGGGAACTGCCCCCACGTTGGGCAAAAACTGGTAATCCTGAATTTCTTTCTAAACCTCAGCCCTGAAGAGAGCAGTGCATAGAATTGCCACTCATTTACTAGATTAGCTCCTCCAATTTCCTTTTAATTGGAGCCCATAACCCAGCTTCTCGAAACTTCTGGGCGATGAACAATACAAATTAAGATCTGGATGCTTTCCAGGATGGGCTGGGCTCAAAGAACATTTTTCCCCCTAACTCACACAGTTGTGGCTACTCACAAATAGCGTGCTGTGTCCTAATGAGTCTGCATTTGGCTCTGCAGCTTAGCATTTACAAACTCTGTTGCTGAGAGGGTAAGAGAAGTGTTTATCCAGCCTCTGGTTTGAACCGATAGGTGCAAAACCCAGGAAGCCTCTTAGACACACAACATCCATGTTCCCAAAGAGTCTGAATTCTAAGCCAGTGGCACAAAAACCTTTAAGTACAATATTTTATATTTGTTCAGAACATTTATTTCTAACCAAGATTTCTTTTTTTTTTAATGTATAAGACTTCAATTTATGTTTAAGAACAAGTAAAGTATAGCAGTTTGACAGCCGTTTACACTAAATTCTGTGCATTAAACCAACAGCACTCTTTTCCACAAACATCCATTGTTAGGACAATGCTCTCAGACAGAATTTATGAGAAATGGAATTATGTTACCAAGGAGATAGCATTTACTATAATGAAGAGTAGATCCTAGAAAATGGCCCCTTTTACAGCAGCTCCGAGCCGAGCCACAAAAGCAATTGATTGGTCTTGGCATTTAGTCTTATATCAGCTGTGTCATCCATAGCTTCAGGAGTGAGAACACTAATCTAAAGTGACATTTCTGTTCTGGCGGGCTTTTCTGCCCTGATGAAAGCAATTACTTCATTCCTAAATGATAATTTGCAGGAGTTTCAACCACTTTAATTGATAATTTTTTGTTCTGAGAAGTTCAATTGTGAAGTGATTAGCTGATTTGGTAAATAGAAATTTAAGGTGTGAAATATACAAGTTGCTCGAAGGTAAAGTGCTGTTTATTGGGTACAGCAAAATTGCTTGATACAGCCGCAGTTTCTCCATTATCATGAATTTGCCAGTTGCATACTTTAAAGTTGTGAAGGAAAAAATAAAAACAAAACACTTTGATTCAGGGTGAGAATTCTGGCAGAAGGCAAAAGGGACGATTAATAGTTGGGGTCTTACAAAGGCCCAGGTAATCGTTATTTGAATCAAGGTGAACATTAGTTGAAAAGGATTGTGAAGCAGCGAAATTAGTCACACTGAAAAAAATGTGGCAGCTTCCTATTATTACTATTCTAATGACTCATTCTAGAAGTAAATCCTGTTGCTTAAGGTGTTCAAATAAAAATGCTCATTGGTTAAAAGACAATTAATTTAATGATGGAGTTCAAACATACACAAAGCATTTTCTGACAAGGAGACAAAGCACTTAGCTGAATGGTTTTAATTACTTTCTGATCTGTTCTACAAAAAGTCAAATGTGAGTCATGACCATCCTATTAGAATCCGTATGTTAGTGTGTACATTACTTTAAATTAGCCAGGATACCCCGCTATTGTGGTAATGACTAAAACATTAACAACAGCAAAGATCAGTTTTGCTACGTGTCAGAATTTTTTTGGAGGGGTGGCAATGAATTTCATGATATTTTCTTACATGGGGAAAAATAATGGTCATTTCACATGTTAAATGAGAAAAATAAAGCAAGAATGAAGGTCAAACTGATTTAGCACATCCAATAGTCTTTGTCAGCCAAGCTTAATACATCCTGAGTTTGTGGAACAAATGAAATTTTGCTGCTATGTTACACTTTGCTTCCAAACAACCATTACAACTGGTTTTATATATTGTGTGAGCATCAGACCATCCAACAGTGCATCTTTCCTGACGTCTTGCCGCAGTGATGATCTACAGCAGCAATCTGCCATTTATATAAGGGCAAAATGTGCATCTATATTTAGTTGTGAAATTGGCCTATTATACTCTTGATGTTTACAGAGGCTAACATAAATTAATGATGACAGCTATGAGCAGTGCATTAGTTAAGCAGGAGAGTTCTTACCTTGAACTTGAAGGTTTGTTCTCCTTTTAACTTCTAGCATAGACTGTGCAGCTTTCCTTACACATTATAGAAAAGGTTTCGAAATCATTACTCTTTTTTTCTTTCATGGAGAGCATTAAAGGGCTTCAATTTGTAGACTACACTGTGTGTGATCCTTCCAGAGATAGTTTTACATGCATTTCTTGCTAGCTTTCTGATGTTTATAATTGGGCAAATAAAGGCCCCTCCATGTATTTTACCCCCCCCACCTCACCCCCCCGCCGAAGAGCTGCTTTGATTGACTTTGAACTTTGGGTGATGTCAATGTGTGGTGGTCTATTGTGTTGAAGGTGATGAGGGAAGGGTAAATGTTGCTCTGTAGAATCTTTACTGTACTATCCCTGGAAGACTCCTCATGCAGCTCATGTCAGGGCAAATGTAGGTACTGTGGTAACTATAGATCTCACTGTTAACTATAACCAGAGATCTGACAAGTATGCAGGTGTTCAAAGGTTCATGAGTTAAAATGCTGAAGCCTTTGATGAATTTTTGATGGCTGCATTTTTAATACAGGTCGACCTTCTTCCTTTGAGGCTGGATGCCAGATTAATTGATAAATAGTGGAAGTCTGTAGTGCTGGCTTCTCCTAAGCAAAGCAAGTATGAAAATCCATAAAATCTTACCTGTCTGGATCCTTAGAAGTACTCTTTTAAAAAAGTAAAATTTAAAGAGGCGATTGGCCCTACTCTTCCTTCTCCCCATTTCAGGAAGAAAACATGACCTACTTTTGTTTGCTACAAAGACTAGTTTTCACTACTGTTATGATTTCCTAGTGGAGAGACAGTGTGGTATAATGAATAGAAGGCTAACCTTGGAATTAAGAAAACCTGGGCTCATAAACACATCCATCCTTTGACACATTGCATACATGACCCCTTGTTTAAGTTACTTAACTTCTTAGTACCCTGGACAACCTTTTAAGGTCATCATCTATTGCAAAGAAGTTGCCAATCAGCATTGGTGTGGAGAGTTGCCATGCTGATGAAATCAAAGGTTTTAACTCATCCCATGATCATAGAGTAATTTCAAAGTTTATAACTCTAAACAAAATCAGCTTTGGGCCAAGAGTTCTCCTGAGCCTAGAGGATATAGTAGATAGCATTGTGAACAAATGAGATAAAGAGAAATAAAAAATAAGGATACTTTTGTACTTGTATAAAAACTATGATTTCTCCTTGTGAATGATCCCTTCACTAGCACTGATCAAAGCTCCAGCCATGTTTCATTAATTGCTCTGGCTGAACAATTCATCATGCAGGGGCCAGAAAAAAGAGGATGCACTTTTTCATGATTAATTTAGTCCTCAGAAGACAAATACACATACACCCCAATATCAGGCCCATGATAGAAACCTTTCTAGATTAGTTAGAGCTTCCTTCCAGATCTTACACCATTCTGCAACATCCTTTAGGATTACCTCTATGCCATAATGGCGACTTAGAGAAAGACTTTGCCTAGGTTAAAAAAACAACTAGGATATGAAGAAAAATTGGAAAGAGGTTCTGGGATTGGGTGGGGCAGAAGGTCAAATGATCTTTACTCTGTTGGTGTTACTGTTCTTACTCTTCTTCTAAAGGATCTCTAAATGTATTATCTTTATAATCCTCACAACCTTTTCTTGCAGGCAAAGAGCAAAAATGATCAATTTTCAGACTTTCTGAAGACTTGTTCTATTTCCAACATAGGAATATTTACCATATTTTAGAAAGTAAAATATTTTACCAAAACTTTAAGGATAGCTTCTTGTAAAAGCTATGATTTCTAAAATATTAAAAAATATATCCTTTTTTACTCTATGATTACTTGCTATGTTGTCTGCCACAATAGTCATCCTGGTGGGGGAGTGGGGTTGATTTCATTTTCTTGATGTTTTGATGATCTTTATGTCTTAATGATTTTCGTTAATATTTTTATTATTTTACAAAGTACTTTATTTTAAATTCATTAGGTCATAGATTTAGAGCTAGAAAGGAGCTTGGAAGTCATTTCATCTAGGCCCTTCATTTTTGCAAATGAAGAAACATACATGGGGAAATTAAGTCACTTGCTAAGGATCAAATAACTAGTCTGTGAGGTAGAATTTGAACCCAAATCTTTCTCCCTATAAGTCCAGCACCCTACCCAATAGACTGTGCCCACTCAGTATGTATATACTTCTTTTGTGATTATGCATAGTGGCAAAGTGATCATAAACAATACAGCCTTTAGCACTTCAACAAGATCAGTGATCTCTCCATGGTGCTGGGTTTGTATTCCTTTCCCCTGTTCCTACCCCTAATAGTCCCCATATATTTGATGACTGTCTAATTATATGATGAAAAGTTTGGAAGGACATTGAAAGATCATCTAACCCATTCTCCTTATTGCAAACATTTCTCTTTCTAATTTCTGAGTGATGAGAATATTTTTCCATTTTTATATCTCACCAGAGAAAATTTCACAGTCTTCCATAGTGACATGACCTAGTCTAGCAAACACCAAAAATCCATTTTATATCAAACAAAAATCTGCCGTTCTTCAGTTGAAAAAAATCTTTTTTTCTTTAGTAGAAATAGGAAGTGACTAGTTACTGTATTCAGACTATGACCCTTTAATTTTACCTTATTCAATGCAATGCCACACATAAGATCATCAGTTTTAAAGTATACAATTACTTTTACATGCGTGCATAAGTCTTGAAGGTAAAACTACTTGCAGATTGAGTTAATTAAAATATGGGTCACAGGTTCAAATTACTCTATTAGTTTGGAATAAACTTGAAACATTATCATCTTTTCAACTTTCTCTTAAAACACCCTTCCAATGAGCTGGCTGTTTTGCTGCATGAGTCCTTGATATAACCTTCTTTTACTGGCTGGTTTATCTCGTATCTGTCACTAGCCCAAGCTAAACTTTATCTTTGTGATTACTTATTTTCTGGAGCAGAAGGATCCTTTTTGCTGGAATCCCCAGATTCATCCTCTGCCTTCACCTAGAATCTCCTATCCTTATAGCCACCTTGATTCTCTGATGTTCTCTGGACTCTACCTACAGTAATTTCTTTAACTATTCCCACCTTTATTCTCATCCCATGACACTTTTCTCATTTCCCTTGAATTCTTTTCAAATCACAATCAGAAATGTCACCCTTCATAGGAACCTTCCTTAAATATTAATTGACTTGGGGGGGGGAAGATAGTATATTCTACATTTTGGATAATTTGGGGGCATTTTGCTTTGTATTTTCCTCAATAATTTCAGTATAATCATATGTAAGATTTTGAGGTAAATATTTTTTTCTTCTGTATATAGTAATGCCTTCCATCTTCAAATTCTGTTGTCCAAAGGATTGGGCTCCCCAGTTACTTTGTTATTTAGTGGATACAAGGTTTTCTAAATCATTCCATATTGGTCTCCAGGATTTTAATGTCCCAAAAGAAATTAACTTTTCTCCCTGCCAGGATCTACAAGTTACAGTCTCTGCTTTCAGTGAAGATTTCTTCTCAGTCAGCATTAGCATAGCTATTAACATTTCTATGTCTTAATTATGGTTAAATTTTCTTCTAGACCAAGCAAGATTATAATGACCTCAATTCTATGGAACTTTGAGAGGAGGGCACTTTTGGTACAAAGACACTATCATCAGAGGGGATAGCAGGAAAATAAAGCAGGATGAGACATTTTTGGGAAAAGGAAGAGATTAATTTGGCTGGATATAAGGTCATTTGAGAGTGTTTTGAAAGCATGGCATGAAGGTTTAGTTCTGATCTTGAAGATAATAGGGGAAATCATGTTAGATTTTTTTTTTACTAGAATGGGGTGATAAAAATGAAAATAGTATTTAAAGAAGACTAACTTGACAATGAGAGGCAGAATAATGGATAAAGAATTGAAACTGGAAACAGAAGGACCTGGGTTCAAGACCTGTCTTTGGCACTGGCTGCGACCCTAGACTGGACAGTGTTTTTGTCAACTCTTTAAGACAATAATTTAGAAATGTGCTTTAATAGAGTCAGTCCCTTCACCAGAAATACTAACCTCAATAAATCAAAGGTCTAGAAAAAATAGGAACCATGTGTGCAACAGATTGCAATAGTTATCCAGGAATGAAATGATACATCTAGAACTAGGGAAGTAACTGAAAAAAAAGAGAGAGAAGGAATGTAGATTTTAGGAGGAGCAAGGAGTTGAAGGAGGGAGAAATAAAAAGATGAATTCAATGTCACAAGCCAAGAAAACTAGGGTTATTAAGGCACCATGTATGTAAAAGTGATTGTCAAAAGACAGGATACGTTTTTTTTGAGTGAAAAAATGAGGTCAATGTCAACATGTTAAGTTTCAAGTATTGTTAGAATATATGATTGAAAATAGAGTTTAGTTATACCGTGGAGAGATGGCACAAAGAAAAGGATAGACCTGTAAAGGGAGCCTTGGAGATCATCTTCTTATAGGTGAGAGCTGAATTTTTTTGAGGAATGAGTTTTCACAAAAATGTTGATGAGAAAGGGGTTTTATGGAAACAGGAACTGAAAGAAGAAGAAACACATAGAGAAGGAGGTGGCTAGGTGGCACAGTGAATAGAGCACCAGCCCTGAAGTCAGGAAGACCTGAGTTCAAATCCACCCTCAGACACTTAACACAAAACTAGCTGTGTGACTTTGGGCAAGTCACTTAACCCCAATTTCCCTGCCTTTCCCCTCCAAAAAGCAAAAAAAGAAAAAGAAAAAAGAAACACAGAGAGATACGAATATCAGTTACTGTCAAGTGAACAACTAACTAATAAACCAGAGGAGAGTCTCAGGAGGAAGAGAGTTTTGTTAAGGAGACAATGACCAACATTGTCACATGAGAAGAAACTATTTCAGTAAGCACAGAGATAATCACAATCAGTTGGCACAGCTGACTACACTTTCTCCTTTATGATCTACCCTCCCTTGGTTTTCTGACATTTTTGTCTCCTGGATTTCCTCCTAGCTGTCTGTCCACTCATTTTCCATCTCCTCCACTAGCCAGTAAAGATTTGTCTTCATCCCTCCCGTTAACATATTGATGCCCCCATGACAATCCTTTTTCCTTTTCTCTCTCCTTTCACGATCTCAACCACTCCCCTGAGTTCAGTTTCCACTTTTACATAGATGATAGTTAAAACTAAATCTCAAACCCTAATTTCTTCTTTAAATTATAGGCCACATCTCAATCTCCTGTCAGTCTCTACCCTTGATGTTTTACCTGTATCTCAAACTAAATATATTGTAAACTTCCACATTTCTGACAATCATTCAACATTTATTAAGCACCTATTATGTGCCAGGCAATGTGTGAGGCCCCTATTCAATGGGCATTTATTTTCTATGATACCACATTTATTTATTCTAGCATCACAGTACCTCTTGAATCCATCCCCTTCTTTCTGCCTACACAGTCCAGCCTTTCATAACTTTTCACATAAATTATCGTAATAGTCATCCAGCTAGCCTCATTGTGTCCACCAAAGATTCAATTCTTAACACAATTAACAGAAAGGCTTTATAATTCTTAGTTCTGAGTATGACCCATCCCTCCTCAAAATCCCATAATAATTATTTCCAGTAGGTTAAGATATAAACTCTTGAATCTGGAATCTAAGGCTCATCACAATCTATTTCCTGATCTCTTAATGTCTCTTATCTACTTTCTTCTCTGTACATTAATACATGCCAAGCCCAAGCCTATGGAATAGACTTCTTCTTCATATCTGGCCATTCAAATTATTTTCTTGAAAGGTAGCAAGCAATGCGTAGTGGAAAGAGGGTTGGATTTAGAGCAAATGGACCTGGTTTCAAATTTTTCCTCTGCCATTTACTACTATATGATCTTGGCAGCCATTTAACTCGTCTGTGATTCCATTTCTTCATCTTTTAAATAAATTCATTGAGCTAGATTGCCTCTACTGTCCTTTTCAGCACTAAAGTTTTTGACCCATGAAGGTTTTGCTCTGCTTCTTTCCATTCTGTGAAGACTTTCATGATTTCCCCAGTCAAAAGTGTTCTCTTCTACTTCAGATTTCCTGATACCTCATTGTCAGTATTTTTCTTTTGTTGATTTACACCCTTCTTTTGATCAGTTTAACTATATATATATATATATAGTATATCCCCCCTTAGTCAAGCATTACCTTCTCAAGGTCAGAAATGAGCTCTTAAATTGTGTTGCTTTCCATCTTTGTCTAGATATAGCCCAGGACGGTCAATATAACAATATGTTAATAATTGTTTCTTGAGTGGATGTGAATTGATTTGGTGACAAAGTAAGGCATACCTTCAGGATATTTCTCCTTTCATTGGCTAAAAATAACTATTTAAAATATTTTTGTCATCTTTTTATTTGATACCGTTCCTGGGATATTCTGCAATTTCTCTTCTGCCTCTGAGAATTCCTAGGTTCTTTCAAATTCTTGCCTAGACTTTCTCATCCTGGGCCATCACCAGTGGTATTGAGTTTTGTCTTGCTACTGGACTTCAAATGACTCTGGAAGAAAAAGTGAGACTGATGACAGCACAGCTCTGCCTCACTTAAACCCAATTCATGTTCAAGGCAAGACATCACCCTGTGATATCATTGGTCCTCTTCTAAAATGAAGGACCAGAAACAACAACAAAGTGCCACTTCCCACATAATTTTTTTTCTGATGTTTCTAGCTGTTATCACTTCCTCAAATTATTTTGGATTTACTTTGCATATCCTTGAAATAAATGTAAAATTTTGTTCCTTGATAACAAATATTGTCTTTGTTGAGTCATTGCCTAGCAAAATACCTCATATGACTATAAGTGCTTACAATTAAATCATTGTAAGATTAGAATCAAATAATTGTAAGATTAAATAATGACATTCTCTCCAAATTCTTCTAGATTATTTTAGTAATAGAACTTCGAAGAGAACCAGATACAGTGCATTTCAGTAAGACGTAGGTGTTTTGATGGTAGGGGGTTTTCATGTTTGTTTTACCACAGGGCCTGGCACATAGAATAGCAGGTGGTTAATAAATTAATATTGTTGTTGTTGGTTTTGAGCAGCATTCCTGAGCACGGTGGCAAATTCAGAAATTTAGCCCCCACCATCAAGTCTTCTCCTCAAAACCTAGGGCTTGTTATATTCTTATTGACAAAATGCAAACCTGCCTACTCTTCAGTGAACTTGTATAGCATGCCATGTATCCTAGATTCATCCTGAAAAAACTCAGTTTTAATTTTTTATTTTTATTGAGTGTTTCTGTGAACCAAATATTAAATGACAGTGCTTGATTTAAAAAAATCTATTTTATTTTTCATTTATGAAATAAAACAAGTATTTCTATAACCTAGTAGAATAAAAAAGTTATGATCATGCATGGATCTTCACATCTCTTCTGTACAACTTGCTATTTCTTTTCAATATGTAATAAAATTATCATATAACTTTTTTCCCTTTTCTTCTCTCTTCCAACCTAGAGATGGCTACCATTAGACACAAATGTGTGTATGTATACACACACACACATGTGTATATATATATATATATATATATATATATACACACACACACACATGTGTGTGTATGCAAATGTATGTGTGTGTGTGTGTGTATATATATATATGTAAAATCATTCTATATGTACTTCTATTTATCATTTCTTTTTCTGGATGCAGATAGCATCCTCCTTCTACCTTGTCCAACTTTCATTCCTCTTAGATACTTCAAGGCAATTTTGTGTACATAAGTGGCACACAACAAATACTATGGATAATACAGAGTGAGGTGTAAGGTGTTGTGTCCATAGCCATTATGGAAAACACCAGAATGTTATCAGGTCTTTTTTCAAGTTGATTTATGACTTCTTTTGCTATTTTTCATGGGGAGATGTTGTTGATATTCTGTGATGAATTAAATACTGTTTTCTACTTGCCTAAAATTGAGGAATAGTTTTCAGTGCCATTTAGGACATAAGTGGATTGATGTTAGTAGAGGGGAAGATGAATCCTACAGAAGAACTTATTGTGACTGCAAAGCGCTGTAATGTTTCTAGTAATAGGCACTGTTACAACTCATCTAAATTTTAAAATTTATGTTAAGTGCTTTACAGCTGATAACACATTTCCTTGATGACAAAGTGTACAAATGCAGAGACAGTATTAGTTATTAATGAATTCCTCAATCCTAATAGGCCTTTGCTTGAAAAATCAGGTCCTACTTCATAAAAATGGTCAATATATTACTGGTCAAGCTTTGACACTGTGTCCAACTTCTGCTATTAGATTCCCATCTCAACAGCATGTTTGTTTCTTTGGTCATCTTTTACTACCATTGCCCTCATAACTAATCGCTAGTTATTACAAATACCTTGCTATCATTTTGAGATTCAGTTGGACTCTATAGTCCCTGCATAATTATGTGATATGGGAGTTATGGAGACCCTGTCTTGTTAGGATTCTGGTCAAGAAGATCATGTACTCCAGTATGGTCATATAGTGACAATAGGAAGTAATAGGAATCTGAAAAGCAAATATTCTAAATATTCTAGATATTTTGTATTAGAATATAAGAAGGGAAGTATGGGCTAAGAGGGAAGTCACTGGCTAAGCATTGGGAGTTGCTGGTGAGAATTTCTACTTTATCATTTTCATTAAGAAGCTCTGGTTATGTCTGTTAACCTCTCTAGAGCTTGGAGTTCTTATGGTTTTTCCCTTCTGATCTTGTGCCATGTAGTCAATGATGAATTTGGCACAGACTTTATGACCGAGGTAGGAATTTTTGTTTGTTTCAACTTATTAAAAAAATATAAGGGCAAAAGTATTTTTACTGGGAGAATTGTTTAATGTTTAATAGTTATGTGCATATATATACATATACATATCCATATATACATGTATATAGTAACATATACATTTTTATGTTTATACCATACGAGTGTATCTACCTGCACACAAAAACTCAAACAACTATATATAGTCATTTGAGTACCCCAGATGAAGTTATAGCACATTAAGGCTAATTTTTCAGTTAAGTTTTAAAATTACTTCAACAACTGGTTCTCCCTGTAAAAAAGAAGCATTTTATTTCTTAAATTATTACTGGGCATTTAAAAAACGACCACTTTACATTGATGAAATGGGAAGACTCCACATAACTCTAATGAAACCTCCAAAACTCAGTATACCATCACATTGACTCTCTTATTTTTTAATGATAATTGCATCTTCTAGCCATACCACTGACCCTTTAGTTTTATTTTTACCACCTTGTTGTAGATATTACCACCTTAATATCATAAGTACTGCTACAATTCACTTTCATTAGTATTCCTTATGTCCCCTTTCTCACTGTAGTTGTATAAAAATGTCAAAAGAACCCTAGTGATTTTTTAAAAAAAAATATTGACCCTAATGACAAGTTTTATAATGAATAAAAATAGGAACTGAATGATTATTCTATTCTGAGTATGTAGTATGAACCTACCCATATTTTAAGAGAAAGATTTTTAAAGCCATTAATGACATTATTTACTTAGTTGTGATATGTAAAAATAAAAATCAGCACTTCTCTGTATATGCTGGTTAATTCAACCTCTGGACAATAAGTTATTTAATAAGCCTTACATTTTTGTTTTCTTGGGAGCTAACATATGCTTCTTCAACTGGCACTATTTCAAAGGAAAAGTAATTGTCAAATTAAAATGTTGCCCTGAAAACTAAAACATTTAATATGACTAGTTCAGATGAGGAATGTTAGTTAGATAATTTGGAATTTTAAAAATAATTATGTAAAAACAAAATTGGATTCTGTATTTAGAAACTTCCATTAGTCTAGTATCTATCTGCCTGTAGCAGCTATGGAATTACTTAATTCTATAAATGTTCAGCCACACTCGTTTTTGGCATCTACAGTGAGATATACTTTAAAATTGACAGAGTTGTGAAAACATTTTGTTTCCACTGTGAACATTTTTATAGAGTACTGCCATGTAAAAAGTTGAGCAAGTTCCAGCTCCCTGAATACTGCCAGGCCAGTCTTTTCCTTCCCCTATTCTATTTTTCCTTTCCCCTTTTCTCCTTTGATGAAAGCATCTAATGAAGACAGTTCAATGAACAATTCATTAAGTTGAGAACAGAAGTGTCAAAGCAGGCACAGTCTCCTAATTAGCTGAGAGTTGATTAACATCAGCCAAATAATATACAAACTATGGGTATATGTCTATGTATATGTAACAATAAATGGAATATGTGTAAAACCTTGTAGATAACAACAGTGTCAGTTATGTCTCTCACTTAGCCATTAAAGCCTTGCAGAATTGTTAGGGTCTTTGTATAAATAGGAATTTTTGTGAAACTCATCTTACCATGTCCCAAGCATCTGAGAAAGACGTTGTTATTATTATTGAAGAAACACTGAGATCAGAAAGCAAGTTGTTTCTGAATGAAAGATAGTTCTAGGGTTACTAACCACTAGTCTCCATTTTTTTTTTCTGTGTGCAGTTTACAAGCCTTGAGAAAGGAAAAGTCCCGAGATGCTGCTCGCTCCCGTCGGGGAAAGGAGAATTTTGAGTTCTATGAATTGGCTAAGTTGCTGCCGCTTCCTGCAGCCATCACCAGTCAGCTTGACAAGGCATCCATCATCCGACTTACAATTAGCTATCTGAAAATGAGGGACTTTGCAAATCAGGGAGATCCTCCATGGAACTTGAGAATGGAAGGACCTCCACCCAATACTTCAGTAAAAGGTATGATTTAGGGTATTTTTTTTTTCTCTCTGGAATATGGTAGTCTACAATAAACTCTCTATTGAAATGTTTACCATCATCCTTTCTTCTTTTCCTGCATATCAAATCCTTTAAAGGGATACAAATGTGGAAATCTGAGGTCTGCATGAGAAAGACACCATGTGAAGGTGAAATAAACCTCTTCTTCTATTTCTATTTTATTTTCAAAAACTGTCAGCCTAAGTAATCTATCACTTTTTATAAGGTTTCAGAGAAATACGTGTGAAATGAATTGCATTTAAGTCCTTCTTGTGTTTAATATCTGCCATGCTAATCCATGTAAAATTATTCTGATGGGTGGGGTTTGGAAATGTTGATTAATGGGGAGGAGCTAATATGAGAATTTGGCTGAGAAACTCAAGTGTAAGTAGATGAGAACAGGAGGTTTTTACAGGCATTTTGGATTTATAAATTTATTGAATGACAAAAATGCCTACATTTCAGTTTAAAGGCCTTATTTATATGTATCAAAACTATGTTAACCTAAAGGTTGACATACATAACCATCCAGAAATGTCCTCCCGATCTTTGATGTATTTCTCATTATTTTTTAAATTTAAATTTTGAACCCTCCTTCAGTCTTCCACATAATGATAGTATTTTCTCTTTTCTTTAATGTTGCTATTAAGTTCTAGTAGTTTGTGATATATTTTGAGCACCAGATGATACCGGTGCAATGTGATTTTAAGCATATGGATGTGCTTATTTATAAGTGCACATAGTTTAAACGTGTTTTGGCCATTGATCTTGCATCCCTGAGGGAGTGTAATCTAGGCAAAAGGGCTGTTTCTACTAGCTGGTAGTCTGCTCTCTTCGTTAGCCTGCCACATGAAAGTAAGGTGAACTGGGACTAAGGAAAGGCATATGGATGGTTATTGCAGGTAACCACCTCTGAGGAATGAGGGTGAGTCTCTGGTTATGTATTTCATTGCTTCTTGACAGCTAACTATTGAGCAACATTGGTGTTGGCAGCTGAAGCAGCTTTCACTTGCCCTCCTAGCTAGAGGAAAAAGTACTGGAGGGGAGCTGTCATCCTTTATATAGGATTGAGATTGAAAGCAGTAGTCATTTACTAGGCTTTTTGAGCCTGGTAAAGCACGTTAACATGTATGTGTGTATGTGTATATCTGTTCACATATTTACATTGACATGTATTTATGGATTATGTTTACCTATATTTAATAGAAAAGAAGAGTCAGAATGTAACAGGTTATTTTCTTATAAAGTGTGAGGAAATTTAAAGCTTGAGTAGAAGATGTTAAATATATATTATCTTTGTGGTTCTCAAGATCAAGGTCTGAGTGATACCTATGTCCATCCATTGATGGATGGACATAGATCTATCAATGAATGGATCTATCTATCTGTCTGTCTATCTATCTATCTATCTATCTATCTATCTATCTATCTATCTATCTATCTCTATCATCTATCTATCTCTCTATCTCTCTATCATCCATCCATCTATCTATCTATCTATCTATCTATCTATCTATCTATCTATATCTGTCTACCAGTCTATCTATCTGTATATCTTTACACACACTTTTTAAAAGAATCCTTTAATAATTTTAAGTGTAGGCATTTTTATATTGGATTCACTTTCCCATTTCCTCTAATATCATATCTTTGTATACCTTCTTTCTTAGGAAACTAGGGGTCAGCTAAGCTCAATGAATGTAGTGGGCACTTGAATTGAACACTTTATTTGTGGAGATTTGGTTGTTGTCCTCATCCTCATCATCAATTTATAAAGCACCTCTGCTAGGGGTACAAAATAATAAAGCTTCCATTTTACTAGGAATCAGAACATGTAGAGAAATAAGTATAGCACAAGGAAATCTGAAAAGGGATAGATACATGGTAGATCAAAACAGAGTTCACAGAGGAGATGGGATTTGAGTTAAGGCTTAGAAATTCTAAGAGGCAAAAAGGAGGAGAAATTAGTTCTAGACCTGGAGAGTGGTTTGTGCAAATGCACAAGAGGAGGAATTAAAGTATGAAATAAAGAGATCCAAAAATCATATTTAGGTGGAATGTAGAATTAGTGAAGGAGAGTAGTATGAAATAAGGAAAGTCAGAGACATTTTGTAGAGCATCTTAAAATCCAGACCAAAAAGTTTGTATTTCATCCAAAGACATTATGTTGCTTTTCAGGGATCTGATGTATTTATGACACAGATGGACCTTTTTGCTCACCTAATTTCTAGATAGAATATTTTTTTAACTTTTAATTTTTATTTATTTATTTTTATTTATTATTTTTTTAATTAACTTGTTTGTTCACTTTTAGGTTACAAGATTCTGTTCCATAGTCACTTCAGTTATAGATTTTTCTCCCTTTCCTCCCCATCCCCCACCCAACCCCCCCCCCCATAGTGGCATACAGTCATGTATAGGATCTGCAAACTCCTTCACATTGTACAATCGTCTGGTTGTATATGTGTTATAGCCAATGGAGTGAACAATGAGAAAAGAGAAACAAAAGCCAAACATCTAGATAGAATATTGTGACACTCTGGGATTGAAATTTTTATGAATCAAGGATTATACTATTACCACTAAGTATTTCACTGGATAGAGTGCTGGGTTTGGAATCAGTAAGACATTTTCCTGTGTACAAATCCTGCCTTTGACACTTAGTAGCAGTGTGACTTGGGCAAGTCATGTAACCCCGTTTTCCTCAGTTTCCTCATCTGTAAAATGAACTGGAAAAGAAAATGGCAAATCATCCAATACGGGGTCACAGGGAGTTGGACATGACTGAAACAGCTGAACAATAACAACAAAAACAACATATCATTATAGCTGAAGAACAGTTTAAGGCTGAGGCTCATTCATAGGGCCAATAAGAGAGGCACAATCTAAATCCTACACTCATAAACCTGTGACTCTCGTTTCACGGTTGTCATAATTGTGCAGGTAACAGAATCGTGAGAATTTCATTTTCTATTATTTTACTTAGTTTGTGAATATTCTCCCATTCTTCTGCACATTTGTTGTTTTTATTTTTTTTTCTTTTTGGAGGGAGGGAAATTGGGGTTAAGTGACTTTTCCACGGTCACATACTTAGTAAGTGTTAAGTATCTGAGTCCAAATTCAAACTCAGGTCCTCCTGACTCCAGGGCCAATGCCACCTAGTCACCCCTCTTCTGCACATTGTCATGAAAGTTTCAATTATTTTGGTCTGTGGTCCCCTGTATGATGAATGTATTTTATTGACCAGACCCTATGCAACGAGTAGGCAGTCACTGGAGTCAATGACCTGATTTATTTGGTTGTCCCAGCAGGACAATAACTACATATCTACACAAATGTTATTAGCCTGTACTTTTGCCTCCTAACTTCATTTGTCACTATTAACTATGGATTGAGTGAAACAGAAGGCAATCCTTTAAATTCATGTGGAACAGTTTCTTTTTGTCATTGAGTATTATGTACCAACGTGAGAGCTTAATGATACTCTTTTTTCCCCCCAAATCTGATCTTCTAGAGAAGAATCCAGGAGAGTCAGAGAGAAAAGCAAGGAAAGCAAGTAGGGATAGAATTGTGAAACTCTAAGGAAATGTTTTTTTAATTGGACAATAAGGAAAAGGAATTGAGATGGATGACTTAGAAAGAATGATGAAGAAGACAGAAAATATAGAGTAGCAAAAGAGATTCATTTAGAGAAGAGGGTGATTATTGCAAAATAAAAAATTTGAGCTGATAGAAGAGAATATTTGAGATTATAACACATTGTGGGCAAGAAATGTGTTGTTATCCATTCTGAGGTATTCCTATAGTCAATTTAACTCACACATCATTTACTTATGGAGTATGAGAGAAACAGAATGAAAACAGTACAATCAAATTGGTTTTTATTATCAAATAAATTTGATTTGATTATGAAATATATTATCAAATACATCAAAACTTTGTTTTGCACCTGTTATAGTCACTGTGCTAGGCACTGGGGTATGAAAATAAAATGAAATGGGCTTTGCCCTCAAGGCACTTAACTTTCTATTGAATGGTGGAAAATGATGGAAGTGGAAACGTTGGAATGGTGACCTGGGGAGCAGAGCACTGAAAGAGATAATGATTGGTATTTGAAATGTTAATGTCATATGACATATATGTATGTATATATACACACACACACACGCACACACGTCATATGTATATACACATATACACAAAATGTATCTGTGTGTATATACACATGCACATATCTATACACATATGTGTGCATATCTATACACATATATAAGTAGATATATACACATATATTTGAAAGAAAAATGGAGAAACGGAACAGAGAACATCAAGTTTAAAACTTCTAAATGATTTAAACCTTTAGTGATTCTTTGCTATTTTTCTTGGCTTTCAAAAGCTGGCAGCTATAATATGAATACTTCCCATTAGCTAGTTCTACTGTATAATATATATATATGTATATATATATGCATATATATTTATATATATACTTTTATGACTTTACTACTTCTTGATATATATATATATAATTATACACACATACACATATACATATATATGTATATGTGTATAATACATATCCATAGCATCTTGTGAAGTATGGTTCATAATCCTAAAATAAAATGATAGACATTATATTTTGTTCCTATCCAAGCAACACCTTTACAATATTCGAAGGCACTTAGAAATGTATATATGATATATTAGTTATGGTGTGTAAATAACTATTTCTTTTAGAATACAGCAGGCCATTCATGTTAATAATTAAATTTCAAAGCTTAAATTTAAATTTGTCCCAGGCTGTTAATAGGAATTCATCAATTTAATTTAGTATTTCAGAAAGGTCCTTTACCCTGCCCTATAGTCATCAGAGCTTTTCTTGAAAGTCTATGAAGGTTGATGAGTTTATTTTCTGATGTCCATTGTATATAGATTATTCCAAGTTGTGCTTGCAGAAAGAACACTTAGGTGACAGTGTGTAATGTTTCCTGAGTCAATTACTTCATGGAAATGATATGTTAAGCAATTGGAAGGTAACAGATAGTTTTCTCCATTATTTTAGAAATATCTGTATTGTTATAATACAGATCCAATCTACAATGAACATTATGCATTATTCAAGAAATGACCAGGCATTCTCAGCAGTGTTTCAGTTAAATAACTGATGATTGTAACCTTTAAAGAAATATCATTGTGGTGACTGTTGGTAAATCACTTCTCCATTCATAGTAATCTTTATTTAGAGGCTATCTAGAAACCATTGTATCTTTTATTAATCTTAAAAGCAATAGCTGCTGATTTGACATTTGCTAAAACTAGATAAATTTTCTGTCTTTCTAATATAAGAGACCATTCCATTTTGCAAACATGTCATCTGAGATATTCTTATTCCATGAATATGAACAATTATAAGCCTATGTTTATTTTCATTTAAATATTGCAGTTTTAAAATCACAAGATTATTATACATATGTTAGGTAACAATGCTAAAATATGCACAATATATGACTGACATTTATAATCTTTAGGAAAAAAATCAATGGATTTGTAAGACACCTGGTATTTAGAAATAAATTGAACCATATTTGAGAAAGGACTTAACTGACTGCATTTAATTCTCACTATATAGTTGATCTCTTCTAATAGAATCTGCTTCCAACAAGCCCTGAACCATCACAGACACTATTTTTAATAAAGTAGGTGGATGTGACAGAAAGTTGAGACACTCAGATCACTATTTAAGTAATGTATGGTTACTCTTTAGCTGGTGCCTGCTATCTTACCCAGAAAAAGATGTTTGACAAGTTCATTTAAAATAGTTGATGAGGGTAACCCAAAACAGAACTGACTCCAAAGTCATTTCATGGGTTAAATCTGCAATGATTGTCCCCCAGACACCAAAATGGTATTTTCTGAAACATATCTCTGTTTTGGCAGTAAGGCAGTGATCCCAGAGGATTGTCTGACTGATGAGTAAACGTTCTCCAATATGATTTTGTAAAAATGTCTCATATCACAAGTTGACCAAAGATCAGGCAGCACCCTTCCTAGCACTTTACCATGTGTCGATTTGTGTTTACTTTTATCAAGAGAAAGTCTTAGGTATTACCCATTTGAGGGCCTATTGTTGATCTAAAACCATGAGATGGAAGCATTTGAGAAATGGATTTTATTCATGCATTTCTGTCCCTGTGCCCTTTTCTTCCTCCCTCCCTCCTTCTTTCTCTTTCCCTCCCGTCCTTCCTTCCTTCCTTCCTTC
>CM053598.1:159551965-159600549 GCA_028646575.1 Pseudocheirus occidentalis | reverse complement strand
GCTATTATCCTTTTCTGGTTTTGAGTGATGTTAGGACTTTGGACAGGAGTTCATTTAAAAGAATTAACTCTTTTATTCTCCATGCATAGCCTCATGATAGAACATGTACCATGAGTTTGCTCATAAAACCATATCAGCATCCTCCATACTTGACATGAAGGACTTTTCCCCAATCATATAATTGGAAGGGTGATTTCAGAAGAAACCACTATTCTCTGTTATCCTAACACACTATAACTTCAGGCTTCGTCAATGGGAGCTTCATGATGTTTTCAAGGGTAGCATCATGCCCATTGAATTAGAGTAATAAAAAATCTGGAAAATGAATAAACAATTGCTAAGTCCTTGTAATAGCTTGGTAAAATGGGAAGAATATGGGATTTAAGAGTCAGAAGACCTGGTTTTGCCATTTTCTAGCTCTTTAACATTAGGTAAGTGACTTAATCTCTTTGGGACACAGTTTCCTCATCCCTAAGAGGTACCTAATCATAGCACAATATCCTATTCCAGAGATTTTAATGAAAAAATAATTTGCAAACTATACAATATTGTACAAAAGGGAATGATGATGCCAAATGTATTTGACAAGGGCTCACTGTTGCCTTCAGAAACTCTGGTGTCACTGAATTGTATTTTAAAATTTATATTGCAAAGCAAACTTTAAATAATTTTGAGTACATGAACTACTTTATCTAAAAAGAATCATTTTTATCAAGGCCAGTCATATGTATAAATGAGTTTTCAGGGTACTGAGTTTTTCCAGTAACACCTGGAAGAGATGCGTATTTTCCTTGGTAGAGGGATAGATAACTGGGATAGAAGCATTATTTCAGAGAGAGTGACTACCAATGTTTCCTTTGGCCTGGAGAAAGCTCTGATGTTACTGTTCTCTAAAATCAGGGTTCAGCCACAGTTTTATTGGAGAATGTTACCAGGAGATCCAAGTTATTATGCTTATGAATAACACTTGTTGACACAAGTCATAGACACATAACAAGAAAATCAAAGAGGAGAACAAAAGGAGGTAGGAGAGAAAGAAGGAAAGGCAAAATTGTCAAGCGAAAGAAGAAATATATGGATGTGAGATTGGTTGCTATAGCTATCCACATTTTATAGATAATGACACTGAAAAAGACAAAGGTTAAGTGACTTGCCCATCCTGGGCTAGGAGGTATAGTAGATAAAGTATCAGGCCTGGAGTCAGGAAGACTCATCTTCCCGAGTTCAAATCTGGCTTCAAACACTTAGTAGCTGTGTGATCTGAGCAGACCACTTAACCCTGTTTGTCCCAGTTTCCTCATCTGTAAAATGAGCTGGAGAAGCAAATGGCAAATTACTCCAGTTTCTTTGCCAAAAAAAGCCCAAATGGTATCGTGAAGAGTCAGAAATGATTGGAATGATTGAACAACAGTAATAATTTATTATTATTGTTATTATCATTATTACTATACCATAATGGTAATTCAAAGCCTTTTTTTCTATTTGTGACATGCTGGTACATTTCTAGAATGTGGACTAGGGTGTTAAAAAGGAAGAAGATCCTGAATTTTAGAATTGAAAGCAGTCTTAGAGATCATTACTGCAAAATTAAAGCTCAAAGTGGGCTTAATGATCATCAGATTCCTATATTTTTACACAGAAATAGCTATCAATTATTCCATCATACAGCATTGCTGTGATTAGATCCCTTAGTCATTGGGCGGTATAATTACTGATTTAGATCTTAAAGAGACCTCGGAAAAGATGCAGTCCTACACCCCCTAGATATGAAGAAACTGGGCCATAGAGATATTCATTGAGCTTCCCAGTGTTAGAAAGGTTATAAGTGACAGAGGCCTAGCCTTTCATTCTAAAGGCATTATCCACTGCTCTTTCCATCATCCCAAAGAGGTCACATCCTTTGACCTAGCCATACATCACTGTAGCCATCTGTTCATCTACACCCCTTCCCTTCATGTTGAATGCTTTTGTAGCAATTTGCTTCTACATCAATTTATGGTAAGCAAACTCAGAAAGCATTTCAGGGCATTGGGAAACCATCAAGATATTTGACTCTGAACTCAGATAAGTAAGATTAACAAAGCTCCATTTACATTCAAGAATCTAATGAGACAATATATATAAAGCCCTTTTGTAAAACTTAAAAAGCTGTATCAATGCCTCTGGTGAACTTGTTGTCATTCGTCTTGCTTATTTATATTATTGTTATTATCATTATACTCCAGTGGTTTGCCATTTTCTTCTGCAGCTCATTTTATGGATGAGGAAACTGATGCAAACAGGGTTAAGTGACTTGACCAGGGTCACATAGCTAGTAAGGATATGAGGCCAAATTGGAACTCATGAAAATGAGACTTCCTGATTCCAGTCCTCTGCTCTCTCCGCTGTGCCACCTGAGACATGGGAAAGACCTTAGCTTAAAAGGGCCAAGGTCTTTCACTGCAACTGGGCCATCTCCAGTCATCCTTATCTATATCTGTTCACTGGGCCCATATGACTCTGGAAGAGAAAGTAAAGCTGGTGACTTTGCACAGCCCTTGTGAGGGAGGAATTAAATCCAATGCTGTTGTAAGTCATGGCATCACTTTCCTGATGTCATGGTCTTCTTTGAGAATGAAGGACAAAAAATGACAATTCTCATTATAAGTAGAAATAAGTTCTACTGTCTTCTGCTTCTCTAAGGAAGCATATACCTATTGAGGAATGAATGAGTTGGTGTTTTGTTTATTATCTTTTCCCCAAGTTCAGAAGCCCTCCTTGAACAGACCTCCTTCAAACTGTGTGGCTATTTTACTGAAAAAGAGATTAAGGGGTAATGATGGGTCTACAAAGAAGCTGTGGTCATACACATGTTCTCTAGCTACACTTTCTCTTCTCTACCCTGGTTTCTGCCACCTTTGAACCACAAAATTTCAGAGTTCAAAGAGAATTCAGAGTCCATTTAACTAATTTTGCATATCTAGACTTATTTTTCCACTTTGATGTCTCCTCTCTTCTTCCCCATTCAAAAGTTATTAAATGGTATTGAACTGTCTCAGATGAAAAAAGTGGCCCTTGTTCCTTTCCAAGGTGAACCCTTCTCCATGCACCCTTGATCCCATTTTAGCCCGAAGAATGCCTCTACTTTAATCTCCACTTTTATCTGCAGTTCCTCCCTATTGACTGTCTCTTTCTATACTTCCCCCCAAACACCTATGCTTCCCTCATCCTACAAAGCAAATGAAATCACTTACTAGGTCCAACCGTCCCTACTAACCATTTTCCTATATCTTTTTTCACCTCAGATGAACTCACTGAGAAAAATATTTACAGAAGGTGTTTTCACTCTCCTTTACCTCACTTTTTTCTAAATCCTTTGCAGTCTGGCTTTAGAACTTATCATTCAGCTGAAAGTTCCCTCTCCAAAGTTATACTCCCTGGATATTTTTTTTCAAAAATCAACTCAAAGCTCACTTTCACAGCAATTTTTTCTCCCCAATCCCCACTTCTGCTAATTTCCCTCTGAGATTAATTTTCATTGATTCTGTGTATCACTTGTATTTCCAAGTATTGATGTGCTTTCCTCCATTTGATTGTAAGCTCCTCTGTTGTTCAATCATTTCTAACTCTTTGGGACCTGATTTGGGTTTTCTTGGCAAAGATACTAGAGTGATTTGCCATTTCCTTCTCTAGCTCATTTTACAGATGAGGAGACTGAGGCAAATAGGATTAAGTGACTTGCATGGGGTGACAAGCTGGTAAATATCTGAGGCCAGATTTGAATTCATGAAGATGAGTCTTCCTGCCTTTAGACTTGGCACTCTATCTGCTGTTTCACCTAGCTCCCCCTTATGTATGACTTAATAAAAATGACTTTGTTGAGTTGAGAGAAAGACATTTTACAAACCTTAAAGTGCTCACTCTACCAATGTAAAATTATTACTGCTACTATTATTATAATTTATTATTATTATTATTAAGCATCATGTACAATGCAGTATTAGGAGAGGAAAAACTATACTTTAGAAGTTTAGTGTTTTTGTACAAAGAATTCATAATTATCCAAATTAATTTAGTTAAATTCAACAATAATATCACATAGCTTACTATGTGTAGACATTGTGCCTTACCCTGGGAATACAGTCATGTAAATGACCATCAGTCCTTCACTTTAAGGAATGTGCAGTCTGCAAAAGGGAACAAATGGATACGTAGATAAATAAATGTCTGACAATACATATAAGGAGAAAGCTCTACCAACTGAGAGGATGAGAAGCCTCCTTATGAAGGATGGCGAGTGAGTTAGAGAGTAAGCATTTATGAAATGCATCCTATATGCCAGACACTGTGCTAAATTCTGGGAAAGCAAATAGAAGCAGAAATAAAGATAGTCCTTCCCTTCAGGGAGCTTACATTCTAATGGGGAAAGATGACACTTGAAAAGTGAGGTGAAAGGGGAAAGCAGGCAAGGAAGCACAGGGACATAACACAGGGACCCAGCAGAGAAAGTTCTGTGGAGATGAGTCAGGATTACAGCCTAGAAAGGGATGAAGGCGTCTCTGACCTGGCCCTCCCTCTTAAAATGGAAGGTCTGGGAGGAACTAAGCAGAAGGGGAGGCCTGGGGAAAAGGGTACTTCCAGTGTGAGAAGTATTCCTGGAGTTGAGTGAGCTGTAGTGTCAAAGTTTTTCTCACATGGTAAAGTCCTATGGAGTTGAGTTAGCAGTGATGTTTGGGGAGGGATGAAGAAAGCTTTGACCTCAGCCATCTCCTTAAATGTGATGTCCTGGGAGGAACTTGCCCAATGTCAGCACTGAAGGAAGGTAGAGACTAGAAGTCTGGTGAAGAGGGAGTGCATTCTACCAATGAGAGACAACCTATGCAAAGGTACCAAGGTGGGAGATGGAATGTTAGGTTCATGGTGTAAGCAGGTTTTGCTGCAGTATAGACGGTGTGGAGGGGAGAAATATGAAGCAAATCCCAGAAAGGTAGACTTGAAACATGTCATGAAAGGCAGCAGAGAGGTGGCTCAGTGGATAGAGCACTGGGTCCGGAGTCAGGAAGACCTGAGTTCAAATCCACCCTCAAATACTCACTAGCAATGTGACCCCAGGCAAGTCATTTAGCCCTGTTTCCCTCAGTTTCCTCATCTATACCATGAGTGGGAGAAGGAAATGACAAACCACTCCAGTATCTTTGTTAAGGCAGGTCAGCATGTCCTACAATTTATAGCTTTAGAAATTTGCCTAAAGAACAGAGAAGCTCAGCAACTTGTCCAGAATCACATGGACAACCTGTGTGAGACCAACCCTGAGGTCTTCTTGGTCCCAAGGGAAGCCATCTATTCACTACATAGCACTCACCTCTCTTGCTCAAATTAAGAAAATTTAATTGAAAGAATTTTGAAAGGAAAATATATAATTTTAACAAACATTTAACAACATTTCTATAGTTTTCTACAGAAGTCATCTGGGATCACTACATCAACAAATATTAAATATGCTTATCAAATAATATTATACTAGGTAATCTGGTTCTAGTAAAGTGAATTAGTACTCAACACTTCTTAGGACACTGTGGAGATCAGGTGACTTCTAATATGGTCCTTTAATTAAAGAATGTGCTTTTTTTCATGTATGATTTTACAGTCTGGAGATTGAGAGAATATGTTTGGTGTCTGAATTAATGAGAAAATAGACTCTAAACATATTTTGGATTTCATATGAATGCTTTTAAAATGTCCTTTCTTTAAAATTTGATAAATAGTTACGAATTTATTTTTTTGTTTTTTCTTTTATTTTTTGCTTTTTTGAGGGAGGGAAAGGTAGGGCATTTGGGGTTAACTGGCTTGCCCAAGGTCACATGGCTAGTTGTTGTTGTTGTTGTTGTTGTTGTTTTTGGTGTTTAAGTGTCTGAGGTCAGATTTGAACTCAGGTCCTCCTGACTCCAGGGCTGGTGCTCTATACACTGTGCCACCTAGCCACCCACACATTTTTTTTTTAAAGATCAATTTTAGCTAAAAAGCAAAATTGCTATCAATCCTCCTGGTTGAGGAGAAAATTAAATTGGCCTGACTTAAATTGTATAATTTAGACAGTGAGATAAAAGGGAAGGAAGGAAAAAGAAAACATCTTATATATTTATGTATGTGGGAATGTATGCAGGTTTACCTTATTTTGTGCCTCTCTCATTGAGCAGAAACTTCCTAGTTACACATTTGATAAAGTGTAGCATCAATCCGATTTGCATATTTGATGCATGGCTTTGCACATCCTGCATTGCCTGTAGCAGTCACAGAAGTTCCTTCGCTAGAAACCTTTAGTAGTTTAATCAGTGGTATGCTCTCATTCTCATTGAGTAGACAGTCTGTTAGAATCTTCACAATGTGACTTAGACCGTTATGGAAGTCAACAAAGATTCATGGGCATTGGTCTACTTAACTTTAAGGGGTAATAATGTTTTTACTATTCAGTATTACTTTAGAGGGGGAAAAAAAACCAAGTACCACTCTACTTGGGTCTTCAAGTTAGGGGTGTAAGCTAAATACTCTGGAATACACCTTTCTGTGGACTTTGTCTATTTAAACTTTATGTCCAGGGATGTCCATGAGCACTTTGAATAAAATGAGAGTTCTTCAACTGATGTGCTTTAATGCCTGTACTCTTTTAAATGACTATGAGAAATCTTATATTTTCATTTAGAATTCAATTCAATTTCAGACTTATCCAGCTTTTACAGTGGCAAAGTAGAGAATACAAAGGAAAAATGAAACTGGACTTTTGCCCTCATAGAGCTGATAATCTTAAGACAAATATGCAAGCAACTATATTATACAATGTGAAAGTTCAGTGAGAGATATAATAAAACACCTATCTTGGCTTAGAGGTAGAAAAGATCACTTCTGACTGGGAGAATTAGGGAAGGCTTCATAAAAGATGTAGTATTTTAGCTGGACTTTGAAAGATGAATAGTAATTGTATAAAGTCAGATAATTATTTGGCTTTAAATGGATCTTAGGAGATATCTAATCTAAGCCCATCTCATTTTATATAGGGATATTGAGATCCAGAAAGGTTGTCACAAAGCTAGTCACAAAGTCACAAAGCTAGTTATTTAATGGCAGAATTGGACTTAGACCCCAAGAATTTTGGTTCTTTATCTAATAGATTTGCTATAGCAGAATTAGTGTGGCATGCAGTTCAGAACTAAGGATGAAGAAGAATTGGTTTCAAATCCTGCCTCTTATCATTACTCAGTATATGGTCCTAGGAAAGAAATGCCTTAGAAAAATCCCTAGGTCTCATGTGCCAAGTCAATGGCAGGTTCATGTTGGTGAAGGGAGATTCCCATGCCAAGAAAGTCATAGATGTTTTGAGGCAGAACATTGTATTTGCTGCAGCTTCCAATAGAAGACTAGGAAAAGATCTCATGAAGGCTATTTCTATCATTATTACAAGAACGACTATTTTGTCTGAAATGAGAGGTCAGTTAATTCCAGGCAAATAATATAGCCAGATATTTTTCACTCAATTAACCATTTATTTGGCTATAATATAACTACTACTCCAAAGTATATTGAAGAATGCTGAGGACATTTGGGGGAATGTCAAAAACTCTGGTTTAACCTAGCTTAAATTTTGAACTCAATATAGCATTTCTTGATTTATCTCAAATGCATGTATAATTCCAGGGTAGTAGAAAGTATACCACTGAATGCTGCTTTTAAAATACTTTATATATTGTTCAGTAGATTTCTTCTTATGTGATTTTTCCAAAATCAGATATTTCCTCAAATATTTATTTTAATTATTTGCATACATCTGTTTTGGATAAATAGGGGTCAAATACATTAAATTCCATAAACTCATGAATATTTTAAGGGAGCTATGGTTATAATATTGATTCTCTGCTGTCAAGTTAGTACCATGATGGTTACTCCTTTTGAAGAATATATGTGTGTGTGTATATGTATGTATGTATGTATGTGTATGTATATATATGTGTGTGTGTGTGTGTGTGTGTGTGTGTGTGTGTGTGTGTGTGTGTATATATATATGGTAAAAATGCTATGAATGGGAAAAGCTAATTCTATACATTCTGGCTACTCCAGTCCAATCTCAAATAACATAAAATATCAACTCCATATATGCATGCATGCATTCATTCATTCATTCATTCAGGCAATCAATACCTATAATAAGCATTTACTATGTACCAGAGATACAAAGAAAGGCAAAATAGAATCAAAGTCTAATGTGAGATGCAAGATGCAAACAACTGTGTACAGACAGGCTATGTAAATGATAATTTGAAGACGAGTGACAAAAGGAAGGTAGTAGAGTTAAAGGGGCTCCAGAAAAGCTTCTGATGAAAGGTGGGATTTTAGTTGAGACTTGAGGGAAAATGGGGAAGAGCTTGGAGGAGGAGACAAGGAAGGAGAGAATGTGGAGCAACAACAATTAGCAATTTAAACAACTGACTTGAGAGTTATTTCTCCGATCGTGAAGTTTGGTGTAGGTATAAAAAAAGAGTGTTTATTTAAAATAGTTATTTACTGTGGGTGTGTGTGTAAAACTTTAGTTTGTCTTGTACATATTAGGTTCTCAAAAATGCTTATTTAATTGCATCTAACTGAATATAGAACATTTTTAAGTTAGGCATAAATATATAAAAAGTGATATCAGACAAGCAGTTGCTGTCCTGGGAGGTCCTCATAGATTATCCAAATTTCACATGTCACTGGGGAGGAAGGATCAGAAAAATGAACCGAGACCCATGTGTGCTTTAAAGTCCAGAAGTAGAAGAGGAAACTACGCAGGGGAGGAGAGAGTAGTTTTCTTTCATTTAAATTAGCACAAAAAGAAGGAATGAAATTTTATTTCACGTATGAAGGCAGTCATTTCTTGGGTTGCTCACTCAATGTTTTAGCAGAACAGCTGTTCTGTACAATGTGGCTTCCTGCAAGCAACATTTCTACTGCTCAGAGAATGGCAGTCTGCCAATGAGAGAGCCCAGACCAACCCCTAAACAACAACAACAAAAAAACCCAATCTTTTGTCAACGACTCTGATAATTTGTACAATTCAGGAAAGGGGGGAGTTGCATGGTCTTTGCAGATGTGCATTTATGATGCTATTTTTAAGCAGAACAGCATGAAAGAATAAATTCATACGAATCATACGTTGATCATTCATTTTAAGCATTTGGCTTCTGCTCCTGCTAAAATTTTATTCCTTGTAAAGAAAACAGAGTCAGCCTTAAACGAGGTAAGGTAGGATGTGACAAGATGAAATTCACCATTTTCAGCCCTGCCATACCCCTTGAAAAATGAAGAACTTTAGGAGTATTATCCTTCATAGCCCTGAGTAGGTAAGTGCCAGTTTGCTGATCCCCTCATGGTGGAACCCTTCAGCATTCTGAGGAAATAAACTCTTAATGAGTCTGGGTTTGGCTTGCTTTTGTGGCTGCCCATTCGCTGAAATTGAGCTTAAGTATTGAAAGAAATGCCAGAAACATGTTAATTCTCTATAGTTGAGAAACATGGGAGCTAGGCAGTTTTGCTGAAATAGTGTCAATTCAGAGAGTCATGGTTCCAGTTTGAGATCTGTCCTTGGGATCGTAACATCCAAAGCTACCACAGCTGAACCTTCTATTGAGGATCTCCTCTAATAGAAATAAGAAAGATAAACCTGAACTCTACATTAGTAACAGACTCTTGTGAGAAAGACTGTCAAATTTCATCTGTTGTCTTCTGTCTCAACCCATGTCTAATAGAATACAGCTCCCCTATTTCCTCATTTTGGCTCTGACTCTGATTGCCCATGTGACCTTGAACAAATTACTTACTTTCCCCATGCCTGAGCTTCCTAATCTGTATGTTGAGAGGCTTGGGTTAAATGTCTTTTAAGGTCTTTCTTAGATCTAAATCTATGATCCCTTGAGGTCACTTAATTTCCCTTGACCTCAGCTTCCTTGTCCGTACAATGAGAGGTTTGGAGTAGATGGTCTCTGAGCTGCCTTCCATCTCTAAATCTATGACCCACTAATCCTATAGTCATTATTCTCCCCAAATGTTAAATTTCCTCACTGACCCTATAAACTGTTAAACATATTTATTTATTCCCATTTTTGCCGTTACCTTAAGTTCTTTTAATAGACATCTTTACAGTATCACTTATATTCTTTGAGCACCAGTGATACGCTATAAACTTATCAGGGAAGAAGATTTAGCATTTGTGATCAAGGCACAACATTGAGTGGAGATAGGTCAGGGTTAGGATTTAGAGTTACTGTGAGGACTAGAGATAATTTAAAAATATCAGCACATAACAGATGATCACTATTAGATTGATGCCCATTGTCAAGGGCTGCCATGATAGTACTGAGGAGGAGGAGGAGGAGGAGGAGGAGAAGGAGGAGGAGGAATAAGAGGAGCATAATATACATTAATCTAGCACTTGACTGTTTGCAAAGCACTTTACAAATATTAACTTATTTTATTCTCACCACAATCCTGGGAAGTAAGTGCTGTCTTACCCTTATTTCATAGATAAGAGAACTGAGAAAGAAGATGACTTGTCCAGGAGTCACTTAGCTAGTATTTGAAGGCTAAATAACTTATTCTTTGGCTTTTAAATTGAATACTTCCCAATTTCAACAGGTATTTAAAATGTATCCAGTTGAATGAAGTTATAGGTATCATTAAGCTAGAAGCACTTTTGCCAAACTCAAAATAGTATTTAGTCATGTTTATGTTGACACTTCAAAAGCTCTAAAGTCTGTTCTGATGCTTTGGACTTGTAAAGTGCTAAAACAGATTAAGTCTCTCTGTACTGCTATAGGGATGCCATTGAAACATTTTAATTATCCCAAACTATTTTAAAATATTTCCTCATAAAAGGTGAACGGTTACAAATGTTCAGAGTAGGCTGACAAGATATGAAAAAAAAGTGTGGATAGGAAAAATAATTTTCAGTTAAAATTAGAAATATTCACATTTGTTTCTCATGTCAAAGGAATAAATCTTTTCTGTACAATGGGAGAAGTACCTTATTTTATGAAATATATGTTAACTGGAAAATTGTCTTTTTTGTGAAATACATTTTAAGTATATGAGGAAATATGGTAGATTAAAAGATTCCCTTAACAATGTTTTTTTTAAAAAAAACCTAATTCCTTTCTTAAGTAGTAGAACCCAGTATTATTTTGACTCTTAAGTCCAATATTCCACATACTACCATATGAAAACTGAGCACTACCTTTCGTTAAAATTGCATCAGCTCCAGCATGCATTTCTTCTATATGTATTACATCAGGTCCAGTTTTCCTTGCTGCTTTATCTTCTTCTTTGACATTTTCATTTGTCCTCTAAACTCGTTTTGCCCTTGGCTGTCCTATTTCTCTGTCTGACAAGGAGATCAAGTGTTTGCTGAATAAAATGATTTCTAGTCTCTTCTGGGCTCCTCATTGTGATGATCATTTTAACTTCTCTAAGAAGTAGCCATAATCAGAGCCAATGTCTTAATGTCTTTACTTTTATCTCCCATTTTTTTCAGTCAATATCTTTTTTTTTTTAAGGAAGAAGGGTTGAATCAATTATGATTGCATGCTTTCTCTTCTTATCCTTGTCCTTCCTTCTTGTTCAATGTTAACTTTGACCTTTGCTCTGACAGATCAATGATTTGACTGTATGTAGACAGCCAGTTGATTATAAAGGGCCTCCCATATAAGTAACTACTCATTTCTCTTTGGAGCCTCTATTTGGAGGGTATTTCAGTGAAGAGAGCTCACTACCTCATGAGGCATCCGATGCCCTTATTGGTGTAATGAAATGAGGGAGAGAATAATAAGCTTTTTTATGGTGCCTACTATGTGCCCACCCCGTGTACTTTTTAAGTATATGATAAGATCTCTTTAGGGTCTCATAACAACTCTAGGGGTAGATCCTATTATTATCCTCATTTGAGAGTCAAGAAAGCTAAAGCAAACAGGAGTTAAATGACTTGCCCAGGGTCACATAGTTAGTGAAGTATCTAGGGTCAGGTCTTCCTGACTCTGAGCCCAGAACTCTATCCCCACTATCCCATGAGCTTCATCTAGATGAGGGGTAGGGAACCTGTAGTCTCTAGGTCACACTTGGTCCTCTAGGTCCTCAAGTGCAGCCCTTTGACTGAATCCAAACTTCACAGAACAAATCCCCTTAATAAAAGGATTTGTTCTGTAAAATTTGGATTCAGGCCAAAGGCTGCACCAGAGGACCTAGAAGGTCACATGTGGCCTCGAGGCTGCAGGCTCCTCATCCCTGACCTAGACCAACAAAGAGTCACTAAACTTGAAGTCAGAGGACCTTGGGTTCAGATACCCAGCTTTATTAATATTTACCTCTGTGACCTTGAGCATGTTACCTCCCCTATATAGGTATCAGTTTTACCACCTATGAAATGAAAGGGTCGAACTTGATGATCTCAAAATGTTAGGTTCCTATTACTTCATTACGAAATTTTATATCCAAATACTGTTTCTGTTGCCTAGAAGATCAGTATGTGCAAAGTATACACAAGCATAAAAATGAAGTCAGATCATGTTCCCTACCCTCTCATGTCCAGTGGGAACATAGGCGTGAGCAGAAGATCCAGTGATTTTTACTAGACCCCGAAGCCATTTGGTAGTGAGGGGCAGACATTTAGACACACAGTCCTTGGTGCATGATGAAAGGGGGTCTCTCTGAGCCTTTGCCTCCGTTTCATTCTGCCACTTACTCATGTATGTTTGAGTATCAAATTGAATCCACTGAATCCTTCGTATCACCTTTAAGAGTAAAATGAGATGAAGTTATCGACTGTAATTGCCTTCTTCATGCAACTGTTAAATTTAATAATAATAACTTTTATGGAGGAGTTTTAAAGTTTACAAAGTGCTTTACAGATATTCTTTCATTTCATCCACAGAACAACCCTGAGAAGGAGGTGCTGTTATTTTTCTTTTGCATTGACTGATCATTTGTTGGACTAGTTTTATTTTTTAGTTTCAAAATTTATTTTATTTTTAATTTATGGAAGAAAACAAACTTTTCTAAAACAGTATAATAAAAAAAAGATGATGGAATATATTTTATAGATGACGAAACTGAGGCTGGAGGAACTTTAGGAGCTTTCCCAGGGTTATATAGCTAGTAAGTATCTGTGGCAGGATTTGAACTTAGGTCTTTTTGACTCCAGGCTTAGGAGTCATCCACTGTGCCACCAAGTTCTTCCATTTAGCTTATGCCGCTTTTGCTTTCCTTACAATACATATGTTCATATCAATGAGTTATGAAGCATTTATTAAGTGTCTGTTGCAAGTGGTACAACAGCAGAAGACAGTTCCTACTCTGGAGGTGCTCACAGTCTAATGGGGGAGATGGGGTGCCAACAGTTACTTACAGACAATCTCTATACAAGATAAATAGGAGATAATCAATAGAACAAAGACTCTAGAATTAAGGTGGGTTGAGAAAGGCTTCTTGTGGAAGGTGAAATTTTAGCTGGGACTTGAAAGAAGCCTAGAAGTAGAGATTAGGAGACAAAATATTCCATATGGCAGGTATTTTTTTTTTTTAGTATTTGATGACTACTTGCATCCAACATGTTACTAATTCTCCAAAACAAATGGGTATGAGCTATCTACTAATGTATTACAGTATTTGATCTAATATCTCTAGTGAACTATCTACTTTATTCGTCTCTTATTGTAGGTGACTTGAGCTAGTTAGCTTATAACTAATTCTGAATGTCTAATGATAAAGTAAACCATCTACTCAATCAATATGAGTTGGTTTGTGTAACGAAAAAGAAAATTCCAACGCACATTCACAAACTACAACACAACCTCAGCTAGCTTTCTTATAGTATGCCTACCTTTATTTGTGAGAAGAACTGAGAAAGATGATATGTTTGTCTAAAAATCAGCCATCACCATTGTAGTACTGCCATTGGAGTCAGAAGACTTGATTGACCCCTGGCTCTCTCACTTACTTCTAGTGTTATTTTTGCCTCTCCAATACTTCCAATACCTTTATCTCCCTCATATTATAATTATTTGTGTATTTCTTTTTCCTCCTATTTAATTGTAAATTCTGTGAGAGAAGAGGCTGTATTGTATCTCTCAATCTTCTTAGGAATTAATGCAGAGCCTTGTGCATAGCAGAAGCTCAATAAATATTTGTTGTTTATTATCAAATTGACACTTACACACTCTCCAATATCATTGGTACAAACTCATAAAGTGACTCACTCAGTGTCACATCGTCAATTAGTGATTGATAGAACTCATAATCTCCACATTGCCAGTTTAACATATTTTCCTGGGTTTTTTTCCTTTCTTTTATGTCAGCCCTTTTAGCTTGTTACTGTCTGATAGCTTTCCTTTCCACAGAATTGCAGTCTAAGGACTCGAATAGACCTTAGAGGCTGTATAGTGTAACCCATACTTAAATGCCAGTCTTTTTTTACAGCATATCTGACAAGTGGTCATATGGGCTTTGCTTAAGAATCTCCACTGAGGGGAGAGCCACTGTCACCCAAGGCAGCTTATTCCACATTCTCATAATTGTTAGGATTGGTTTTTCTTTCATCCAGCCTAAATTAACTACTTTTCAACTTATTCCCATTTCTCCTTATTCTTTTATCTGGTCCAAGCAGAGCAAATTAATCTTTCTTCTTCTTTTTGATTAGGCCAATGTGTCCTTTAAAGACAGTTGTCACCACCACCACCATCCTCTGACAACTATAATCTTTCTTCTCCAATCAAAGCATAACTAGAATTTTCAAATAATTTTAATTGACATGATCTTTAGGACCTTTTAGCATCTTGATCTCATTCTTCTGGCCATTTTCTAGTTCATCAAATCCTTCCTAAAATGTGTTACCTATATATAACCAGACACAGTCATTACTAAGTGTGGTCTGCTAAAGGAAGCCTATATGGTAGGATCTCTTTTATAATGCAAATTAAATCATTAAATCTCTTCATTTAGGTAGAATCACCATTTTCCATTTTTCCTTGTGTCTGTGTCCACCAAAATGGACATAAAATGAACTTGTTTGAAATTTCTAAGATTTTAGTTCGACCTGTGATTATTCTTTGCAATGTTCATTCTCTGTTTTTAATCTACATTTACTTTGCTTTATGATTAAGCCTTGTTCTTTATCATGACTGTATCTTTAAGCTGCCATACTTCATGGAGGTGTTCAAAGAGCTGGCCAAATGATGTTGGCTCTGTGCACAGAACAGAAGTCAGTGAAATGAATAACAAACCTGTGGGCAAGACTTCCCATAGATCTTGCAACATTTCACTTTGGCATCTACTCAACAGGTGACACACAACATGGTAGACCTGATGTGTGACAGACCTTTTAGGCCTAATGGATTTTTTTTAAAAGACATTTTCTTTCTTCCCAAATCAGTTGCTGAAAAGACTGGCTGACATTGGCAGGAAACTTAAATCTTACATAATTCACATTTTCTTCTCCATTGATTGTGTGCTGTGGCCTTGTCCATGTTAATTTTAGAAAACTCATTTGAAGAGATGCAGAACTAATACAAATTTGGCTCTTTTAATATTAGAAAATTATGACAAAAACCTAGGCCAATCGGATTAATTAAATAATCAATTATTTCAGATTTTTATTTTTAAATTAATCAACTATAAGGATTTCTTGAGATTTGTTTATTTTCTTTTCTGCTTGCCAAACCACCAGTTTGGTTCCATCAATTATGTATTGTAAAACGTTAATATACTTCTTAAATTTCACCTACAGACTAGGAGCATAAAAGGATATAAATTGGCTTCATTTAAATAGACTCTTAAAAAATGAACTGCCCTTAACACGGCTATAGACATAGCAAATTGGAAATCATTGAGGAGAAAACACCTGATTATAAAGTATATCTAACTACATTATGTGTCCGTTTGGGAGATATAGAAGCATCTGATTCAGTTCTACAATAGCTAAGGAGACAGGAGCTTCTGCATGGAAGTCGCCTTCATTTGAGGCTGCTAATGATTTCATTTTAATGCCACCGTTTAGTTTCATACTGATCATTTATACTGACAAAAAGAAAGAAAAGAAAACAAGGAACCTGTCATCAATCATTCATTTAATCAAGTAGCAAAAGTAGATAAATAAACATACTGAGTTAATTATTCTTCTGTATGTAATGATTGACAATAATGTTAATTTATTCCTATTTTTAACCCTTTGATAAATAGTATAGTTGGAATTAATAGACCCTGAGAGTTGTCCTGTGACTACAAATAGCTACCTTTCATTTCCTGAAGCATCTCAGTTGCCCACTTGTCAGACTTCCATTTTTCATTTACTTAAAATTAATGGGTTGTCGTGGCCAAAGATTTCATTTCTAAGTAGCCAGACTACTACTTATGAGCCTCTCTCCACTTGGGTAGATCTGTTATTAAAAGGTAGACTGGCTGAACCTCAAGCTTCTCCAGCATGCTGAATGCTGTAAGAACTGATTCTCTTTTGGCAAAGCCTTTGAGGCCCCATGCTTATTGCCATTCCATGATAAGGCTTTGAAGTTGAACTTTATGGAAGATAGCTAATGGGTAACATAAAACAAGACAATATCAGTGTGATGTACAGAGAACAAGAGGATGTATACAGGATAGACTTTTGATGATGAATTATAGGAATAGATAAATGTCTCAAATAACAGAACATAGAAAGGTTGAAATACATATCACTCAAGGAAATTCTCACTATTGCTCTGATCCCAGAACTGTTGGAGTTGTAGAATATTACATTTGATGCTATACTGATAAGGAATACAGTTGTCTATGTCTGAAGGAATTATTGAAATATATGTCAAAAGCTAGACTATCAAAGAAAGTAGGAATATATCATAAGAAGTGGGAAATTCTTCTATTTGATTATTTACATCATGCCATCATCCAATTTGATTAGAAATAGATATTCCTAACATATAACAGGTAAGCTCCTTGAGAGCAGGGACAAGTTCTTTTTTTGTCTTTATTCCTAGCATCAAGCTCATTTCCAGGAATATCATTGGCAGATGATAAATGCTTTTTAAAAATTGAATTATTTAGTGCTAGATAGAAATACTGTTAAGAGGACTTACTGTTCAATAGATCTCTGACTATGATGATATAAAAAAATTATTTCCACTGATGTACATCAGAATTCTTCTATGCTTCAGTGGGGGATTTCTTAAGTTTCTATAGTAAAAAAAAAAATGTCAGCAGCACCTGGTGGGCCAGCCTTATGGTGATGAACCTTTCTGAACTTAGTGAGTGAGATGGTTCTGAGATGATTTATGCCAGACTAGTCCTTAACTTCTTGCTAGCATGATTGAACTTATCAGAACTCACTTTCTGCTGGCTTATGCTTTGAGGATTTGGGATCCATTCCATAACATGAGGAGTTATTAAAGTGGAACTTTATGGGAAGCAAAGTGATCTCAGACAAAGGAAACTGTGCTGAGAAGTGAACCTTTGTAAATGCTGGAAAAAAAGCCACACTCAGGCTGTTTGCATTGGTCTACAGGTTTCTGGACAGACTATTTTCTGATAGCTATCCTGTTGTATTTGAATTTTTACCGAGTATTTCAGAAATAAATGAATTCATCAGATGATAGAATCAGATTTGGAGGAAATTTTCACTGGAATCTTTGTAATATTCATCTGGTTCCAAATTTCCTATGAACAGATCAGAAAACAACATAAATGGATAGAATGGAGATGCAAATGTGAATTTAATGTTTTTCAAATTTATGCCTGAGAGACAACATGGTAGAATGGTAGTACTAGACTTGGAGTTAAGAGAATTTGAGTTCTAGGCCTACCAGTTACTAATTACAAGAAAGGAAGCAGTGGGCTGAATAAGAATTTAAATAGCACCTATTCATGGCAGGCTCTGTACTAAGCACTTCATAAATGGCATCTCTTTTGATTCTCAAAACAACCCTGCAAGATAGCTACTATCATTATCCCCATTTTACAGATGGAGGAAACAGGCAAACAGGGTTAAGTGACTTGTCCAGAGTCACACAGCTAGTAAGTGTCTGAGGCCGCATTTGAATACAGGTCTTCCTGACTCCAGGCCCAGCACGACTAGCCACTGTGCCACTGAGTTTCCTCAGTTTCTTGCAAGGCAAATCAGTCTCTCCTAGCCTCATTTTCGTCATCAGTAAAATAGAGAATATAGTTACTGCCACCTAGCTCATGTATCATTTGTTTCAGAAGTGGTTGTGGTAAAAGTTCTTTTTAACCATTAGTTATGATAAGTATAAGTTATTATTGTTATATGTGATGTATCTTAAAAAATTATATCTAGAAAAACATAGCTGGTTTTATTTTGTGGCAAAAATCATATTATAAATGTTTCAGTTGGCTCATTCAAAGGATCCTCAAGATCTTTAATTGTTAATTTAATTGCTAATTTAACATTTAAAAAAACTCACAGTTATCTTTTCCTGCCTTTTCTTGTATCATCAGTTCCACTCTGGTTAAAAATCAGAGTTGGATGGTAGTGTAACAGTGAAGTAAATTGAGGCACAGGTCAAAAAATATCTGAACTCGAGTTGCCAACTTATTGATATATCCTGTCTTCGTTCCAAGAGATCATTTTATTAAATCTCTAGCATTCCATTTCATACTTGTCATTCATACATGTGAATGGCAAGTTTCAGTAAATTTCAAAGCTCTATCAGGGTCACCAGATTTTGTTATTCAGTTCCTGCATGCTCACATCTGCCAGTGCAACCACCTTTCTGCATAATATTCAACCTAAACTATGGGTTTTCTTATGACCACTAGAAAAGACTTTTTTTCCCCTATAATTCTGATGCCTCCTATCTATTGGAGCAGACTTGGTATCTATCTTAAAATGCCTAAGGATGGACGTAGGATACACTACAGAAATCTTAAGATATAAGCTAGCCAAAACCATATAATTAAAATAATTTACTTAGCAAAGTGATTGTTGTCTATTGGCAATGAAAATAGAATTGTGGAAAACATCTCTGATATTCAGTACAGTATGCAAATACTCTTATAAATTCAAACTAATACATGTTAAACTTATATTACCTTTTTAGCGGCCCCTAAGATTCATCTTTATCTTAATGCCTCTGCTGAGGAACAACTTCTTTCCTCCCTCCATCCAACCCTTTTTGTTGCTGTTCCCTCTTTTCTTAGGCTCTCCCTATCTCCGCTTCTTATCCTAGTGGCTGGCATTAATTAAGCCAGAGCATGAATGAAATAGTTGCAAGTCACAGTTTGCCTTTGTTTGGTTTGCTGAATTCATGCGATTTCTGTTTCGTTCTTGTCCACTTTTTTATTCTTTCTTCCCACTCCCCTAAAAATCTGCAAAAATAAGATTATATATGATGAAGATTTGCTATGCAATCTGTGAACATGCGATAAATGTTTAATCATGCTGCTGCTGATGAGAAACCGACGCTGTGATGCTTTTATTTAGCCCTTCCTGGAAGAACCCTTCAGAGTTTACCCATGACTTATGTGTGGGAGGGAAAATGAGGCTTGCCAGATTTGAATAAGTGAACACTTGAGCATCTGAATGGTTAGTGAAGGAGCGCAGATTGGGAAGCTGAGATTGATCTTTCTGAAATACTGCTTTGTATATGGCATTTGCTTTCATTCATTCCTTCTGCAGACATTTATTAAGTACCTACTATGTGCAGAGAACTGGAGGAGATAGGAGGGTTTTGTTAAGACACAGACCCTTATCCTGTGGATCTCCCATTCTCAGGATGATAAGACACAAAAACATATTATAAAAGCAGTAATGCATGATTGTGCTTGTGGGAGATCTGAAACACTGTTTCTTGTTATCTGCCTTCCCTTTACTTACGTTGTAGTAGAGGTAGCATTTCAATTGGGCTTTAAAGGATAAGTGATAATTCAGAAACGGGAGAGAGAGGGAGGAGAGGAAAGGGAGAGAGAGAGAGAGAGAGAGAGAGAGAGAGAGAGAGAGACAGGGAGAGGGGGAGAGAGAGGGAGAGGAGGTAGGGAGAGGGAAAGACAGAGAGAGAGAGGGAGAGGAGGGAGGAAAAGGGAGAGGGAGAGAGAGAGAGAGAGAGAGAGAGAGAGAGAGAGAGAGAGAGAGAGGGAGAGAAGGTAGGGAAAGGGAGAGACAGAGAGAGAGAGAGGAAGCTTTAGTTAAAGGGAACAGTAAATAGCCAGGAGAGCTTGGGGTTGAGAGAATCATCCAGTTTGGACAAAGTGCATAAAGGGGACTAAGAGAAATTAATAATACTAACTGCTCACAAAATGTTTTACATACATTGTCTCATATTTTCTTTACAACATCCCTGGGAGGTAGTTGCTACTATTATCCCCATTGTACAGATGAGAAAATTAGGTCTAGGGAAGGTTAGTTGACTTGCCCACCAGATGCACAGCTAGTTACTGTCTGAGACTGGATTTGACCCCAGATCTTTCTGACTCTGTGTCCATTTCTCTTGCTCACTACTTTATGTGGCCTCCCAAAGTAGAAAAGCACTAGATGTAATTATCAAGAACCCTAGCATAACCCAGGATGACCTGCTAGCACAGGTTCTTTTATCTGCTTTGCAAAAGGAAAGACAGTTTTAAAGAGGTTAATGATCTTTCTTTTATAAAGAAGTGAGTATCCAAGAAAGACACATAAGTAGAAAATACAAGCAGAAAAATTAGTACAAAGACCAACAGACAGGGCTCCAACTGTCTGAGGAAAGCAATATTACCATACACTTAACATACATCACTGGACAGAGGGAGCAGAGAAAACATGTGGTAGTTGGGGGGCTCTGAACATATGGTTAGTCAGAGTCTCAACCTGGAAATCAAGAGATCTTTCTCATGAGCGAGCCCCCAAAGCAAAATGCCAGCCTCCCAGAATATATAACAAAGACTCTGCATCTGATTGGCTAAGTGCCGAGGAGCTTGGAAATCCTCCAGATTTACATGACATTGCTTGTGTATTTAAGAGCTAGAATGGCAGAAAAAGCAGAGGTTCAGTAACAGTGGCCCAGGATTTAAACCTTAATTCTGACATTTAACAAAATTATTACCTCTTAATACTTCTTAATAAAATAAATATTAATACTAATATATACATATATTACATATAAAATAAATAAGAATAAAAGTATTACCTTAACTTACCTGGGACTCAATTTCTTCATCTGTAAAAAGAAAGAATTCTGAGGTCTCTTTCAGCTCTACAACTATAATACTGTAGGATTAGAGTGGAAAGACAGGTGGATATCTAAAGTGTGACATACTTTAAGGGTAAGACAGTGATGATGGGATTCAACAAGGAACATAATTTTTGCTTTTTTTTTTGGACAGCAATTGGGGTTAAGGGCCTTGTCCAGGGTCACATGCCTTAAATTTACCTTTTTTTCCCCCTGGCAGGGGCAATTGGGATTAAGTGATTTGCCCACGGTGACAAGGCTAGTAAGTATTGAGTGTCGGAGGTCAAATTTGAACTCAGGTCCACCTGACTCCACATACCAGTTAATGCCAGAAAACTTTATTCTCTTTATCAAATATATATTTATTTTGTAGTATGTCAGGATGTATTTGTTCAAATGGAGGCTGAAAGACACCAGTCCATAATACACAAGGGGAGTGATTTTCAAACATCTCATTCCAGGCACAGTTTGGACCACTTGTGTGGCACCCAGCATATATTGCCTTATGTTGTAGATATTTATATGTGAATTGTATCTTCCTCTTAGACTGGGAACTCCAGAAGGACAAAGAACATTGGCTTATATTAAATTTCCTATAAGACACACACAGACACACACACACACACGTGCAGATTTGATCTACCTGAGGGACAATAACAATTTTTTTAAAAAAGCATATACAGTGAAAATTTATCCAAATTGACTAGAATTTACAAAGAAATATGAGCTATAATCATTCCACTTATAAGGTTACTGGGCTAACTAAATCTTTCATTTCTATTCAATAATGTTTGTTCAAAGTAGAAATTTCCATAGTGTAAATGAAAAGAAAATAGCTTATTTTCCCCTTATCTACATAGTTCTGGAAGAACAATTATCTTTATTTTTTTAATAAAATCTTTAGAAGCTTTAACCTAATAGACTCTATAGCATGTATGTTAAAGTCCACCCTAGAACTGAAAGTGGAAAGAGAAAAAAAGCAACAGAGGTAGTCTAACTTTCTTTCCTTTCTCCTATTTCCTCACTTTCCACTGTCACTGTTCCCCTTAGTCCCCACTGAAAGAGAACACAGTGGAGGGCATTCGAAAGGGTCTCTAATTGCTAAAAAATGAATGGAATGAAATTATAGCATTCCAAAGGTGAATGTCATTCCTGCATATTCTGTTTCACCTCAACCCTCACTGTGCACCTTATACCTATACCCTGAATCTCTAGTTGAAGCCTTTGAGACAAAAGGCATTACTGATTTGTCTCCCATTCAGTTCATAGTCCATAAAAAAATATTCCATTCTGTATTCCTAGTTTTCTACTAGCTGTTCTAGGAAATAAGGAAGTAAATGGGAGAGCTCCACCCTTGAGGAGTGTAAATTCCAGTTGGGAGGTTCAGATGCAGGAGATAATTAGAAAATAATTATGAGAAAAGAGATAAACAGGCCCAAGAACATTCATTTTGTAACACTTATTTCAAAATAAGCATCTAGGATCATCCAAAAAATAGTTTTGTCTCTGCATCATGGATAGTCTTAGAAGAATGAACTTGTCTTTTTATCCAATTTGCACTATTACCCCAAGTTCCCCTCTCTCCTCCCTTTCTTCCTTCTTCCCCTTATTTCTCCCTTCCCATCTTTCTCACACAGTAGCATTTTTCTTCTGAGTCATGTTGTTACATTCTGCTTCAAAGGAATTGTTCATCTATTATCCGTTCATCTCCTTTTGGAAGTTTGAGATCAGTCTATTGAAATTTTGGGGTATTACAATATCCACAATTTGTAGCTAGAGGGTAGGGAATCATCTAATGCAGTGGAGAATTACAGTATTTTGAGCATTTATTTAGTTTTTTTAGATTTCCTGATATGAAGACTGACCCTTGTTCTAGCTCTTCTTAGCTACAAAGTCTGCTTAATGTTTTTTCTTCTGCTTTAGCTCTTATGTACTCTGCCTACCCTATCTATCTATCTATCTATCTATCTATCTATCTATCTATCTATCTGTCTGTCCATCATCTATCTATCTATCTGTCTGTCCATCATCTATCTATCTATCCATCCATCCATCTATCTGTCTGTCTATCATCTATCTGTCTGTCTGTCTGTCTATCTATCCATCCATTTATCTATCTATCTATCTATCCATCATCTATCTGTCTGTCTGTCTATCTATCTATCTATCTATCTATCTATCTATCTATCTATCTATCTATCTATCTGTGTGTCTATATGTAGATAGAGATAGAAACAGGCATATTTTAACTTAAAGAAATGAAGAGCTCATATGAGATCAATTGAAATACAATTCATTTATCTATCACTTTAAGCCAAGAGCAAAACTAGACAATATTTTACGGTCACCTACAGTCAATGTCTCACCAAATGTGCTCTGGAACTACTCTAACATGTACTAAAAGAGAAAGGGCTTATTCAGAGGGCTTTCAAAATTCTTCTGATTTGATTCTCAAGATAACCCTGTGAACTAAGATTAATTTGACGTTCACCATTTCAGAGATGAGGAAACTGTAGCCCAAAGATTGGGAGGCAATTTGTTTAAGTTAGTGGCAGATCCAGGACTAAAACAAACCAATGAACCAACAAACCAAGTCTTATGTGTTTTGTTTTGTTTTGTTTTTCCATTTAGGCCTCATTGTTGGCATTTGGAGATTCAGCCACCAACTTACTGACCTTAAATACTTAACTGCAACTTGCCTTCATTTCTTGTAAACTAGCAATAGTTTTCACCTTTGCCCTCAGTTATTAAAATAGCTAAGCAGATAAGACCCAAAGAATGTTTCTTAAGGGCTGTGGAGGGATAAAGATGAGGCCTGTATAAATGTAAGATTAATCGTGTATCTTTGTAATGAAATTGTTGTTGTGGTTCAGTTGTTTCAGTCTCTTTGTGATCCCATTTGTGGTTTCCTTGGCTGGAGGGGTTTGCCACTTCTTTCTCCACCTCATTTTACAGATGGGGAAACTGAAGTCGACTGGGTTAAGTGACTTGCCCAGGGTCACTCAACTAGTAAGTGTCTGAGGCCACATCTGAACTCACAAAGAGGAGTCTTCCTCATTCCAGACTTGGCTTATCTATCCACTGTGCCACCTATAATGAAATTAGGCCCCTTGGTGATTGTTGTCTGCTTCTAAGAATGATAAAAATAAAGTTTTGTTATTAAAAGTTGATTGCACTAATGAAACTAAAGTATTTGAGTAGTAATCTGGGTTAGTGACGTTTCCAGTAGAATTTTGGGGGAAAAAAGTATGTCGTTCACCAAAATGCTTTTTTGTTGTTCGCTTTTTCTAAAGAACACAATGTGAAAAGAGAACCTAGCATTGTATTATCCAGCTACCTCCATACGCATAGTAGACACTTGATAAATTCACATGCTGAATAATAGGTGACAGTTAATATCATTATGTGAAAATGTATAGTACTTGGGGATAGAAATCTCTGTATTTATTCAAGCATGCCAGCAAGTAAGCATGAGACTATCTCCCCTGCAGAGCATGGGTGGTATAGCCTGAATGAAGTCAAAGGACGTTTGAGCACAGGAAAATCACAGAATGAGCATCAGGCTTACAGAGATGGTGTTCATTTTTTTTTCTATGACAAACCTACCTTTCTATATAAATAAAGCACGGTGGCTTGTTATTTTACATAGAAATTCCTCGAACCTTGATTCTGATGTATTTTTTTGTATCTGTAAGATGCCAGGATAGTGTAGTGTGAACCTATTGTCACTGCTCTTGGGCTGTTCTCCTTCTGTATTGTTACACTCTAATTCCTAAACATTTTAATGCTACTTCTTCTTGGCATTTTAGTGGGCAAGCTTATGTACTCAAGGCATCACCTAAGTACCAGCAACACATTCTTGACTGAATAATGATGTATGTGGAATGTTACTTTTTTTTTGCTTTATAAATGGATAGCAATTTACACAGCTGTGGATGTGGGATGTTTCAATCCCAGACCATGTTGTAAGAAAAATTGAATGACAGTGAGCAAAACAGCAGTAATTATAAAACTAATTACTAAATGCTGATGATGCCCATAGGCTTTGCATAACTAAAATTAGAAAAGGAAATTGCTTTCGGCTTCACAGAGGAAACATGCTAGTTATTTTACTGTTTCAGTCAAAATGGAGGGAATATATAAAGTTCAATCAGAAAAATACACATATATACATACATCTCTCTGTATTTGCATAGACATATTTTTCTGTGCTGAAATGTTATTCATTCAGTATCTTACAATTTTATTTTTAGAACTTTATGCATAAGTATTTATGTAGAGATATGTGTAGTAATATATTTGAATGCAGCATGTATATGTGCTCTTACCCTCTTTGCATAAGGTTTTAGAAGCACATGGAGATGCATATCTATATTGTGTATCTGTATATATGCTCAGTTTCTTTATAATACATTGGGCCAAGGAACACGTAGTATAAATACCTAGGCTTACATGGAGAGAGAATACAGCTTTGTGGATTCCTTGCACATTTCTCAAAATGAAATATCAAAAGAATTAGAACATTGATCAGCTCATAAAATGAAGCACCATGTTGTACCAAGGTATATGATGTATAAATCAGAGAAGTCCATAAGACAAACCTTTGTCCAGGCTCAGCTTGGCATTAAAAAAGATGTGACTCTAATTCATATCAAATTATAGAGATCTTAGGTGGGCTACCTGAAGGACCCAGAATAGTAAATGTAAGAACACCACTGCATAGTATCCAAATGGGAATGCGGAAATAATGAATTGAGACTAGGTGTGTACAAATGGTAAATGATTTAATGGCTTTAAAATGTAATCTTAAAAAAATGGAGAATGTTTCCTAATGCCTTACAGTGTTATGGCCCATACTGTTTAATCTCCTTTTCACAAAAACCCATACACACAAACTTACAAACAAATACCTGAAGTGGTCATCTTTTGAACATGTTTTCTCTTGTAATGGATAAGTTTTAAACTAAGGAGATCAGACATTAGTAGAATTAATCCTTATAAATACAGAGTAAGAAACTAATACTATACATTTTAAAAGTACAGGAGTCCAAATGACCTCCAATATATTAAGTTTTATTTAATTTTCAGCTGCATGTTATTTTGAAAGCCTTAAGAAATTAAAATGACAAAAGATTATACTATCTGTAGACATATATTACTGAAATTAAACCTAAGTATAATTGAATCATGGCTGTAATGAAATTCTTCTTGTAACTTTTACCTAGTGGGGCAGTGTGATGAGTTAGTTCTTCCCATTTGTGTTAGTGAAGTTAGTAATTAGTTCTTTTACAGAGGCAAATGGTCTAATAATGGAGGAATAAATCACAGAACGACACAGAAAATGAATATGGAAAGTCTTGCTTCATGTGTAATGTCTGGTAATTTAGTCAGCTGTAACTAATACATACACAACTATGGGTAAAATGTGGAAACTTTGTGGAAGGGAAGGAGTGAAAATTGTTACAAATCAGGGTTGCTCATGAGATGTCCTTGACATGCCAGTCATTAAAGTGAATTCATGGCCAGGAACTGAAGGGGATTGGGATAGGCCAAAGGGAAATATGAAGGGGGCCTAAAATTAATTGTCTACACTTCACCTCATTTCTGCTCCCTTTAGTTGTGATTTTCAAGGGAATATGTACTGATAGAACTCTTGCTGTATTTACTACTGGCTGATATTTGTCTAATGAGTGGCCCAGTGAATTGGCCTAGATTTTGAGTTAAGAAGATGAGTTCAAATCCTTCTTCAGATGTAAGTCACTTACCCTCTCTCTTCCTCACCTTTCTCATTTGGAAAATGAGCAAGTTGGATTCATTGGATGTTTTGAGGTTTCTTTCAGATCCAATTTCAGATCCAAGTCTATGATCCTAAGGACCTAAGGGAAACATAAGGGCTTCTAGGCAGCATAGTGAATAGAGGGCCAGGCCTGAAGTCAGGAAGATCTCACTTCAAATCCAGCTTCAGACTTTTACTAGTAGCCGTGTGACCCTGGGCAAGTCACTTAACCCTATTTGCCTCAGTTTTCTCATCTGTAACATGAGCTAGAGAAGAAAATAGCAAACCATGTCAATTTCTTTGCCAAGAAAATCCCGGATGAGGTCACAGAAAGTCAAATGTGACTGGCAACAACAAAAAAGAGGACAGAAGAATAATAAAAATGAAAAATGGGACAAGAGAATGATTACTTTAAGCCTGGTCAATAAAGATTTCTCAGCTAAACTAAAAGTTTTTTAAAGGAATGATATTTTTAGACTCTTTTTTTTGGAGGGGAAAAGGCAAGGCAGTTAGGGTTAAGTGACTTGCCCAAAGTCACATAGCTGGTAACTGTGTTGAGTGTCTGAGGTCTGATTTGAACTCAGGTCCTATTGACTCCTGGGCCAGTGCTCTATTCACTGTACCACCTAGCTGCCCCCATGTAGACTTTCTAAAAACCAGCTATACCATATTCTTTGAGGCAGTTTAACTTATTAAGAAACCAAGTGGTCATCGTGTATAAGATCATTTACATTGAACTTTGTTCACTAAGATTATTTTCTATGCATTTTCTGCCATGTTTCATCTTGGTAATCTCCATCTCTCGAGTGCAAAAAAGAAACAATTTATTTTCAACACTTGAGGGATATGAAGCATCTGACTGCTGTCATAACCTATTGTTTTTTAACATAAACATAATGGCTGCATTTGCCTTGAGATATTTGCCCATTACTGAGTGAATCTGAGCCAGTGTACCAAAGTGTCACTTTGTGCTCTCCAGCATCAAAATTGAGCTCCATAACAGAGAAAATATGTCTTCCTTATCAAGAATTTACCTCTTCATATTTAGAAAGAGATTTCTTTATTTCTTAATTGCATTAAGTAGAACAATAAGGAAGAGTTAGGGAACCCTGTGAGCAAATATGTTGCTTTTAGCTAATGTAGCCAACTTAGAATTCTTTAGGGTTAGTTAAGGAAACTTACCTTTATTTATCAAGAGAGGGTTTGTTGTTTAATGAATGAGAAAGCCTACCAAATAGCTCATATGAGATCAGTGAAGAGAATTTCCTTTACATTAATTACAAAATTTAATCCTCCATGTAATTGTTTCTTATTGTTTTCTGATCTAGAACCATGAAAATGAGACATGAAATAATGTGGTAATCTTAATGTATTGCTGTAATTTTGTGTGTGTGTTGTTAATGTAAATAAATACATATAGAAACACATAAGGCAGCATGGTGTAATTAATTGAGGGAGTCATTGGAATAAGAAAGATCTGGATTCAAGTGTTGCCTGTGAGATGCTGGCTATATGATAGGATCAAAGATTTAGAATTCAGAAGGACCTTGTAGAGGTTATCTAGAAAAGAAAACAAAACCTCCCTTTGCAAATCAGGAGATGGAGGCCAAGAAAGTTGTGATGACTTAGCTAAGGCAGTAGGAAGCAGAGCCAGGAGTTTGGACCCAGCTCCTTAGACTTCAAATCCAGTGACCTTTTTACTATAATATTCTTTTCCCCAAGTGATTTCAGTTCCCTGGTGCTTAGAAAATGTGCTAAGACTGCCAGTCTACATCCATGAGGGAAATTTCCATGTTGGCAATTCTCCATGCTGAAATAATCACAAGTCCAGAACAAAAAAAGCACAGAATCAGTCTAGTTTAAATCCTTGGCCTTTCTTTCATTAGATCATAAATTTAGAGCTGGAAGGGACCTTTAAGATGATCTAACCCCATCTTTTAATTGTACAGATGAAAGAACTGAACTGCAGAGAGGTGAGTTGACTTTCCCAGGGGTCACAAAGGTAATAAGTAGCAGTTCTGAGAGCTGGACATAGGTCTTCTGACTCCAGATGCAATTCTTTTCCCACCTGTTTCACTGATTACAGAAATCAAATTCATAAAAAAAAAATTGTGGGATCTAATATCTGAAGGCACCTTTGAGATCATCTACCAAGAAAACCCTCATATGACAGAGGAGAAATCCAAGGCATCAAGAGATCAAGTGACTTGTATATGGTCACATAGGTAGGAAGTGACTGAAGTAGGATTTGGACACTGGCCCTTTGATATTAACTCCAGTGTTATTTTCATTATATCTACTTTCTGATTAAACTAGAAAATAATTTCTATTGAAATTATTGGATTGTATGAGTTTCTGTGACTGAAAAAAAAATCATTGCCCGATAGCCAACTGTATGGTGATGAACCTCCCAAATTTTGTTTTGTTTTGTTGCCTTTGGGGAATATTTACAACACCTCCCAATTAATTGCCATTTGGGAATGCAATTGATGAGCTTCCTTCCCTACCAGATCATTAATGAAGATGTTAAATAAATTAGAGCACAAGACTAACCTCTGTAGTATTCCCTTGGACAACCAGCACGTTATAATTTATTATTATTCTTTGTTTCTATATCCTATCCAACAAAGTGTTTTTCATTAAGAATGTTCCGGTTTGCTTTTCAGGATTTCATGACATGGGATTCTGTCTCAAGTGTTTGTCCAAATGCATCATGTCTAAGAAACTCCCTCTATGGCTTTCTGAAAATTTAGGAGATTGATTTAGTGATCCATCCTATGATTTCAGAAACATGTTTGCATTCAGGGCAATGCAAACCCAATGCTTTTGTGAATTTAATATGTGAGATGTTATCACCGCATGATAAATTTAGCTGATTTCTCCCTGTTTTGCAGTATTGGCACAAGGGAGTGCATCAAAGATGTTGAACACAAATAAGCGATGTGTAGCGGCCTTAGAAGAGTGAGAGCTTCTATTTCTGCCTGACAATATTGGGTCCACTTTCTCTATGATCAGAATATTACAAAGCAAGTAAAGAATAATTTATATCAGAGGTTCTGTGACGGAATGAAATGGAGCTCTTTTGAAGTATGATCTCTGAAAGCACAGCATGAAGCTCAAATAAAGTGAAGGACATTCGCTATTACAAGTAATGTCCTTAATAATCTTGTTAGTCTAGTCTCCCTCTGTACTAGACAAATGGAACATTATTGGCTTATGGGCTGTAGTAAATAATTTAGTTTCCAATATTCAGGCTGCTTTGACAGTAAATTAAAATGACATGAAAGGGGCTTGTTGAATAAAGAAAGTATCCAATCAAATTTAATTGGCATGACTAAGGCAGTAGAAATATGTTTTATAATTAAACCATGTTGTCTTGGAGCTTTATAAGCATGTATGAATCAAAATGTCAAAAATTATTCTTTGATACTGTGCATTTAAAACTTTGCATGGTGAATAGTTTCCTTAAACAAGGTTCTAGACATGCATATTTATGCAACATGAAAATAGTTTCATGTTTTAAATAATAAGTGATAAACTTACTTCTCCATTTGTCTGCCATAGCAGTTAGCAACTTCTGTGACAAAACACTTCAGGGCCTTTTCAAGAGATTTTTTTTTCAAATGCATCTATTCTTGATGATATAGTTGACAGTGATTGTGTCTGGCCATCCTGTTGTCTTCAAGTGTTCTTTTAACCACCATTTTTATGAATGAATGAACTCCACATTCACCTAACATATTGAAATGGAGAGAGGGGAAAATAAGCATTCTTGTTTTTTTCCTTTTCTTTCTTTTTTTTTTTGGTGTAGAGGTGAAGTGATTTAGAATAAGAGAATCATAAAATAACAGAGGAAACACAGACATCTGAAGTCATATAATCCAACTATATTATTTTTTAGATAGGAAACTGACTTCCAGACTGGTTAAGTGACTTGTTTAGCATCACTCAGGTAGTGAGCATCAGATGTCAAATTTGAATACAGGGCCTCTGACTCAGGAGTCAGTGTCCTTCCTATTATACCATACTGATTTCTTTCATTTCTTTCCTTCCCGAATCCAAGATTCATTAAATGGTATTATTCAAAAGCAAACCTGGCCAAAGATTTTCACAATGAAGGGAGGAGACTTTTGGAATCTATTGTATGACCACCTGTCTTCTTTTTCTCCCAAAAGTAGAGTACAAGTGTAAGTGCCCATTTGTAATAAAATTCCTAATGATGGTTCTTTCCACAATTCAGGTGGAAAATATGTGGTGGTGTCTGCGTCTGCAGAGATTGCTTATAAAAACAGAAATGAGCTTAGTGAATCATTTGTCATTCTTAGCCTTTTCAGGAGCCCTAGCTGAAGTAAGCTAAGGATTTGGAAAGGTAAGCAAAGAAAGGAGACACATTCTGATGCATCAAAGCTATTTAAAATATTTAGGCCACATGACTCTTCTTTCAGGAATTTAGGTTTGAAAATATTCTGTGTCTTTTGATGTTCATCTAAATTCAGTGCAATAAACATTTATTGAATGCCTACTACATGCAAAGAACAGTACTAGTTACCGGAAAGCCAGATAAATTATGAGACAATCTCTCCCCTTAAGGATCTTATCATCAAAAGCGAGTCATCCTCAAATTATGATAATAAAAATTAGAAAATAATGCTATAGGAGAGGTCATACAGAGAGTTTCAAGGATAAAGAGATTTGGAGAAATGGTGGAGGTACGGGTGGGCGGTTCACGGATGAAGGTAGTGTCTGAAATGCACCTTGAACACTTAGAGGGCAGAGGTGAGTATTCTAGGCATTTTGGTGATGTATGCAGAAGTATGGAGGAAGTAAGAAAATCAAAACTAGGGAACCATGAATAGCCCTCTTTGACTGTAGCATAGAGTATATGCAAGGAAATGTCACAAAATAAGACTAGGGAAATGTGTCAGAGCCAGGTTTGGAGGGTCTTGAATGGCTGAATAGAGAATCTATTTTGTCAGGCAATGGCTAGTCATTGAAGGCATTTGAGCAGAGGGTAACATCATCATACCTTTACAACAAGGGGAATTACTTTGGGAGCTGTAAAGAAAGATGGATTGGAAAGATGGATGGATGGATGGATGGATGGATGGATGGATGGATGGATGGATGGATTGGAGAAAGATGGAAAGATGGAAAAATTACGCTTACCTGCAATAAGCCAGTCTTACCTGGACCCATTCATACAGACTCAGAAATTCTTCCCCAGCAGATCAATAATTATATTTATGTCTGAATTCAGGACCTATTTTTTTAAATGATCTGTTTTCTCATAGAGCATATTTAAAGCTAAGAACTATGCTATTTCATGTGATGATTAGAATAATAATGATGAAATAACAATAATAACTTTTATAAACTACTTTACATTCTGCCCAGCATTTTACAATATATTATTACATTTTGATTTGATCCTCACCATAACCTTGTCAGGTAGGTACAATTAGTATCCCTATTTTATTGATAAAGAAGTGGCTCAACTAGGGTCACATTGCTAGTAAGTGATTGAGGAAGTGTTTGTACTGAGGTTCAGTCAGATTTCTGCCTTTAGCTCCAGTACTCTATTCACTGTGTTCTCTATTTGCCTCCATATCACACTCAGCTACAGATATCATCAAAGTCCTACCAGTATAGGGTTTGTTTCATAAGAATTGGCATTGGGACTTAGAGCCATATTATTTCTTTGGCCAGTTAAATAGCCAGAAATTCTGTGCTTCCATTTGGCCCTAGTACCCACTTGTCTGCATTAACTACCATCCAAGGATGGATAAGAAATTCAGATTTATTAATGGGATAGGGAAAGATTTTAAGCCTCCTTTGGGGATGCCATGGCTAGGGAGGGAAAGGGTAATGCTGGACCAGATATATGTTCTCCTAGAATGCTAGAAAGCCTTGGAATTCCATATAAGGCTGAGCTGACCTTTGATTTCATTGTCTTTCCTGGGATTCACTTGATTCCTAACTCTCTCCCAAGCCCAAGAGGGAATGAAGTGGACAGAAGTGCCAAGCAGGAAATTCAAGGACTGAGGGAAAACCAAGTGACAGTCATCTGATTAATAGCCCTGGGTGACTAGGATATTGGTGGTGTCATCAACAGAAAAAAAAGAATTAAGAGGAAGCAAACTTTAGGCAGGGGCAGTGTGTACAGGGGAGGTTAGAATTGGAGAAATGAATCCAATTTTGAACATTTTAAACTTGAGAAATCAGCAAGACATTTGGTGAATGTATCTAGGAAAAATATTGGAAAGGGATAGAGAGATTACAAGAAACATGTATATTGATATTTTTGGTGTAGGCTGTGAATTTGATCTAATCATCCCGGAAAACCATCTGAAATTCTATCCCCAAAGTTACAAAACTATGCATACCTTTTGACCATTATATTGTATACCTCAAAGAAATTGAAGGCAGAGGAAAAGGATCTGTCATCTCAAGAAACATTTATATCACTTTTTTTACCTTGGCAATGAACTGAAAGTTAAGGGGATTAATTAGAGAACAGATGAACAAATTGTGGTCTATGAATATAACAGAATACTGTTGTGATATATGAAATATTAAGGAGGGTGACTTCAGATAAACCTAAGGAGACTTATATGAACTGATACAGAGTAAAGTGAACAGAACCAAGAGAATATTTTATACAATAACAACATTATTAAAATAAAAACTTTGGAAAACATAATAACACTCATCAATGCAACAGCAAGCCATGGCCCCAGGGGACTGATGGAGAAGCATGCCACCCACCTCTTGACAGAGATGTAATGGGCTCACATTGGAGAACAAAGTATATTCTTTGGGCAGGGTCAGGTTTGGAAATTGTTCTGCTTGATTATGTGTATTTGTTACAAGGGATTTGATTTATCTTCTTTCTCAAGTGAATGGAGGAAAAGTGATAAGAAGAGGTAGATGTTGATTAAAAGATAAATTTTATAAAAAGGAAATATTCAGGAGGCAAGTAGAAATGTAGGTTTCTAACTTAGTGGAAGCCTCATAAAGGCCCATTGAAAAAAGCTGCTCTCTCCTGGCCCCTATAAGTTAATTCCCTTGACTTTCTGATCAAGAGATATAAGTGAATTATCCAAATAGAACTGAGGCCATTGGAATATATGTAATTGCTTAGGAAGAACATAAGGAGACGATAAGACAATTTAGGATGGTGCCTTAGAGAATGTACATACACAGTAAATTAGAAAAGAAAACTGAAGAAGATTGAGAAGCATCAATCAATGACCTATAAGCAGAACCTATATGAGAGCCAGTAATCCAATTCAAATGCTTAATTTTACAGATTAGAATATTAAATTTCAGAAATGTTCAGTCTCTTGCCTCATGTGACATGGTGAATAGACAATGGGGCTAGGGGCTAGGTGTAAGATGCTCCTTACATCATTATAAATATTTGGTACATTACCCTTCATATGCATAATTAATATCTAGAATTGTATTGTTTTCTGCTAGATAAAATGTACTATTTTATCTAATATCTACAAAACTCTTCCTTGTCTATACCATCCCTAGGTTATATTTTTAAGTAGATTTGGACTTTAAGAAAAATTAGTGATTCAAATTTAAATTCTTTTCCCTAGAAGTTAGGCAGTATACAAAGTTAAGAAGACACAATGCTTGTGGCCACAGAGTTTATAGACTGGGAAAGAAATATAACTCTAATTATCCAATGGATCTATAGTCTCATCAGTGTTGTTGAATGAATGAATTTCATGACTTATCCTAATGAAGTTAGTTCAAATCTGTGGTTTATGGTCTGTTGAGAGGTTTTTGTTTTTTTCTTTTTGTATTTTTTTAGGTAATTTTATAGGAGACACAATTTAAGCATTCTCTATATACCATGACATCAGAATTAAACCACAAATTCATTTCTGTCCCTCATTTTTACCTAATTGCCCCTCAATTTTCCTCCCACTGAAAGGTGACAAATTATCTCAACTTTTCTGATTTTTCTTCCTCCATTTCTTTTCATTATTCTGAAATATGAGATTGTTAGAGGGTTGCTTCCTATTATATGTAAAACTACTTTGTCCCTAATTCTCCTGGTTCTTTTTTTTGGATGAGCAGGAAGGAAGTGGGATGTAGACTTACCACACCCAGTTAGCTACTGATCTATTTAAGCTTCCATAGCATCCTTCCAGTACAAAATTGTGTGACTGAAAATATTGAGTTTGTATGTTTTAAAACAGTTTTTCATTATTCTCTTCATTGTATGTATTAAAGTTTTCCTTTTGACTTTACTTTTCTGTCTCTCAGACTTAGAGAATGCTAGAGCAGATACACTCCAGTTGAAACTTGTCATTCTACAAAGGAGAAGACTGAAACCTAGGGACTGAACAATAAAACTCACATACCTTATTGTGGCAAAGCTGGGATTTGAACCCAATGATTCTGACTTCAAATTCAATGCCTTTTTCATGACACCATTCATACTGAAATGTATCACCAAGTGTGATTTTATGCATGAAGATAGGCCATGCAGACCCTGACCATTTTTTTTTCTTCCAGTCATAGTCATAAAGCTACATTTGCTGATAGGGGCATAGAATCTGTTACTTGTTTGATATGGCTTTTCTCCAAGTATTTTAAAATATTCAGAAATGTCTTTCTTCCCACACTTGAGGAATATACTTTGATCTAATCTATTGTGAAATGAAGACATTCCAATCCAAAGATCAAAGTATGTGTGAATCCTTTTGTAATTTAGGTACATAGTGGCCATTATAAACTGTACCATGTTAGAGATCTTCTTAAGTGGGTATTTTTGGGGATTCCTGACTCTAAATCTGTAATATACCTGGGTTTTGTTCTACTTTTTGCAAGTCCTAAGAAAAAAACAAAACAAAAAACCTTTTGGGACACAGCTTACTCTTAAACATGCCACTTAGATGAGAAAGGAAGCTCCCATAATTCATTTTTAGCATAAAACTCAAATAAGAAGACAAATCATATAGAAAACTAGAGAGAGGATTTTGGACAGGGAAATCACATTGAAGAAAATTTAGTAAGTTTAGTTAGGAAGGTAGTTTTAATGGAAATTATTTTCAAAATGGTAAGCAGTGTGGTGTGACCAGGGCATTTTCCCAGAGTTTGTAAGATGTTTCCCACCACTATAAGGTGCTGAAAAAAGTGTATTCTCCTTAGTGTAGAAACAACAATATATGGTAAGCACCAGGAATAATTAGTTTAGACTGGAAGCTCTCAGGTCTTGGACTGCAGTAGCTTCCTGCCACCTCTGCTCTGCCCCTTTCCAGTGGCCTCCCCAGCAGTGAGTGGCCTTCCATTGTTATCTGTGTCTGTGCCTGGCTGTCTCTGTTTGGCACTTACTGCTTTAGTAAGTGATTGCTGACTAATTAACTGACTACCAGCACCCACATAATAATATTTCCCTTGTCATGTATAATCTGAGAACTGCCCAAAATATAAAGAAATCAGTTCTCTCCCTTAAAGATACTACCTACTTATTTTTTAAGTCCAAAAAAAATCTCCAAAATAGCTTCTGGAGAACCCAATTATGGGATAGTTTGAAAAGTGAATTATAGATTCGCATTGTAGTTTGGTTAACTAGACAACTTCTGTCATAGTAAAATTGCCATGATTTTGTTATGAAATCCAAATTCAATCCATGCCTGGCAAGACTCATGAGCTACAATGTGTGAAAAATGACCTCAAGTGATAGATTTTTACGGGACAAAATTCACAGTGATACAACTGCTTACCTTTCCACAGTGACGCTTATTAGAACTTATGAGAATCATAACAGGTAATCTTTTCCTGGAGGCAACATAACTTTGTATTTGTTACAGTATTGTGCGTGTTATTGGGAAGATATGTAGTCTGTCTTATTTAGTCTGGACACCACTGCTTTGGTTGTCATAGTACCAAATCCAAATTCTTAAAAAAGAGTTATATAGTCTCTATTGCTTTTCGTGAGTTCATAATTTTAGATGTTCCAATCTTTAGCATAGGAACTTAAAATGGATTAGAAGGTGTACATTTTCATTCCAGTATTCACTTGGAAAGCAGAAGTTTTTCATCTCCTTATAATTCTCCATTTGGTATTTTCTGTGGGTGAAATATGGGTATAAAAATAGTAGATTTTTTTAATGCTTTTGTATAGACTCAAGAGAGTCTTTCCTGCAATATCTAACTGAAAAGGTAATGAACTGTAAAATATGTTGAAATGATTGGGGATTAAAAATCTCTGGTGTGTAGTGACAGTGCAATTATATTCCACAGTAAAGGTTTCATGTATTAGGAGTAATAAATAAAACTTATTTTTTCCCACTGTGATTGGTTGTCACCACCATAATGATAGCTTTGACCTTCTTCCTCTTCAAATGTCGTTAGCCTGTGACCAAGTTGTCAGGATAGAGCAAGATATTGTGGAAACCTAAATATGGAGTCAACTTGGGATTACAAGAAATTTTTTTTAAATAAAAACAAACCAAAATACACAAACATACTGTCTAGGACGATGGAAGGAAAAACATGTGCTCTGATCTTTCAGAAGTTTGCTAATATATTTCAGGTTAAAAGTCACCATGTATTTTTTTTCTCCTGTGACTCTTGAGCTTCTATTTCTGATGTTAAGAAATTGTGTAATATCAGGTTTCAAGGAAGGCTTGCATTTGAACATGATCTTAATAAGTGAATTGACCCTCGGATCCCATTCCAAGACACTAAGTGATTGAACTGAAAGCATCAGGACAACATGATATAGCTCAGAATCATAGATTCAGTTGTGCAGGATGTTGGAATGCTAGAAAATTTAAAAAAACAAACAAACACTGAATTATTAGGCTAGGCGAGGGGGACTATATCTGTGTTACTTTAAGGTGACTTCAGCTTCCTTTCCAGACCCAATTCAAAAGAGAAACCCAACACTAAAATCACTTTAGAATATTCTTCTAAAATAAAAAATTCTAAAATTCTAGAATAGTTTTAGCCTTCTTCAGTTTATGCTTAGATTTATTTCCATCCCATTTTAACTCTTTTCATCCACATTAGAAATGTGAATGCTGTGGAATTTCTCAAATACCAGGCTACTGAATGGTGTCTGGCCATATTTATTCATTAGAATTATGTGCCATTTTGTCTTCATTTCCTATTAAGCCCATTTGTCTCCCTGTAAGGTCAAGCAAGCAGCTGCCTCTAGAGCTGACCTGTATGCCTCTCCATTGTATTCCTCCTCCGTGGGGTACTAACTCTTTCCCTTTTCCTGGGGACTAGCAGTATTGTCTGTATAAAGCATTTAGCCTTACTTGGGTCAGGGAGCAAGAAGGACAGCACCTTCCATGTTCTTGTAATCCTCGCCTCTGTACAGTACAGCTTTCCTCATTAATTGCCATCTGGATGACTCGATACTTTCTTTTAATTGCATGACAGTTAGCAAGCGTAAGCAGCAAATAATGGACACATTTGTAGGACTACTTGACAAACCTTGAGTTTAGTTTGTGGTTTTGGGGAGCTTTAGCATCCTGGGTAACTGCACCAAACTCATTCATTTCACTATAATGAGTTTAGAAGCAAATCTATTGCTTACATACAGAACTCTTATTTCCCTACCCTTCTTTTAATAAACATGGGAGTAGCTTGGTGCATCTGCTCCAATGAGTGACCACTTACTCCATGCTTCTCTGAACCCCTGAGAAAATAGTCACAAAAATCTCCTTTACTTTATGTGAACTTTGGAACTGAGTTGGGGTAGGTGGATAATGAAAGAGTGAAACATTGAGATGTGCCTAAATAACATGCTGTTACAAGCCTTATGATAGATTTGTGTTTGACTTAACAGCTTTTGGAACCTAATAAAAAGAACTTAATTGACAATTTCTTGAAATTGCTAAGAAAACCTAGTGATGTTGGTAGGGTATAATAAGGAGTTTCTCATCACTGTCTCTAAGATTGAGCCTATACAAAAAAAAAAAAAGAAAAGGATTTATCTCTGTGGTAACTCTAAGTAATTGATATACAGACAAGGTTTGGTTCCAATTTGCCAGCAATAAAGTTGTAATAGGGTTTTCTCTGCAATTTTAGCCTTAATGTGCTCATTCCAAAGAGCGGTATTTTTCCAAGCGAACAAATAGCATCAGTAAAGCTTACGATTAGTAATAGCCCCACACTGATGCTCACATTAAACTTGTTAAATCAATTCACTAGCTACTCTCTAAAGTGGACTGGCTGTTTGCTTTGACTTGAACCTTATGTGGATGATCCATTGGTTACATTTATTTGAATGATCTTCCCATTGAAAATTGGTAATTATTCAGGCGTGATTGTGATTATGAAATGGACACCATGTTTTGTGGTTTGTTTTCCCTTGTTGTTTTGATTTTATATCTGATCATTTAACCCACCCTCGTTATTTGAAGGATATGAGTATTTAGTGACACTGGGTCTTTCTAAGCAATTTTTGTTTGCGTGTATGTGTGTGTGTGTGTGTGTGTGTGTGTGTGTGTGTGTGTGTGTGTGTAGTCTTCATCCATGTTTAAAGTGCACATTTGGTTGGATAATGGCAAGGGTTTTCTCTAGCTTGTGGCTAATCTACTTCATTGTATATTGAGAACACCCATCTACAATCTTCAAAGTATCTTTTTTGTTCTTAAATAAGCTCTTGCATAAATAATTTAGGGTCACTCATGACATAATTAGCAAAGTGGAAGTGAACACTGCATGATTCACTGGAGAAGGAATATAGTCAAAAATACTATGGGGTGTTAGACAGTGAAAAGATATACTGTATTCTGGGAAGCCTTTTTGTAGATGGTTAATCTACCAACTCTGTTTCATTTTTCAACTGGAACAAGCCTAGCATGCCACTGCATGCTGCCTTTTGTCAGTAAATACAAAGAGAAATCTGAAGCAATCAATCTTGCTTATCAATAGTACTCAGTGTGATTCTCTTTTTAGTACCCCTCCTTCTTTTTCTCTTCCGACACAGAACTTCATTTTTCTCCAAGTGTCTTTACAGTTCAGTTGTAAATGAGTTAAGGGTTCAGATAAGTAAAACAAAATTAGTCTTATTATGTGTTTGCAGAATAATGTACCCACAGGGTTTAGGCAAGTGTGCCCTTAGTAGAGTGAAGTCAAATGTAGGTAAAAGAAAACAACTCTTTATAGAATCAAGGCATGGTGCTTTCTCAGAGCTGATATCTGCATGGCTTGCCAGGACTGACTGACCAATGCTTACATCCCCAAGCATGCATCACCAGATGCAGTCCTGAAAACAAAACAAACCAAAACAAAATTCAGGCCGGGGGTCTTTTGCATAAATCTCATTTTTGCTCTCTCAAACTGCTTTTATCACTCACTTATATTTTCTCTCTACTCTCAGTAACGACATTTACCAAGTAGGTACAATATCCTTTCTTTCTCCTCAGTTGTTACCTAATAAAAATCATAATAATGTAGCTCTGAAACTGGAAAGGACCTTAGAGGGCATCAAATCCACCCCTCTCATTTTAGAGGTAAGAAAAATGAGTACCCAAGAGGTTAAGTGACTTGCTCAGGGTCACATAGTTAGACAATGTCTAAGGCAAGAGTTGAACCCTGATTCCAAGTCCAATAATCTATCCATTACTCAACTTATGCATAGAAAATTTTTTATTCTACTATCAAAAAACAAGTTTTGTAGATTTCTAAAAACCCCACAAAAGTATTACTTCTGCTATGATTATGCTATTTTATTTGATAACACCGAGCATCAGTTGGTGTTAATAGTGCCATATTATAGGTTACATTCTTAATATTTGTTATTACTCTGGCTTGTATGATTTTTTAAATAGGCTTGGCCTAATTTCTTCCAGGCCACAGACCTTTGGATCCATTATAATTCACGTGACTACTTTATTCCACAGCTCAAACCCATAATTAAGGGAATGCTCTTATCACTTGATAGGTATATGCACCTTATGCATTTTTTTGTAGTAAACTCATCAGGGTAATATCTACTTCTATTGTGTCTAATACTGTGACAGGCCAGGGTGATTCATCTGCCGTCTAGGAACAAATTGCTCAACCATGTGAGGTGAATGAAGTCTTTCAAGGCATCAGGGTCCATAGTCTCATGCTTTAGAAAAGCTAATTTCATTTCATATGAGAATACTAGTTATTCCCAGAGTATGGTTGGTTGGCTCAGCTCATTAAAGAAGAATAAGCAAATTGCTTAGACATACAAACCCTTTAACTTACAGGTATATCTATGACCCAAGAAAACTCTACTGTATATACTCTGCTAGCCCCAAATAAGGATAGTGTTTGAAGAAACTATATCAGAGCACACTGGATGGGAGTGGATACTCTGCACAAAAGTTTGCAGGATGAATTAGAATTTAAGTAAACACCACAGTTTAAAATGAACAGTAAATCAGCTCCATATGAGGTTCCATTAACAAATTATTTTCCTTAAATTGTGGAGCAGAACCAGTCATTTTGAATGAACAGATCATTCATATGTTTGTTGAATAGAAGACATTTGAAAGTTAACAAAACGAAGTAAAGTAACCGGTTAAAATAAAGGGACAATATAAGGGAAATATAAGAAGTCTAATATAATTACGGGTAGCAACTTTTCTTACTGGGCCAATATTCTGGAAGGATTATCAGAAGTGAGAGATGGGATGATATACTGCTGTATGCCATCAACAACAGTCCAAAGTGCTGCTAACCATTAGATTAAAATGTAATTGAGAAATAAATAACTAGATAAATAAAAATACAACAAAACATAGATAGCATATTTTAAAAGTAGGTCGGTATGTGGTCCTCAGGGATTCTTGTACATGTATTAATGACCCCCATTTCTGATTGAATTTGACTTCTCTGGTATAGTGTATAGAATCATTTCTTCAAAGCCTCCTAGGAAGATCCGACACATACTGGATTGTGACAATGGGCAGGTCACTTACTTCCTTAACTATCTAGGCAACTTAGTAAGAAAAAAAAATCTATAAGAGAAGGCATTTCTTATTTAGGAGGTCCCCTTGGTAAGACTAAGATGCAACCCTACACCAATAAAAGGAGATTCTTCATTTTCAAGCTTCCCTGGAACTCTAGCCTCTAATATTAGTATAAGTGCTATTAAATCTAGTACCAATTGTAGTAGGAGCTTAAGGAATATTCATTTAATTGTATTGATATAGTTGAGAATGATGGATTCTCCAAAAGAGGTATTTGCTGAAAGCCTATGGAAATTTTTATTTAAGGGATATTTTGACCAGTGCCTTGATTCTTTTCTGGGAAGAGCAGAGAGGTTTCCATCGGAAATGATGAGCAAATAAACCAGGTTTTTTTTTTTTCTTTTTTCAGCATCTGGAAAAGTACACAACACAAACTGGCCAGGAATATTTGGAATTGGGTACAGGCCAGAGCCTTCACATGAATGGGAAATGTACTTTTGACTTTGCTCTTGGTCAGCCATAGATATGTTCATCTCTAGCTCTGGCAAAGCTTTTTAATTTGGGAACTTTGGTAATAACTCTGTTTTGGAATTACTTAATCCTTGATTTCACTTTGTGACTTGATGAATAGGATGCCTAGCTAAATTGTTGATCAGAAGTCACTCTTCCTACTGATGCTGTCCTTGCATTCAGGGTCACAAGACCTGGGCTCTCATCCAGTCTTTGCTCTGCTTTAGCACATGATCATGCCCTCAGTGAGGTATTTAACCTTTCTAGGTCTCCTCAATTTTCTTAGCTATAAAATAAGGTTAAGTCCCAAAAATCACTGCTATAGAATAAGAAACTCAAAGTACTGTTGGTGGTAGATAATGAACACTGCTTCCCGTAGTGCCCTCTGTATATCCGATGCCTTTCGGAAGGGTCGCTTTATTGTATCTTTTTTCTTCAGAATAGAGTCTTTCAAGGTAAGGTATAGAAGCCATGCTCTGAAAGAGTTAATTTCGTTTCTTGTAAGTACATGAGCTATTACCAGAACATAGTTTTTGGCTCTGATTTATAGTGAGCTTAGGGACAAAATATTAAGACACATGAATTCTTTAAGTTATAGACATAGCAATGACCAAATAGTCTCTGTGGTGTATACTCTGGGCATCCCACCAACGAGGATGCATGATGAAGACATTTATGAGAGTTGGAAACTAAAGTGCAAACTCTTTACAGAAATTTGTGGAAGAATGAGAATTTAAGTAAACATTACTACTTCGAACTGACAATACCAGAAGTACGTATGATACTGTGTTAATAATTGATTTACTTGGGGCGGCTAGCTGGCGCAGTGAATAGAGCACCGGCCCTGGAGTCAGGAGTAACTGAGTTCAAATCCAGCCTCAGAGACTTAACACAAAAAACTAGCCGTGTGACCTTGGGCAAGTCACTTAACCCCAACTGCCCTCCAAAAAGGAAAAAAAAAATTTTTAAATAATAATTGATTTACCTAATCAATTCCTTCTTCTGAGCAGAAGAAAATAACCATACAGCTCTTCAAGAAATTTTTAAAAATCACTGGAAATCCCCTGATCCAACAATAATAGCATCTAGTATCCACCATAGCACCAAATAAAATTCTGGTCACATAATAGGTATTCCATAAGTATTTCTTGACTAACTGACTGATTGATTGATACAAGAGAAAAGGCTTTCAAACATAGATTCACAAAATGTCATGACAATGAAATAAATCCTTTCCTGGGCTGCAGGTCTTGATTCTGCACAGAAGTACAAGGAGGCATGGAACCTGGGTTCAATTCCCAGCTCTGCCACTAATGTTTCGGGAAATTCATTGAGGCCCTATGGGTTCATTTTTTCTCATCTGCAGAATGAAAAGGATTGTATTAAATGACTTCTAAGGTCCTTCCTAGTATTAGCAATCCATGAATCTACAAATTTACTAAATTAGTGTGTCCCAAAACTGCTGCCTAAAAGGTACATACAATTAGAAATTACATATTGAGCCAGGTCAGAAGAATTCAGCTCAAAGGTTTCCCAGATTCATAGCCACCTCAATGAGTCAATCGTGAACCACATCAACCTCAAAGAACTAACAGGCAACTAGATTACATTAAAAAGGTATAGCATTCAGAACATGGTATGTGATTGTCTCATTGGATTTTCACCTGTTTATTCCACATTTGTGTGACTCCTCCCATCTTTCCTCCATCATGGAGGTTTGATGAAATGAGATTTGAGAGTTTCATAAAGGAATCCTAGATTTATCTCAAGATTTCATTGGCTCATACTTCTCTAGCTTATATCTATGGCAAAGAAACATACTATAGAAAAAGTAGCTAAAATGTATCTTTTTTCAAGGAAGAGAGGATTTTTTATTAATAAAGGCATTTCTAATTCCCTCTCTCCCTTCCTTCCTTCCTTCCTTCATTCCTTCCTTCTCTTTCTTTCTTCCTTATTTCCTTTTTTGTTTCTTTCCTTCCACCATCTATCAATGTATCAATATATTAATATATGTGGGTATATATATACACACACACACACACACACACACACACACACACACATATATATATATATACTTAATCTTAAATATAAAATCCTTATCTGAGAAATTTCATGTGAAGATTTTTTTTCTCCATTGGACCGCTTCCTTTATTGTCCTAGACATATTAATTGAATTTTTGTAAAAGCTTCTCTATTTCATGCCATCAAAATTATCTCTTTTATCTTCAGTAATTGCCCCTGTCTCTTGTTTGCCTAAAAAAACAACCATAACCCACCTACTGCTGTGAAAGGTTCTGCTTTCCTTCCAATTTGTCACTTGCTTTTTCAAAGCTCCTTGAGCACTCTGCTTGCTCACCAGCCAACAAAGGCATACAACATCATCTCAAAGCACAAGAATTTAAAGAAGAGAGTAAGCTGAGAGTTGTCTTTTTTTAAACTGATAGAAGATTCTACCCTGCCCCACCAATGCTTATGTGGTAGGTGATGGGACTGAGGGGAGGATACGAAACCATCCATGTTTCATTGCTTTATACTGAAGCTCCAATCCTTTCATCCTGTAAGCTACCACATGCCTGGAAGCCATCAAAGCACCCAAATGCTGAGTCATCATGACCAGCCAGTAGGCAGGAAAGCTCTGACATTTTTTGAGCAAATCCGGGTTCCATGGTGATACTAATATAAGTAAATTTCTTATAACCTTAAACAAGTTAGTTATTTAGATAGAATATGTTAAGATGGTATTTGCTCGCTTTCCTTAAGTAGATATTTTAATCATTAGGTAACATTTATTCAGATATTCTTTTTTTAGAATATCTGCTTTTGAATCCACTTTCAAATATGTGAACAAAATATAGTCTTATTTCAAAAGAGATCCTAATTTATTTGTTGCAGTTGCACTTTTCAATGATTTTGATTCCCTTAACAAAGAGATCAATTTTGCCCTTGGAAAGAAATGTAATGAGCAATGAAAAGGAGTAATTAATCAGGGAAAGAAAAAAAATCCTTTTTTGTTGCTTCCAATCTGCAGGAAACCCAGGTGAATAAATAATTTCATTCATTTAGATTGGATTGTTAATAATTATTTATTGATTGATTTTAATAAATTATGAATACTAAAAGGGTTTAATTTAGCCCCTCAAAAGGGTGAATTACCAGAAAGACCATTAATTGAATTCTTAGTTCTAATCCCAGGTATGGTCAATTTCAGTTTACTCTTAATTCCATAAAATTATTTTGATAGGGCCCAAAGAGACTATCTTGTAAAAAGACATTTTCACTCTTGCCCTTCTCCTTTCCTATCTCAGAGAATCAGCTTCTTTCCTTGTAAAGATTAGCCCCTACCCTTCAGGGCTTGGATTCCACCCCTCACCTTTCAAGGCCTTCTCAAGGTCTTACTCTGAGATCTTGCTTTCTCCCCAGAGTTGTTGCTGATCTCATTCAACTTCCATGCTCTAGCTCCCTAGTTTCCCTTCTCTTCCTCTACATGATCCCTTTTGCTTTCCATATAAAAACAAACAAGCAAACAAACAAAAACCTAAAAGACCTCAGAAAGTTGTAAATTCACTTTAGTGTTAGTTGACTAAATCTAATTAATGAACTCATATTATTGCTCCCCAACATTGGGACCCAGAACATACCCCCACCCAAAATTATCAGTTTTGTATCTAGTTTCTTACAAGTAGCATTCCCTCACAGAAGATACTTATGTGCAAAATGCCAATTTCCATCTCCTAAATTAAAATTGGGTGGGGCAAAATTTCAATGGTTGCTATTTAGTCTGAGAAATAACTGACAACTATGAGCAAAGTTGATCCCCCCTGCAGTCTTGGCTACATAGCTTTTGGCACTGGCAGGATAGAATGGTCCCTCTCAGATCTTTTCATCTCTCCCTCTCTAACTGCCTCATCTACTCCAAACATACCAAGGTTTCCTCCACCCTATAAAACAAACAAACAAAACCAACCTTCCTTCTACCCTGTTCCCGTTATGCTCTTAAGTTATGAGACTATTACTCTTTTTCCTTTTATCACCAGACTTTATGTGCTTTCTGTCTCTAACTCCTCAGTCCTCACTTGCTGTTTGTTGAAAGAAATGGTAGCTGTGATGCTAAACAACTCACAATGATATCTGAAAAATTGTGGAGAATAGGAAAGGTAATATGGGTGTAGAAAAGGGAAAATGTACTGTTTCAAGGGAAAAGATTGGTATCTGCAAACAAACAATAAATCAGTCAACTAGAATCTCCTGAAAAATTTCTATAATGCATTATTTTTTATTTAGTTTTTAAGTTTTAAGTTACACATAAATAAACATTGTTATATTCGATTTTAAAAGCAAATTCTCTTCACATGTATGAGATTAGAAGGAAATGGTTAGATAGAAATGTATTTCAAAAATATATGGGATTTTCTAGTGATCCCTGAGATCCCTGAGTATATTTAAAAGTAAATTGTTAACATTAGACTTTAAAAGGAAACTAACATTAGATTTTAACATTAAATTCTCTTCTCCTTCCTCCTTGAGAAGGAAGGCAATTTGATGTAGATTATACATGTGTAGTCGCATAAAAATGTATTAGCCATGATTCTAAATAAAACACAGACCAAAAACAAGGATAATAAAATTGAAAAATATATATATGCTTTAGATTCTGTGTTCATATTCCATTGACTCTTTCTCTGAAAGTGGATAGTATTTTTCATCATAAATCCTTCACAATTGTTTTGGATCATTGTATTGTTGAGAATAACTAAGTCATTCACAGTTGATAATCATACAATATTTCTTGCAGTGTACAATTCTCTCCTGGTTCTGCTCATTTCACTGTGCATCAGTTCATGTATACAATGCATGATTAAAGAGATGGTTATTGAATGTTTAGAAAAGGAAGTAAATATCACAAAAAGCCAACATGGCTCTCTCAAGAAAAAACTATTTGAGAATAAATTTATTTTCTTTTATAATAGTGTTAATAAGTTAGACGCTTAAGGATATGCCACAGAGATGAATTACTTAGATTTGAGAAAACTATTTGACAAGCACTCTCCTGTCATTCTTATAGAAAATACAGACAAATGTGTACTAGATATTAGGCAGATTTAGGACTGGTGGAATGACTCTGTTCCAGAAGTAGTCCTACATGGTTCAATGAACACTTAGAAGGTCTTTAGTTGAGTAATCCAGAGTTCTGTGGTTAGCTCTGTGCCATTAACATTTTTTAAAAATGACTCTTGTAAAGGAATAAATGCCACTTTCATCAGATTTACAGATGACCCAAAATTTGAAGGGATAATAAACACAAATGGATCATAGAGTCAGAATCCCAGATGATCTTGACAACCAAAAATATTGGGATAAATTTAATAAAATGTAATTGAATAAGGGCAAATATAAACTACTACACTTTGTTTGAAAAAAAAAGGACTTCACATGTATGAGATCAGAAGTAAATAAACACTTCAAAATGATATGGAATATTTTTCTGCTTTTTAGAGCAGGGAGGGCAGGGCAATTGGAGTTAAGGGACTTGCCCAAGGTCACATGGCTAGTAAGTGTTAAGTGTTTGAGGTAAGATTTGAACTCAGGTCCTCCTGACTCCAGAGCCAGTGCTCTATTCACTGTGCCTCCTAGCTGCCCCTGATCTGGAATTTTTTAATAATCCATGAGCATAATATGAGTCAACAGTGTAATGAAGTGGCAGCCCAAAATAGCAAAAGTTACCTTGGGTTATACTGTATAGACAGACAATCTATCTAGCTAGATAATTAGGTAGATAGACAGTCTTAGAAATATGATTATTTGGGGGGCGGAGCCAAGATGGCAGCACAGAAGCAGCAAAGCACCACAGCTCCCACACAAACACACTAAAAAACTCATAAAATGGGACTCTAAACAGACTTTCAAGCTCCAAAACTCTCCGAAAGACAGAAATCACATCTGTTGCTACAGGCAGCACAGCAGGTGGGACTCTTCGCAGCAGTCTGGGACCCGCAGCCAAAACTGGGTGGCTCATGTACTGGGGCATCAAGCAAGGAGCCCCGTGTATAGGAGAGCAGATCGGCTGCACTGGAGGCACAGTTACCACATTTATCAGGCCAGAAGACAAAAAGACTAAGAGAAAGGTCAGTGGATTTTGCTAACTGGGGAGAAGAGCAGGTCAGGCCAAACTGCTCC
>CM053598.1:159514843-159551465 GCA_028646575.1 Pseudocheirus occidentalis | reverse complement strand
CTCCTGCTTATAAACACTGGCCTTCTCCCAAGTCAACAGGGGAGTGTCTCAGCCAATAGCATTCTTCCAAGTCACAGGGGAATTCACACCTTTTCACCAATGGACAGAGTTCTATACTTAACACTAGGTTACTACATCTACTTAACATCTGATCAAAGAAATTAATTACCATTACACCTCTCTGCACCAAAAAGCAGAAAACAAAAACAAAAACAAAATCCTTCCTTTTCCCCAACATTACTATTACTGTCAAGAGGATCCACGTTCCCAGTCACTCAAGCTTACAACCTTGGAGGCATCTTCAACCCCACACTTGATAGCTGTCAAATCTTGCTTTTGTCTTCACATGTCTAGTAGATGTGGCCTTCTTTCTCCATTACCCTGTTGCAGGCCCTCATCACTTTACCTTTTCCATGTTCCAATAGCTTTCTGATTGTTTCACTGCCTTAAAACACACACACACACACACACACACACACACACACACACACACACACACACAGCTATTGTCTTCTAGCTAAGAATTCCATAGATGTATCTATTTGTGCAGTTATGTGTTGTCTTCCTCATTAGAATGTAGAAATCATCGTATCCCTACACTTATAGTGCTTGACTCATTGAAACTGCTTAAAAATGCATGGGACTTGACCTACAGTGCTTATCTCTGATGCTGTATATTGCTATATGTGCTACACTTTGACACTTATTTTCAATTAAACACTTTCATTTAGGCTTCCTTGTTGGCTTCAAACCCTACATCTGACACATAGTGGATTATAATCTTAGGGAGGTCATTTCATCTCAGTGCCTCTGAGTAATTGTCTAAGACTAAAAGACGCAGAAAAGGTATCAATTTATATTGGTAGAGAGGATTTTCTTATTGGATGTTTTTTGATGAAATCATGGATCCAACACCATCTAAACTCTTCCATTTATTCTTTTGCCTCTGTATGTCTTTCCTTCTCTGTCAAAAAAGGAGTTGAAATGGCAAACCACTCCACTCAGTTTGCCCAGAAAACCGCAAATGGGGTCACAGATCGTTCAATACAACTGAAACAACTACATAACAACAAAAGTTGACATTTTGGTAGCAATATGAACTTTGTAAAGTTCTCCTTCTTACAGCCTTTCTCTGTGAGAAGCAGCAAAGTGCTATTGTCCCTATTTTACAAATAAAGAAACTGAGAAATTAGAAAATTCATTAACTTACCCAGGTTCATGTAGCTAGTGTAAGAGCTGGGAATAAAAGCCAAGTCCATTGCTTTTGACACATACATCATGTTGCTTCTCATGGCCTTTATACCTCTAAATCAATGATCCTTTGAATTAAATTAAATTAAAGTGAATAATCTATCTTTAAAGAAACCCCAGTGAGTTTAAATCTTTAGTTGTATCATTTCCCAACAGTTACTAAAATTCCTGACAGTAAAAAATTTTTCACTTTTACCTAAGGAATATTAATCTAAGGCTTACTCTGAGTCACTTTCTTGTTTTAGCCTTAATTTCTCCAATGAGGAATTGGGGAATGGGATTTTGGGAAGGTAAAAATCAGATGGAGGAAGACAATATGCTCCTTTTTGATCAGAAAATAGTCTGTAGGCAGAGGTTTCTCTATATTCCTGGACATCAAGTGATGCCTATATTAGATGTTGTTGACAATGCCTCGTCAAAGAAACAAAATTGTTAGGACATGATATTTCTTTTGATGGATCTACTATTTTATCCAGTTGTCTTATTCACTCTCATCTTCTTGTACTGGGGAGTAAGAGTTAGCATTTCTGGGGCGGCTAGGTGGTGCAGTGAATAGAGAACCGGCCCTGGAGTCAGGAGGACCTGAGTTCAAATCTGACCTCAGACACTTAACACAAAAACTAGCCATGTGACCTTGGGCAAGTCACTTAACCCCAACTGCCCTCCAAAAAGCAAAAATTAAAAAAAAATTTTTTTTAAAAGTTAGCATTTCTTCTTGCTAAGGCGAGCCCTTCAATCTGTGGCCTTGGCTTATTGCTTCTTTTACCCCTATCTGGCTCTTGGTTTATCTATCATTATCTCTTTCTCCTGAACCATCGATTTCTTTTTCCATTTGTATTTTCTCTACCTAGAAACATGATCCAATGTCCACTATCGTAAAAAACAATTTTTCTTTGACCTCACTACTTATTCAAGCTACTATTTCATCTCTTTTCTATTAATCTTCTACAAAAAGAAGATTTAAATACCTTGTCTCTATTACTCTAAAGGGGCATTTAGAAGGTGGGGTGGATAGGATGCTGTACTTGCAATCAGGAAGACTTCATGAGGTTAAATCCAACGTTGGACACTTACTCACTATATGGCCCTGACCTGTTAACTCACGTAACCCAGTTTGCTTCAGTTCCTCACTTATAACAGGATCTGGAGAAGACAATGGCAAAGCACTCCAGTATCTTTGCCAAGAAAACCCCAAATGAAGTTTTAAAAAGTTGGGCACAGCTGAACAACTGCAACAGAAACTACCCTAATTCTCTTCAACCTACAATTGAGTCTCAGTCTTCTGTTCTACTGAAATTATTCTTTTGAGTTCCTTAACTTGCGTAATTTTCCTTATGTTTACAACTAGAGAATTGAACTCTTTCAGCTGTAAATTTTTAGTTTCAGTGATAAGTCATTCAGTGGTAAGTGAACTCCCCCATTGACAAATCCAGTCAATGGCCATTTCTCAGTCCACCATCCTCCTTAATCTGTCTTTGGTGTTTGAAACTGGTGACACCCATCTTGTTGCGTCCTCATCCAGCATTTGCAAAGTTTCTTTCTCTTGCTTCTTCTTTAGTTCCTCATCTGTCTCATCTTCTGACTTTTCTTCTTCTCCCCTAAATATGCTGTTAAGAAATTTTGACCCCTTCTTTTTATCTGTCTACAGTCTTTCCTCTGGTTTCTTCATATGTATTTACAGTTTCAACTATTACTTTTGTTAACATAATTTTGAAATATAGATCTACAGCCCTGATCTCATTCCTTGCATTCAGGGTTAAAAACCTGTTCATGGCGGGATAACCTTTTATCCACTCATAATAATAACTCACATGTATATAGAGATATAAACTTTGCAAAGTGATTTCCTCTCAATAGCCCTGCAAGAGAAGCAATGCTAATGACTCTAAGTAATTTAGTTAGCACATGAGTTGGTAGTTGAACTTAAATTTCCTGATTCCTAATTCAGCACTTCAGGCCCTACCCCCCATGCTTCCATTATAATCCTGATAATAAATCTGGCATCATATTTTTGTTTTCTAATACTGTCTTCAGTACCTCTGAGGAAGAAAGGAAGGAAGATAAAAGGAAAAAAAGGGAAGGAAGGAAGGAAGGAAAAAAGAAGGAAGGAAGGAAGAAAGGAAGGAAGCAAGGAAGGAAGGAAGGAAGAAATGGAGGAAGGAAATAAGTGCTTTATAAATATTATCTCATTGGCTCTTCACAATAATCCTGGAAAGCAGTTGCTCTTTTTATAGGGTAAAAAAACTGAGCCCAACAGAGGTTAAGTGCACTCAGAGGCATGTAGCTACTAAGTTTCTGAGGTCAGATTTGAATTCAGGCCCAATACTCTACCCACTATGCCTCCTAGTTTCCTCTAGGCAGCTCTTCCCTCTCTGTGGTAAGCTGGGTAGCTTTATTTCCATACTAAAGTATTTAAACTTGAAATATGGTATTGACTTTGCCCAGTTGTCATAAAAGAATACTGGAAAAAGTGACCCCTAATCACAAAATGTGTTGACTCTTGAGTCTGTTGACAATGAGAAGAAACTTTTGCTATCCTTGATAGAGAGAAGTGAATTTCTGGAAGCTCATCCTGGAAATCAAAGCAAATAAAGTAGGAGTTTTAGATCATTTAGATTTCAAAAGAAAATGCTTGTATTTTCACAATAAATAAATTTTAAAAGTTGGCTAAAAATATAACTCTGCCCTTTGTTTTATTGTAAGCCTAATATATTGTGAATATTATATCGTAATATTGTGAATATATTGTAATATTGTATTGTATTCACAATATTGTAATATTGTGAATAATATATTGTAAAGGGCACAATTTTTAACAAGTTAAATGGAAATTGACTTCACGGTAAAAGTAGTGCTATTTGAGACCTTTAATGTTATCAGGTTTTGCATTTCATTGTTTATCAGCTATGTGCAAAAATCATAGAATTTGAAGTAGCAGTGGTGTCTAAATCGCTTAGGTCACAAGGGAAGACTCCCAGATATGGTCAAATCAGATTAAAATGTAATTCGGAAATGTTTAATAAAATAAATAAATTGCAATGCTACACAGATAGTGTTAGTTTGTGGTTTTATAAGGCCATATATAGCAAATAGGAATATTTCTTTTATGTCATCACCACCTCCCACTAAAGGACTTAAGTTCAGATCCTGGCCCTGGAATTTACCTTTCTAACTGTGTGTCTTCAAGCAGGTCACAACTTCTCTGGTACTCAGTTTTCTCATTTGTAAAATGAAAGATTTAGAGATGATCTCTAAGTCCCCCACCAGCTAGAAATAAATGATCTTATGATCATCATTCTTAACATCACCAGAAAATAATATCCTCCACTGGCCCTTACTATGTAAGCTTTCTTGTCTAACATGAGGGTTTTTTCCCTTAATTTTCTTTTTTTTTTCCTTTAAAAAAGTAATTATGTTGAAAATAAACATTTTGGATTTTAGGCCATGAAGTAAAAATGTAGTAATTAAAACACCTCTTTCTGCACCGTTGTTTTGGATTTCCTTCAAGTTCATTATGCACATAGATGGATTATATGCAGTGTATGATAAAGGTGATTGATTGAGTTGCATGCCAGAGTCTGAAAGGTCATATTTTCACCCACTTCCATTGAAATTAGGTAGATACACAACTTAAGTGATTTCAGTCAAACTATGATGAAATACGGAAGCTGTTACCTTTGACATATTAATAAAGGTAAAAGGTTACTGATTTTTCCTTTTTTTCACATAAATTCATCACATTCCAATAAAGTTTATTATTTTTTAAACTCGGAAGAGGGAATACTAATAAATAAGTCAAAATGAAAATTGTTATTTCTCAGTGAAAATGACAAAGGATGCTTTTATTTAGATGATTAAGAAAGGGGAATGCATTTGAAAATGACTCCACTTTTTAAAATAGATATTGATTAGATGATTAAGAACTGACAAAAATTCCCGGAGAGCTGGCAGATATCTAGAAAATCATATACAGTAGTGACCTAAAGGGCTATATGATACAGGGCTGATCCTGAGTAAAAACGGATGAAATTTACCTTCTTTAATTGCATTTTTTCAGGCCCTTCTCCAGGCTCACCCAACTCTGTTGGTATATTTCCTATTGTTTTGTAATGTAGTCTTTTCCAAATCCTCCTCCCTGCCTACCTGTTTTATCTCTTAGGTCCTGCCTTCCCTTGTCTGGCATTTTTACACTATTCTTCAGCTTCTTGTATCCAGTGCCCCTCTCTGTCAGGATCCCCCAGTGTATGATGCAGATATTACATGAAGAAGAATCCTCAAATATGGCAACTCAAGCATGCTTGCAGTAAGGATGAACCTGTGACAAATCCCTTTCCTAGGTGTTATATTTCCTTTTCAGGAACTTGCAGCAATCTGAAATGTAACTATAAACATAGCACACCACAATACACCTAGGGGACAAAGACAAGATATCATCTGCTCTGTTGGTGTCTCTTTAGGAAAAACATAAGAATAAACCACTATATCACAAATCCATACATTTCTACTGGCCTAGTCTTCTCTGTTATTGGTCAAGGGAGCTCACTCTCTCAGTTGTTCAGTCATGTCTGACTCTCCCTTAACCCTTTTGGGGTTTTCTTGACAAAGATACTAGAGTGGTTTGCCATTTCCTTCTCCAGCTCATTTTACTTTTCTGAGGAAATTAAGACAAATAGGGTTAAGTGATTTGCCTAGGCAGTTTGCAAGTGTCTGAGACTGGGTTTGAACTCATGGAGCTGTCTTCCTGATTCCAGGCTTAGCACTCTATCCACTGTACCATGGAGTGCATATATGCAAATATCCTGCAATTTATATTAATATATATCCTGCAACTTAGAGAATTAGCTAGGACACTGGGAGAAGTAGTATCATGCATGGGGTTTAACTCAGGTCTTCCTCACTCCAAGGCTAGGTTGATACCTAAACTGCAATGCTAATTCAGCTAAACACACACACACACACACACACACACACACACACATATGCACAGGCACATGCACATGCACAATTCTCTCTTCTCTCTCTGTCTCTATCTCTCTTTTTCTTCTTCTCTCTGTCTCTTTCTCTTCTCTCTCTGTCTCTTTCTTTTTCTTCTCTCTGTCTGTCTCTTCTTTCTTCTCTCTCTGTCTCTGTCTCTTTTTCTTCTTCTTCTTCTTCTTCTTCTTCTTCTTCTTCTCTCTCTCTCTCTCTCTCTCTCTCTCTCTCTCTCTCTCTCTCTCTCTCTCCCTCTCTCTCTCTTTCTCTCTTTTTTTCTTTTTCTCTTTCTCTCTCATGCACACATGCCTCAGATACCTTAGATCACAAATATAATACTTTCTTGGTGAATGTGTCCTGCTTGACTCCTTCTCATGTTGCACTTACACATTATTATTCCGTGTCTGCCATATTATAAGAGTTCATCTGAAGGCCAAAGCCAGCATTGAGATATTTTTGCTCTTAAATATGCCAGGCCTCAGTTTCCTCATCTATAAAATGAGGGATGGGGTGGAGGCATGGACTAATTGATGTCTCAGGTCTGTTCCCATGAGAAATTACCCAGTGAAATTTGGGGTGTTTGCCTTAGCAGGTAAATCATTGTTTGGGATGGATAACTGTCAGTTTGACATTTGTTATTATAGCTTTGTCATTTTCAACCTGCCGTTTATGAAATTCACTTTTGTATATTGCCCAGAGGTTTTTTGTTAAATCAGTGGTTGCATTTTAAAGTATAAAGTGAAATAAATTAAATGCCACAATTCACATTGTATAATTTTTAAGACTTCAGGGAAGCTGGGCATGCCAAGGTCAGACTATTCCTAGGATAGTAAGAGGACCAGAAAGGAGATAATGCTTCCAGTTCATAGTACTTACTATATATTTTATAGTGTGAATTTTACAATGTAAATGCATACATGATAGTTATCAAATATCTATACCAGAAAACTCAATATTTAATGAAACTGGAGTATTAATGTTAGCTTTTAAGGAAACTGAATTTATGTGAAAGACATTCATCCCTCATTCGTCATTCTGTGTCATCTCATTGAAATCTAAAGAAAAGAATTTAGAATTGGGAGGAGCTGTTTTGCATGACTTGGAAGATTTTATAGAAACTACAAATGCTCATGAAATTTCAACCATGAAATTAAGCTTTTTTTTTTTCCTTTACACCTTTATAATCCAGGCTAACCTATTTCTTCAATAAACCAAAATGGGATATATTGGCATAATCTTCTGGGGGTACATGTATTAGCAAAATATTATTTAAAATATGTATTTAACTATACAAATAAAATAATTTATATTCATATTATTTATTATATATCCCCAAGTAGATTGCAAACTCTTAAAACTATATTAGACTCCTTGAGAGGAGGGGCTGTGCCATAGAGTTCCTTTCTGTTTTCCACAGCACCTAGCTCAATGCTAAGTTCAGTACTAACAGAGAAGAAATATGAAATAAGTTATTATTGAAATGATTTTAAGTAAAAAAATGTAATTCAAGAATAGACTTTTATCGATCATCTCAGAGGAAACCAAGGAAAGTGGGTAAAGTGGCTTAACCAAGGAAAAGTAGCAGCTAAATCAATTAAAAAACAAACAAACAAAAAAACCAAGCCAGATTATCTGATTGCAAATCAGCCTGCTCCTTTAGGTCAGTAAATTGGGTACTTGTTATGTAAAAAAAGGAGAAACACAAACTCTTTCTGTCTGCCAATATACCTTTGCTTCCTTTCCTATAGTTTCAAATCCCGAGATCAACAGTAATGAAGAACCATTGTATTTCATCCAAATTTCTCTCACAATGAGAAGTATTTACTCATCCTTTCTATAAGAATTTATGGGTTTCCCTCTGTGTTCTAGGGTGAGAGTTCTTAAACTTGTGTGTTCTGGATCATTTTGGTAATATGGGGAAACCTGTGGAGCTCTTTTTAAAATAAAGTTTTAAATACATAAAATAACATTCATAGGTTTACAAAGGAAATCAATTACACTGAAATACAATTAAAATGTTTTTTAAGAGAAATTCACTCAGTTCTAGGTGATATATCTATATCTCTATAATATGTATGTGTATATATATATGTGTGTATGTATATGTGTGTGTATACATACCTACATATTTTAAACCTGAAAATATGATTGATTTTTCTATATCTTTTGACATTGCTTTTTGGGAGCTGAGAAAATTGAGTCTGCACCATGCAACAAAGGATTACTCATTGATAGTGCTAAATAGCATTAGAATTTCACCTGAGATGCATATATCTTTTTGTATGTACTTTCACTTAATACATAGAACTTCTTTTCTACCAGGAACAATAACAGCCACAAAAATCAAAACTAAATCACGAAGATATAAAATTGGGTGCTCACTGCCTCTCCCCTCCCAAATATTTGAACCGTCTCCATCTTCTACTTATTTTGCAGGCTTTTGCATAACAGGTACTGGTTCAAATGATAATATCAGTTTCACAGGTCAGGCATGCACTCCAATTGAATCTTTTATGAATTTCTAAGATGTCTTCTCTGTGTTCAGTGTTTTGTAAATAAAAGTAATAATATAGTAACCCATAATTATATAAGATTATCCGGTCTTTGAGGTTGGAGAAGCCTTTGTTCTTGTGGTTACTTGTTGTTCCTGGTGCCTTCATTGCTATGTAATTGGCTCGTTCTTTGATGTTCCCTTGACTCCAATTTCTTTGTTTCTCCTTAGTCAAGACATTTTTTTTCCTCTCTCAGCAATCCATCATGTCTTCTTCGGAGGTACCTGGATTAAATTAAAATTATCCAGCTTTTTCTCATCACCCATGTGTGCCCAGCACAGTGCTAGATACTACAAGAACCATAAAAGAAGCATCAGATGTTCCCTTTGTCCTTGAAGAGATTTCAAAAAATGAAATAACTTCCAGGAATTTTCTTTTTTTACCATATTTCTGACTGTGACTTGAAATTTTCTATCTAGCTGAAAGTCACTTTGCTTATGGATCTTTGATGTTATCTTTCATGACAATTTCCCAAAGCAGGAAATGTATGTATGTACATATGTATGTACATATGTATGTATGTATGCATGCATGTGGGTAGGTATGTATGTATGTGAGTATGTATGTATGCATTTATATTTATTTATTAACTTGTTTGTTTATTTAATGAGAAGGATTCTAAAATAAATTCACCACACTGGTGATTTAGGATCTCAGAATCTCCATACTGAAATATACTAAAAGTACCCAGAGAAATCATCTCCTCCATCTTCTTCTTGAGGATTTCTGTTATTGTTCAGTCATTGTCATGCACCACTCTTCCTGACCTGGGGAACATTACTGTACATGAGGTTTTCTTGGAAAAGATACTAGAGTGGTTTACCATTTCTCTCTACAGTATACCTAAGAAGTGTCTGTCTATTGTCCAATGGAAGAACTTTAATGAAAGAAAATTCATCACTTCCTGAGGCATCCCATTCCATTTGGGCTCACTTCCTGCAAAAAATAAATTCTTTCCTACATAAAGTAGAAACAGAATCAATGCCTTGTACTTTCCAGGCATTGATCCTGGCTATTTCCTTTGAATTTGAAAAAAGAATCAAATCCCTATTCCCCATGTTAGTTCTTCAGATATTTAAAGACACCAATGATAGCCTCCTTCTTAAGTCTCCTCTACTCCAAGCTGAACAGATTGATTAAGAAAAGACACAGTTTTGTATGCCCTCATCATTCTTGGTTGTACACCTATGAAGGAGTTACATCTTGTCAAACTGGGACCGGAACTAAATGTAAATCTTCCAAATGTAGTCTGACCAATGAAAAATACAGTTGGATTATCACGGACCTCTTTCGGAACATTATCCTTAATGAATCTAATTAGATTGTTTTGACTGCCACATCCTACAATTTATCACCTTCTTTTGAGTATGGAGTATACTAAAACTGTCATGTCTTTTTAATATGAATTTCTAACTAGATCTCCCCTATCCTTGAGGGGTATAGTTGGCTTTTAGAACCTGAGTGCCTTTAACTCTATTAATATTAAATTGCATTTTTTTAGATTCAGTCCATTGTTCAAGATTGCAAAGATTGTTCTAGATTCTTGTTAACTCCCATAGTGTATTAGCCATCCTCCCCAGGCAAGGGCAATATTCAGATTTCATATTTATGCCAACTCTGCTTTCATAGAAAGATCTGATAAACATGATGAAAAGAAGAGGGTCAAAGACAGAGCCCTAGGGTAAGCTCTTAGTTCAATTCAATTTAACAAATATGTATTAAGTGTTTGCTAGATGAAAAACTCTATACCACAGATCCCCTTCACAATTTGCATTGATCTTTTATTCATCGTCATTGGACCTGGTTGTTCATCCACTTCAAAATCTACCTGATTGACCCATCATCCAGTACACGTCTTTCTATCTTGTCTGTTAGGATCTAGAGAAGGACATTGCCAAGTAAGATGTAGGGACCCTTTGAAAAAAGGAAGTAGAGTTTATCTGGCATGACTTCTTTTTAATGAACCCATTCTGACCCCTGACCATTACTGCTTTCTTTGCTAAGTGCTGCTAATCCACTTCTTTAATAGTCCATTCTAAAATTTTACTGGAAATTGCCATCAACCTTACCTGTCTTTAGTCAAAGAATTAACTTTTCCCACATTAGATATCTCTCTTGTTCTGTACTATTCCTCATGAATCAGCAACCTGGGTTTAGCAATTAAACCATCAGTTTCTTTTAGTACCATGGGGTGTAATTCATCTAGACCTGTTACTTGAAATCATCAATGAGCTCTCTACTAGATCATTGCTTATGTTGTACTTGATCCCATTAGCTGGTTTTGCTCCATCCTTTCAGTCTGAAGATGATTCACCTTGGTAGATCAAAGAGAAACAAGGTGATAGTTGAGTAACTGTGTGTGTGTGTGTGTGTGTGTGTGTATGGGTGTTTGTATCATACTCCCAAAAGGCATCAAGCAAATTTGTAAAGACCTGGCTATTAAGCCAGCAAGACTTGGCTTCAAGTTCCCTTCTGATATACTGGCTTTGTAGTCCTGGGCCAGTCATTTTATCTGTCATTGTTCTAGACATCTCTCTAAGATTATAAGGTGCAGAAGGGATACTGACATGCACTGGCAGAGAGTATTTCCCAATATAAGGAACTTCTTCTCTCAGTGAAACCACAGGTCCAGCATAAGCAATGATATAGTAGAGAGCCCATTGATAATTTCAAATAACAGGTCTAGATGAATTACTTCCCATAGTACTTAATCCCTATCCCTATCATAATCCCATAATAATAACCAATGAGACATGCTATTTCATTTATGCTTCACAATAACTTTGTGATGTAGATGATATGAGCATTATTACCCCCATTTTATTGATGAGAAAACTGAGGTTCAGAGGTTAAATGACTGACTACGTAGCTAGTGTCAGAGGTGGAATATGAATTCAAGAGTTTTTAACTCTAAGTAGGATATTTTATCTACCATACTATGTAACTCCCACATACTCCTATACAGCATACAAACCTGTCTCTTGTTCTTCTTGCCCCCAGCATGACTTTAAAAACATACTTCTTAATAAGATTTGCAAATTTTGCATTTGTCTGCTAATTTCAAATGTTATCTTCATGACACTCTTCTTTACAGTAACTTGCCTCTCTTTTGTTTCTGTTGTCAGTTCTGTGTACTCACGCCTACTTATCCTTTAGATGTCCACAGTTCTTGGAGCTGTGTGATCATGTGTAGAGACTGTTTTTACCTTTCTTTCTATCTCCCATGCCTAGTTCAGTGTCTGGAACATTTAATTGTTTCCTGGTCACATCTGACTCTTTGTGACCCCATTTGGGGTTCTCATGGTAGAGATACTGGGGTTGTTTGCCATTTCCTTCCCCAGTTCATTTTACAGAGAAAGCTGAAGCAAAGAGGGTTGAGTGACTTGCCCAGGGTCACACAGCTAGTAAGTGTCTGAGGACAGATTTGAACTCACAAAGATAGATCTTCCTGACTCCAGGCTCAGCGCCCTGTCCACTGTACCACTGAGCTGCCACGTGTGGCACATAGTAAGTACTTAATTCATGCTCCTTGACTAGACTTGACAAGTCGGGCAGATCACTGGAGTAGGCAAGGAAGGAAATAAACAATTATGTAAAACCTACTCTATGCCAGACACTATGCTAAGCACTTTACAAACATCCCATGAAACTCTCTGAGTCTTGGTTTTCTCGTAAGAAAAAAAAGGTTTAGGGCAGTTAGATGGTGCAGTGAATAGAGCACCAGCCTGCAGTCAGGAGGACCTGAGTTCAAATCCGGCCTCTGACACTTAACACTTAGTAGCTATATGACCTTGGGCAAGTCACTTAACCCCAATTGCCCTACTTTCCTTCTCTCTACCTCTGCTTCAAAAAGACAAAAAAAAAAGGGATCAATAGCACTTCTGGATAGAGCACCGGACCTTGAATCAAGAAGACTTGTCTCACACAATCACTCCCTGTGCATCCTTGGTCAAGTCACTCAACTGTTTAGTCTCAGTTCCATCATCTATAAAATAGAGACAATAATAATATTAGCACCTATCTTTCAGGGTTGTTATTATGATCAAATGAGATAATGTGTGCATGTAAACTTTAGAGAGCCATACAAATATCAGGTTAAATAATAATAGCATCATTATCATTATTAACTAGTATTGAATGATAATATATATATTCATATACTGCCCGTGATTCAGGTGCTGTGCTAAGTGCTTTACAAATATCAGCTTAGATGTTATCACCATGATTATTCAATCTCATGGAGTTTTTATGATAAAAAAATACAGATATGAGATTGTTACATTGTCAGAATAGAATTTTGATATTTTGCGCTTCTCACTTTTCTCAGACTTCTCTTTTAAACTCAAGACATGGACTCCTACATATCTTCTCTCTGTTTAGATCCATTGTGTCTCACCATCATCACTGACTCCTTTGCGCTGGTCCTTTACTGCCAGAGTAGTTTTCCTTTTTTTTTTTTCTTTTTCCTTTTGTTCTTTTCCTTTCTGAGATTTTCTTGTAGCACTGGGGACATCCTGGTCCATTTCTAAATCACCTACCCTTTGGATAACCCTTCTAATTTCAAAGGGAGAACTGCAGAAAATTAAGAGATTTTGTGTTCCTAAATTGTAAAAACCTAAAAGACAGCAAATGAACTTCTCTAAATTGTTTGTTACACAACATCGTATACAAAATGTATTTCTGAGGATAATTGTAAACATTTAAAGTTACATTTTCTTCATATAATCTTTCTTTATTTTTACAAAATAACTATCTCCCTAGGTTATGTTTTTCCCCCTCCAAGGCCATTTATCTTTTATGCCCAGTCTGATAGTACCTCTCATTATAATCAGGAACATAGAAAAATGCAGTACAATCTGGAAAGTGGTTATCTTCTGTGACCTGGCTAGATATTCTAGGAGGAAGAAAAAGAAAGTCTATCTACTTAATATAAAATTATACCCGGTCTTATGTGTTAAAAAAAATTGGACAATATGAAATAAGATCAATGTTTAGGAGTTATATGGGTAGTAGATTTTAGTTTAGCATAAAGAAGAACATAATAACCATTAGAGGTCCAAGATAGTGGAATGACTTGTGACATATTAAATTCTTGGTTATTAAGCATGTTCAAGTAGACTTTAGATGTCTACTCACTGAAAGTATTATAGAGTTTACATAAAGAGTGTGCTATATTAGATCTACTATGACTTTCCTTCCAAATCCCAGGTTTTTCATTCTCAGTTTTTATAAAGTATGCATCTTGCACTAAGATAATTTTTTCCTATTATATTTAACAAAGTTGAGATCCTGATGAAAATAATTGCTACTGAAGAGTATGAAAGAATGACTGACCTCTAGTGATATTTTGGACTGAGTCAATCTTGCTGTTATTGTGGTTCATCCTTTGTTTTGGAAGAGAACCGGTGACATCACAAGGTAGTGTCTTGACTTGCATATGAATTGCATTGAAGTGAGGCAGAACTGCACTAAGTCATCTGCCTCACTTTCTCCTCTGGAGTCATTGAAATCCAGTGGCAAGACAAATGTCAAGGTGACTGGTTTCTGTAAAGTTCTGATGATCTGCTAATTGTTCTAGTTTCTAAAGTTTACCATCTAAATTTCATCTTTTTGCTTTCTGGCTTAATATATTCTCAAATGTAAATATATCTGGCAGGGGACACACTATTATAATTTTTCCCCCTTAGTCGCAATGAAACTCCTTGTGAATTGGGATTGCTTGATTGTTTGTATTTTATCCCCAGTGCCTAGTGTAGTGTCTGCCACTTAGTAGATGTTGAATAAATACTGTATTATTATTAATTTAGTGATTGAAGGAAGAGAGAGTAGCAGCGAGTCACTGAACCTGGATAGGCAGGGAGAGAGAAGAAAGTACCCTCAGTTAGAGAAAAAGGCAGAATGGGCCACCCACTTCCTTATTACTTCCAAGATCTAGTAGAAACTCCTTTTGTTGACCTTGAAAACTCTTCCTCAGCTGACCCCTTCCTGTCTTTCTCGTCTTCTAGCATTTTACTCCCCAATGAACATTCTACTTGCAGTTAAATGCTTGGCACATGGTAAGTACTTAAGAAATGCTTGGCGATTGACTTCAGCATTGTCTAGGGGGAGCCCTGATCCAAAGTGTGCAAAGAATTGTTATTTTATGTTCCTTTTGTAGCATAAAATCATTTCAGAGAGCAGAGATGAGTTGCATGGGAGGTGGTGACTTGAGTATAAGATCAATTGCTTGGTTCTTTCCCAAGAGACCACAATCTAGAAACAGCTTTGGGTCTTTTGTGTAATAACATAGTGGCCTTAGCCTATTAGACATATCACAAAACTATCACATATAATTTGGCAGACTGCCATATAATTGACAGCTTTTCTTCAAGAAGAGCCATTCTGCTATATTAGCCTGGGTAGTGAATTCTTTCTTAGAAAGAGGAGCAGATTGGGACAACAATCATTAGGAAGGTACCCTGGGAAGCTTTTACTAACCATATACAGCACACCTGGGAAAAGGATGATCTGAGAACCGTCTTTTTTTCCAGCAGTGCTAGTAACTTACTGCTTTGGAGCACAAATATTTATTCAAAAATATCTGATTAAAAAAATGTCATACATTGTTTGATGGTTTAGCCATCTGTTTTCCCATTTACTAGAGTATCATTAGCATAATTAAATTAGCACTTTTCTATCTCACCTTTCTCCATACTAGCATGTACTCTAATATATCAGTTTTTAAGTGGAAATATTTTTGAGAAAGTATTTGTAAAATTAAATCAATGATGTTCCTTGTTAATTTAGGATGTATAAGAAAATGGACCTGTTAGTGGTCCTAGAAGGCTTTTGCAAAGAGAAAGCAGAGAAAAAGACCTAAAGTTCGGTCTTGTGGTGATTATTACTTCAATTCCAAAGATGCTAGACAAATTAAATTGAAATTAAATTTTATTTTTCTAAAACAGATACATTAAAAGATTTTTAGTTTTTTTAAAATGAAAAGGTTGCTAAAGAAAGGCAAGATGAACTTTTCAGACATCAGTGAAATTTCAGTTGGGTCAGTATGGTTGTCTAGCCTTTTCTTTTTTAAATCAAAAGTACCCAAAACAGGAATTATGTCTTCGGTCCTCATGTACTCCCTATACCACAGAGTTAACAGTATGCATCAAAAAGGGCCTCATGCTATTGTAGAAAGAACATCATGTATTCTTTTCTTAAAATTTTATTTATTTTTCTTAAGAACATTTTTTTGCCAATTATTTGTACAATTATTTTAAACATTCATTTTCTATAATTTTTGAGTTTCAAATTTTCTCCCTCACTCCTGTCCAGCCCACTTCCTTGAGAAGGCAAGCATTTTGATATAGATTATACATGTACAGTCATGCAAAACATATTTCCACATTAACTATGTTGCAAAAGAGAATGCAGATCAAAACAGCAACAACAACAAGAACAAATAGTTTAAAAATATGCTTCCATCTGAACTCATATTCCATCAGTTCTTTCTCGGGGGGAGGGTGGATAGCGTTTTTCAATATATAGTAATATTGTATTAAGCAGAATCGCGAAATCATTCACAGCTGATCATCCTATACTATTGTTGTTTCTGTGTACAATGATCTCCTGACTCTGTTCAGTTTACTTGCATCATCAGTTCATATAAGTCTTCCCAGGTTTTTCTGAAAGCATCTTTTTCATCATTTTTTAAATAGCAGAACAGCTATTAAATGTAAATTATACATATTTAACTTATATAAATATATAAATTTATATAAATGTTTAAATAAATTAAATTTATGTAACTATAAATATAAATTAAATAGCATCACAATCTTATACCATATCTTGATTAGCCATTCCCCACTTGATAGGCATCCCTCAATTTCTAATTCTTTGCCACTACAAAAGGAGCAGTTTTAAATATTTTTGTATGTATAGAATCTTTTCCTTTTATAAAATCTCTTTTGGATACAGACCTAGTAGTGGTATTCCTGGGTCAAAGGATATGCGAAGTTTTACAACTCTTTTCCCATAGTTCCAAATTGCTCTAGGTGGTGTATTCTTAACCAAACAAGAGAGAGGCACTTACAAATGATAGCTGATTTCAGTACTTAAAACTAAAAAGTTTCTGAACAGACAAAATTAATGCATCTACCATAAGAAGAGAAGTGGTTGTAGGGGGGAAAAATCTTTGTATTAGAGTTTTCTGATTAGAGTTTGGTATCCAAAATATTTAAAATGAATACATATAAGTGTATATGTATGTGGATATATGTATATATATACATATATACACAACTAAAAGCCATTTTCCAATAAATTGCTAAATGATATGAAAAATAGTTCTGAAAGGAATTGCAAAGTATTCACATCCATGTTAAAAAATTCTTCAAATCATTTTTTGGTGATTAAGAGAAATTCAGATCAAAACAACCTTGTACCTCACACTCTGCAAATTGGCAAAAAAAATCCAACATTGTCCTGATCAGAAGAGTTGTGGAAAAAAGGGCACATTAATATATTGGTGGTAGAACTGTGAAATGGTATAATAATTTTGAAAAGCAGTTAGGAATTATGCAAATAAAGTGACTAAATTGATGATAGCCTTTGAACCAGAGACTCCAAGGAAGTCACTGATAAGAAGAAATTCCCCATATACTCCAAAATATTTAGAGCAGCAGTCTTATGATAACTAAAAATTAAAAACAAATTTGATGCTCATCAATTGGAGAACGACTAGAGAAAATGTGGCACATGAATATCATGTGTGTGTGCCTCTCTCTGTCTCTCCGTCTCTCTCTCTCCTTCTCTCTGTCTCTCTCTTTCTCTCTCTCTCTCTCTCTCTCTCTCTCTCTCTCTTTCTCCCTTTCTGTCTCTCTGTCTCTCTGTCTCTCTTTCTCTCTGTCTTTGTCTCTCTGTCTCTGTCTCTCTGTCTGCCTCTCTCTGTCTCTGTCTCTCTCCCTCTCTCTGTCTCTCTCTCTCCTCTCTCTGTCTCTGTCTCCGTCCCTCTCCCTCTCCCTCTCCCTTTCTCTCTGTTCCTCTCCCTCCATTGTATCCCCCAGGAGACTGAGCTCCTTGAGAACAGGGAATATCTTTATTGTCCTATCACCTGACAGTGTACCAGGAACAAAATAATCTGTTAATGAATTGATTGATTCATTCACTGATATAAAATATATACAAAGTCACTTTGGAAGAGGCACCAGAAGCTGCGGGGGGAGGGGGGGAGGGATTAGAAAATGACTCATGTAGGCTTTTGGTCTTGGGCTACGGTTTGGGAGAAAGCTAAGGATTCTAAGAAGAAGTGAGAGGAGTGAATTCCAAGCACAGCAGGGAGATAGAACAGGTAAGCACATTTGGTTAGAATATACATTACATGAAGATGAGTAATGTGTTATAAGCCTGAAAAGGTAAACTAGAGTCAGATTATATAAATAAATAGAGATCTGGATTAGGTAACAGACCTGGTTTTTCATTGTCTTAGGAAATTCACAGGCGAGGAAACTCCTATGATTAATGCAGAAAGTTAGTACCTTCTCTGCAATTTATAATCCTAAAGAATAGCTTAGAATATAGAGGTTAAGTGACTTGCTTAGGGCCAAACAACCAATATGTGTGAGAATTAGAACTTAGACTCAGGTTTTCCTGGCTTTGAAGCCATCTCTCTATTCATTATGGCATAATACTCTCTTGATATATAGTATCTAATAGAAAATAATGTATTTTAAATCCACAAGAGGGGTACAAATTGTTTTTCCCCTTTGTTTGAGAATCAAGGAAGGAAGGGCCAGTTCTGATTTTTTGGAGGGAGGTTAGGGAAAGGAAGGATCAGGAAAGTCTTCTTGAAGGGCATCACATAAAAGTTGTATTTTATAGTTGATTTGGGCCCAAGCATACAGTGCAGAACAGTTAGACTTATGAGATACGACTAGAAAGGCAAGACAATGCTGTATCATGGAGAGCCTTGAATGTTCTTCAGTTAATAATAGAGACATTATTAGTTTTTGAATAAAGGAGTTACATAATCAGATCTGTGATTAAATGAGATTCACTGGGCCATGGGATAAATGATGAATTAGAGGAAGGAAAGGGTGGCTTTAGGAAGACTGGTTAAAAGGCCATCGCCATTGTTCATTTGGGTGATAACCAGACCTAACTGAACTAGGATCATGTCAGAGGAAACAGAGAGAAAAGGAGTAATAAAACAGATGTTTCAAAGGTTGTATTAAACAGAAAGATAAGCTTAGTGTGGCACATTCTGAGTTTAAGGAGATGGTGGGTAGACCAAGTGAAGACTTCTTACTGGGTCTACAAGTCTGAAACGTGGCCAAATCTGGAGACCTCAATTTGAGAGTCATACTTGTAGAGTAAAAGCTACAAATATGAAGTTAATGAATAGAAGTCAAAGGAAATGGAGCAGAGTAAGAAAAGAATAAGGCAGAGGATGGAACCATCATAAGCAACTATCATAAAGGGTTAGGAAGAGCCACAAAAGGAGACAGAAAAGGAGATAAAAGAAAAACCAAGAAATGTCATTGTTTCTGAAGATAAGGGAGAAAAGAGCATCCAGGAGAGAGTAGCCAAGAGTATCAAATACTATAGAGAGTGATCTAGAATGATAAGGACTGAGGAAAAAGGCTTTGGGGTTTGGAGATTTAAGACATCATTTGTGACCTTGAGACAGAAAGGAATAGGGTCAGAAATCAAATTACATGGGGTTGGAGAGTGGGTGGATAATGGAGATGTAGAAACATCAGTTATACCTGAATTTTTTTTTAAGTTTGGCCACAAAGAGGAGAAAAGAGAAGTGAGGTAATAAATGAATACGATTAGAAAGGTAGAGAAAAGATTCTTGTGTTTCTTTTAACCCCTTAGGAGTGTTTAGCACAGTGCCTGGCACATAGTGGGCTCTTAATAAATGTTGACTGATTAATTGATTGGAGAAGCATATGTCCATTTGCATATCACACCAAAAGTGAGTGGCAGACCCAGAGATGTTAGAACACTATATGCGAATATGTTCCTTTCTTCAAAGATCCCCACTGCTTCTCTGATTTTTTTTTTAATTTTTTAAGTATATGTCTAAGAAAAGGAACTTCTCTTTAAAGATCTGGGGGTAAGAGCAAAAATGGGAGTCCAGATAATAAAGTACAGCTACAAAAGGAAGCCGACTTGGTTTGGAAAAACCATTACTGTATCAGAATGATGTATCTGCAAGTTCCTTCCGTGAACATACTTTATGAGGCAGGGAGCATGTTTTTTGTGGGTCCCTGCAGCAGATACTGCTCTTTTATTACTCGTAGCCACTTAAAATCTAGCCCAATTTTAACAGTGCTAAAATAGGAGGAAAATTTATTTTAAAGGAAAAGCCTACATTCTTCTAAACTGGAGTCATAATATTAATACTTAAAATGCACAGCAACATGCTGGGAAAATGGGATAGTTATTTAGATATATTATAAAATGTAGCCCACCGCTTTGGTGTGATTCACTACTATTTCACCAAACCAATTTAACAGTATCCTGTAGAGAGGGAATAGTGCAATTAAAATTAGTAACAGAGATTTTCACATGCATAGATCTAAATCAGGGCTGGGTGATAATGAATTAAGTAATTTTGCCTCCTTGTGAAGTCAAATCAGTATTAAATGCATCTAAGATAGAATTCATATTTAAAGAATCTGCGTGTGCAGAGTACTGGTGTCTCAGTACAAATTTTGACAGCAGTCTCTGATTTATTTTGCTTTTGCTGTTGTTTTTCTGTTGGGTTTTGGTGGTGGGACTGTAAATAAAAAGTCATTAAATAAGAAGAAATACAATAATTAATATGATCATCTGAACTTTATACAGTGTTATGGTCATATAATCATAAAATATAATTTCCCCAAAGAAGGAAATCAGAGAAACACAGCTAGACATGATGCTGCTAGGTAGTACGATGTTTAAGAATGCTGGACAGGAAATACTTACTAGTTGTGTGCCGTGGGACAGTCATTTACCCTTTCTCAGCCTCCATCTTCTCATCTGGAAAAGGGGGTAGTACTAGCACCTACTTCCCAGAGTTGCTGCAATAGAGTAAGACAATATTTGAAAAGCACTTTGAAAGACTTAAAATACTCTATAAGTGCTAGCTATTATTATTAATTATTACTACATGTAACTTCAACAAGATTTCTCATTTTCCAGCATCTCATGGCTATGAATATAAAAGCTCTAAAAGCTCTTTTTTAAGCATTAATACTTAGCTACATTGTGGGCATGTATAATAAGTTTGTATCAATATACGCTGTGGAGAATGAATGCATTTGGTATGGTGGGATGCTCTGTGCCCTGAGAATCTGACATCCCACTTGTCTGCAATGATATTGAACTTGGATATACTGTTTGGTGGTGAATTACATCATTGCTAGATCTTATGGTCAGATCCTGACCATCATTTTAATATCAGAGAAGAGAAAGGAAGATTGATTTATCCAGCACAAATAGGTCCATGTGAATCATATCTATTCTTAAAGCTGACCTGATTTTTACATTTTGATATAAGTGGTCATCTCTCAAGACTTGGATGTTTGCATGAAGGTAATATTTATTTAGGTTTGAGAAGATTTTTTTGAGTCTAAAATAACATTTTCTATATTCTATAGAAAAAGGAAAGCGGATTCAAAATTTTAAAAATTAAAATGTTAATTTCTGCCAATTCATAAAATTTATTGCATTGTAAATCATCTAAAATTAGAAATATATTTCAGATAACTACATTTAAATTAGTTCATAGGTCTTTGGATATACTCCAGTATCAATACTCAAGTAAATAAAGTATATATTTATATATACATACTATATGCACACATATGTGTATGGTTGAATATGTATATATATATGTATTATTATATGTACTCAAATGTATATTAAATATATATAAAGACTTTAGCTGTCTGGACCTATGACTTCACTGATTTAGAAATGCTTAGTGAGGAAACTCCCCACACTTATTCAGTTCATCATCTTCTCTGCAATTTATAGTCTTTAGCAAATTGTCTCTTGTCTGGGACAATGAGACATTAAGTGACTTTCTGAGGGTCACCGAGGTAGTATCTATTAGAGTAATACCTTGAACCCGTGCCTTTCTGACACTGAGACTGTTTATCTATATACTGCATTATTGTGCCTCTCCATTTAATATATAAGGAATCCCCAAAAACTAGTATATGAATATATATGCATATTTATTCTGTTTGTCTATGAAATCCACATATGTAATTTTGCGGCTGATTAGCCTCCACTAAAGCCCGACTTTGATGCCTCATTATGGCAGAAAGCTGACCCCAAGTTCTTTCAGACTATACCAGGATTGCACAAGTTCTAACAAATCCTACCAAACTGGAAAGAAACTGGTGCCAGGGAAGGCAGAACACGCACAGATAAAATCAAGAATCCTTTTAAACGATATGAATAGGACTGGAATTGAGTTAGTACTTTCATATGTATATCTCGGACAGACACTTCAGATAGACAATAACCAGGCCCAGAATCAAATAGGAAACAGAGGGCCAGCTAGGCTGCATTTGTGAAATCATGCCATGCTTTTGATGACCTAAAATTTCTTCCTAAAACAAAAATCTTCAAAATCAGGATTCTTCAATTGATGCTATATGGTCACAAAAGATGGGATACTGCAGTCCTGGAAGGATCAAAGTTTCAGGTCACCTAATAAGCAGCAGAGAGATACATTTTATTTTATTTTCTTCTTTGGTCTAGACCTATAATTTCATCAGTGTACTGAACTTCTGTGGTAGAAACTGCCTCCATGGTGCTGATTGCCATCTTCGCGTTGTAGAGAGTTTTCTGGGGCACAAAGGGGTTAAGTGAGTTGGCTGTGGTCATACAGCCAGCATGTGTCAGATTCAGGAGTTAAAATTAAGTCTTCTTGACTGTAAAAATGACCCACTGTCCACTATACTAGACTATCCTTATAGCCAATGACAATTCAATAGGCTGCAGTCAGTTCCCAAAAAGCAATCATATTCTTGCAGCAATTTTAATAATATAATTTGGAAAAAGAAGTAACCAGATTGACTCATAAGAGTTGTGGATAATAGCATCACAGAGAAACTGCCTGTGCATTCCAGTGGTACTTGAGGTGTGACAGGAGATCTAGAGGGTCTCAACCCATTGGGTGGATTCCACATGGAATATTTACGGGAAAAAAGGGACAAAGTACTCATAAGATAAAAAGTTTCTATGGTATGCAAACTGCATTGTTGGAAAGAAGGCATACAGAGATAAAGATCATAAATCCATGAAAATGTCAAAGCATTGTCAATGGGAAGGAAAGCACAATCCAACTCAAAGAAGAATAAACTACCAGGATCCTAGGATTGTAGACCTCAGAGCTAAAGGGAACTGGTCCAACCTTATCATGTTGCAGTTTTTGTGATAAAATCATACAGTATGATTTCCCCAAGGTCACAAAGGACAGAACCATTACCCAAACTCTGAGTCCAAATATGTTTGACTCTTCATAACCCCATTTGGGTTTTTGGTGGTTTTGTTTCTTTTTTTCGTTTTTTGTTTGTTTTGATAAAGATACTGGAGTGCTTTGCCATTTCCTTCTCCAGCTTATTTTACAGAAGAAGAAACTGTGTCAAACAGGGTCAAGTGACTTAGCCAGGGTCACAAAGCTAGTGTCTGAGGCCAGATTTGAACTCTGGAAGATGAGTCTTACTGATTCCAGGCTGGGTGCTCTATCTTCTGCTCCACCTGCTGCCCCTGATAACCATTTGCTTCAGTTCAACTCAATTCAGTTCCCAAGGAGTATCAAGACAAAATAGAGAAAGTAACAACTCAAATCGAGAACCCACAAAGGATTCTGTGGCTTTAATCATTTAACATTCTAATCACAGTTCTACACAGCTTGGTATCCATACCTGAAGTCCATAAATAGTTACCAATTCATAACAAATTGTTACGCATCTACAAGAACTTTCCATTCTTAAAACCTACAGAAGGAAAAACAATCTCATCCTCCTTTTCTTCCTCCTTATACCTTATAGCTCTCTCATTCCTCTCTCATTCTGTCTTGCCTGCTAGTCCCTCCCCCACCCCATACCCAACCAAGAGTGGGTGGATCAGTTGTAGAGAATTTAGATAATAAGAGTTTGTCAGAGGCAGCTAGGAGAGCACAGTGGATGGTGTCAAGATAGCCCTGACTTCAAATCTGGCCTCAGGTACTTACTAGCTGTGTGACACTGATCAAGTCACTTTGCCTCTGCCAGTTTCTTGAACTGTAAAATGGGAGTGATAACAGCACCTACCTTCTGAGCTCATTATGAGTACCCAGTCCTTTTCTGGAATGTTTTTCCAGTGATGCACTGTGATACAATAGTAACTCTACCTGGTTTTTCAAAGGCTATGACTACAGATCCCAAGTTTGGAAGAGCCTATCCATGTAGAGAACTATTAAGTGTGGGCTAGCAGTAGAAGATCCCTCAGCAACCAGCCTAGCTAAGGGGAGAGAGCTTTGCACTGAAAATCTGGCGGTCAAATCCTTTGGCTATGGCACTTCCTGCAATCATTTCAGTAAATTGTAGAAGACTGCAATCTGAATCCATGGGTATGAATCCTCCCCCTTCCCGCATGCATACAGTGTGTAGGTTAAGATTATTTGTAAATATAAAAGCCCTATTTTCCTTGCTAGCTAATTCCTAATCTTTTTTTTTCTGATGGTTTGCCCAGACTTACTTTATCCTGCTGCAAGAGTACAAAGAGTACATTATTTAGAGACAATGTGACAGTAGAAGTACTGAGCTTGCAGCTAGAAAGAACTAGCTTTATTCAAATCCTACTTCTTGTCTAGTGACCAGAAGCAAGTTGTGCTCTGTACCTCAGTTTCCTTAACTGTCAAATAATATTTGTTCTCCATACTTCACAAGTTCTACCTCCCAACCCGTCCCGAACCTCCACCCTTTGCTTATTTGGGGTAAGGAAATAGTGTAAATGTTAAAGCTGGCCACAGATTCACAAATCAGAGCTAGAAGGGACTTTGGAGGTCATATAGTCTAATCTCTTTACCATATGAAGCAACTTAGTCTTAGAGATGTTGTGATTTGACCAAGGTCAAGCAGCCAGTCTGAACAGACCTTTGTTTTGTTCACAGGCAGGTAGGTGGCATGGTGAATAGAATGCAGGACTTGGAATCCAGATTATCTGTGATGAAATCCTGCTTCTGACACTTGCTAGTTGTTTGTGGCCTTAGGCAAGTTACTTTACCCTATCTGCCACAGTATCCTTATCTGGAAAATGGGAATAATCATAGCCTGTCAGTCTTAGAGTTGTTGTAAAAATAAAGGTAATATTTGCAAAATGCTTTGAGGAGATTAGAATACTATATAAATTCTAATTATTGTAGGGCAACTAGGTGGCACAATGCATAGAGCACTGGCCCTGGAGTCAGGAGTGCCTGAGTTCAAATCTGGCCTCAGACACTTAACACAAAAAACTAGCCGTGTGACCTTGGGCAAGTCACTTAACCCCAACTGCCCTCCAAAAACAAACAAAAAAAAATTCTAGTTATTGTTGTTTTCATTATTACCAGCCTTTTAACTCTGATTTCTTCCATTCCGCCACAATGAACTTAACTTCTTTCCAAATCCTATGTATTTTATCAAAACTGATTGTTAAATAGAGTTTGCCGAAAGAAAGCTCTAGAGACAGAACAGACAATTTACAAAAACTAAAACCTTTTCATGATGCTCAGAAGCACAATTTAAAGCTATTGATATTATTTTGGTCTTTTGTAATTTTTTTTTTGTTAGACTTGCCTTTTCTATTTCTCCTAAGTTTATGCATCTAGTTATCAGGCAGGCCAAAAGGATTCATTTAAAATCATCCCTGTGTGTCCTTCAGATGACTAAACTGGATTTGCTACTTGTCCTGTAATTTTCTGTGAGATACTTATTTCATATGCAGACTCTTCCTCTTTTCTCTTTCTTGCCTTCAGTAAAAATTTCTTTAATGTGAGATAGTAAATGAAGTGAAAATGAGTAACCAATAACTTCTCATGAGCCTTGGATTCTGTCATCTTCTTGGATTTCCTGAATGTCTGGGGAGATTTACGAAGCCTTGAGCTTTGAGTTGTCTGTGATCAGTGCTTTAGAAATTGATAGACTCCCAGAATAACTGATTCTTTCAGTTGCATGGCTTTGCAGTCTCTTAAGTCATCAGTAAGAACGCACTTCTTTGCTTTCCATCACCGTGTTCCTAGTCTCTGGTCTCTGAGAGTTGGGATCTAACTGGCCTCTGAAGCTGATTTACTTCTGTATCTTATTCAGAGATACTGCGTATGTTTGTTTAGGACGGGAAGTCAACAGCAGACATTGTTATTACACTTGTGTGCTCTGCCACAGGCAGAAGTATGAGGACAAAACCCTGAGTTAACTGCCTTGCTCTGCAGTCTTTGCCTCAGGCAGTCCAATCCGAGACTCATTTACACCACTTCTTGGTTCCTGCCAGCTACCTCATGCATTTCTCCTCCACTGAAATGCAATGTTCCAGGCCTGATCATTTCACACCCATTTATATTTTCCACCAAAGAATTACCATAAAGCACAATTGCATTGTGTAAACAGTAATACTTATACCACTCCATTTGCTTGAATGCATTAGAGTCCATAAAAATCCCACTTACAATTTAAAAACGGACTTTCTCCTTATTTCCATCTTTTTTGATTGTCATTGTTTGCTCAGTTATAAAGTGGTTTGTTGACACCAAATATTTTAATAATTCCCTTCCAAGGCTTTGTGCCTATGCCTTTGAGATGCTGGTATAGTAATTAAACTGTCTTTTAGTTGAAATGCTTGCAAAGCGTCCAGTTCTGTGCCTGGCAGCTGGTGATGCATTATAGAGACATTGAGCTAATCGATTAAAACCGCAGAGACATGGGAGTTGTCTGACAGCACTGTACTAGGATGAAATTAGTTGGAATTGCATGGTGAAATTAGGGGGAATGCAGCTGATTGCAACCCTTCTGGGAGAATCCTGGGTGAGAGGGACACTGTGCGCTGATCCCTGTGTAATTAGGACAGCCATGTTTTAACAGTATTTCTAAAGTATTAAAATGGACTAGATAAATCAGCAGGGCTGCTTCCAATGAACTTGGCATCCATCCACTGTGACTGAAATAACATGAAATTTTTCGGCTGCTAGAGAATGTGAAATTGGACTAATTATCTTTTAACTAGTCTGTCTGACTGTTAGCCTGAAGTGGGGCTGAAAGGAAGGTAGGCTTGTGGGTTTGGGACTGGGGGATGGGAAAAGTTCTACTCGTGACTATTATTTCAGGCTAACTGAACGGATAACCCCATCACATTTTCTGACAGCTAGGATTTGTACAGTCATGTCATTAGATTCACTTCCTAAATATTTAAAAATCCATTTTAACATGTGATGCTTTGCTTCATATGCTTTGCTTTAGCCTCTCATAATGTTCATTTCATTCATTCTTGAGATTTTCCCTAAAAAGGGAGGGGAAGATTTAAGGAGATCCAATGAAATTGCCAGTTTGCCAAATTCTTACTCCAAGGAGAATCTTTTCTGAATCAAACCATCATGGCCCTGAGTAAGAAAGGGACCATTCAGAGAAAAGAAGTGAACCTAGGTTTTCTGCTCCCTCATAGGCTCATAGGTCTATTCCATTTTAGGGAGAGAAGAGATCAACTATTCTGGCATCTTTTCTGACCTTATTTTATGGGAAGAATACCCAAATAGGGCAACATGGATGGCAATATGGATAAATATAATCGGTTGGACAAATCACTTATCTTTGCTTCCAATGCATGAGGCAATTTACAGAAAGGTGCCTTGTTCTACATTGATATATGGAATTAAGTCATCAGAAAGTTACTACCCTGAAGAAAAAAATAGGTTCAAACCAAAAAGAGAAAGAAATAGAAAAGGGAAGACTGAGTCCCTGAGAGGTGAAATGATTGACAAGAAAGTCACACAATTTGTGGCACTGGTGAAACAAACATACAAGTCTTCTGAAACCTGGTCTACTGTACTCACTGCTTTACTATGGTGGCCAACAAATGGCAGATACTATACTTTATGGGACTTTGGTTCCAGAATGGAAATTCTATAATTATTGTTATAACCAGGCTTCCCATGTTTGAGTCCTCCCTCCCTATTCTTTTTCATTGAGGGTGCTCAGTCAGACTTCCTCAGAAGCCCCTAGAATCACCAATGGTGTATGTTTCTTGGAGTTGAAGCAGATTTATTTGAAACAAATTACACGGCACAGTCCTTTAAACAACAAACCCACCTTCACTCCCATGTACGAACTGGTCTTCTAAGAATTCCTGAAGTGATTTGGGGATTTTCTGAACCATAATCAGTCACATTCAGAGAAAATGAAGTGATATGTGTCTGTGCCATTTTTCTCAAGTATTTTAACCCCTGATTGATTCAGAAATCATGGGCATTCCAGTCATCAGCAATATACTACCCTAAATCTAATATTTTGCTTTGTCATTGGTATAGTGAATTCCCAGGAGGAAAACTCCTGTATCAGTGTAAATTATGACCTATTCTGTAAAGTAGAGTCCCAGAGAGTTGCCTGGAGCCATTGACTGGTTAAATGACTTACCTAGGCTCATACAGCCAGTATATATTACATTCAGGACTTAAACCCAAATCATCTTTCTAATTTCCCAATGCATTCTTGCATTCTCTCTTCAAAATTTTGTTTTTATAATGTTGTTATAAGACACATGTAGTATATATAATTTATAGTAGATATATTAAACTGACATGTAGAGTGTAAATTATTGTTTTGGTTCTGCTTACTTTACTCTGCATCTGTTGATATGTCTTCCCATGCCTCTTTGGAATAATTATCTCCTTGTTTCCTACTGTAGAATAGCATTCCTAGACTACCACTTATTCAGCTATTTGTTCACAAATTGACATTCCTTTAGTTTCTGGTTTGTTTGCTGTCACAAAAAGAGCCACTATAGATTGTGCATAAAGGACCTTTGCTTATTTCTCTGGTCATTTTGAGTATAGATCTAGCAATGGGCTAGCTGAATCAAGGAACAAATATTGTTTAGCAACTTTTTGTGCATAATTCTAAATTGTTTTCCAGAATTTTCCAAGCATTCACAGGTCTACCAACAATGCATCAATGAGCTTATTTACTGATAGTCCCACTGACATTTATCATTTCCCTTTTCTTTTTTATCATTTTTTTGCCAATCTTAGGGATATGCTATAGAATCTTAGAAATACTTTAATTTGTACTTCTCTAATTAGTAGTGATTTAGAGCATTTTTTTTCTCCTAATGACTCTAAAATAGCCCGTTTGTTCTGTTGTTCTTGTTCTTTTCTCCTAAGACAGCTGCTTCCTCTGATCCTTAGGCCATTTATCAGTGGGAAGTGGCCCTTATTCCTATAAATCTAAATCAGTTCCATCCATATATGTCTTGGAAATTAGACCTTTTTCAGAGAAACTTTCTGTAAAGAATTTTTTTCAAATTTCATTGTTTCCTTTATAATCTTTGATTTATTGGATTTTTTTGTGCCAAAACATTTAAATTTTATGTAACAAAAATGATCAATTTTATCTTCAGTGATCCTTTCTATCCCTTTTTTGGTCATCAACTTTCCTTTTATCCATAGGTCTGAAATTTATTTTTTTCCCCTTGTTTCTTTAATTTGTCTATTATGTGACATCTGGAACTTATCTTGAAATAAGACGTTGGCCTAAATCTAATTTCTTCTATATTGCTGTCCAATTTTCCCAGAGATTTTTGTCAGATGGTGAATCCTTATTCCATTACCTAAGGTGTTTGTGTTTATCCAATACTGGGCTATTTGCTTCTGTATGTTGTGTACCTAGTCTGTTCCACTCATCGATCACTGTTTTTTAACCAGTCTTAATTTGTTTTGAGCATTATTCCTTTGCAATGTAGTTGGAGATCTGGCACTGCTGGGTCTCCTTCATTCCTAGCTTCTGATTTGGTCATTCAAGGCCCTGAGTTCTCTTTTTCTTTCTATTACAAACTTCTGAGAATACTGGAATCTCAAGCCGCAGGTAGTATAATGATGAATTTATAGAATTTTCGACCTGGAAGAGATCTTAGAGATCTCGCCTAATTCCCCTGTTTTACAGATGAGGAAACAGAGGCACTGTCTATCAAATTAGTTCTTTGATTAATTCTTTACATATAAAGTTTCATTTTGGTGAATGAAATTATGACTATTTGACATTTCAGTGACAACTAATCTTCAATCTCTCTGGGCTTTTATTTCCTCATTTGGAAAAGAAAAGGGGTATACCTGATGGCTTCTAAAATCCTACCCAGTGTGTGATTGAGGATTCACAATCTGGACTTCCTTGACAAATCCATCTCTGTATCTGCTATGACACATTTTTAAGCTATGGAGAAAAACGTGATTGAAATAAGTAGGAAACAATAAGTCCTATGTGTCCATGAAGATAGGTTTCTTGGGGATGGCTAGGTGGTGCAGTGAATAGAGCACTGGCCCTGGAGTCAGGAGGATCTGAGTTCAAATCCAGCCTCAGATACTTAACAATTACTAGCTTTGTGACCTTGAGCAAGTCACTTAACCCCAATTGCCCTGCCTTCCCCCCTCCAAAAAGCAGGGAAAAAAAGATAGGTTTCTTGTAGATATAATAGTATTATATATATTTTTTCTTTTTTGGAAGAGGGATGGCAGGGCAATTGGGGTTAAGTGACTTGCCCAAGGACACACAGCTCATAAGTGATAAGTATCTGAGGCCAGATTTGAACTCAGGTCCTCCTGACTCCATGGCTGATACTCTATTCACTGCGTCACCTAGCAGCCCCCTACAATTATGTTATTGGTAGAACTAAATGAAGACCAAGAAACCTAATACCTGGCACATCAGTAAACACTTAATAATTGCTGTTTGATTGTCTCTATGGGACACTAGTGTGGTGTACCTGCTCTGTTGTTTAGAATGCTTCTTACAAAATATCCAGATACAGTTGGGTCCCAATTAGTATAAACAATGAGTCAAAGCTTGGTCACTTTATTTGAACTAGGCTGAAACCCATTACTGAATTTCTGTAATTACATCTTCAAATACTGCACACATGAGTACCTGTGACCACGACACAGGATTCAGTCTCTGGACTCATCAGGACCTCGCTGAGTACATAGACAGGCTATGATTTTTCTCTCTTCCTCTTCTTTAACTTTGGAAGAAAAGAGAAAGGCTTAAGTAGAATGGCCTAAAGAGGGGGGGGCAGCAGTTGGGAGGATTTTGTTCAGTCTTTTTTCAGTCGTGTCCGACTCTCCATGACCCCATTTGGGGTTTTCTTGGCAAGGATCCTCGAGTAGTTTGTCGTTTCTTTCTCTGGCTCTTTCAAAAGAACAAACAGAATTAAGTGACTTGCTCAGGGTCACACAACTAATAATTATCTGAAGCCAGTTTTGAACTCGGGCTACCCCGATTACAAGTCTGGCACTCTGTCCACTGCACCATGTAGCATCTTAAACCTTATTTATTCCAAAAAGAGAGTGACAGGTTGCCTAAACTTATACTGATTGAGAAAATAATTAGTAAATTTTTAGAACTGGAAGGAGTACTACTAACAATAATTTCATATAGGACTGGAAGCAAAAGGATTTAGAGATCATCAGTCCTCATTTTACCAATTACAGAAACAAAGCCTCAGGGTGGCTAGGTGTCTTGGGGAATAGAGCACTGGCTCTGGAGTCAGGAGGACCTGGGTTCAAATTTGGCTTCAGACATTAGACACTTAACTAGCTGTGAGACCTTGGGCAAGTCACTTAACCCAAATTGTATCACCTTCCTCCCTCCTACAAAACCAAAAACAAAACAACAGCAACAAAAAACCTATGGCACAACAAGAGTGGGGACTTCCCAAGCTAGATAATGGAGAAAGAAGGGTATAGATTTCAGGTCTTTTGATTCTCAGTCTAATGGACTTTCCATTATACATAGATCTCATCTCTTCTTTTCATTCTTCCAGAATATTTCTTGAGAAGATCTTAACACATGGCTTTCTTTTTTTTTTTATTCTTAATCTTTTTTCCCCCAGAATTTATTTATTTATTTATTTTTAGTTTTCAACATTCATTTCCATGAGATTTTGAGTTCTACATTTTCTTCCCATCTCTCTCCTACCTCCCCATCCCAAGATAGCAAACATACTGATTACCCCTTCCCCCAGTCTGCCCTCTCTTATATCCCTCCCTACCCCTACCCTTACCCCTTATCCCTTTACTTTATTATAGGGCAAGATGAATTTCTATACCCCATTGCCTGTACATCTTATTTTCCAGTTGAATGTAACAACAATTTTTTAAACCTTTTTTAAAGAAACCTTTGAGTTCTAGATTCTCTCCCTTCTCTCCTCACCCACCCTCACTGGGAAGACAAGCAAATCGATATAGGTTATACACGTGTAGTTATGCAAAACATTTCCATAGGAATCATATTTTGAAAGACTAACTATATTTCCCTTCATCCTATACCACCCCTTATTTATTCTGTCTTCTCCTTTGACCCTGTCCCTTTTTGAAAGTGTTTGCTTCTGACTACCACCTCCCCAAATCTGCCCTCCCTTCTTCATCCCTCCTCTCGTCCCCTTTTCCCCTACTTTCTTGTAGTGTAAGATACCCAACTGAGTGTGTGTGTTATTCCCTCCTTAAGCCAAATCCAATGAGATTAAGGTTGACTCATTCCCTTTTACCTCCCTGCTCTTCCCCTCCATTGTGATAGCTTTCTCTTACCTCTTTTATGTGAGATAATTTACCCCATTCTATCTCTCCCTTTCTCTTCCTCCCAATATATTCCTTTCTCAGCTCTTAATTTTATTTTTTAGATATCATCCCTTTATATTCAACTCACCCTGTGCCCTCTATGTATGCATATACACACATATACATATACATATATACCCAGATACATCAACCTATATATACATATATGTATATATACATACATATCATATATATTCCCTTTAACTATCCTAATACTGAGAAAAATCTCATGAGTTATAAATATTGTCTTTCCAAATAGGTATGTAAAAAGTTCAACTTCAATAAGTTTCTTATGATTTCTCTTTCGTGTTTACCTTTTCATGTTTCTCTTGCTTCTTGTATTTGAAAGTCCAATTTTCTCTTCAGTCCTCATCTTTTCATCAAGAATGCTTGAAAATCCTCTATTTCATTGAATGTTCATATTTTCCCCTTAAGTATTATTTTCAGTTTTGCTGAGTAGGTGATTCTCGGTTTTAACCCTAGCTCCTTTGACCTCTGGAATATCATATTCCAAGACCTTTGATCCCTTAATGTAGAAGCTGATAGATATTGTGTTATCCTGATTGTGTTTACACAATAATCAAATTGTTTCTTCCTGACTGTTTGTAACATTTTCACCTTGACCTTGGAACTTGGGAATTTGGCTATAATATTTCTAATTTTCTCTTGGAGGATCTTTTTCAAGAGGTGATTGGTGAATGCTTTCAATTTCTGTGTTATCTTCTGGTTCTAGAATACCAGGGCAATTTTCCTTGAGAATTTCTTGAAAGACGATGTCTACGCAGTTTTTTGATCATGGCTTTCAGGTAGTTCAGTATTTTTAAAATTATGTCTCCTGGTCTACTTTTCAGGTCAGTGGCTTTTTCAATGAGATATATCACATTGCCTCCCATTTTTCATTCTTTTGGATTTGTTTTGTAATATTTTGATTTCTCATAATGTCATTAGCTTCCATTTGCTCCAGTCTAATTTTGAAGAAATTATTTTCTTCAGTGAGCTTTTGAACTTCCTTTTCCATCTGGCCAATTCTGTTTTTTAGGGCATTCTTCTCCTCATTGGCTTTTTGGACCTCTTTTGCCATTTGAGTTAGTCTATTTTTTAATGTGTTACTTTCTTCAGTATTTTTTGGGGTCTCCTTTAGTAAGCTATTGACTGGTTTTTCATGATTTTCCTGCATCACTCTCATTTCTCTTCCCAGTTTTTCCTCTACTTCTCTTACTTGATTTTCAAAATCCTTCTTGAGCTCCTCCATGGCCTGCAACCAATTCATGTTTTTCTTAGATGTTTTTGATGCAGGAGTTTGACGTTGTTATTTTCTCCTGGTTCTATGTTTTGATCTTCTTTTTTTGCCAAAGAATGGTTCTATAGTCTGATTTCTCTTCTTATGTTTGCTCATCTTGCCAGTCAATTACTTGACTTTTGAGATCTTTGCCACAGTAGAACTCTGTTTCCAGAGTTGAGAGTACTGTGTCCCAAATTTCTGGAGTTTTGTGCAGCTGTTGTCAGAGCCCCTTCTGGGCACCTGCCTCAGAATTGTGAGGAGGACTGCCTCTCCACAGACTCTATAAACTTTGCCATGCCAGTGCTCTTCCTCACCCTAGGCCTGTCACCTAAGATGGCAACCCAGATCCAGGCAAGGCAAAGCAAGAGAATCCTGCCTCAGTACCAGCAAATAGATTCCTGCAATTCACCTCTAGTCAGCTGCTTGGTTCCCCCACTATTGGTGCTCCTGGAGCTCCCGGAAGGAGATATCTCACTGCTACAGTCACTGCTGCTGCTGCTGCTGCCACTGCAGCTGCTTCTGGGGGCAGGGGATAGATCACACTTTTCTCCCACCGAGGTCCAACCGAGTTTTTCTACTGATATTATAATTTCTCTTTAGCATTTGTGGGTTGAGAGGTCTGGAAGCTGCCACAACTGCCAGTGACTTAGTACCCTAAGGTCTGCCCCGACAGGTCTGTGCCACCTGTCTATGCCAGTGTGGGCCACATGAGACTACACTCTTCTCCCAGCCCAGTGTGATACCCCCTTCTTTTGAGTTGCCAGGCTGACTTCAGGTATTTTACTCTGTCATTTTCCAGGTCCTGTAGCTCTAAAATTTGTTTAGGGTCATTTTTTACAGGGGTTAGAAGTAATTGGAAATGACCTCAAGTTAGTTTCTACTTTTATTCTACCATCTTGCATGGCTTTCTCTTAATACTAAGGTATCTTTGACTTGACTAGAATTTCTTGTAAAAATTCAAATTTCCCAGTCCCACCAGTGTTTTTGTTTTTGCTTTTGAGTGTTCCATCATTCCAATAATAGCAAAATAACTGTTTTATACCTTATATTCCAACTTGACTTTGTTCTGAAAAGAGAAAATCCAAATTCTCTGTGCATCTCACCAGGGAAGAAAGCTTTTAAAGATTTCATTGCCAGATAAGGAAGTGTGTCTAAAAGTGCTTTATAGCTGAAGGAATATCAGCTCCCAAAGGTCTACCGACTTATTCAACCAGGGCAGTTGTCTCTTCATGAGTAGAGAGAAAATAGGCATGAGTGATTGACTGTACCCTACTCCCCTCTGGAATCGATTCATACTGTTATGAACTGTAATAGCTTGAGCCTGAGCTCAAGGAAGCTAATTAGGTTCCTTGGGTGCATCCTGCAATCAAAAGTTTGTTTTTTTCTTAATTTTCTGGGTAGTTTTTTTTTTTGGCAACCTTCTCTTCTGGTGTTGCAGGGCTTGCTTTGAAGAGAAAAAAGAAGAAGGAGGAGATTTAGTGGAGATAGACTTCAGGAAGTATAGTTGAGACTTCAAAAATCATCTCTGTCTCCACTAAGGAGGAGATCGACAAGAAACAAAAGAGAAGCTCTTTGATGCAGTGAAAGTCCAATTTCTCTCAGTAGAGAAATAGGAGCAGTGATTTCTTTAAAATCGAACATAGGATGGGAGTGGATGATTTCCTGAACAGAGCATAATCCTGAAGATAGATGGGGAGCAATATGAGAAAAAAAAAATCTAATTTGTAGATAGGATATTTATCTTTAGATAACAAAAGCCTGAGAATGTAATTTATAATTTTAAAAATAGCTGCTCTATGAACACAGGTTAAAAGAAATGAATTTTGCAGTTCTCAAGTAGCTCAGCTCATTCTCTAGCTACATGAAAAATCTTTTGGAAGAACCCGAGCTTCTTGAGAATGTTACCAGGTTGCTTTTTTTTTTTCTTAATAGTAGTGATATTGTAGTAGGAAGAGAGCACTATGGAACATAAAAAGGTGGTGTGTGAAATATGGATGTGTGGGTCCTGGCTGGGTTTCTTATTGGCTATTGGGCTTTGGTTAAGTCACTTCAGTTTCATATGTAAAATGGGGGTAACAATATATGTGCGTATGTGTGTGTGTGTGTGTGTGTGTGTGAGATCTGTTGTAAGTTGGTTATGAAAAAAGTCTCTTGTAAAACTTGAAATGCTTTTAAGTCTAAATTGCTATTATGTGTTTCAGTTTTCCATTAAGCCAGTAGTTTTTAGTATCCCAATATTTATTTTTTAATTTTAAATTTATTTCATTGACATCTTTTGTTCTTACATCACCTACATTGAATCTTATTCCTTCCCTTCTCCCAGGAAACCATCCCCATATAACAAAAATTATTTTTAAAAAATTGGAAAACGGGGAAAAATTATTAAGACAAATAATATTTTGAAAAATTCTGATATTATATGCACCCATAGAACCACCTCCCTCTGTAAAGGACTGGGTGATGGGTTCATTTCATATATCATCTTTCGGACTAAGCTTATTGTAATTGTTTTTCTTTCTGTTTATGTTGCTATATTTGTTGTGTGTGTTATTTTCTTGATTCTGCATCAGTTCTTGTAATTTCCCCCCCCCTACTTCTCTGCAGTAATTGTGCTCCTATTTTTCTCTCTTTCCCTACTTCTTTCTCTTTTTCTCTCTTCCTTCCTTCCTTCCTTCCTTCCCTCCTTCCTTCCTCCTTCCCTTCCTCCCTCTCTCCCTTCCTCCCTCCATCCCTCTTCCTCCTTCTCTCCCT
>CM053598.1:159458216-159508338 GCA_028646575.1 Pseudocheirus occidentalis | reverse complement strand
ACAGATAGAGTGCTGAGCCTGGAGTCAGGAAGACTTATCTTCATTAGTTCAAATCTAGCCTCAGACACTAGCTGTATGTCCCTGGCCAAGTCACTTAACCCTGTTTATCTCAGTTTCCACCGCTATAAAATGAGCTGAAAAAGGAAATTGCAAACCATTCCAGTATCGTTTCTAGGAAATCTACAAATAGGTTATGACTGAAATGATTGAAAAGAAACAACAATGGAGTGAAAGGAATAATACATAACATTGTGTTCTTTTCCTTTTTAAACAAAGAAGTTGGTTAGAAATAGGCAAAAGAAATGAACACAAATATCTAATATAAACAAAAGGGAAAATGTTAGCCTATTGCTTAGGGAAATTCAGATACATTTATATCCACAATCTATTCCCATTGTTAAGCTCTAAAATTTACCTTTGTGTCAAAAAAGAACTGATTTGCTCAGTCTGATTTTAACAATATAGAAACTTTCAGACACCGCAGAGGAGCAGAAATGTATATCGATAATGTAAATGAGCTCTTGATTTTCTGTGCTTTTGAAGGGGAGCAGTCATGTGGAAAATCCAGAAGTTCACATAATTCCCTAAAGATTTATATTTGACTTTGGGATGTGTTTTCTTTTTACTTGCTTTTGAATATGAGTATGTTTGCCCCGCTGGAAATCGCACATCATTTCAGGGCAAATATAAGTAGCCCACAATGATCAGTGTATGATGATTTGTCCTTATGTCACTATTTTGGCTCTATCCATGTGATGGCACTTATATCAGGTGACAGAGAAACACATATTGCCTAGTTAGTCAGCATCCTGCTATGTCTAGTCCTATGGCCTTGGCTTTTAGCCTCTTTTTCATTTCAGGCATTCTTTTTCTTCCTACTCTGTCTTTCCAGGGTCCTTATGCAATTTCCTAGCACAGTCTGTCTATCCATAAAGATTTGTTATTGGTTGTCCTCTCTTTATCAGGGGAGCTTGCTATTACTGCTGAATTGTCCAGGTGACTGGACAGGGCTTTGATTCCCAAGAATGCAATTGGTCAAGATGCAGTCAGAGACAGCAAAGAAAGAGGTATTGCAAGGAGGAAAGCTATATTGTCTTAAGTCCTTAAAAACTTAAACTGATAAATGTTTAAAAAATAAACACCCAATAGAAATAAAACCAAACATTAAAATTGTTTTCTTACTTTCTACCATGATATTGCTACTCCAGTGTAAGGACCGCAGAAGTCCTTCTTAAAATTTTTATCTTTTTACATTTTAATTTAATCTTTTAAGGTTTATGCCCTAACATATTTACCCAGTCATTATTGATTTTAAGTCATTAAGGTACCAACCAGAAAGGATTTCTAGAAGAACTTCAGTATTCAAAGTTCAGTGGAGACTACTGCAAAATATTAGAAGAATTTGAGAAATTATTGTTTTTGGAAAGGATTGTGTCTGGAATTTATCTTTAGTTCCCATCTCTGTGCCTTACCTGTGATGGACTCTCTGCCTAGAGTACTTTTTCCTTGTAGACTCTTGAAATTTTACCTAACATTCACCCCCGATCATACATACCACTTTCTCCATAAATCCTTTCTTGATACTCCCAGTTGGGAGTGATATGTCTTTACTCCAAACTCTCATAGAACTTAAAAAAGTTTCTAAAATATGTAAGACCCATATTCTACTTTGTTTATTTTTCTTGTGACCAAAGGTGTTTGCCACTATACATGGAGGATAACCAATGCAAGGTGCCAATGCAAAGAGAATTCCATATATACAGTAAAATCTCCCAGAAGCTCCTATTTGTGGATGACATTGTTTTCATTGAATTCAGCCCCAGAACATTGTAGAGCCTCCTTAAAGAGCTCCATAATTACTTAGAGGAGTTTGGCCTACCTGAATTTGGAAAATTGTACAATGATGTTTAGTAACCCTGCAATGTCTCCTTGAAGAAAAAGGTCCATATTTTTAACATCAATATTCATATAGGCATCCTAGATAACCATGGAATATGGAATGCCACAATCTAGAAAGAATGATGGTACAATGAAGAGGTGCATGACTGTTATTAGTAAGGTGCACTATGCCAATGAAAAATAATTCAGGAGAAGGGATATTAAACATGCCATTACACACGTGTGGGTAGAAAAGGAGGTGAGTTGATCATATAGTGAAGGCCAGGGATGAATGATAGTCTGCTGATTCATTAGTTCTATGCACTCTCAAGAGGGTTAGAGAAAGGCATCCCACAAGTTGAGCAAATCCCCTTTAAGGGGATTTATTGGAGGATCAAGGATCATAGATTTAGCTCACAGGCCATGTGACCCAACCTCTTCAATTTAAAGATGAGAAATTGTGACCAGGAAGTGTTAAATGACTTGCTGAAGGTCACAGAACCAACACACCTGGGTTTTATACCTAGGTTTGCTCATTTTAATTCTAATGCTCCATTGTCCCAAGACAATGATCAGACTTAACAATTTATCTTTCTGCTTAATTTATTGAAATATAACAAGCTATCTGGATGATACTTGCTCAAAAGGAAGACACAATCTTAAATATCTGGCAGAAGCCCCGCATCTTCTATTCCAACAATCTGACTGAGAAATTCAAGAAGTAAGGAACCGATTGAAAGTCTTGGTTTAAAGGATAATGCTTATTTTTGTTTCTGTTTTTCCCTGTAATCGAGATGAATATAAAGAGCAAACTTTTGTTTTTTGTTTGCTTTTCTTCTTGTTTTTAAGTTCTGACTATGTTGGAGGCTATTGTCAATTTTTTTGTTCTTGTTTTGATCCATATTTGTGAATTTATTAGAGTAAGGAACTTCTGTGGTTAAACCATCTTCCATTAATGTAGTGTGGCAATTCACCTATAACTTATGGTGAAATAAATCAGAATATGAAGTGCCCAGAGAACCAAAAGTTTAAATGACCTTAAGGTAACTCATTAACTAAGCAGTTATTGACACAAATAAATGATTTAAGTAGAAAGAAGAGGTGATATCATCCATATAAAATACTTTCTAAATCATTGCTGAAGTGCTTGAGATTTTGGTGTCAAAAAGTATGAGTCTACCTATGAATAAACAAGTTTACATCCTTTTTAAAGAAAAATCTTCTTAATGAGGGTGTCTATTTAATATAAATATATATTTTATAATTATATATTATAAGGAAATTTTTATAAATCTTTTTTGAAAAATGAAGTCTGTGCTTTCCAGGTTCTGAAAAGGTGAGTCTTATCTTTCTAGGGACCAAGTCCCCCCTGCTCATCTCCTCACTATATCCTCCCTTCAGCCCCTATATCTTAGAATACTATAGTGTGGTATTTTCCTTTATAAGACTGTCAAACTCTTGAGAGCAGAAGATATCTTGATTGTGTTTGCACCTACAGTGCTTAGCACAGTGCCTGGCACATAATAAGTACTTATGTGTTTTATTTTCCTATCTATGTATCCATTTCTTCTATCTATCTATCTATCCATCCATTTGTCCTTTAATCGATCTGTCCATTCTTTAATCCATCCATTTATCTTTATGAAGTGCGGCGGGTCATAGTGAACTTCAGTATAACACCAAAGGAAAAATGCCAAGAAGACAGAGTATAAAGGTTTTTAAGAAGGCAATATGTTGGGGCGGCTAGGTGGCACAGTGAATAGAGCACTGGCCCTGGAGTCAGAAGGACCTGAGTTCAAATCCGGCCTCAGACACTTAACACAAAAAACTAGCTGTGTGACCTTGGGCAAGTCACTTAACCCCAACTGCCCTCCAAAAAGCAAAAAAAAAAAAAAAAAGGCAATATGTTCATAGATACAAAAAAATGGGTATGACTACTAACTCAGCCATAAACGGTTATGACTTGGCTAACCAATATTCTTAGGAAAGAAGGAAGGATTTTTGTTTTGAGATCACCAACTTAGAAATGAATGATAGTGTTTTTGTGAGGCTGAATTGTTTTTTCATCAGAACAAAGTTGGAGAAAACAAGAAAGAGCTCAGTGGGGGCAGGTTTCATATCTGCTAAACAGTGAATCTAAGTTTAAAATGGTTCGGGGATTAAAAATCGGCAGTGAAAAGCAATAACCCATTTGAAATCAGATCTAACTACAGCATCTACTGTAAAGAATCAAGAACTAAGACTGCAGAGCTTGATTTACTTTCTTTGCTCTTACAATTCAAAGAGAAGATGGTGCCTTTAGGTCTGTTCCGGTATGCCTTTTTCTATGACACAAACCAATGGAAACAAGGGGTAAAAGTGAAAATTTAGGGCTTGAAATTGACTTTCAGGGTCTGGTACATCAGCAGAGAGATTAAAACCTCAACTTTAATTTTCTTCTACAAAGAAAACTGAGAAAACTATCAAATTTAATTAGTATGCAAGGCATTTATCTCTCCCCTTTCAAGATAATGCTTTCATAGCAATATGGAATATACCTCTATGAAATATTTTGTTGTGATTTCTAAAAGTCTGAACTAACAAATTATAACCCCTCTATGCCTTAGTAGACTATTTCATGAGTTGCTGTGGACCCCTTCCTAAATACTGTTCCCTCCCCCCAAAAAAGAAAAAAATAAAGCACAAGAGGATTAATATATAATCTGCCTGAAAAGATAGGCTGGAACCAGACACATTTTAAGTGTCAGCTAGAGGGATTTGTATTTTCTACTAGAGTCAATAGAGAGTCACCAATTCTTGAGCAAGGGAGAAGTGTGTTCAGACTTATGACTGGAAATATCAGCTGGACAGCTGTGTAGAAGATGGATTAGTAGAGAAAACTAGATACCAGGAGAACAATTAGATGAGTCCCAACAGTCAAGGTGAGAAGTAACAAGGGTCTGAACTAAGTTGTGGAATGGGGTAGATATCAATCTCTGAACCAAATTTGGAAGCAAGTCTATTGGGTAACTTAAAGACTCTGTGAGTGTCTGGAGGGTGGAAAAGGAGCAATGGACAGGAGACTGGGGTAAGTGATTTCTATGTTTCAGGCTCCTTAGCTGCTTCTAAATCCTCATTGGAGTTTAGAGACTTGGAGAGTTAGGACTGAACAGTCTAGTCTGATTATCTTTCCCTTTCTGTGCAGATGACTCAAATACTGTCACATGATGTGATAATTCTCCATTACCAGCTTGATGGGAGAATTTAAAAACAAATACATCTGGGGCTACATCCAAGGTTCAATTTCTTTCGCTTTCAAATCACTTCCCTCTATTCTCCTTGCACAGACTTGCACAGTTGAAAGGAACCCCAAAGATCACTTAGAGTAGACTAATAAGATTTTGTTTCCAATTCTGCCTTCTCTCTACATAATGACAGTTACCATTTATGTTGCGCTTTGGAGTTTACATGCTGCTTTACATGTTACCTCATTTGATCCCCACAACAACCAGGTTAGATAGATACTATTAGTATCTCCATTTTATAGATAATGAAACTGAGGCTGAAGTGACTTGCCCAGGTTCATACAGCCAGTATTTCATTTGAACTCAGGGCTTCGTAACTCCATGACCCACACTCTAGCCACTCCTACACCGTGCGGCCTATCCAGCCCCTGATGTATATACACAACAGAAGCCAACTAACTTTGATTATTTCCTTTGGAAATGATTATATAAAATAGAATGGAAATGATGACAACTAAGTCACCAATTGAGATGTCAAATCACCTCAGTTAAACCTCAGTTGGCCCAGATGAAAAATGGGGATGAAGTAAGCCTTGAATTTTTCTTCTCTCCTTTCCCACCGTTCCCTTTAAAGTTTTATTTATCTAGTCATTCAATTTTTAAAAAATTCTTTCTTGCATTTATTTCTGCCCTTGCTCCTCAGAGGGTTATTATTTTGAGGATAAATGAAAGAAAGAATTATGTAAAGGCAGTTTTCAAACTGGAAAACATTTTGAAATTCTCTTGTAAGTTTTATTTTTTTTAAATTCTGTTCAGTTTATATAAACCAGAATATCACAGAGAGGAAAAAAAATGATTCTACATAATAAGCTAAGGAATCCTTGAATTTCTCTTCTCTCTTTTTCCAGTCTTCCCCTTTTCAATTCAGTTCAACCATTTTCAGTCATGTCTGATTCTTTGTGACCTTATTTGGGGTTCTCTTGGCAGAAATACTAGAGTGGTTTGCCTTCTCTAGCTCATCTTACAGATGAGGAAACTGAGGCAGAGTTAGGTGACTTTCCCAGGGTCACACAGCTAGTTAGTGTCTGGGGCCAAATTTGAGCTCAGGAAGATGAGTCTTCTTGACTCCTATTTACTTATTCAATTATTTATTTAATTTTGTTTATTCCTTCTTTTGTCTCTTTATTTAATCTTTAGTTAGTTGGTTTTTAAAGAGACCTGCTGTCCATGATTTTTTTCCCCCAATGACGTATTAGAGTTCACTTTCCCAATACTGACTTGTGCCTTCTGTTATTTGATTTATGGTTATTGAAGGTAAAGTGTATATGAAGAAGTAAAATAAAATAAACTGTGTGTCATCTCTAGTCGGGCTGTCAAGAGTCTTAAAGTTCCCATATTGAAATAATCTGGTCTTTCCATTAAGAGGAAATGGGAGCAATGACATTTCCAACTCTATTTCCATCTCTATCAGAAGAACCTTTCAGAGTTCTTTGGTTTCACTGGTGTCTATGCCCTATGCTGCTAGGGAAGAAAGGCATTTATTTATTATTTCAGTGAACAGAAGTAACTTCAATGGCCCCAAACTTTAAGAGCTCTTTAAGGTTAGTCTCTCCCTGGATTCCTTTTGGGTTGGCTTCTTTTAAAGGTATACAGTAGGTTTAATTACACAAAAGGGTGCAATTTATGGAGTGATTGGTTATTAATAAAACAGAGACACGTCCTACAGTAAAAAGGTCTATTGTCATTTTCCACTAAGCCACCCAGATGTTTAGATTTTTTTTTCTCCACTTGGCTGTTCCTGATTTTGTTAAGATGAAAATTGACTTTCAAGAGAAGCCTCACAGAATAAATGAACTTCAATTCTATTTCCATTTTATAGGGCTTGTAAATGTTGCTGATGTTAGCCATTTTTAGTTTTTAACATAATCTGCCCAATGCACTTTAAAAGAATAAAATAAAGACTCCAGGTAAATGACTAAATTCATTCCAACTTTTTGTTAACCTTTTCCCCCCATGTAAAAGGGTTTCTTTTTTTCCGTCATGTATTGGATGATTTTTCTTTTCTTTGAATGGGAGGTTTCCTGTTCCTTTCCCTCCACCTCCACACACACTTTGGAATTTGTGCAGAGGAAAAAAAGTAATGTTTCTGGCAAAATTACACATATGGAAGAGATTCTATTATTTTTCAATAGAAGAATTCAGTCTGATTAAATCTAGCATGCATTTATTAATCTCTTACTATGTTAAGAGTTTTAAATCATGAGACAAATACACAAACATACATGCATACACATGTATATGTATGTCTGTGTATGTGATAAAGATATAAAGATATGAAAGGAATTAAGGATGCAAAGACAAAATTTAAAACTGTCTTTTTAGAAGTGAGCTAGATATGAGTAGCTTGTTAATTCAGCCCTGATTTGGGGATGAAATGAGGTACTTGAAAGTCATAGAATAGGTAACAAAATGAAGTTTACTTAGCCCTAATATTACAAGGATGTGATTTCCTCACATTTATCTCCTTACGGAAAAAGTGTCTGGCCAGCCGGGCAGACTGTGGCACCTCACATGGTCTTTGGACACCTACCAAGTTGGAAGGGCCCCATCTCTACATAGGTGGGACTTTTTTTTAACCTTATATGACCAGGAATCTGCATCAAGATAGGCAAGAGCCAGTTAGGTTTTATTAATACCTTTGTGACCTTTTAAGGAAAACTAATTCCTGGAAGAGGTTGAGATGGGAGATTTCTTTATTTAACCCTGTGGCAGACATTGATCCTATCATAGTCCCTTCCTTCAATGAGCTTATGTTCTACTAGGGGATAAATAGCAATTTAATTAGTTACTCTCTCTCTAGCCTAGTGGTGCAGGCTTAAGGTCCCTATTGCTGATAAGGCTGAGACTGATGGATAGAGATCCCTTAAGCTGGGTAGTTCTGCTGATCTTTAGTAGGACCAAAGCCAATTGGGAGTTTGCACTAAGTCCCATACAATTATGATGAACATCCCCTAGGAGGCTTTGAGAAAACCAGCCCAGGTCATAAAAACCACAAACAGAAAAATCTTCTTTCAAAGAAAATCTGGTGACCACCTCTCACAATCTTATCTTAAGGGTGAGAGGTACTATTTCTAGAATTAGAAGTTCAATATCCACACTCCTATCAAAATAGGCAAGGTGTTGTTGTTAGAGGCAGTTAGATTATTCAGCAGATAAAGCTTCCATGCCAGTTGGAATTGTGATTGGGCCTGTGAATGGGCTATACCTTTAGTCTGGATGAGAAAGGAAACCTCATCTCCCCTCTGCTCCCCCCAAAAGTCACTCCCCTGGCCTTTGAGTATCACTCCAAAATAAAGCCCTTCAACTTTCATGAAGACAATAAAGCTCCTATCAGGCAAGCTTTGAAACATACTACTGGGCTTAATAAAGCAAGCAGCTGATAAAGAAAAGAATGGGGTTATTTTGTTCTTCTTTCCCATATCTGCTATCCCTGATCAGCTCCCTTCATATTGCTGTAACAACAACCACATTGGCACACCCAGGATGACTGCTAGTACAGGTTCTTAGATCTGCTTCACTAGGAAAGATAGGCTGTTTAAGGGGTCAACAATCTTGTTTAATTACATTCTCTAGTTCAGGAGAAAAGTCAGAACCCTGAACTTCAGAGAAAATAGAAACAGAGAAAACAGAAACAAAAAAAGACCAATAGACAGGGTTCTGACTGCCTGGAGCGGCTACACACTTTGTACACATCCCTGGGTAGACAGAGCCTTTATATCTGAGCAGTCAGGGAGCTCTGAACAAATGGCCACTCAGAATCTCAGCCCAGGAGTCACAAGATCCTTCTCATAGGCAAGCTCTCAAAACAAAATACCAGCTCAGAGTATATATATACACTCTTCAGAACCAGAAAACACCAGAACTCTCAGTGACCCAGTGCCTGATTAGAAATTAGCAAAAGGTGTAAAAGCCTTCTCATGAGCAAGCCTCCCCTATGCAAACTTCCCTTACTGGGTTCCATGAGTGGCCTATTAATGGGCAGGAAAGCTCTTAAATTCCATTAACATTACAATTACCCCCCTCTCTCACACAAATTGAGTTGAAGAGCTAGAGAAAAGGAGAAGAGAGAAGTGACAGGTATTTGAGGGCGATTCACTTGTACTCCAAAGAAATGAAATTAAACCTTCTTTCAAAGATTTGTTGATCAATCCTGTCTCTTGCAATCTCATCTCAAGAGTGAGAGGTACCATTTATAGAATTAGAAGTTCAGTATCCACACTCCTATCAAAAGAGGCAAGATGGCGTTGTTACAGGGAGTTAGATTATTCAGTGGATAGAGATCTGGGCCCAGAGTGAGGAAGACCTGAATTCGAATTTGCTCTCAGATAGTTGTTAAGTGTGATTTTGGGCATGTCACTTAATCTCTGTTTGCCTCACCTGTAAATGGGAATAATAATAATACCTCCCTCTCAGAGTTGTTATGAGGATCAAAAATAAGATAATATTCAATAAGTGATTAATACAGTGATTGGTGCATAGTAGGTATCATATCAATACTAACTTTTATTGATTTTATATTAGTAGTTGTAGATAGAGAGCTAGCTTCAAAACCAGGAGTATATGGGTTAACTTTTGCCTCTGATACATATTGGCTATGTGACAAGTCAAGTGACTATGTAAATCACTTAACTTTTTGGTGTTTAAAAAAAAAATCTAAGCCAGGTATTCCTAACCCAGGCTGCATACAACTTGTTTTTAAAACTTTGTTGATAACTGTATTTTGATTCTATTGGTTTCCTTTTTAATTGCATGCATTTTATATCATGCATTCAAAAATGATTCTGAGAACAGGCCCACAGTTTTCACTATCCTGCCAAAGTGTACAAAAAAAGGTGAAAAATCCCTGCTCTGACACTAAAAATTACCAAGAAGGGAGTTAGTCTGTGATGGAAGAGAAATGAAATCACAGTTCCAATTCTTATCCCTATTAAACGAGTTTCTTTTTTTAAAGCTATTTCCTCAAATACTGTGAGATTAGTTCTGTTTTAGGACCTGCTATGGAGCATAGAGTATGCAGCATGGATCTTTTAATTGTATTTGTCTATGTTGCAGAGTTGTGAGATTAAATGAGACAGCATGTTAAATGCTTTGTAAATCTTAAAATGCTACATAAATGCTAATTATTATTATTATTGATAGTCATTATAATCTCTCAATAGAGTTCAACCTAACTACATACTCCAGGAAAAAGGAGAGGGGGTAAAGAATACCCATTTTTTTCAAACCAGAATATGCAGTTAAATAGACAAAGTGTCAAATGGTCCATCAGGGCATATACCTTACGTAGAATTAGCAGACAGACTCAAAATTCAACAGGAGAAGATGCTGAATTACATTTGGGAAAATTCTGTAGTTCCTTGAATGAGGCCATTCTTCTCCTGGAAACAAAGCTTTATTTCACATGTTTAGCAGCAATAGCTCTTCCAGTGATGCTGTACTTCTGTGAAGCATGGAATGTGTGAAGAATTAACTTTAATTAAGATCTCATGAAGGGCATTTAAGAGGTACATGGTGGGAATGAGTAGGGTGCAACTTCTCAGCAATGAAGAATTGATACAAAACATATCATCCCAGGTGTATGTGAGAGAGATCAAAAAAAGATGTGAGCTAGTTATAAATAAAGAAAAAGAAATAGCTCTTGGATGGCCCAAATGCTTCATTGGTATTCACAGAATATCTAGAGATGAGGGAGAAGGCCCCCAGAATGTTGGTTAGACCCACTGTGGAAGATTTTCAGGAAAACATGAGTAAAAGTCACATATAATAAAAAGCACAGATGATTTCTGCCCTATTGGAAGAGTATTCACATTATTGAACTCATAGATCCATTGAACTATCAGAATGGTGAAGTACTTTCTAGCATCCAAGGCTATGACTCCAGAAGTCAAAGTTTTGATCTTATTAAAGCATAGTCAAATATAACATGACTGAAAGAATATTACTTTATACTCTTAAAAGGAGTTGAGATCTTGTCAATATGGGAGTTCCCTTGAAAAATGTAGATCACAGCACATTCATTCCTGGCCATCTTACACAGCTGTAGCATATACCCCCCAAAAAAGTTTACCACCGCTGATCCATCTAACATGTGAAGTCTTCCTTGCTTTCTTCAGACCAATGGAGCTCTCTGGCTTTTCACATGATATTCTTTGTTTTTTACAGAGGTTGTTCTAATACCACATACTCTTAGTTCAGGTTCAGTGTTAAGATGAAATGAAATGAGGCACTTGCAAGTTATTGAATAGTTAACAAAAGATTTACTTTGCCTTAACAGCACCAGATCATCAGGGCTTGGTGAAGAACATGTTCATTCAAGTGGTCTTTAAGAGTGCCCCAAGTCTGAGAGGCCTATACTTCACATGGATGGGACTATTTATGACCTTAGGTGTCTAGGAAGCCATATGAGGGTAACCAGGACTGATCAGGTCCTGGGGTTGACTTTGTCTACTTTTAGGAAAAGCTAACTCCACTTGCAAGAGGGAAGGAGGAGAGTCTAGATCTACTATCATGGCTGGGAAGAAAGCTACAATAGAAACACTGGTTAAATAGTAACTGAGTTCCACCATGTGATTGGTCCTTTACTTTAAAATTCCCTGATGAGATCTCCTACTACTGTTTTTCTTGGAAATTCTCTGTTGCATATTATAACTTTCTCCCATCTATCACTCTTTCCTCTTGCTCTCTGTTTAATACGCTTATTTAATTCTTTGGAAGTGGTTGTCTTGTTGCCATATAATAACAACAGTAAAATGTTAATGTTAAAAATGTCCAGTTTTGCTCTCATGGGAAGCTTGGGATTAGTAAAAAGCCACTGTAATTTCCTGAAAAGCAGTCCCCCTCCTCAGCATCTCCCTTTTCAATTCTCAGGCCGGCTCATTTTCCATCTATACTGCATATCCCAGATAACATGTGTTATTGGACAAGTTCTATAGGATGTCTATCTAAATGCGTATACTTGTAATAGTTTCTGTGGTAGTGATAATTATTTAGAAAAACCGTGTGTGTGTGTACATTTTGTACATTCATTTCAGGTGGGATAAATTTGAAGAATTGTGATTTGACTTTTACAAGACAGACCTAAAAACTCTTTTTCAGGAACCTCTATTCCTCTTGATTTTCATATACTGAAGTTGTCGTAAGACAGTTTGCATTCAACACTAACTTTGCAATTGGGACATTTAAGAAAAATTGAATTATTAAAAATAGCCTCTTATGCTCTAATAATGCTATTGTCATTCCAAAACAATCACTTAATTTCCCACAGTTCAAAGCTCAGAAAGATGCTTCTAGAAATATGCCATCTTACACCCAGCATTGGCTGCAGTCTTTGTCAGATTTTTAGAATTCTATCATTGTAGATATTCTATCTGGCAGATAAATAAAAGGGTGGTGGAAGGGAGGATATGTGATTTAGTGATGTTGGTGTTGTATTTCTTCTGTCAGGCTTCTGAAAGCTAGGAAATTGATAGAATGGTGATACTTCTAGAAAACTTGAGGAATAAAGTGAAGTATGTATTTCAAAAGTACATAACAGAATAGAGAATTTCCTTTATCCTGTAGAAAAATCAAAATATGGACCCACACAGGACGGTATATTACTCAAATTAAATGCTTCAGCTCAAAAACTACCCTTAGTGTCTCACCACGATGTGGGAATGACTTTGGGTTCTTGAAGATAATATGAATGGAACAAAGGCTTCTGGAAGTCCTAATATTTTGAAAAGAACTGGAGTTTGGGCCTAGCAATAGCATCATGTAACTGTCTTCAGGGAAGGGTTGGTTATCTTAACTATTAAATTCATGAAAGGCTAATTCCCCCAAAGGTTGCCCACCAAATGAGAAATATTTTTGGTTATAGCAACTCATAAAACTATAACTCAAATAAATCTCCATCAAGGAAATATCACTAAGACTGATAAAATTAGAGATAATTTTGAGTAGGAATTACCTTGATCCTTTAGCTGCTTGTAAAGAAAAGGAGAATAATACACATACTTTGATGTGACTAAATGAAAAATTAAGTATGAGTTAAAAGAGCCAGGCGAATTCAACAGATTTATTAAGGACTTAAGATGTGCAGAGATTTGCTGGTACAAAGAGATGGAGATACAAATACGTCAACAGGTATCTAAGAGTCTAAGAGCCAAGAAGAAGGGATGTTAGGCATTTACCGAGGAGCTCAATGTGCAGTTTTATAAGAAGATGACGGAGATAAATATATTTTGAATTTCTCACGGTGGACAAGTGTGTGACTAGGAAAGAAGAAAACACATAAATGAATAAACACAAATATATTCTAGAGAATATATTAGAAAAATTTGAATGCAAAACGAATTTTAAAAAAACCAAGATGCTCCAAAAGCAATCATGACAAATATAAGTATTAAAAGGAACTCACTGATCACTTAATACAGCCCATACTTGAGCAAGAATTTCCTTTCTTAATATCTCCAACATTTTCTCTTCAAGAAGAAATATGATTCAAAGACGTAGAACTAGCTACAATCCTGAGGCAGCACTTTCCACTTTTTGGACAGCTATAATTGTTAGGAAGTATTTCCTTTTATCAAGCTGAAAAGAGACTTCCCCCCATTACTCCAAGATCTGCCCTCTGGGGCCAAGCAAAACAAATCTAATCCTTCTTCTAGATGACAGCTCTTCAAATAGTTGAAGACAGCTATCATGTCTCCACTCTGTCTCTTGTTTCTCCAGGCTAAATATGCCTTATTCCTTCTACTAGTTCTTTGATGGCAAGGTTTCCAGTCTCCTCACCACACCGTGATGTAGTGGGGAGAATGCTGGACTTGGGTTTGAACCCCATCTCAGACACGAGGCACTGATACATTAGTATGACCCTGAGAAATTCACTTGACCTTTCCATGCCTCAGTTTCCTCATCTGTGAAATATAGGGGTTGGACTCCATATCGAATCTATCTCAGAATCTAAGATCCTATGATTCCTTTGGGTGTGTTTGGTATTTAAGGGCCCTTTGTAAAATGATGAGTCCAAATTCAAACATAATTTTCCAGTTCTTTTCTTACCCCCTAAGACAGAGGTGGAAACCTCCTGCCTCAAAATCACATGTGACCCTCTAGGTCCTCAGGTGTGGCATTTTGACTGAATCCAAACTTCATAGAACAAATCCCCAAAAGAATTTGTTCTTTGAAATTTGGATTCAGTCAAAGGTCACACCCAAGGTTCTAGAAGGCCACAGAAGAAAAATGAGGACCTAGATTGGTTCCCACACCCCATGCTGGCCCATAGGCAGGTTCATTGTCTTCTAAATTGCTGATTTTTTTTTTTTTTTGCTTTTTGGAGGGCAGTTGGGGTTAAGTGACTTGCCCAAGGTCACATGGCTAGTTTTTTGTGTTAAGTGTCTGAGGCCGGATTTGAGCTCAGGTACTCCTGACTCCAGGGCCTGTGCTCTATTCACTGTGCCACCTAGCCACTCCTTAACTTGCTGATTTCTAATTTCACAAAGTATCACATAACTATTTCCTGGCTACTTCATTCTTAAGTCCGTGAAGTTCCTACTTAACTAGTTGCTCCCCACTTCACAAAAATACAAAGAAACAATTCCCATTTTCATCAGTGGGGTTATTTCCTCATAAGAATCAGGACAGAAGTATGTTTTTACTTTTTCTTTGCTCTTATCGGTTAAAGGAGTTTTTTTGTGTCCAACTTGAGCAAGAGCCAGTTGCTGTCCATTTTACTGACTAACCTGGAGAAATAATCTCAGGACCCAACAATTACAAAGATTTATTTAACTTTAGAGACCTGGTTTTTAGTGACCTGGGATTCGATCACTATTTTTAGGGCTCGGATTTATACATGTGAAGGTATTATGTAACAGAAGTACATGCCTCATATAGAAATTTATGTAACTTCTGCATTTCCTATATGTGCTGTAATAGTTCTATAGGTATAGATTAGTTTTACTTCTTTAGAATGACTTTTAAAATACAGTGATTTCTAATAGTTACTACATTTGAATAATCGTTGTGTACTGAATGCTATATTGGTTATGCTTCAAGATTTTTTTCTCCCAATTGTTCATCTTTCCTTCATTCTAGTGTCTTCCCTGGATCTCCAGTTTTTCATATACACACACACAGAGATACATATGTACATGTATTTATATGTAGATGTATGTAGATAGGTAGATATATGTGTGTGTGTGTGGAGATAGAGAAAGAGAGAGGGAAAGAAAGAAAGAAAGAAAGAAAGAAAGAAAGAAAGAAAGAAAGAAAGAAAGAAAGAAAGAAAGAAAGAAAGAGTCAGACTTTTCTCTCTCCCCTGCCACCAGATTCTTGTCTCTTTGAGAGTTGGGATTTTCCTTTGACTTTCTTTGGACCCCTACCTGCCTGGTATATCAGTAGCCTGTTATTCCAGAGTCAACCTTTGTCTCTTTAATGGCAAGTAAGGCTGAGATAGTGGTATTGAGAAAGCACCAAAGTAATTGGCATTATAATTGCACAAAGGGCAGACAAATATATATTTGTAATTTACAAGGGAAGAATAAAAATTACCTCAAAGTTCACCCACTCCAAGTAATTTATCATGAGCCTCATAGCATTTGAAAAATGAATATCAATTACAATAAAATACTTACTTTGGAAATTTCTAACTCTTACATCCAGTGTGTGAGATCAGAAGTCACAGAATGGTCCAGCAGGTGTCTGTGACCAAAGTATTTGATGAAATACCAAAGTGCTATTTTATAAAACTGAGATAATCAGATTGTAGTTCTTTCTTACTTGCCTGATAAATTCTTTTTTTTCTGTTTTTCCTGAGTTTCTTGGTGTTAGTGAGAATAATGTTGAGGCATTAAACTTGAGTGATTAACTGTCCCATGTGGATCTGCATTTTGATTCTTCTACAGTACAGAGAGAGTTAGGCTATAGATGGTCAACAAGATCTCTTCCAATTAGTCCAGAATCTCTTTCATCTACCGACCTCCTCATTTTACAGATGAAGACATTGAGACCCAGGGAGGTTATATGATTTATCCAAGGTCACACAGGAGCATCAGAGGTAAGATTCTGTAACAAGATGATCTCTAAGCATCTTTATCAGGAATAACATTCAGTGAAAAGTCTTGTGTTATTGTTATTCTTATTATCCTTCACATTCCCTTCTGATTAGAGGACATATTCTTAAATTTTTATGAAGTCAGTTCCTGGAGTCTGCTCGCCCTTGCCTTGCCTATTAAAGTATGTCTCTTTGAAGATTGTCCTTATGTGTATGGCAGGTATATTCTTCACATAGACAACTATGAAAAATGACTGTGGCCAACTTGAGAAAAAGGAGGCAGAATAGTTCATAGGTTATGGCCTGGATTCTAAGCTATCTCTTTATACCTCCACCCTGGCCTAAAAGAAGCACCGTTTTGAATTAAGACAGAGGGTGACAGGCATACTGGTTGGGATTTAATCTATGCATGCATAAAATGTGCTTATAAATATTTGTGCAATTTCTACATATTATCTATCTCATTGAATACTTGGCATATCTACATTGATAATGCCATATTATACTGAATACATAAATATGTGCCTGTGCATATATGTACTGTGTATATATGTAGTTTGTGACCATATGTCAGTATAGATGCTGATATTTATATAGATTTATAGCTGTAGATTAGATATAGATATAATGGATATAGACATGATTATTGTTGTTAGTCATTTTCAGTCTTCTCTGACTTCTCATTGGGGTTTTCTTGGCAAAGATACTGAAGTGGTTTGTCATTTCCTTCTTCCGTTCATTTTATAGATGAGAAATGTGAGGCAAACAGGATTAAGTAACTTGCCCAGGGTCACACTGTTAGTAGGTGTCTGAGACTGGCTTTGAAGTCACATCTGACTGACTTCAGTACTGGCACTCTGTCCACTGAGCCATGTAGATATAATGTCATTGACATCATGGAATTCCAGTGAGGTAAGAACTTCTAACCCTAACCTTTCTCCTGACCTCTAGTCTTCTATTTCCAGCTGCCTAGTAGACGTCTTGAATTGGATGCCTCACAGACATCTCAAACTCAACACATCCAAAACTGAGCTTAACCTTTAACCCCAAATATACTGTTCTGCTACTTATAGTCTCAGAGAGTTTCTTAGGATATCAAAACATAAAGTATGTCTTATGGCACAATGGAAAGAGCACTGGACCTGGAGTAAGAGTCAGTGAGTTCAAATCTTGCCTCTGATGATCCTGAGTGACCTTGGGTAAACCATTCGACTTCCCTGGGTCTCAGTCTCCTCATCTGTAAAATGAAAGATGTCCTATGAGCTCCATATCAGCTCTACCTCTATAATTGTTGTCCAGGATTACATGACTGATATGGCTCAGAAGCCAGAATGGGTCCCACCTGGGCTGCCTCTATATTCATTAGTTCATGATTTGTAGTATGTCCCATGTATTGTTTGGCTTCATCAATACATACGTCTTATCAGTCAAGAAATGTATCCAGTATAAGACAACAATTTCTTAAAAGTTATGGTAAGAGTTTTGTTACCTTCTACATGTAACATCATCTCCCTTGAGTTGGGAACATCTGTTCTAACAACTGTCTGCAGCAATGGGGGAGATTACTGCCTAGAAGACATCCTCACTTAGAAATCATCAGAATATCAGAAATTCCAGTTAACTCTCAGAAAGCTCAATTCCAGTTATAAAGACAACCACCAGGAACTGGTTTGTGAGCCCAGGTGGATGAATAAGGAGAAATAACTGAGGCAAAGGAGCAGATTCCTTGGAAGGCTGAAGGAGTTAAGAACCAGAGTAGAAATCTGATAAGCATAGGGAGATTTAGATGTTTGATATTCAGAAGGGTGAGATTAAGGCTAATCCAGTCAAGAAGAAGGGAAAGAAGGATTTGTAGACTTTTCTGAATCTCATCTATCCCAGTCAAATAATATCCTAATTAAAAGTTATCACAATGACTGTTGTAATGGTTATATTGACCATTATGTTAGTTGTACTTAATATTATTTGAAGTAAGGTAAGCTATTATCATAAAAATTATTTCCCAAACTTCTCACAACTCTGCTGTCACTTTGGACTTCTTAACAGTATGGCAAAGCTTAAGTTAAAGAAAAAGCTAATGATTCTGGCTTGATAAGAAGTTGTCAGTTTGGACAGTTTGGGGGAAAAAAGGTCTCATTTTCTTCCAGAAGTCTATTGTGGTTTCCTGTTAAAGGGTAATCATGGTTAACAACATGACGATTCTAAGAAACTCAGCAGGTAACAAGATGGAACACAATTGTTTGTCTTTGATGAAAAATAAATTAAGCCTTTTATATATGTAGTTTCTCTTGACATTCTTTATCAGTATAGGATATTCATGGAACATATTTTTAAAGTTAGGCCATTTCAGAAGGGAGATGCTGATTTCTATGATGGTTGGTTACTTATTCTGTGTTTCCAGTCCCAACATAAAAAAAATGAATATATGAGCAATTCAGAAACATAGCAACAAAGGTAATTTTTAGGCTTCCAAGAACACTTTCCATCAGGACATCATCCTTGTCTGAATGCCCAGAGTCCTATTGACTCTGTAGTAGCATGCATATCCAAAGTTAAAATTCTCCCAGTAATATATCACCCCAAAAGTAATTACAGTGATTTCTGGTATGCCTCCAGAGCCCGTTTTTCTATGTTCAAGTTCATAGCAAAGAATAAACTAGCCAGTTTAGTGTCTTAGTTAACTTAAATGAAGCTATTTTTTTTTCCTCTTCAGTCTATCAGCATTGTTGACTATACATTTTACCATTTCTTAATGTCACTTTTATTCCCTTCTTGAGTTAGGGTAAAATTGAAGTCTGAATTCTTTATTTGAAAACTCTAAAATATAAAAACTCTTGCACTTATAATATATTATCATGATAATGCAAAGTTGCAGCCTCTGGAAATTGATATTATTAACTTGTTGACCAACACTGACTTACATTGATTACTTCATGCTGTTTTTCAAAGGAAATATTTTTCAATTAGCAAAAAAAAAATGTTAAGCTACTTTAAAGTCTCAGAACTTCTATTCATAAATAACAGGATTTTTTTTTCTTTTAAACTGACCTAGTGATAGTAAATTGGCACAAAGCTCAAAATTAGTATTTAACATTTAATGGAACGAACAAACTAATTCTGCAGTTTAACTCAACATTTGCAGGAAGATGACTTGTACCCTAATGGCTTGTAATTAATTTTTCTGAAAATCATATTTATGATAGTCTGCAGATTCAGGGCTTTATCTAATACATAATGTTCATTTTGAGCCTTTAATTGCATTTAAATTAAAATTGGCTTAGCAGGAAGATGAATTGTGGGAATGCATCAAACCACCCAGCATGTCCTAGAGATGTGAGCCTGAAAATGCAATTTGGTGGAGATGTGCAGAATCATTTGGAGCTCATTAATTTTTATTGCACAGGTAGTTTTACTAAAGTAGGTTATTTTCTTTGAAATTTATATTTATGTTTATGTCAATAGCTGAATATTGTATTAGCCCTTACATCTATTAGAGTTTATTAACCTGGCCTAATAGGGGTTGTACATATCATGAGGAGAGGTAATTTGTGTCTGCCCTTGACTCTGTTGTGGTGAAACATGCACTAGAGGAGTGCATGTCTCTGCCTCTGTGGAGGAAGTCAAGGAAGTGTCTATTCAAGCTTCCTAGTAAGCTCTCTGGGAAGGCCTAGTGAGTTTCCTTCTAGTAAGTCCCTTTTACTTCTGACCTCCTGAGCCTTTTTATATTGAATCAATTCTCTCAATGTCTCCCTTTCTCCCTCTCTTTCCCACCCCTCTCTTCTCTTTGCTGTCTCTTTCTCCCTCTCCCTCTCTTAACTTCTCCTTCCCTCTCTCTCTCCCCGCCCCTTCCTTTCTCCTTGTCTCCTTCCCTCCTCCTCTGTTGGCCTCTTTCTCTCTCTCTTGTCTCTCCCTTTATGTGAAAAGATTCTGACCTGGCCATTGCAACGAAGGACTATTGATATATATATCTCTGTTTCCTTGGTTTAATGTGGCTGGGTTTTGTCCAGCTAGCTTGTGATTCCTTAACCTGCAGATATTGTTGAGGTGATCCAATTTAATTAGAATGTCACTTTACAAGGGAAAAAAGCCCTTTTTGGGGTATTGTCTAATGAATACAAATTGTCCATGGTATGAAAATACAAAGAAATAAAAATTAACATTTGTCCTCTGTGCCAAAGAATGTACATTCATGCAACTGATGCTAATAAGGAAAAGAATTCCATTACCTAAATTCATTAAGCACATGTGCTCTTATTTTGTCATTGTGTATCATTCTTATTAATAGAACGATATTGTTAGCTTTTGCCATTCTGGATTCATCTCCTCTTGCCCCCTCCTCCTTTTGCAGACAGTGTAACTAGAGGTAGAAAAAAAGCTGCAATATAGACAAATGCCTCCAACAAAAATTAATTATCTAATAGTGGTCATGATTTTCCCTAAAACTCTTTCTGCCAACTGTAGCATTTTTCACTTGCCTAGGTGCTGGTGGGTTTTTTTTTTCTTTTTTCTTTTTTTGCATTTGTGTGTATATGCACCGCGCTGTTGTACTGGATGAAAACGCAGAAGTATTTCTCCATCCCGACAATCTGCTTCAAGTCCTTAGTTTTGTGGTCCGAGAGGATAGAAGCCCGTATTCATTTACCACTCGCCAATCAGAACTTGACAGAGGCATTGCTGATTTTCTCATTTCAGCGCTGAAGTATGCCGCTGTAGCTTAGTCCCTAATTACTCTCAGACTGAGACGTTCCAAATATTCCCATGGTGGTCATATTTTTCTGCCTGGATGAGTCATTACGTTGTTTGGCAGACTGAAACACCAGCCTTTCGTTGTTGGAACACTACCCCTCATGCAGCACCGCTTCTTTTCCTAGCTGCTGTCTGTTCCACGACTTTGGTCCTGCTGTGACATTTCACGCTGTACCGTACGGTGGTGGCGCATTCGCCTTCCTCCTTTCGAACTGATTGGCCCGATGCCAGCTCTTTCTTCAGGGCCAAGGACAAGAGAATGGGGGTAGTCTGAATAGAACTGCTTAATGACCTAATGGAGCAGCTCCTCTCTCCCGCTGAGAGATAGGGCTTATTTGTTTGCTGGTTACCGTAAAGGTCAGGGAAATCCTTTTCAACAAAGGCTGTGACAGTGAGAATGCTCAGTAGCGTGCAGTCCTGGTGCTTGAGTAACTTAATACATCAGGTATTCCCCTCCTGTTAAAAAAGAAAAAAATCCCTTTCTGCTTTCGCTTCATTTTCAATATCCTCCAGATGGCAGAAAGATGAAAGCAATGATGCTTCGACCTGGATGATACTGTATGCCAAGGCCACGTCTGAGCCAGAGGAAGCTTTCCAGGTGTTCAGCCTGAGATGGCGATGACACGTTTAAGTTTGGGGAATTGAAAGCGGAAGGCAGCAGCGTGGCCCACTGGGGTCAGCTTATCATTGCCCTTAATCATGAGGGTTGATATTTAATGGATAAAGTGAAAATTAGATAACATTCAATCTAAACCAGCTTTTATTAAGCCCCATCAGGTCAGGCGTTGTGTTCTTTGCTAGTGGCTAGGGACACATGGACAAAATGGTGGGGGAAGGGAGAGGGGTCAGGGGTCAGGAGTGGAGGATGAGCCCTTCCCTCAAGGAACTTAAAGTCTTTTGGCACCCATCCCCAAACCAATTTCATTTGAAAAAAAAAAATTTGTCCTTTGTCATTCTGAAGAATGTTTCTGAAATACCCTCACTCTTGATCTTGTCACCTGTTAAAATGGGAGTTTCTAACCTGGTACTTCTGGCAGTATCAAGTTGGAAAGGGTCATCTGTAATTCTTTATTTTGAAAGAAAATAAATGTAATGTTATAAAATGACTTTCCAATGCTTGCATGATAACACTAATGCTCAATATAGGAACAAGGTCCTTATATGCCCCTGGGACCATTGTTTATATACTTCAAAGTAAATAAGCATTTATCAAGTGCGTATTTAAGTTGTTTCCTGTGCCAGGTATTTTGGGAAGCATTGGTCATGCAAAGAAAGGCAAACAAATAAGCAATTAAAAAAATAGTCCCTGCCCTCAAGGAGTGTCCATTCTGACAGGGAGACAACAAGCAATTTTGTATGTATAAGAAATGTACACATTAGAAGAAGGTAATCTGAAAGGGTAGCTTAGTCAAGAAAATAAATTATAAAATTATTTATTAAATGAGAAATTAAATCTTTTCCCCATCCCAGGAAAAGATTCTTAACTTTCTTGTTTGTCAGGATCCCTTTGGCAGTTTGGCAAAGTCTATGGACCCTTTCTCAGGATAATGTTTTAAAATATAAAACATAGTTATAAAATATGCACAAGGTATCTCAAAAATCTTTTTTTTTTTTTTTTTGCTTTTTGGAGGGCAGTTGGGGTTAAGTGACTTGCCCAAGGTCACATGGGCTAGTTTTTGTGTTAAGTGTCTGAGGCCGGATTTGAACTCAGGTACTCCTGACTCCAGGGCTATCTCAAAAATCTTAATGCTGTATTATTATTATTATTTTTTGCTTTTTTTTTTTGGAGGGCAGTTGGGGTTAAGTGACTTGCACAAGGTCACATGGCTAGTGTTTTTTTGTGTTAAGTGTCTGAGGCCAGATTTGAACTCAGGTTCTCCTGACTCCAGGGCGGGTGCTCTATTCACTGCACCACCTAGCCACCCCTTAATGCTGTACTATTAAGGTCTAAAACTGCACTAAACTATTTAGGACATCCTTAAAAAGGTGGGGGGGGGAGGGAGTTCATGGATCCAGGATTAAGATCTCCCACCCTAGGGAGAATTATTGTCAGAAATTAACTGGTTAGATGAGATTGAGACTAGTCATGGAATGGCAAGTTGCTGTCTGAGTGGAGCTCTCTCAAGATTTTCACATAAACATATAATTGAACAATATTTTGGAGAAAAAAAATTTTCTTCCATTTTCAGAGAGAGGAAAACAGAGGGAAGAAAAGGTTTGTCCCTCCATGTCACGGTTGAACTGCACTGGAGGTGGAGTGTAGGGATGCTTGCAGTCTGCTCACTCAACTGTATTTGACTAGAGCCGTCATATCCTCAGCTTTCACAAGCACTGAATGTGTCAAAAAATCTTTCAGAGAAAGTGTAAATTTTAACTGACCTGTTTCTAGTTCATATTTAATGCTGTTTAAAAAGCTTAGACCATGTTGAAGACCAAGGTGTCCTTGGTGGCATTTGGTGTGGGGGCTGTTGTAAATCAGCTCCATTGTTGATGGGCGTGTTGTTCCAGGCAATTAAAACATGGGCAAAGTGGTCACACGCTATTCCTCAATCGTTAAAAAGACTTGAGGGTGCTTTTTGTGTGGAGACCTGCATTCTTACCCTGTTTTAAATGGGACCACAATGACCATGGTGTGATATTGTGTGGGGACTTCTGAGTTTAAAAGTCTTACTTGTTCGTTGACTTCCTGTAGAACCATTTCATATTTATTGCTTGGGGGAAAAAAAAGAAAGAAAATTGCAAAATGGACTGACTCTTCCCTTTTAAGTCTGCAAAATGCTTTATAAGGAGAAATTATTACTGTTATTAAAATGGTGATAATTATTTTCTATGAATCTGCCTTCCAATGGCATATTAAGAGGCTGGTGCTGAGCCGGTGTATTAGTCGGTGAAATTGTTATCCTATTTCACTAAGAGAAGTCTCTGCTCTGATGGGGAGGGAGGTGGGCAGCAAGCTTGCCTGTCTTATCTGAAAAGCTATAGATGTTGATAGATGGAGGGTTAATGCAGCCTTGTCAGTAGCTTGATCTGAGGTTTGTTTTTCCTTTTACTACTATAGAAATAAAGAAAGAAAATGTAACCATAAAATGTATGTAAATGTGACCTTCAGGTGTTGGAGATTAAAATTTCCTAAAGCTCAAAAATAGAGAGTGAAGGGTGAAAAAACACATGACTACAACATCTTACTCCCAACCAGGAGTTTGGAGATGATGAATGATTAAATGATTTTTTAAAACCCAGAGAGAGTCATATACCCTGGAGGCACAGCCAGTGCATATCCAGGAAGCACCAGAAATCACTCAGAAGCAAACAGATTCAAACTCTGTATAATCACCCAAGGCAGGGTGCTATCATGTGTCACAGATAATACGTTTGGACCTGGAGTCAGGAGAACTTGTTCAAATCCTGCCTCTGACGCTCACTATCCCATTATGTGGAGGATTTACTTAGTATTGGTGAGCCTTCATTTTTTCATCTGTGAAATGGGGACAGCAATACCTTCTTCAAAGAGTTTTTGCTAGGCTCAAATGAAATAATGGATATTATTTCTCTTGAGAGTTCTTTTTTAAAAGTCATTCAATCTTCATCATCTCTACCAGTGCAGGCTGGAATCTTTGCTTCAAATTATGACCTTAGAAAGGTGCTTAGGTCATTGAGAGTTTGTGACTTGCCCAGGCTTATACTGAAAGGTTGTGACTTACCTAGGTCCATATAGCCAGAATATATTAGAGATAAGAGTTGAGGTCCTCTCCTTTTGATTTTAAGGCCAGCTTTCTCTCCACTATCCTCTGCTGCTCTCTACTAGATAAATGTGAGTTATTGTCATAGTTTTTGTTGTTAATTATTATCATTAGTCATAATTATTACTGCATAGCTAAGCAAAGTAGAGACCAAATAAAAGAGTTTTGGTTGTTGTTTTTCTTTCATCGTGAAATTCTGCTTGGAATGACTTCCAGAAAGTTGATATGGAGGTGTCTCCTCGTTGAGGGAGGGAAATGATAATATGATTAAAGAGAAAGACAGAATCGCCCATATTGAAGAACAGATTCTCTAGTAGTGGTGATAGCTGGCAGAAATGTTAAATGCTTCTCACAGTCAACATTCAAACAGATTATCAGATGGCATATTTCACCCTGTTGTTACTTTAAATGAAGTGACCAGGAAATCAACAAATCTGCTGTCAGGTGCCTGTCACTGAGATAGTTCTTCCTGTCACACAATGCCTCACATAACAGGTAATGTGTTTTTAAGAATCAGTCCTGTGTCACCTCATCAAGTCCTTGTTAAAAAGATGAAATAAGACGGATGGTGTTGTCTCCCACAGAGTTGACTGAAAATTCAGGAAAAGGAAATGTATATTATTTAAACCATACCTCAAAGACAGTGTAACCGAGGCACCAGTAAAGTCTGGCTCTTACTGCCCTGTTATTACCCTGTTCCCCATGCTCTCAGCATTGCTGTGCATTTTTTTTCTCATTTAATTCTAGGCAGCAGATTAACTCAGTCAAAATTCTGGTTCAGCAATGAGGACTAGAAGAATTATATGGGGGCCATCAAATAAATTAAACCAATGGCTGCTGGTACTGAACTAGCAATACAAAATTGACTTGGCATCTTGGGGATTGCTTGTGGCCCTACTGAGAGCATGCCCTACCATCATTCTATGAAAACAACTCAGAATCTGGATACAGAAGAGCTGGATTCAAATCCTAATGTTTTGACTGAACTTGTGACCTTGAACATCATATAATATCTTTCAGACCCATTTTGATCAATTGTAGAATGAAGACATTTAAAAAAGGTGACTTCTAAGGGTCCAATTAGCTCTCTAGCTGTAATCTTAATTAATGTACTTATAAAGTTGCTACTCATGAGAATTGTGTTCAAGGTTCTTAAATGTATTGATAGAATTCAAACCACAATTCAAAGATTAAAAAAACCCATTATGGAGTATTTCTAATTTAGCCTTGGAAGATGGATTTCTAATCATAACCATAGTAGCTCTGTTGTATGAAGACAGTTAGTAGGTTTTCTTGCAGCTTTTCCCCTTTTTGATCTCTTTTAATTCATAATGTGAAGCCTAAGAACCTGACTTGGCAAGTGATTTTTAGTATAAGATAGATGGATAGATAGATAGATAGACAGATAGATGGATAATAGATAGATAGATAACAGATAGATGGATAGATAGATGATAGATACATAGATAGATAGACAGACAGATAGATGGATAATAGATGGATAACAGATAGATGATAGATAGATGATAGATGGATGATAGATGATATATATAGATATAGATATATAGATATAGATGTAGATATAGATATAGATATATAGATATAAAAAGTGGGAAAAGTCGAATAAGCCCAACCCTAGGAACTAACTAAATGATTACCATTTTCAGAATTTTTGAAAAATCAATTTTCTTCTGCACCTTTTAATTTCATCTATTGATTTTTTTAACCTCAGGATCCCCCCCACATATCCCCTCTCCGCTCTTCCTATGAATTTCCTCCCCCTTTGAATTATAGTTTTATTTATAAAATAAACAATAACCTTATGGAGGAATATCAGTTTAAGTGAGTGAGCAGTAGTTCAGTGTAAAATTATAGAAAGTGGCTCAGAAATATGATTTCTTTCATGAGAAGTGTTAGGAGGCAAGCTCAAACCTTTAATCAGTTGATGGACGGACATATATTAAATATCTCCTATATACTAGTCACTTCTGGTAGGTGCTAAGAATACAAAGATAAACATTAAATCATCCTTGCCCCCCTTTTGAAACAATTACTAAGTTAGGTGATTTCTAGCCAGGACTGTCCAAAAATGGGTAGTCAGAGCATCATGTAATGACAATATATTCATATTTTTTAAAGTGCAGTGCTCTTACTTTAGGGATTCTTTCATTCAGAAGGTACCTATTGTGTTCAGAAAAATTGTCCTCCTTTGACTCTAAAAATGCCACACACACCCCCATCCACTTGATATTCCACGTTCCCCACTAGTCATAATCCTGTGTATCTCTCCTCCTTTTCTCAGACAAACTCTTTGAGAAAGCCACCTTCTGTCTTCTAACTCTCTTCTAAATCCTCTTCAGAATGGCTCCCAACATCATCACTTAACTAAAATTGCTCTCTCTGAAGTCACCAGTGATCTCTTGATCACTAAATCTAATAGTCTTTTCCCAACCGTCATCCTTTAACCTCTCAGCAGCATTTCATACTGTTAAACATTTCCTCCTTTGGCCACCCTCACTATATGGGGTTTTGTGACACTGCTGTCTCCTGGTTCTCCTCTTTCTAATTTTTCTCCTCTTTCTCAGTCTCTTTTCTTAGAACTTAGTCTATGTTGCACTCATTAAGTGTGGATATTCCAAAAGGCTCTACCCTAACCCCTCTTCTCTTTTCTTTATACATTCTCTTACATGGTAGCCTCAAAAACTACCATGGTTGCTATAATCATGTCTCTGTAGATGACTTTAAAATCTCTCTATATAGGGTCGGCTAGGTGGCGCAGTGAATAGAGCACCAGCCCTGGAGTCAGGAGGACCTGAGTTCAAATCCAGCCTCAGACACTTAACACAAAAACTAGCCCTGTGACCTTGGGCAAGTCACATAACCCCAACTGCCCTCCAAAGAGCAAAAAATAAAAAAAATTTAAAAAATCTCTCTATATAAGCCTAGTCTTGATCTTGAACCTTGATCCTACATTATCACCAGCTGATTAAACATTCTGAACTATATATTCCATAAGCATCTCCAACTGAATAAGCCAAAAACAAAACTCATTATCTTGACCCCCAAATCTATCTGTCGTCTTAACTATCCTAATAGCACTGTTGAGTTTACCACCATTCTTCCATTTAGTTCCGGTTCACAACATAAATGCCTCCTTTTTATTCTCTCTTGGTTACTCACCAGTCACTAAGCATTAAGCAACTATTATGTGCCAAACACTGGGCTAGGCATTGGGACATTAGTACAAAGAATGCTCACAGTGAACTTGCATATATCAAATCAGTTGTGAATTATTTTCTTAATTTATTTTTCTGCACAAAATCTTTCAAATTTGTTTCTATCTTTATTCACTGAAGCACCATCCTAGTGCCGGGCCTTATTTCCTCTCCCTGAACTGCTGCAACTCTCCTAATTGGTTTTCTTGACTCACACCTCCCCTCAATCCAGTCTATTCCCTATACTGCTGCCAAGGTGGTTTTCCTACAACACAAATCTGACCTTGTCATGGCTCCCTGCCACCCTCACTCTATAATTCTAGTAGCTCCCTAATGCCTCTAGTATAAAATATTGACTTTTTTGTTAAGAATTTATAATTATTTAAAATCTGATCCTTCCTAATTACCCAGAATCCTTACATAGTACTGCCTTCCATGCTCTCTGTGCTCCAGGCAGATTGGGCTCTTTGCTGTCCCTCACACATGATCTTCCATCTTATGATCCTTTGCCTTTGTGTTGGCTATAACCCATGCCTGGAATGCTCTCTCACATTAGCTTTACTTCCTGGAATTTCTTTTTCTTCAGGATTCAGCTCAAGGACCACATTGTGCATCAAGCCTTTCATGGCCCCTAATTCCCAATTATTAGCTGAAAGTTACCTTTTCTGTGGTTTGTATATATTCATGCAATGTTGCTGAATGCTGTCAAATCAGAATCTAACTTCTTTGAGGACCGTGACTGTATTGGTTTTTGTCTTCATATTCCCAGTACTTACTACAGTCCTAGGCACATAATAAGTACTTAACAAATAATTGCTGAATAAAGGATTGACTGCTAGGTGGAAATAAAAAACTTTGTTTGTTTGTTTTTGTCTTTCTGGAAGGGGGGAAGGCAGGGCAATTGGAGTTAAGTGACTTGCCCAAGGTCACACAGCTAGTAAGTATCAAGTGTCTGAGGTCAGACTTGAACTCAGATCCTCCTGACTCCAGGCTCAGTGCTCTATTCACTGCACCACCTAGCTGTGCAGAAATAAAAGTTTTATAAAAATAAGAAATAGATTGCTAGGTGGAGGAAATATTTTTAAAATCCTGCCTTCATGACAGTTGCAATTTAGTGAAGGGGATGTCTCTATTCCTGTGCATAGCACATTTAATAAATGTTGATTGATTGATTGGAGTATCATTAGCATACACAGAACTCAAAGTTGGATTTAAGAGTTTCTTTTTGTGTTATATGTGGCAGAACAGAGATCATGTTCAGCAAATTCTCTTTTCTGAAGACCTGAAAGGAAAATCTGTGACAGTGAGGTTAATTCCAGGGTGTTGAAGTATATTTATTTATCTTGGAGTCATATGATCATTATTAAGAGAGAAAAAAATTAAACATTAGCAAATTACTGTAAACTGTTTATGGATAAGACCCTTCCATGGAGTGGGGGAAGGCATAATTGTGAACTTTTAAATTATTATAACTTCATTATTATTTTTATCTTCCATTTGTATTTTGTAGTTTGCTTGGCTCCTCTCATTTTTCTTAGTAATCTGGACTTTCATGATGAAGTATTCAGTGTTCTTTCCCAGGCTCCATTTATTTTTAATGAGAAGCTTGCAGTTTGCTTTACACTCCCTTACAGATGGTTTATAAAATCACAAACAGCTTTGCAGTGTGTGAGAAATACCCAAATAGAGCATCACAACTGCATACTACTGCAGTGAGAGAAATGGCAGGTAAAATTTTCCTATCAAAGTGGTCTGCATACCTCTCAGATGAGGAACCCAAGATTTAGAGCTGGAAGGTATCATAGAGACTGTCTAGTCCTTCCTTCCCTGACAATGTTTAGAACGTCGAAATAATTGCACAGAAAATAAGGAGCCAAGACAATCCAATCCAACAAGCATGTATGAAATGCTTACTGTATATTAGTCATGAGGATACAAATCTAAAATGAAAAAAAAAATCCTTGCCCTCAAGGAGCTTACATTCTACTGGGGAAAAGATATCACATGTAGATAGAAGAATATGCATGGAATATAGTACAAATATCTCTACATTGTTTTGACTGTGCACCCCATCAATAATATCTTTATTTGGAGGGAAGAAGACAAAGCAATTGGGCTTAAGTGACTTACCCAAGGTCACATAGCTAGTGTGTCAAGTATCTGAGGCCAGATTTGAACTACGGTCCTCCTGACTCCAGGGCTGGTGCTCTATTCACTATGTCGTCTAGTTGCCCCTATAATATCTTTTTGAGCAGTTGCCCTCAATACATAAATTACATATATAAAATTTAATTTTAATTACCACGTACATGACAGAACTTAACCAAAAATAGTATTTTAGAAGTATGTGAAAGAGATGCAATAATATTTGTTCCCTGAATCAGCAATGAAAATAATAGCTAACATATATATATATATATATGTATACACACACACACACACATATATGTAGTATCTTAAGGCTTGCAAAACCCTTTACAAGTATTATCTTGTTTTTTTTTTCCTCCTTGGCAGCCACACTGGGAAGTAGGTATTTTTATTAGTCTCATTTTTATGCATGAGGAGACAAAATTAAGTGACTTGCCCAGGATCACTTTGCTAGCAAATGCCTGAGGCTGGATTTAAATGCAGGTCATTCTGACCCTAAGCCCAGTGATCTATTCATTACATTACCTTGCTGCAAGGAAGGAGTTATTGAGTTTATTGAGTCAAAGAATGACATGACATGATATAGCAGCAACCACAGGGGCATACCCACGGTGGCTGCTAGCTCAAGTTTTTCGCTCTGCTTTACTAGGAAAGATTGCTGTTGAAGGGGTCAACAATCTTGTTTAATGACATTCACTAGCTCAGGGGAAAAATCAGCACCCTGAATTTCAGAGAAAACACAAGCAGAGAAATAAAAACCAACAGACAGGTTTCTGACTGCCTGAATTATATAGCAATTTTGCTATATAGCAAATATTGCTATATACTTTACATGCATCCCTGGATAGAAAGAGCCTTTACATTTGAGTAGTCAGGGAGATGGCTCAGTGCCTAATTAAAAATTAGCAAATGGTGTGAAAGCCTTCCTATAAGCAAACTTCCCCTGTTAATGAATGAAGAAGATCTTAAATCCTATTAACAATACACATGATTTTCCTTTAGGAAAATCACCTTAGTGCCTCTTTGGAAGATAAATTGGAAGATTAGGAAGACCAATTAGCATGCTGCTGGGATAGTCCAGGCAAAAAGTTATGAAGGTGGGAGACACCTAGGTGGTTCAGTGGATAGAGCTTTGGCCCTCGAGTCAGGAGGACCCGAGTTCAGACACCTTCTAGCTGTGGGACCCTGGGTGAGTCACTTAACCCTGATTGCCTCCAAATACAGGTTTAGAAAAAAAAGATATTTAGCAAGTAATTGGATGTAGGGGTTAAGGAAGAGTAGAAGAAAGCACTGGAGTTACAAACCTGAGTAGCTAGACTTGACTCTAACAATAACTGGGAAGTTTAGAAGAGGGTTGGGGTTGGGGTTAAAACGTCCCCAAGTATAAGGGCTGCAATTGGCCACAACCTATGTATGCCTGCTCATCCTCTGTGGCTTACTCTGTCTCATTCAAAATGGTATTGAGGATGGGGCTCTTCTCCATGTGCTGCTCCTCACACTGTCTCAGATATCCCTGTTGCCACTACATGGTCATCAACAGGAAGAAGAATAGTAGAGGATGAGTATATCATAAGTGGGAGAATTGTCCCACAGTCACTCGTGCAGCTGCTGCTGTGGGTGCCTGGGTTGCTGTTAGGTTATAACTATACTGAAAGGTCTGTGTTATATTAGGGTGGTGGGGGGGCAAGGCAAGAAAGGGATGGAGGACGACTGTGATTGTGGTGCAGACAAGCCTCAGATGGCTGTGATGGGAATAGTGGGATGAAGCCTATTTTCCGTTTTCTTTTTGGTTGAATACATATCCCTTGGAGACAGACTATAATGCCCTAGAGAGTCATGTCTACCATTTTGGAGACCAGTTGAGCATAATGAATAGAGTGCTAGACCTGAAGTGAGGAAGACATGAGTTTGAATCCTGGCTCTGACAGTTATTAGCTTTATGACCCTGAACAAGTCCCTTAATCTCTATGAGCCTCATTTTCCTCTCCTATAAAAATGAGAATAATTACAGCCCTTGTCTCCATAGGATTGTCCAGAACATTCTATTAGATAATATGTGAATAATGCTTGCAAACCTTAATGAGCTCTTTAAGTGAATTAAAATTTTATATATTTATATGTGTATATAATGCACAAATATGTCTGTATTTATGTGTATTTAACACACACATATATAATATTTACACATACATAACACATATATACATATGCAAAATATATATTTGAGGAGGAAGGAGACAGGACTAGCAACTAGCAATGAGAAAAGAATCCCCATAGGAGGTAAACTTTGAATGAAGGCAAACATTCTTTGAAGGAGAGCATTCTAGGCATGGGGCACAGCCTGTGCAGAGGTGTGGAGGTAGAAGATTCCCCCCTTGTGTACAAGGAACGTTAAGTAGACCAGTCTGACTGAGGCATCCTATGTGAAGGAGAGCTATTTGTGATCAGTCATGGGAAGGGAGCGGGGCAGAAGGATTGGAGCCAGATTGTGAAGGCTGCTAAAGGCCATGCTGAGAAGTTTGTATGCTATTCTAGATATAATAGCCAGAAATTGAAGTTTCATGAGTAGGATGCTCACACCTGTGCTCCAAGAAGTTTATTTGGCATCCAGATGGAATATGGATTGGAAGCGGGTTGGGGGAAGACTAATGTCAGTATTCAGACTGATGTCCTCTGGCTTGAAAGCCATCGTGCTTTCCAATGCACTCCCTACCTCTGTCTCAGGGACATTTGCTGCTTAGAGACCCTTGGTATACATACAGTATTTGGAGCTTTGAATCACCTGCCCATTCCTTCAGTTTTATTTTTGTATATATTATGTATTATGGTGAAGGCTGACAAGTTTATTTCCCCTTTACTGTAGTTATTGATTCTTCCAAGCTTTGAAGTGTAATTTTGTACTTGAATGTGTATAGTTGAAGATACAAAGAAATTATTAGTATCCTCCTCAGATCTTGGGTGGAAGACTGGAACAAAAACAAATAGGAAAAAAAATGCCTTAGATACATATCCATACAATTTTTCAGAAAAGAAAGGACAAGCAAACAAAAAGTCTTATTTTTGTAAATCTAAAGAAGTCTATGGTTTGGGTTTTCTACCAATAATCTCTCTGTCTCTGTCATTCTGTGTCTCTCTGTTTCTTTCTGTTTCTCTGTCTGTCTCTCTGCACATGTCTGCATACACTTTCATAAATAGCCATACACACACTTATCACCCACAGAATGGAAGTTTCTTGAGGGCAGGGAGGGACTCTTTGGCTTTTTGCCTTTGTCTCTGGTGTCTTGCACATAGCAGGCATTAGTTATATAGAATACTAGTTGGGCATAGGGACAGTTTAGGAGCGTAGATTTAGAATTAAGAAAAGCCTTAAGGATCATCTAGTCCAATGCTCTGATTTTAAAGATGAAGAAACTCAGTCTCACAGAAGTTAAGGGATCTGCCTAAGATCACCCAGGTAATAAGGTAGAACCAGGATTCTATTGAACATCTTCTACTTCCAAATCTACCCATGGCTTCCTGTTGCACCACACTGTCTTCCTACTGCGTGCACCTTTAGTTACAGGGTGAATTTAGGCACCTGTGACACCAGAATGTGTTCCTGAAGAATTGGGGAGCTTGCTTGTGCTTCTTATGACTGGAAAATGAGCTTATAAAAATGTATGAACATTCTTATCATTCCAAGTAGCTGGATGTTTAACAGTACAGTAAGTCGCTTCCTCTGAAGAATAGCTGGATTGCAGCAGCCAAGTGTTGTAACGCATGGAGATCAGATTAAATGCATTTGAATTAGTATCTCTATGGGTTTTATCTCTCAAAGTCAAAATAGTCATTCTCATCAGATAGAAAATATTCTTGACTGGAGAAACCCTGATCCAGAAACAATCTATCATTTGAATCCCCTGATTGTAATATGAATGGATATGTGAGTTCTAACATACTGAGAGTTAATGCTTTAGCCCAGTGGTTTATTGAATCACAGTGCCAACAAAATTGATGTTCTAAGAGAGAAACTTGGTCAGAATAAGTACTTAGATACTCACTTACATTGGTACCTTTCTATACTGCTATTCCCAGTGGCAGAATTTGGCTTATGGCAGGTGTGTCTTGGACCACATCCCAGGAGGGTTACTCACCAGAAGACCTCATAACATCTTTATGAGAGGGACCCCTCTCTCAGACCCACTGTGTGGACTCATAGAGAGGCATTATAACACTGGTACAGTGTATGATCAATCAACAATAATAATACCGCTCTTTCAGATTCATAACACACTTTAGATGCATTGTTTCATGTGACTCTTGCTATCCTACTGACTAAGCACTTTTGGTATTTTTATGCTTTTTAATGGTGAGAACACTCAGGCTCAGGGTGGTTCAGTGATCCAGCCAAAAACACAGAGATAGCAACTGTCTAAAGAGGGATAAGAACTGACCTTTGTCAGACTCCTGGTAGAACATTCTACAACATGAAGTTCCTCACTTGGAATTCTGTGCACCAATAAAATGAGAGCTCCAGTCCTAACCATTTACCACATACCTACCATGCTATCATGTCTCTTTGACATACTTGGGAAGTGTCCTGGGTTCCTCATCTCTTTCTTCTTTCGGTCCTGGTTGCATGTAATATATTCTGATGACAATATCACATCTGTTTATACCCACCATTGATCTTCACCAAAATGCTCTCCACCCTGCTTCCCCTCTGTGGTTTCTGAATTTTCTCATGTGAGAGCATATTCCCAACGTCAAATGCTATTCCATCACCACAATTTTTTATATCTGTGTTTTACCTTTGGAATAAGGTATGCACTTCCAGAACCCTATTCCTTTCATGACTCTCCAAGCATCTATGACGGCATTTTTTTCTTCTCATTGAGAATTTTAGTTATCTTTTCTATTAAACATAATTTGTACACTTCCTTTACTCAGTCCTTGCCAGAATATGTGTCATGATAATGGTGTTCAGTTCTGGCCACCAAGTTTTAACAAGGACATTGACAAATTAAAATATATCCAGAGGAGGAGCTTTTATAAATACAACCAGCATTTAGTTCCAAAGTTTTTAGAACTATCCATACTTCCTTCCACTTAGCCATCTCAGATTGCTCTCTTCTCTTCTTCAATGCTGGCATAGTCAGAAGAATGCAACTAGAATGAGTAATTCTGGAGACCTTGCTTTATGGGAATTGGCCATTTAAAAAATTAATTAACAAAAATCTATTTTCTTTCTCTCCCTCACATCCTTCATCTAATTTTTTTTAAAAAAGGAAAACAATCCTTATAAGAAATATTCATAGGCAAGCAAAACAAATTTCCTCATTGACCATGTCCAAAAAAATGTTTCATTCTTCATCCTGAATCTATCACCTCTCTGTGATGGTAGGCAGCAGTTTGGCAGAATGCTTCATCATTGGTCCTCTGAAATTCTGGATGGTCGTTGTGTTGATCATAGTTCTTACAACTTAAAACATTCATTTTTACGTTGTGGCTGTTACTGTATACATTGGCCCAATTAAGGCAATTTAGCCTGGAAAAGAAAAACAATTAGAAGGGATATGGCAACTGTCTTCAAGGATTTGAAGGGATTTGTGGGTTTGTCCTCAACAGAGTTCTTGACGTAGACTGAATTAACCTGTCAATGAGGGGATTCCAGTTCAAGTACAGGGTGGACTAGATGACCTCTGAAGTCCGAGATTTGGTGATTCTGCATCTCCCTTTCCCACTAGGCTAAAAGCAATCAGGTTACAAGATAATAAAGCATTGAGGGGCAGGGTAGTAAAGAAATGGTCAGGTAGTGAACATAGAAGAGATAAAATGCTTCTTGGGAAAAGTTAATTTTGAACCACATCTTAAAGAAAGGAATGAAAATGGAATGACAAAGCAGGGAGAAGGGAAAAAAGAGACAGTACTCAGTGCTGGAAATACACAGAGGTCCAATAGACAGGTTTTCTTGGGTAGGGCAGTGGGGCTATGTTGATGAGCAGTAAGATAAGAGATTAGAATGATGGTAGAATAGACATTTTGAGTAATGATGATGTATAATAATAATACAGCAGTAAGTCAGGAAGACTAATCTTTGGGAGTTCAAATCTGGTCTCAGACACTTGTGAACTACGTGACCCTGGGCAATTCACTTAACCCTGTTTGCCTCAGTTTTCTCATCTGTTAAATGAGCTGGAGAAGGAAATGGCAAAGCACTGCAGTAGCTTTGCTAAAGAAAACTCCAAATGGGTTTGCATAGAATTGGGCCTGACTGAAAAGATCAGACAATAACAACATAATAAGAGCTAGCATCATATAGCATCTACTGTTGGCAGACACTGAACCAAGTGTTTTACAGATGTCCTCTCGTTTGATCCTGGGAGGTAGATGGTATTATCCCCATTCTGCAGCTGAGGAAACTGAGGCAAACAAAGCTGTAAATGACTTGCCCAAGGTCATACATCTAGTAAGTGGCTGAGGCCTGAATCAAACAAAGTGAACTTTTCCTGACTTCTTGCTCAGTACATGCTCAGTATCCAATGCTCCACCCATATGCCTCATTATAAGAATAAAATTCATGCTATGAAAGGCAATATATATTTTCCATAATCTGTAGTCTTAAATCATTCATTTTCTTAGTTTCTTGATACAGAAATCAAATTGAACTAAGCTCCAAGATTCTAACATGAGTGTCAAGGAAGAAAAATCTTTAATCTTTTTCTTAACTATTAATATTGTTTGTTAGTCTGAGGATTTTACCAGAGCTGTCTGTAAGGTGAAGCTGGGATTCTGTACATTTGCCCTTTTCCACTGTGAGCTTCTGAACAATTTGGCCTTGATGTAGTCATGGCGGTATCTGCTGGATAATGGTCAAAAAGAGGAGAAGCTTTTGTAAATACAACCAGCCTTTGTTTCCAAAGTTTTTAGAAGTATCTGTACTTCCTTTCACTTACCCCTCTCAGATTGTTCTCTTCTCTTCTTCAATGCTGGCATATTTATTTTGGTTAGATTTCCTTTGAATAAAAATGTTGGGGTCAAAAAGGGGATCAGGATATTAATCAGATTTACTGTGAACACATCAGCCTTGTAAGGACTGTTATAGATTATCCTGAGCTGCTCAAAACTACATTCCCCTAAACCCACTCTATTCTCTTTTAGAAAAAAAGTACAGTTGTCCATTCTCATTTTTAAAACCATCATGGGGTGTCATATTTAATGGGAAATATATTTAAAGTACAATTTCCTTTTTATAGTTTTTAAAAAATATATTCAGGTGAGAAATAATCTTTTAGACATTGAAGGTTAAAATATCCTATATTTTGTCTTTTAAATCGAATCAATGATTTCCACAGTAATTCTGGGGAAAGCATCGCTCTACTGAGCTTTCCTGTTAATATACATCGGTAGCCTTAATTGCAAAATTATGCCTCAAATCTTAGCTTAAGTTGTTCAAAGTTTGCCTAACTGGTTTGATATGAATGAAGCCAATTGTGTTTTTTTTTAATCATTCATGGGTTTGTGGGTTGAGTTCTCTGCTAAAATAGGAATCAGCCTAAAGGTGGAAAATGTATGATATGACAATAGATGGATTTATATTTAAACTATTACAGTGGTTTGTATGTCCAGAGCAGGTCAGGTCAGATCATGGTCAGATTTGCTATATGTCACCCTATTGGCATGACAAGGCTCTGGTCCTACAATCTTTTCACTGCCTCAGATGACATGTGTGTTGGCCATGCTGATTTCTTTTAGACTTGGCACAATTTCTCTCTGGCTCTGGACCTGTGGATCCATACTAATTTGCATTTCTATACTGGCTTCAGTGTTCACTAATAAAATAAATTCAATCCATTTCACATCAGACAAGCCTTTATTACACTGTTTTTCATCTGAGCTGTTGAATGTCATGACGAGAGACGTATCTAATCTCACTCTATCACTGAAAAGAAGCTACAGGAATTCTTTTTCATGGTGTACTAGGAAGGGTACTAGATTGGAAATGCCAAAATCAGAGATACTTAGAGGTGCTTGGGACCACAGAGGTCCCACAGTCTGGCCTTCTGTCCAAAGAAGAAATCTCCTCTACATCATCCCTGACAGAAGATGAATCAGCCCCTCTCCCTTTGAATACTTCTGTTTACAGGGAACTCATTATTGTGATAGAGTAACCCATTCCCTTATTGTCCATGTTTCATTGTTAGAAAGTTCTTATTCATAAGCTGATGCCTTCCTTTTTCGTCTAGTTTTGTCCCCTGGAGTAATACACAATAAATCTAATCCCTCTTCTTTCAAATATTCAATTGACCTTCAAATATTTAGTGAATTATCATGTCCCTGTCTCCCATTCATTTTTCTAGGTTTAATATCCTTGAGTCACTCCTTATATAGCATGGCTGCTAAGTCTTTCACCATCCTAATAGCTTTCCTTATGTAAAAGCTTTTCTTTGTCAGTGAACACAATATTTCGCCTTATCTGACCAGTAGAAGAGAGTGGGATTGTTTGCTCTCCTGAGTCAAATACTATATTTTTGGGGGTATAATGGGGATCAATGTGTCCCCAGTTACAGCAGCCTTTTGTGTAACTATATCACACTCTAGGATTTCTAAATTAAATAAATTTAACCAATATTCATTATCTATTTTTATGTGAAAACTGCCTTATTCTTTTACTTATTTATTTAAAAAAAAAAAGACCTCAACTGCTCTGATTCAGGAGCACTGGGTTCTAGTCCCAGATCTGCTACTAAAGAACTGATCTTACTTTACCTTTCTGAGATTCAGTTTCCTCATCTCTAAAAAGGCTATACTTAGATTACCTTTAATAACCCTTCTAACACAAAGGTCTCATTTTCTTTTTAGGGTGAATTACTTGTACTTATCCAATTCGAATTCTCTCCTTTTACTCTTGCCAGAATAAATAGTTGCCTTTGCGGGACTGGTCTAGAAGAATTTATAACCAAATACACTAACAGGAGGTCACTATCTCACACAATAGTCCTTTATATTATCATCTGAGCAAATGGAGCTGAGGAATAATGTAGAAAATTCTAATGGAAAGATTATACATACATACGTATACATATACATATACATGCATGCATATATATATACACATACATACATACTGATATACACACATATATATTGCTTTGGGATATGTGTTGTGTATCCAATGTTTGGGGAGTTCATATGACTTCTGCCAACCACAAGATTCAGGAATTGGTGATGAGTTGTCTAGCTTCTCTGTCCTTCACTCATGCAAAATGTCCCCTTAGAGTAACACAAAGTGACAAAGATAAATTGACCTCTCTTTCTGATTAAGTTGTGTAAGATCCTTGGGATGGAAGAGGTAAGGGGCTTAGTTTAAAGACATTCCCTTTCAGCTCTGACTAGGCTTCAGTGAAAATGGAGATGGTGATAATGTCAGCAGAGGACTTAAGTGAGCAGAATGTCTGATATCTTCAACAAGCAGTTGAAAGCAAGATTTATGGATAAGCCACATAATGGATAATCCACCTACCGATAACAAAGAATCAGAGGATCTCAGAGTTGGGAGGAACCAGAGAGGTCATCTTCTTCAAAGAGTTGACTGAAAATCATATGTCTCTATTCAGAACTTATTTTTCCTTGCAGAAAATGTCTTTGCAAGGACAGAACAAGCAGTATCATGGCATATGTTTAACAGCTGAATGGAAAGAGATGGCACTAAGCAACTTGGCCTTTCCCTTAAACAAAGTCTAAACTGATAAAGATGGTTGGGAAGCATAGTCAGTGGAAGAATGCCGTTAATGAGAAAAATCTGGCCCAGATTGCCAGTAGAAATGTGCTTCTTGCCATTCAAAGGCTTACCTGTGAATCTTGATATGTCATTGCTGGCCTAAGTTCTATTTCAGCCCCACCCCTGGCAACCAGACACTGCCATCTGACCTGTTGATCCACACTGAGAACCCTTGGACCTTACCATCTGCCCTGCCACTGTAGCTCTGGGCCTCCTTGGCCTTTGATTCCACCCAGCAGCTGAACTTTCTTTTATATATTTTTCTACACCAAATACAGTGTGAGCTTGTGAGCAGAGACTGCCTTGATTTTTCTGTTTTTATTCTCAGCACTTTGCACAGTGTTTGGTTCATAGGGAGACCTTAATAATTTTATTTTCATTTATTTGTTTGTTCACTTAAAGAAAATTGTAGATATTCTTTAAGACTCTGCTTGGACCATCTTTGTGGGGCCTCAATGCTCTTCAATCTTGATTTCAGGGGGCCCAGATGGCAACCCATTCACACACCCTCAGCTTATATAGTTCTTCCCCATTAGTTTTTGGGGGTAGTTGGAGGGGGGGTCAAGGAGACCCAGGGCAGCACCCAAGCTGTCATAGTCTTTATTGATAGTATTATTTTGTTTATGATTACTAGATGCTAAGCCTAGAGAGGGGACCATGATTCATATATCTTCCCTAATCCCTGTCTCCAACCAGGACTTGACTTTAATCTAAGTCTTCTGAGTCCTAGTCTTTTGTTCTTTGAGGTAGCTAGAGACAAAGTGGATAGGCATTTGGCTCTAGAGTCAGGAAGACCTCAGTTCAATTCTTGCTCAGACACTTCCTAGCTGGGTGACCCTAGAGAAGTCATATAAACCTATTTGCCTCAGTTTCCTCAGCTATAAAAATGATGATAATAGCAGCACCCATCTTGCAGGGTTTTATAAGGATCAAATGAGATAATATTTGTGAAAATGCTTGGCATGGTTCCTGGCACAAACTAGGTACCATATAAGTGCATATTTCTTCCCTCCTTTTTGAACTAGAGCCTTACATAGAGTAGGAACTTTGTAAAAGCCTGTCAAATGGAATTGATGCTGCAGGAATTGATAGTAACTGGTAAAGAAGGAAGAACCCTGGGTTTGGAAGGAAGAAACCTTGAGTTTCAATCTTGGCTCAGTTATTCATTAATTTTGTGATTTGAAGCAAGATGAAAAAGCTGAAGTTCACTTCCCCACTTCTCAGCATCTTCAGCCACAACATGGAGAGACTGACCCAGATGCTGGAGCAGGTCCCTCCTAGCCCTCCATCCCATGATCCTGTGAACACTGCAAATGAAATAGTGTGAACGATCTCTGAAGTGCCATGCAGCTGTCTCATTGGTGGGTCAAGAAAAGCTGGGGATTTCTGCATTGTTGGAGCTCTTCTTTCTTGGAGCCGGACCAGCTACATCACTCAAACTGATGCAAAACACCACCCTAAGATGAGTTGCTACTGACATCCTGCATTTGTTTTATCTTTGTTTTCCACACTTCCCTCATACTGGAAAAGGTAATTACATTTTAGTTTAAAAGACTTCCTACTGGGCACCCAGCTACATCAGGGAATAAAAGTAAACAGCAGATAGTGAGTGCTTTCAGCAAATGACTTCATAACCCACTCTGTTTAATTATGTCCAGGAAATTTTAAAGTAGACTTTTTTTTTTTCAAATAAATGGATACTTGAGCTGACTATATTCAGAGAAGACCTTAAGTAAACCTGAGGTTGGAATCCTAAGGGGGCAAGTGTTGTTTGACTAAGATGATCTCTGGGGTCCATTCCAGTTCTAACATAGGAAGAATCTTAAGAAGGAAGGGGACTTTTTAACTCTGGTCCAGCAGCATGGTATAATATAACACATACTGGTTTGGGAAATGGAGGACCTGGCTATGTTCTGTGACTTGAATAAGTCTTTTAAACTCTTGTGGTCTTATTTTCCTCATTGTACAAATGAGAAGGTTGGTTTAGATCTTCAAGGAACCTTTGCTGATCTATAATCCAGTGAAGCAAACCAAGTGTTAGATGACTCACTTACTTCCTTATTATGCCTATCACTGACTCACAGGCTAACCAGGGAAAGGTGCTAAAATGGAATAAATAACTATAAAATCGTAGTTGTTGAGTCTGATGAAACTCAATTCGTTATTCTGTTAGTCTAAGCTTGGGTTTGGGGCATGGCTACCTTTGAGAGGCATTCAGGAGCATGAGAAGACTGATACATTTTCATATTGCAAATGAGTGACCATCTTCCCCAAAGATGAAGCACTAAGCCTATTTCTAGCCTGATGGTTTGGGTCCTAAATTCAATTAAGCAAGAATACCTGCTGAAAGGAAAACAACTCTGCCCACTTTTTCAGGCTATCTCTGTTGACTCAGCTCACAAATGGTTCCATCTCTAGCCTACCTCATGATGTGTGCTTTTTAAAAAAAGAATTCTATTATGATAGGTTTATAATAGAGGGGAAATAATCCAAAAGTATGAAACAATAGCAGCAAATCTCTATGTATATTAAAACACTCGTAAAGAATTTTTCCAACCAACAAATAAAGAAGAATTTTATAATTACTCTATAATCCCAAAGTCTAACCAATGATTTAAATTATCTAGACCATATCATTACTATCATGAGTTTAAGAGTTAGTTAAAATGATACCACCCCCCAAAAAAGTTTAAAAGAAGCAATGGTGAGATGGTCCAACACACACACACACACACATATAACGTATGTATATATATAAAGTTGTATGACTAGATTTCATATGCTAATTGTTATGCATATCTATACTGTTATATAAAATTGTATCCATAATATATAAAGTAAGATATATATAATATTGCAAAATGGTATTAATATATTTTATGGATGTAGGGGTACATGTATATACTTGTATATATACAGACATACACAGTATGTGTGTATATGTTATATATGTGTAAGTACATATGTGTCTATACAGAGACACACAAATACATACATGTGTATATATGTGAGTGTGTATACATATATATATATATGTATATACACACACATACATAATGTTGAGGCAGCACAGTATACATTTGAATTGGGGTCAGGAGAAAGCTTGGTTCAATCCACTATCTGACATTTAATAGCTGTGTGACTAAGGGAAAATCCTCTTATGTCAATGAACCTTAGTTGTTTGATTTGTAAAATTGAGATTTTAGTCCTTAAATGATCTATCTCAGCAGAGTTATACAAAAAAGAAAATTTGAAAGCCATAACACAATATATCAATGCAATTCAGTGTTATTAATTAATATTTTGTAATAGCATAGTCAGTATCCGTTTCCAATGAGGACTGATCTAAGCATAGCCAGTGACTTATGGCTCTGATGTGTTTGAGTGATTCTATCCCTCTGTTGTTAAGGGTTCAGTCATTCCAGTTGTGTTAGATTCTTCATGACCCCATCTGAGGTTTTTCTTGGCGAATCGACTAGAGTGGTTTGCCATTTCCTTCTCCAGCTTATTTTTAGATGACGAAACTGAGGCAAGCAGGGTTAAGTGACTTTCCCAGGGTCTCTGTGCCCAGATTTTATCTCAAGTCTTTCTAACTCCAGGCCTGGCCACCTAGTTCCCCCAAGCCTAATCCTAGCTAGAAAAAGTCCAAGAAATAGCAAGGTAACACAAGGTGAAAATCTGAAAAGTAGTCATTTGGGGATCCAGTATTAGGTAAGAGTCATTTCTCTCTGGGAGCTTAGTCCCAAGTGGGGATGTCGTGTTAGGTTCCTAGAAGCTAAGTAAGGTCAGCTTATTATGTGGTGCATCCTAGGGTGACCAAATCAGGTAATTGTATGAGGACAGTTCTAGCCGCACTGTGCTCTAAGAATGGAAAAGGTGTTTCTACAGCAGAGGTATGAATTCATTGCCTGCATCAAAGCGTACAACCCTCCTGAGGGCAGCCAGAACCAAATTAAAATGTACAATATTTAACAAAGTAAATAAAATACAATAAGGTATATATAAATGAGTGATTTCCTAAGTTACTATACTCTCATGTGGATCTTCATGTAGGGTCCCCATTTCTATTTGAGTCTGCTTTGGGCTGTAAATGATCTGACCCTGAACAACTGATTTCACAGATAGAACTAAGCAAAGGCCCAGTACTAGACCTATATTTCATTGTTGCAGGGAGTTCTTGGTGAAGAATTTCCTCAAACTAATCACATCTGCACTTTTTAAATGTAAGTTATATATTTAATGAAGTCCTTAGGGCAATGAGAGTTTAAGTCTATATCAGAAGTGTGACTTGAACCCAGTCTTCCTACCTCTGGGAGCAGTCTTTTATCCCTTATGCCTACTACCCTTCTAGGTTAGAACTAGAACTGAGTTTAAATATCAAGGCCTATGCTGAATAGAAGACAAGCAGGAAGCAGACTGGGATCTTGAAAGGAGAAGAGGCAAAAATTCTTTATCTGCTGTTGAGGACCAAGATTGAACTATAAGAACTTTTGTAAATTGAACTATTAACCTTGTGATCTATTAACGTGTCATCCCCCCTTCCCATTCATCTTTCCATGGAATGTTTGCCTGTTCCCCATCAAAATTAATTGCCTATTAAATCACCTCAAAGGTTAGTGTTCTGTTATTGGGGATCAAGGATAGGATGGAGATGAAAGATTATCCTTTTGTCTTCTCTTTGCAGGTGGTCTGGGGTTCAGGCATCCTGAACTGTGTACAGCTTGAAACTGGAATGAGGGCCTAGAAAGCTCAAATAGGCTTACTGATAATGGTGGGCAAACCATGGCATATGAAAAAAAAAACTAAAGCCTATTTATGTCTATGCTGCCACAGAAACACACATAATGTAGAAAAATGTTTTGGAGGAAGGGTCCTCTATAAAAACGTTTACATATTGTGCCCCATAAAGAGCTTAAAATGATAATTAATCAGCAAGAACTTATTAAGGACCCATTGTGTGACAGGTGATGTTACTATGAATGCAAAGACCTGTTTTCAGGCAAGTCAAGAGACTTACATTAAATGTGTATTGAGTTTGGTATTTTTGTGGGGTTTCCCCCATTATGAACTTATAATACAAGTTGAGAGTTTGTTCCTCCCAATGGAATGCAACCTGCTTGAAATTATCTATCTACCTACCTACCTACCTATCTATCCATCCATTTCTCTCTCTCTCTTTTTCTCTGTATTCATAAATATGTATTTGTCTGTATCCATACATACACATATACAAATACATATATATGAATACACATAGAGATAGAGTAGGGTGAAGGGGGTAGGAGGGGTAACAGCTGGATGATCAGAAAAGCCTTCGTGTAGATAGGGCATTTGAGCTGAAACTTGAATGAAACTAAAGATTATTAGAAGCAGAAATGAGAAGGAAGCCCACTTCAGGCATGGGAGACAGATGATGAAACAGCAGTAAGATAGATGATGGAGTGTTATAAATGAGAAACAGTGCAAGGCCAATTTCGTGGGACCATAACGTATGTGAAGAGATCCATTATGTATAATAAAACTGGAAATGTGAGTTGGGGCCATTTTGTGAAATGCTTTGAATTCTAGACAAAGGAATTTATCTTTGATCCCAGTGGTGGTAGAGAGTCAAGGGTGTTTATTGAGTTGGTGAGTGACTTGGTTAGACCTGGACTTTAGGACAATTAACTTTGGCAACTGAATGAAGAATGTATCAGAGAAGGGAAAGAGAGGGGAGAAAAACTGATGAGCAAAATGTGCTGAGGGCCTGGATTAGGGTGTGGCTGTGTAAGTAGGGAGAAGGGAACAGATGAGGGAGAGAGAACCATAACAATTATTACAATTATGCCAATGATAGAATCAAAATAGTAGGTTCTTAAAGAATTTAATATAAAATGCATTTAAATTGTTTGGGCTCTACAGTTCATGTTTTGATTACATCTGTCTTTCCATAATGGCACCATTGGACAGTATCTTCTATTAGAATAGCTAGTTCTCTGTATCTACATGATTATTGCTAGGGCATAACACTTTAAACTTCAATGGGATCCCTTTCATTGGGGCTATTAGACTTGATTTCATTGAGGAATAGCTAGGTGGCACAACAGATAGAATCCTGGACCTAGAGTCAGAAAGGCTCTTCTTCGGGAGTTCAAATCTGGCCTCAGACACTGGTGTGACCCTGGGCAAATACTTAACCCAGTTTACCTCAATTTCCTCATCTGTAAAATGAGCTAGTGAAGAAAATAGCAAACCACTCTACTATCTTTGCCAAGAAAACCCCAAATGGCCGCATGAAGAACTGGATGTGACTGAAATAACAACTAAAAAAAAAAAGAGGGTAGGGACTGGGAGGATTAGAGATGCAAAGAGGCAGATGTCACTTCTACGTGAGAAAAAACACTGTCTAACAGTAAGAATCATCAATAATAGGTTAGGGAAGTTTTAAGTGGAGAGCAGAACGCTTATTAAGGATTTCTGACCCACTTCAATTTGGACTAAATGGCTTTGGAGGCCCCTTTCAACAATGAGATTCTCTGATTCTGTGGGGATTTCATTCCTATATTAAATGGTGGGGGGGCAGTGTCATGTAATAGGTGGAATATTGGCCTACGAGGCTAGAAGACCCTCCTTCAGAGGCAACTAAACAGTATAGTGGATAGAGCACTTGACCAGAAGTCAGGAAGACCGGAGTTCAGATTCTACCTTAGGCATTTACTAACTGTGTGACTCTGGACAAGTCACTTAACTTCTGTTTGCCTCAGTTCCCTTAGCTGTCAAATGGAGATCACAATAATATTTACCTCACAAACTCATTGTGAGGATCAGATAAGATATCTGTTCAGCTTAATAAATACTTCCTCTCCTCCTCTCCCTTTTATTTATTTTATTATATTTTACTTTTTCCTCCTCTCCTTTTTGAATCCTGCCTTTGACACAAACTAGCTCTGTGACCCTGGTCAACTCACTTAAACTTATAGCACCTCCAGACAGCTCTTTAAGATGAAAAGGTGCAGATTTGCATTGGTAGAGGAATTTCCTTACAAGGAAGTCCCACAACAATGATCACAAGGGCGGTCTTCCTTGAAAATGAGTTGTCAAGAAATAACTTTGTTTTCTTTAATTATAGCAAATCTATATAAATTTATTATATATTTAAAAGTTATACATAATTACATTAAATATATATTAAAATGTATTATATATTATATAATATAAATATATATTAAAAGATATGTATTTAAAAGGCAAGTCATACATAATTGTGCAATAATCTTTTTATTATAGAGTGCTATGGAAGGGCTTGTTTTGTTACATAAATTAAAAATAAAATAAGTAAAAATTTAAAAATAAAATTGGAAAAAAATAATTACAGTATGGGAATATTCTATATTGCAAGGAGCAAAGGAGCCCAGGTACACCTGCTCTGTGCGAACCTTATGCAAATCACAAAACCTTCCAGCAAAATTGTGAATTAGACAAAATTTGTCCTTGCTACTTTCCTTCCTTTCCCTTTTGAAATCTTCTTCTAGTGTTCTTTCTCAACATGCTCTCCTCTCCCTATGCATCTGTTCTATATTCCACTTGCAAAGGGCCCTTTTCTGAACTCTATATCTGTAGCCGAGATGATTTTCCTGAACTTGAGACCCACATTTTCAGTATTATATTTCTTTCTCTGAACATTCTATAAATGCTTCAAGTTCAAAATACTCAAAATGAACTATTCATTTTTCCAGGAAAATCAAATAAACAAACCAAAACATGACCTCTTCTACTAACTCTTCTATTTCCTAGTAATGGCATCACCTTTCTTATAGTCTCCAATGTTTAAAACTTTGGGAATTTGTCTCTCTTCCTTTGCAAGTACAATGAGTTGCCCAAGTGATTCTACCCACAAGTTATCTCTAGAAGCCATCCTATTGCCATTACTACAAAATTACACATTTTATCTAGACAGTTATAACAAATTTCTAATTAGTATCCCGCCCTCTGCTCTTTCTTTGCTTCAATTTATGCTGTCCACCATTACTGAAATAATGTTCTCATTATAAGTTTCTGATCATGTCACTCTCTTGAAAAAAAAAATCTTCCATGGCTCCCCATTGTTTACTGAATAGAGCACATTAACTCTTTAATCTGACTCTTAAAACCCTTTGCAATCTGTTTCCAACAAACCTTTCCAACCTTGTCGCATACTAAAATATTTCCTGTTACATATTAATATAATCCTGTCAAACTAGACAGTTTATGCTGAACTTATCTTGCTCTTCTATGCCTGCTGGTCATTTATTCATACTTATTCTTTATTCTCTGGAGTGAAGTCTTCCTGGTCATCTTTATCTGTTGAAATTTGCCCTGACTTCAAAGTTCACTTCAAAAACCACCAAGAAAACTTTGTGTTCAAAATATACACATGTATATAAACACTAACACATGTATGTAACTGGCACACATATATATTATATGTGTGCTTTATATATAGATACATATGTGTATACTCACACACACTGTATGTTTATAGAAATGTATAATGTAGGTTATTTGCACATATATACATAATATATTGTTTTCCCTATTAAAATAAATTCTTCTTGAGAGGAATGACTTTCAGGTTGATCTTTCTATCTTCAATTCTTAACCAAGTTCCTGACACATATTAAACAATGATGAAGATGAGAACAGCTAAGATTTATAGCACACTTTGAGGTTTGCTAAATGATTTAGATATAGTATTTTATTTGGTATGTATATACACCCATATCATATAGATATTATGTATATGTTTTTTATATTATATATGTGTGTGTGATTGTGATTTATAATTTAAATAGCGGGATATATGCTCCTATTCCCTTCAGTACATGTTACTGCCTATATCTATTATAAAACCTTATTTTAATGTATGTATATATGACATCTTATTTAAGGAAAGCATTCAGAATTTTTCTTTGTTCCATATACGTTTAAGATACTTTAAAACTAAATACTTAAAAAAAATCAACAGACAGTTGATACAACAGGATCTTGTATTCTCCACACTCATTATTCAACTGTGTGGCAATAAAGATGTGGTCTTTTGTTGAAGCTTACCTTTTTTCTTTTCTTAAGCCTTTGTAATTTTATCAAGGCTACTCTGTTTGCATAAAATCCTAGTGACAATACACAAATCAAACTATTCTTAATATTAATAAGAATGATATTAATGATTTATAATCCATCATCAAGTAGCATCATTCCATAAATTATAGAAAATCATTAAATTATTACAATAAATGCAGATGCTACTCCCCAATTTTATTCCCATTTCCCTTCAAAGAGGCCACAATTCACCACCAGCCACCCATGCACATACATGCACACATACACACATACATTTAGTAATTATGATATTAAATATCAATTTACAATTATAAATTTGATAAAAAGGAATGATTCTTCTTCAGTACATCAAAGGAACCATGATTTCTCTTTTATGATCACTCATTTCATTATCCCAGATTGCCCCAATCTATACCTGAGCAGACAGTTTGATGACCTTTAGCTAAAACATCTCCATGAGTCACAAGCTTTCTACGGATAGCTCATCTGCATCTTCCACAAAAGACACAGTCTGTAGGCTGGTTTATATTTAGTCTATGCTTGAAATCTGCATACCTCAATAAGACCTGCAACACTGTTGACTCCTATTGCCATATAAGGCCTAGAATTAGCTCCATACTGAGGCAAGGAACCTGTGTGAGACCTTAGTAGAGACAAGATATAAAATAATCATTTGTGTTAGAAAGCAGGAACATTAAAAAAAACAACTTTTAAGAGTATTTTGTATTGTTATGAAATCTAAAATTCTGTAACAACTAGTAGACACTTGGAGAATGTTCACTGATATATGAGAATCATTGTAGCGTAGGAGATATATGGCTTCAAGTAAGAGAGATCTGGGTCCCATTTCTGGCTCTTACCCACTTGGCATATTACCATAGACATGTCACTTAACTTCCTAGTGCTCCAGTTTTCTAAGACTGTTGACACCAATGAAGAGAACATCTCCAATGGTGTCAGAAATTTATATATAGGGAGTTTCCCATAGAAATTAAACTACAGTTCCAGATTTCTATATGATAACAACAGCAGTCAAAAGAAGGAAGAGGAGATGGTGATGAAGGAGGATGAGGAAGAGAATAAAAAAGAAGATGAGAAGAAGAGAAGAAGAAGGGGAGAAGGATGAGAAGGAGAAGAAGGAGAAGAAAAAGAAAAAGGAGGAGGAGGAGGAGAAGAAGAAAAAGAAGAAGAAGAAGAAGAAGAAGAGGAGGAGGAGGAGGAGGAGGAGGAGGAGAAGGAGA
>CM053598.1:159436958-159457716 GCA_028646575.1 Pseudocheirus occidentalis | reverse complement strand
TATTATTTAATTTTATCCTCAACAATCCTGAGAGGTAAATGCTATAATTACTCCCATTTTATAGGTGAAGATAGCAGGGCAGAGAGAAGTTAAGTGACTTACCTAGAGTCACACAGTTAAGTTTCTGAGGCAGGACTTGAACTCACATCTTCTAAATGCCAGCTCTTGGGCTTTAGCCATATATTCATGTGTGTATGTATATACAGATTTATAGATATAGATATAGACAAAGACATAGATGTATATACATCTAGCCCAAGATAAAATTGTGAAGTAAAGAATATTTTTCTACAGTCCTTCAGCCAGTCTGATCTTGAATTTCAAGGAGCACGACAAGAACATTCCATCAAGATGATCTAGCTTAGGAGTTTTTTAGTAGCTTACCGTCAGGTTTGTGGTAGGTACTGCACATATTATCCCCTCCATATTACAGATGAGAAAATGGACTGAGAGGGCCCAAGTGATCTGTTCAAGGCTACCTTCAGTAGGCTGCGGAGCCAGAAATAGAAGTCAGATCCCCTCCTTAAAACAGCATTCTATTTCTCTAATTCTTGGTGTGTTTATGATTGATCCTGATTGAATGGGTGCCCTCTTCCTCTATGGCCCTTGCATCTTATTAGAAACTGAAGAAATGATCAATATATAGATTGGGGTACTGGGACAAGATCACTAGGAACAATGTTTTGGGGAGATGGAGAGGGTGAAACTTTTGTTACGAAACTCACTTTCTGTTTCATAATTCCACATAAGATCATTAAAGAAAAGATTATGAATGTTTCATAGAACACAACCATGGGTAGAGAAATTCCCTACTCAATTTTCTATAAAAATTAATAGACTCTCTATATTTGGGGGACAGAGGGCTTATGGAGGGGCTTAATATAATTAAGTGGCCTCCTAGCTCAACAGAGCAGCCAGACACAGAATATGACCCATCTATTGTTTCTCAAGAGAGGTGGTTAGTACGCTTCATTCGTCCTAGGTACACCCTACTATTATTGAGCCCTGATTGAATATTCCCACTCTGTTTTGTAATTAAAACATCATTTATACTGAGAATAATTAAGACAACTGTACATTTGATTTTAAAATCAGTTTTGAGTATTGTGCCTTGTCAAGCTACAAGAATGGCTCCTGCAGCTTTACAACTTAGCATGAAGAGGCAGGCAGTGACCGCAGGCACCTGAGTGGAAGGTTTGACAGGTTGATAAATTAGGACTGACACTTGCCAAAATGGCTGTCCTCCCTGCCGCCTGCCAGTGGAGCATTTGCACACTGTTAATTGAATTGGCAATTTATGTCACCGTACCTGCCCCTGAGCTTTTGTAATGCCGGAGCTGCCATTTAGCTCGGATAATCCAGGACTTGGGAATAAGGACGAAAAGCTTCACATGATATTATTGCAGATTTAAAATGACAGTCGGGGACCTTGTTGCCAATTTCCCATTAAATGAGAAATAATTAACAATAGCAATAACAAAGTCTTACAAAGCTGGAAAAGTTAAATTGACTTTTCAGCAGTAGTGTGGTACAAAATTGCTTCTGGTGTGATTATCGGATTGCCCTTTCTGGATTATATATCCTAAATAGTATCATATGATAGACTGAACAAGGAATGTTTTGAAAGCTAACTTGTTTTATTAGCATGAAACTCTTCTGATAATCTATAGGATCTTTTTAAACAAATCTTTTTTGTGTCATTTTTTTCCTTTTTCTGCAATTTCATATAGAAAGAAGGTGTAATAAGACATTTGAGATCTCTTTGTTCAATTGCATTAGGTATTGGATAGAATATGAACTACTCTCGAGCTATTCCTAAATGGTATTAATGGTGAGATGGTTGCAGGAACTCATACAGCTTCTAAGATTTATTGCTTGAATGGGTGGGACTCAGAGAATAAGTAGATTCTGAAATGGGTTTTCTGCCTGGGTTTCAAAAGTTCTCTCAAAAGATCTTCAGTTTTCTTATTTTTACTCTCTTTCTGTCATATTTGAAACCCCATGCAGTATAGGACTGACTATTGGTTCTTCTTAGGTCTGAAGGAATCAAGTTTTCATGATCCCTCAGGGTATAGTAGTTTAATTTCATTATCATTATAGCTTCTATATATTTCCATAGTTCTAAAATCCAAAGTTTCAGTGTTGTTATGGTGATGTTTTTACATTTGCTTTATTTTATGCATTTATGCCAACTCATATAGTCTATTATCTACCTCAAAGATACAACCCCGGACTTCCAATCCAAAGAATATGGGGAGTAGAAGCAGATGGAAAATTTTAAAAGATACACTAGTTTTTGAATGGATGCTTCCTCTGACTCTTTGTGTATTCTTTATCTACAGATTCTGACCCATGACCTTACTCTGCCCCCCCCTTATATATCTTACTTCATCCCTTAAGCTTTATTTCAGTTCTGTCCCAAGCACCTTACATTCATATCTGCTAATGTCCATGTCTCAAGGTGGTACGAAATTTGACCTGTTGCCTCCTGACTCCACTCCAGTATTGTCAATAGCAAATACAGTATTGTTTTCCCTTCAGTGGAACTAGGATTTCACCAGTGTTGGTGGACTCTCCAAGGGTGAAGATCAGAATATGAGCATGCCTTCTCACCCTTTTTCTTTTTCTGCCCATTATTTCCTATACTTTTGCCTTTAGAAGATCTCCCAAGTAAGCTGGAAGTCTTCCTTTGTCTCTTTCAAAACAATGTGGATGCACAAGGTTCAGAATATGGGTTGTTAATATCATCCTTCACTATTGATCTGTGAATGGCCCACCTCCTTTTGTAATCATGCATTTCACAGATGGCATCATTTATGCCATTTTTAATGCGTGAGTCATTATTGGTAAGATGCTTTATGTACTTGAGCCATAGAGAGACGTGTGCTGGGCAACAAAAAAAGCAACAAAGAATCACAGGTGGGGAAGCAATGGGTTCATGTTCAATTCTTATCTCATATAGTAAATAACTATGTGACCCTCAGGGAGTCATTTAAGCCCTTTCAGCCTCAGTTTCTTCACCTCTAAAATGAGAGGATTGGCTTCGAAGGTCCTTTATAGTTAGAAATCTCTCATTCAGAAAATGGAGATACCACTTTTGGTTGAGGAGATGAGAGAAAGATCATGGAGGAGAAGGCATTTTTACTGGACCTTGAAAGCTTTGTAGATTCCAAGCCAAATGTGTGTCAGAGGAAAGACCTGAACCCAGATCTTCCCAGTTCTGAGGCCGTCTCTCTATCTAGTACTCTGTGTTGCCTTTTACACATTTAAGGTACCTTAAAATACTAATTGTATGGTCTAGGGGTAAGGAAGACTTCTCTTCCTGAATTCAAAGCCAGCCTTAAGCATTTATTAGCTGTGTAACCTTGGGCAAGTAACTTAACTCTGTTTGCCTCAGTTTTCTCATCTGGAGCTGGAGAAGGAAATGGCAAACCACTCCAGTATTTTTGCTAAGAAAACGCCAAATGAGGTCACAAAGAGTTGGATATGAGCGAAAAACAGCACGACACCAAAATGTGTGGTACAGAGGAAATCTTAATAGGATTGTAAGTAAGAGAACGATTTAAAACATTTCTGCAAAAATATATATTGGGTATATTGTTACAAAATTATGTATACGCTGGAATATTTTTAAGGATCCCTGATGGTCAGAAAGTCGAAACCATTTTTTTGTTTGTTTGAGACAAGTGCTTGATTTTTGAAGGGAAAGAAGCAATATGTAAGTATAGTAGAACAGAAAAATTGCTAGGTTGGAAATGAGAAGACTTGGATCTTTTATTATTATTAGTGCTCCTTTTCCTCTTTTATCTCTTTGAGGTAAAGATCTATTAAGGGTATCACTGGGTTATTGGGTATGCACACTTTGATAGCTTTTTGGGTAGTCCCAAACTGCTTTCCAGAACGGTGGAACTAGTTCACAAGCTCCATCAATAGTGCAAAAATCTAGATTTCAAGGAAAGGAAGTCAGGCTCATCAGATCAGAAATAAGTATGGAGGAAGCTAGAATTAGAGGGTAACAAATATAACAAAGCAAACAATTAATACTGGCATAGAATCTGCTGGTAGCCATATTTTTAAGGACCTGAGCAGTCCACTTAGCTCCATGATTTCTGGACCATAAAGGAACTTATTTAAGCTCTGTCCTGATGGAAGCTCAATATTACTTCTATTCTTTCTTATTTTATTATTAGTGTTAATATGTATGTGCTTATATATCATCTTCCTAACTAAACATTCAGCTTCCTGAATGTAAAGACCATAGTAGAATCAAAGATCTATAGTCAGAAGGAAGGTTAGACCCTATTGAGTTAAGCCCTTTATTTTGCAGATGAGGAAATGGAGGCAGAAAGAAGTCTAAATGATTTGCTTAAGCTCCTCATTCTCAGATCTCTAGGGTCCTTTTCAACTCTGTCATTTTCTGATTTGTCCCAAATGTTCTCTGTGGCATTTCACACCAATTTTTCCCCCTATAAAATGCCACTAAATTAGAGATGACAAAAAAATAAGACTGAATCTTCCTTTCTCTTAGAAATTGTCCCATATCATTACCGTTTGGTGTTAAATCCCTTTACTAATTCCAGACCGAGTATACAATTTTGTTCTATATTTTTGCAATTCTGCATTCTGTATGAACTTATATATTTCTTGAGAAATCTTTATATCTTTTCATTAAATATCCCAGATGAATTTCTTAAGTGTTTTGGGAATGTATAGTAAATGCATGATAATATACTCTCTCTAGTTCCAACTGTTCTAGTTTCACTTTTTAGTAATATTAGATTTCATAGAAGGAACAATTTATAGATTTAAAAGGGATATTTGGAATCCTCTAATATACACTCCTCATTTTATATATTAGGCACAGAGAAGTTAAATGTTCATAGGCTCATATGTGTAGAATGAGAAAGGACCCCTCAGACCATGTGGTTTTAAGTGGCAGAGCCTGACTTTAAACCCAGATCATCTGGCTCTAACAACAATACTTTTTCTACTCTACCACTTCTGACAGTGTAAGATCCATCCACACCTACCCCCCACCCCCACCATATAGATTAGGCTAATTCTCTTCCTGAAGGCCAAGGAAGCTACCCTCCTGTCTTGATTTGACTAGGAGAGCTGAGGCTTAAGCAAGCTAACTCTTGATGAGGCTTCTTGGCAGCCTCAAACCTTTTGACATAACTTCCTCCTCACAAAAAGGTCAGACCATATGAAACTGAGTGTCCTTCAGACTTGGCAGATGTGCCAAGGCCCTTGGAGTCTCCCAACCCTGCCCACATGATTTTTCAGGCTTTTCTGTACAAGCTGAGTAATGCATCCTTGTTGAATATACTTTCTATGCTATGACTTAGAAAACTTATTTTTGTTAACTGTTGAATGGCATACTGGTTTCTCACTTTATTCCAGTATTGGATATAAACTATCAGGAGACCAGCCTGAGTCAAGTTCAGCCCATGACCCCACCACTTTTGCTTACTGACTGCACCTTAAACTTCTTGGGAAGTTTAAAAATATGACGATCTGCAGTCTTGACGAATGCACTTCCATGCCTGTTTAGTAACTGGTACAATTTGTCTAAGGTACATCTTGAAAGCACAAAAATGAATGGAATGTTATTTCACATCCTCTTGGGGCTGTGGGGAGGGAAGGAGAGTGTAGAAGCAGTGTCAATGGAAAAGGTTATTCATAGAGTTCAGTTTTAGATTTTTTATTCCCCTGTATAAATTTGTCCACGAACACAAGGATATCGTCTGGCCGTTTATCATTCCCATTGAGCAGTGACCTAGCAGCAAAGGGATACTTTACTTATTTATGAAGAATAATTAGTTATTTGCTGCAGAGAAGGAGCAAGGCATTCTAATCAAGGTTTGCATTTTAAAGGCTAAAGTGAGGGAGAGGAAACAAATGTCAAATTTTAAACTATTTACATTTAGATGACTTCATACTTAGAAGATAAAATGTTTCCTTAAACATATGGGAGTAAAGGTGGCTCTGAGTTGAAATGCAAAATAACATTTATTTGTTGTTTTGTTACTCTTGAAATCTGAGCTTCTAAATCAGGAATCATTTTACCATCGCCATATCTCATAAGCACACAAGCTATCAAATTTCTCATAAATTCTACACACGATAAAACTTCAGCTATCCAGAATCTATAGGAAATGGGTTTTTCTAAATAGAAAAGTTTTCTGGCTAGGTGATATTTAGCCTTCCTTAAAAATAACATTTCACTGATTTGAACTATTTTATATTAATTTCTTTCTAAAGTGTGTTATCATAGCTCTTTCTTTTCTACTTAAACAGAGGAATTGGATGTAATTTTACTTTTTCTCAAAGAGTCAGACTGATGACTAAGAATTACATTTAATGTTGCAATATGAAAATGTTCTGATATATATTATCATAAGTAAATACATGTTTATCCCATTGAAGAGGTTACCCAGGTTGCTCTGGAGATCCCAAAATACCAACACCCCAGGTCCTGTAGAAAGAATTCGATTCAAGTCTTCTCTCAGCCAAAGAAAAGCTAAGTTTATTGAAAGTTCACCATCTTGGGTAGACTCTTAAGGAGCCTAGGTATCTGTAAGGCTTGCATTGGGCAAGCAGGCTAGAATATGTAATTCTATGGCACTCTCATACCACATGGAGGGAAGATCTTATATACCCAAGGGTTGTGGGAGGAATCTAGGGGTGGTCTAGAGGAGAAGGAGTTTGGGGAGGGTCTTCAGGAGGAGTCAGATTCCAGTAAGGAGTGATTAAGGGTGGGAAGTTGCAGGAGGCTGCCTGGAGACCTGGCTAGGCCAGTCCAAGGGTGGGAATGGAGGATTAAGGGTGGGAAACTGTTGGAACAAAGGAGGTCTAAAGACTTAGGCAGAGCCACAACTTAAGGCCCATGGCCTCAGGCAAAATGCATTAAGTGGGGAAGATTCAAGGAGGGCTGGAGGGGCTCTCAGAGCCTGTACCTCAAAGATTCAAGGAGAGCTCAAGGGGGTTCCCTGAGCCTGCATCTCATCACCATCGCCACCACTACCTCCAACCACACACTCTCACCACACACATACAATGGCATCATATTGGTTTTTTTTGTTTTCAGTTCTATTTTCTACTTTTTATGATTGTTATTTTATCTTCTACCTGACTTCTGAGTATAAGCTGTTACGAACAGCTAGGTTTCCCAGTGGTTAGAGCTTTGGAACTGAAGTCAGGAAGACCCAAATTTAAATCCAGCCTCACACACTTAGTAGTTATGTGAACCTGGGCCAGTCACTTTCGTCACTTAATTTCTGCCTGCCTCTGTTTCCTCATCTGTAAAATGGGAAAAGTAATTGCACCTCGTTCCCAGACTTCTTGTGAAAGCAAAATGAGATAACATTTGTAAAGAACTTTGCAAACCTTAAAGTACTACATAAATGCTAACTAGCTCTTATTGTTATTGTCTATGTTGTTATAGACCAACATCTTAAGAATCACCTTAAGAAATTAATCCTTTGGGGCAGCTAGGTGGGGCAGTGAATAGAGCACCAGCCTGGGAGTCAGGAGGACCACAGCCATGTGACCTTGGTCAAGTCACTTAACCCCAATTGCCCTCCAAAAAGAAAAAAGAAAGAAATTTGTCCCTCCCCTACACTTTAATTTTGCACTTCAAAAAAAAATTATTAACTTAGAAATTGTGTAAACATACTCACTAGAATTGTGGGAAAAGTAAAAGTAAATGGACTATGAATATGAGCATATAGCATAGTTCATGAACTTTTTTGTGTAGACTTTCTCACTTCTCTTTTGGATAGTTAGAAAATTTCTTTCCTGATTCATAGGTGTGCTCCAGATAGACAAGGATGGGAATTATGTATTTTTAAGTGTGTAAAATATATTCAGACTATACATTTTCCAGAACTGATGGTTAATAGTATCATGATTGGAGTATACAATTAGCTTGATTTTTTGCTCTTGTAAAAGTTATGGATAGGATTTGGTTACTTGCAATTTATTGAAATAGTTGTATTTGTATGTCTACATTATTATGTTTTTCTTTTAAAAAATGACCACATGACTGTATTTCTAGAAAATTCAGATTAAGAATAAAGATATATGATAATTTATTAGGACCATTTCTCTCTTGAGCTAATTGTTCAATATTGTGAAATTTGCTAAGACACCTTGAAAATGTATTAGAGACACATCTTGAGATTTGTATGAAAGAATGTAAGGGACCAGTAGGTGATCCCCTATGTTCCCCAAGTGTCCTTTTATAGCCAAAGAATCTAATTTTTATGTTTTTCTTTTAATTAATCCAGCCTTTGGATTAGCAATGTCATATCCCCTTAACCACAGGCATGTAAATCTCAGGATAGACAGCTGCTTGGATGTCCTAGACTGGGACTGCTGCCCTCAGCAAACATTTTTGATTCTCCTACATGGTCACTTGGCAGCCGACACTCACACCCATATGGTTAGATGGCAATATGCCTGTTCACAAGTTGGTCAAATTGTTCCACTAGGGCATAGGTGCCAAGCAAACATGGGTTTAGTTGGGCAGCCTCCTTAACCACACAGATTCCATCACTTAAGCATGAAGTCTTTCCTCCATGACAAGTTGTCATTGCAACAGTAAATTCATTTGACCCTTAGATGCATTTCCTATCATCTTTAGGATCCTGTATCAGAAAGGATGAGTAAAGAAGATGGAGGTCTTTCACAGCTATCAAAGAAGCAGGTGTCACTGCAGATAAAGCATTGTGAAATAGGTCACCTTCAGGCTTCAGGCTGTGTGAAAAGCTGTATGAACTCAAGATAGACTAACCTGGTGGAAAGGACACTAGACAGACCATGACATCCTAAGCTGATAACTTAGCTTCCTCTCTCTTAACAGCATCGCTGACTTGTAAAACAGGAATGATACCATGGTTTAAGGATAAATGAGATAATTTATATACTCTGAAAGATACATATTTCATATACACACATATATACACACACACATGCATACATACACATATAATACTTTCTCTAATTGAAGTCCAAGTGTCCAATTTTCCTCATTATTATAACACCACAAGATAGAGATACACACACACACAAACATACACACAACTATTGTCAATTTAAGTCCAAGTGTACAATTTCCCCTATTTCTGTACCTTAGCACAAGAGAGATGGATATATACACATAATATATACATGTATACACAAAAATACATATGTACATATATGTGACTATGTGTACATACACATAATGGGGTATGTATATATAATGAGATATAGATGTCATATGTGTGTGTGTATGCACACACACATATATCCCATATTGTGTGCTAAATTACAGCAATGGAGGGAAAATAGTACATTTGGACTAGAACTGGCTAAAGTATTTTGATGTAATGATGTAGAGTAATCCATGTACATCTGGACCTTTTGCATGGATCCAGTTCTAAAGCTGTGATTTAGTGGTATTTATAGGGAAAATTTTTAGTGTGAAATGCCCTGAGCTACATTTATCTGAATGAAGCCCTGGAGGCCTTGTGGACTAAAACAGAGAAAATGTTAGAGCTGGAACGGTCCTTAGAGATTTGATGGTTCAGTCCTCTGGTTATATACATGATAACAGGAGCCAAAGGGAATCTAAGTAGACTTGCTCAAGGTTACGTGGAGTTTGGACTAGACTCCATATACATCGACTCATGGACATAAATTTGGGGAGAGTTGGTAGTTTAAGAAAATACTCTTTTCAGTTTTGTTCCCTTTTCATTATTAAACAAAGCCTCCAAATATTTAAGTGGTTTACTAGAAAAGGAATTTTAAAATATTCAGTAGGAATTATTTTAGTGAAAAATATATTTTACAGCTGCTTTTATATTTTGTCTTTTTGTAAAAATCCCTTTCTTCTTTGTCCTCTTTCTTGGGTAATATGTTGGGACAATATCTTGGCAACCCTGTTGGATTTGGTTGCTTCCTTTCTAATGAGGTCAAAGAATTTTCATTTGCATAAAAGGAAAGAAAGTTGTCCAGATTCCAGAAACACATACTGCTCTAAGTATGGAATAAAACCTTAATGCCGCATCACTTCTAATTAATACAGATTTATTAAAACTGGTGTGATTTTTGACCATTTTTATTACAGTAATTTTGAATAAATCAGATAGAAGAGTCACAGGTAAAAAGAGTTTTAAGAGACTTAGTGGTTTAATTCTGCTGTGACTATTGCTTTTCTTTTGTCTGACGAATCACATGCTTTGTATTTCTTCTTTGGAAAGATCTTTGAATCAAACGTCTGATGTGAAAATAAGAGAAAAAATCAGATAGAAAAGTGATAAACTATTAATATCAAATACAAATGTGACAACAATGAAAAGTTGGTTGCATTAGACACTGAGTCACTTGGACAGCCTTGCTGCTCATTTTTTTATGATATGGAAGCAGAAAGCAGATGTCATAAATTAACTTCTCTTGTACATTAATAGATCATAATGCAAACATTTTGCCAAAGAGCTCATATTTTTAATGATATTTTTTATTCTGGTGAGTTTTTGTGACCCTCTTGAAAGTTCTGCTACTTGGTGATGTTCTTGGTAGTAATGGGCCATAGGCTTCTGTAAAATTTATTGGTGTCTCAAGTTTCTGTTTTGCTTCTAAACATTATTGGAACAGCTGCTTCTCCTAAGAACGAGTATCTTTTAAATACTGTATTCCTCCCAGCCTTTTAGCCTAGAGTTCAAGTGAACCTGGGCTTCTTTATGAAAAGATAACAGCATTTATGGTTTAGGGGGAGAGAGAGGTAGAGAAGAAGGAAAAGTAGAATTGTAATATCTGAGAGTAGGGAGGAATCCTACAGACCAGTTGTTCTCAACCTTCCTCATGCCTCGACCCTTTAATACTCATATGCGGGCAAATTTGCATGTGGGTGGACCCACCTGGAGATGGATAGAAGAGCAGTGTCTCGGTTCCTAAGACCATCGGAAATGTGTTTTCTTGATGGTCTTAGGTGACCCCTGTAAAAGGGTCATTCCATCTCCAAAGGGGGTCGCAACCCACAGGTTGAGAACTGCTGCTACAGACCGTCCAGTCTGACCTGGATCTGTCAGGAGCCCCTCTAGCACAGCATGCTGGTCTTATTTGGGACTTCTTTGACTTCTCTATTATGCCCCAGAGCTAGGTACTGCCTCCTAACTTTGCCCCCTTCACCTTTTAGCTTTCTTTTGTGTGTTGTCTACTTTTTTAGAGTATAAGCTTCTTGAGGGCAGAATCCACCTTTCTTTTTTGTATTGTTATCTTCATAACTTACCATGGTGCCTGACACATGGTAGTTAATAAATAAGTGTTTATTATTGATCGGCGTGATCAAAAATTGGTCAACCAGCCCCTAATTAAATTCCTCCATTACTGTTATTCACTACTAGTTAAAGCAGTTCAGCTGATTTTTGAGCATCACTACTTTTTTTTAATATGAAAATTTTCCCTCTGCCAGTCATTTTTGTCCCAGTTTGAAGTAGAGAAAACAGAAACAAAATAGGAATTGAGTAGCTGTAAAGTTATAAAATCTAAGCATTTTGAATTGAAAATATCTAATCCATCTCATCCCCAAAGGAATCCCCACAACTCTCCCTCTCAGCTACAAGAATCATTCCTTGTACTCAACAAGAAGTCCTGTTCCCAAATAGTCCTATTCCTTTAGTCATCCTTTTCTTGTCCCCCAATGTAGCTAATAATCCACTTTATTATCAGTGACAAGCCTCACTCTATTCTGGGCTTTTGCTGGAGATGTGGAAGGACGGTGTTAGTTTGAACCTCAGAAGGCAGCAAAGGCTACATACATCAGGACTTGATTTACTGTTTTGTTTATTGTTTAGACTTAAGAAAGTGATGGAGATAATATTAATTATGAAGATTAAACAGAATTGTGTCCTGCTTGTTGGAGGGCCAGTTAGCTGTTAAAGATTTACCAGTAGACCTTTACCTTTAACCTTCTTGACATTCTTATTAGGATTCAAAAGCTCTTTAAAAAAAAAAAATTGGTCTTTGGTTACTTGTCATTGCTTCTTAGGAATTATAGCAGATAGTCAGAAGTTTGAGTCAATAGATCCAAGTTCAGATCCTGACTCAGATACTTAGTAGTTACATGAACCTGAGAAAGTCACTTGCCTTCTCATATTCTAAAATTTATTCATCCACAAACTGCATATAATAATAGTACCAGCCCCACTCACAGGATTGGGAGAATTAAATTATATAATATATGTAAAATGCTTCGCACACCCGAAAGTATTACGTAAAGTTAGCCATTGTCATTATCATCACCATCACCACCACCACCACCACTACCACCACCACCATCATCATCATCATCATCATCATCATCATCATCATCATCATCATCATCATCATCATTACATATTATCCTTGTGTCAGCTTATCTTGTGATAGAAAGAACCCAGGGACATTTTGTGATTTTCCTCCTCCTTCCTTGAATCTTTTTTTTTTCCTTTTTGGAGAAGGGAGCACAGGGCAATTGGGGTTAAGTGACTTGCCCAAGATCACACAGCTACTAAATGTTAAGTGTTTGAGGCTTGACTTGAACTCAGGTCCTCCTGACTCCATGGCTGGTGCTCTATTCACTGCAACCCCTAGCTACCCCTCTTTCCTTGAATCTTACGATATCACTCATGAAACCAAAAAAATTCCATGTATGATAGACCTAGTAGATTTACATGACCTCCCCATTTGCAAATACATAGTGTGCAGTATCTCAGATGAATTTTTAATTAAAAGATGGAGGGAAACAAAACAAAATCCTTTGTTGTGTAACCATTAGTCTCAAAAATCTTTGCAAGTCTTAGGAATCATAAAATATAATGATCCTTGTGGCAGAGGTCCCCATAAATCTATTTCTACCCCTGCTGTTCTTTTGTTCTCTCTCCCTCTCTCTCTCTCTCTCTCTCTCTCTCTCTCTTCCCCTTCCCCCCAATTTCCTGCTATGATTTCCTTTAGCAAAATGAAGTACCATTTTTCCTGTTTGAGGTGAGGGATAATTTAAAAAAAAATCTTTCTCTCTTCAGTGACATGGCATTCTGTGTCTGCCTCTAAACTTTTATCTCTTTTATTTCAATTTCCTCCAGTATTCACCAAATACCCACCTTATCTTTTGCCACCAGTGTTTTCTGGTAAATACAAGGGAGACTTCCCAATGGAAAAGATAGAAGAAGCAAAAATACCCATACTCACTATATTTCTTTCTTTATACACAATATATTTGGCCTTGAAAATCATGTTATATACCAAAAATGTTCATAAAAATACTTTTCACATGCAGGAATATAATACATTATATACATTATTTCTTAAAAAAAAAACAGGCCGAATTCCTTGTGTATCCATATCAGTTATTTTTTTTTCAGGTGACTTACCTGTTGCTTCCTCATCAGAAGCATTTGTGATGTTATTGTCAGCTTTTTGTTCTTAGGAATATCCCATCTGTCTTGAGTGTACATCTACTTAAGAATTTAAGTCCTAGGGTCTCAACTCTACTTTTTTTTTTTACTGAATTCTTTGAAATCTGTTCTCTCCATATTAAGAATGTGTGTGTGTGTGTGTGTGTGATTATTCCTCCTTTCCCCATTCCTTATCCATCTAAGAACCCCAAGGTAAATCAATTGTTTCCTCTTATTTTAGTTTTTCCTTCTTTAGCAAAATAGTCTTTACTTATTGTTCAGAACTAGGTCTTCAATAAGAGTGCCCCTTATCAATTCCTTTACTTTTTAAAATAAGGAAATCATCTTTTCATTATAAAACATGAAAAATAAATCTAAGGTCAATAGAATCTTTTTCAATCCACATCAGGATCCAGGTTATTTGAAACATTCATCTCTATTTGATCTGTTCTATTCTTCATATCAGAAATATTTAGACTTAGAAATGATACCTTCCTTTTGAATATGCAACATAATTTATACAATCTCTGCTCTGCATTTGGTTAATTCCCATGTTCTCTCTTTCCTTTTTTAAACTATAGACTGTTATGTGAAGATAAACTATTATTATGTCATGTTGTATTATAGTTATTAGACATAATAATTGTCACTATATATACTTTACTAGAGAATCTAGAAGCTCAAGTCTGCTTCACCCCCACCTCCACCCCTCAAAGACTGCTTTTTTTTCTTTTAAAAATTCATTCTCTTCTTAATTTATAGACTAAAATAAGCGTTTCCATAACATAGTATAAAAAATGATTGCACATGAAACTGCAAGTCTATATACAACTTGCTGTTCTTTTTAAATATATAATATTTTTCAAATCTTATATCTATCACAGCAAAATTTGGGATCCTCGTTAGCAATCATATATGGGAGGCTCATATATCTTCCTTTATGTCTATAATGAACAGGTCAAATCCCATCTCAACGAATCCAAGGGGACTTTCCAAGTTCTTTGGCTACAGATTTTATTGTATCATGTATCCTTTAAGTGGACAATTTGTTATGTAGATTTCTGTCGTAATGATATCTTCAGTATCAGTGTTAGACGCGCAACTAATGTAATAAATCTCTGAAAGTTTCTCTGTTATAACATGGCATCTATCATGATTGAAATAATAATGACTATGAACATATTTGACATAATGACAAATATGAAAACACACAACTCTGTGTGTTTCTACAATTTAGGATTTTCATTTGGAACCATTTTTCTCCCCTTATTTCAAATCACAAGAGTCAGGACTTACAACACTGAAAAGTTTAATAATTATAAAAAAAATTGAGACAGTATATAACCAACAGCTTGCAGTGCTTCACAGCAGCTCAGCCTTTTTTTTTTAAAGAGCATATTTTTCAAGAGATTCTAAAAGGGTGTTCAAAAAAGATGAAAGCTGCATGATTAAAATGAAGCATGGTATAATGTTTAACTGGCATTTATGCTACATAGACTCTATACTTCTAGCCTAATCATCTCGTATTGTGTCTGACTGGTTTATAATAGTTGAGAGTTTCTTGGCCAGAAAGGACCTTGTGAAATGATTTCTTATTAGAGAAAGTATGGACTGTTGCAACATTTAGATACAAACTGATTGTGACAAGTTCTCTTAAATAATATGGAAAAATAAACACTATCCATCAATAATGGTTCTGTGATTTTAAAAAAAAGTTACTATTCCTTTGGACCTTGCAGATCACTGCCTATCCATACTTTATCATTCCTTACAGGTCTCAAGTGTGTTCATAGATCCCCCTTGGAGAATCTAGCCAATTTACTAAAGGCCTTCCTCTAAGGCGGGAGGTCTTACCCTTTTCTGTGTCAAGGAACTCTTTGGTAGTCTGGTGAAATCTATATACTCTGTTTCAGAGTAATGCTTTAAAAGCATAAAATCAAATGCTTAGAATTACAGAGGAAATAAGAGGTTAGTAAAAATGAACTTGTCCTTTTTTTGTGCATTCAAGTTTGCAGAACCCCTGAAATTTATCCATAGAATGATGAAACCCAGGTTAAGGACTTTTTTAGATTTTTTAATGTTCTTTGATTAAAAATGAAACACTGAGGATATCTACCTGCTGTGCTTTGCTCTCAATAATAGAACTGCCTGTGTCACTTTTCAATCGAGACTCCACTCCCTTGGTAATTTCTTTCACACTTCTTTTTGCACAGAAGTTATCACTGGCAGTGCACTGTAGCCTTCTTATGGCTGCCGTGTTCCTCTTCCTGATTTTGTGCTCAGTCATTTTAGTCATGCCTGACTCTTTGTGACCTCATTTGGGATTTTCTTGGCAAAGATAACTAGAATGGCTTGCCATTTCCTTCTCCAGCTCATTCTATAGAGGAGGAAATGGAGACAAGCCAAGTTAAATGACTTGCCCAGGGTCACACATTTAATAAGTGTCTGAGGCCAGATTTGAACACAGGAAGATGAGTGTTCCTGACTCCTGGCCCAGCCTTCTATCCACTGTGCCACCTAGCTGCCCCCATGTTCCTCTGTATTGCTCTTAAATCACCCCCAAAAGGGCAAGATGTAGCCACAATTAGAATCATCAGATCATATATTTAGAACTGGTAGGAGCCTTTATGTCTTCTAATTTAACCCCCATGCCTGTTTTATAGATGAAGGACCCTGAGACTCAGAGAGCAACTTTTCTAAGGTCACATATAGAGCGAGTATTAGAGAAAGGATTTGAAACTAGACCTTTTCCATTCAAATACAGAAAATTGTCCACGGTACCCTGCTATCTAGTATATAAGGAAGCATCTAGTAATACTAGGGATTAGTGTGAGATGCTGCCCTCTATACTAGGCAGCAGGGAGAAGTGGTCTCAGATTATTTATCTGACACTTGCCTACAATTTAACTTATCCCCATGTTCTAAATTAATAATCCAGTCATTTACATTACCTTGTTGCTCAGGAGTGTGAAATCCTCCTTTTAGATACTCATGAGTTATGACCATAAGTGTTTCTTTCTCATAGAGTTTTATTTCTTCTATCATTTATCTGAATAATGGAGAAGCTCTTGGCTCAAGGGCTTAGAAAAGGAATCTAGAAATAATTGGAGCTGGGAAAAGATTGTTTTATCTTTGTGATCTATAGGAAAATTACAGCTCGCTTTAATGAGATCTGTACCATCATTACCTTTGATCTTATAGTGAAAAACCTCCTCCAAGTCATTTAACTCTATTATTACTTCAGCCTCATTTCTCCATCCATAGTAAGTGTCTTTAAATCCTCAGAGAAAATTCTGATGGAGTCTCACTTAGGAATTCAACTTGTTGGCTAGATGCTAACTTACTCAGGACCGCTAGTGATACTGTAAGGAATTTTAAACCTGATTTGCAAGTCTCCAAAAGGTTCATGAATATAACCTGTTTAATATAACTTAAGGGCTTGACAGCCACACCTTAAGCAACTGAATCTCTAAAAAATCATCTGAAAAATAGCCATTGTACCATCCTTGCTCCAGATAGGGTCAGTAACACCTCCTATGGAGCCAAGATAACTTCTGAAAGTCCTGCCACTATCTTAGAAACTACCAACCATAATTACTCATCTGCTGTTACTTAAAGGTAGTTTGGCACAAGGTCCCTGAGAACAACAGTGTTCCCCAGACCAAGAACTCTACTTCAAGCCCGGCCCCAACAAGTCATCTTCCAAGAAAGCAATTCTTGTGGAGAAGGGACCTACCATTCCTACTAATGTCAATATCTGCTTCCAACTAACTGCTATCAGTGGGATAAGCAAGTTAGCCTTGCTTATAAAGAAACAAGGCATACTGAAATAGACAAGAGGTGGCATGTACAAAGCAGGTCCCAAAATACTGCTATGACCTCAAACTATCACCTCCTCTGTGACTCTGATAGAACCAATCTAGCATTCTCCCCTCCCCCTGACCCTATATACACAGGCCTGACTATAGGCCTTACATCTAAGCTGTCACCTGTAAGGTCAATTCCTTGTGTGATGGGTCTTAGCCAATTCCTTGTGTGATGGGTCTTAGCCAATGTCTCTACAGGTGTGGTCATCCTTACCTTCTGAACAACTGTATTTATTAGAGAACCTGAAAATAAAGTTCTTACCACTGAAATCTTTGGCACTGTTAAATGGTTCAGCAGATAAGTTTTAATGCATTTTTATTGACATCTTTTGTTTTGATAGAGTCAAAATTTCTCCCAGTATCCTTCTCACTCCCCAAGAATAATCCCATCTATGGGGTGGCTAAGTGGCACAGTGAACAGAGTACTGACCTGGGTGTCAGGAGTACGGGAGTTCAAATCCAGCCTCAGACATTTGACACAAGAAGTAGCCGTGTGACTTTGGGCAAGTCACTTAACCCCAATTGCCCTCCAAAAAGCAAATAATAATAATAATAATAATAATAATAATAATAATCCCATCTAACAGAGTATTTTTTGAAGAAAAAGAAGGAAAAAAATCTGTAAAATTAATCAATGCATGTAAAGTCTGAAAATATAAGCAATGCTCCATACCCATGGTCTTCTCACTTCTGCAAAGGACTAATGATCTCTTTTGAAGGGCAATATTGATTTGTAATTCTGCAACATTCATTTTTTATTGTTTCCTGATTGTTCTTCTTTCCAATTATGTTAATGGAGTCATGGTGTATATTGCTTTCCTGGATCTGCTTCCTTCATTCACATCAGTGTCTTTCCATGTTTCTTTGTAATTGTATTAATAATATCTTACAGCACAGTGATATTATATTCAGGTTCCACAATTTACTTAATCATTCCCCAATTAGTGGGCATCTACTTTGTTTCTAGTTCTTTTCTACTTCCAGTGTACTGTTCTTAATATTTTGGTAAAGATTTCTTCTTATCAATAACCTTCTTGGGATATGTTCTTAGTAGTGGCATCTCTAACTCAAAGGATATGGATATTTTAGCCAATTTATTTGCATAATTCTAAACTGCTTTCCAGAATGGTTGTCCTCATTGTACCAAAAACATACAGCTAAAACTAACAATGAATTAGCACGCCTCCCTTCGCACAGCTCCTCCAGCATCTTAGTATCCCCATGTTGTGTTGTCTTTGCCAGTTCACAGGGTATGGTGACCACTGTAAGTTTCTAAAACATCAAGTTCACCCATGGAGAGCTAGGATTTGTTGCCTTTGAGACTATTATTGTTTTTGTTTTGTTTTGTTTTGTATTTCTATCTTCATCGTATAACTCAGTGTCTTGTTTGCAGTTAGTAAATAATAAATGTTTGTTGACTGGTGGATGAATTTCACTCATTATTAGTGATTTGGAGAATTCTTTCATATAGCTGTTGATAGTTTGCAGTTGTTCTTCCTAAAAGTGTTTGCCCAAATCCTTTGATGACTTTTTTCTTTTTTGTTTTTTGGAGGGGGCAAGTGGGGACAAGTAACTTGCCCAAGGTCATACGGCTAGTTTTTTTTTGTGTGTGAAATGTCTGAGGCTGGATTTGAACTCAGGTCCTCCTGACTCTAGAGAGCTGATGCTCTATTCACTGTGCCATGTAGCCACCCCCTTCATGACTTATTTATTGGTGAGTATATAGCTATGACTTTATAAATGGAAATTACATGAAAGAAGATGCATTACCTTGCCCTGAAACCTAAGGACTACTGGCCTTTCCATCTGACTTGTAGCTGAGACCTAAAGGTATTGTCTCCCCAAAAGGATGTGGGACTCTGGAGAGGATGGACTGTCATACGTTTCTAATTCTATCCCCAAAGCTTAGCACAGTGCTTTGCACAGAGTAAGCAATTAATAAATGACTTTTTATTCATTCATTCATAGCTGTCCTTTGCCAAAGCATACCACAATAAGCAAAATTATTCATTGATGTATAAATTGTTTGCATACATTAGTTTCAGTTAATCTTTCTATGGTAATAAAATGAAATATAATAGCTTCTATAGTTTGTCACTTAAAAATTATCATCAAGTATTATACATATTTGAAATTAAGGAAGCCACATGCAATCTCCAAACTATTTACTTCAGTGCTACCTGCTGGTTTTCAGGTGTTTATAATTTAACCATTAAAAAAATCATTCCTAAATGATATAAAAATCTTTATACAGCAGGATTTGCAAAAGAAAATATGACTAAAGATAGTCCCCACACCCTTTCTGTTCTGCCCCTTTTTCTCCCTCACCCCATTCCAAAGTTACAGATATAAAGTAGGAAAAGATAGAAGACTTGAGATCTTAAGCATGACTTATTGAAACCTATAAATGGAAAATAACTTTGCTTTTAAAGACAAACATAGGTTGTTTATCTGTGCTATAACCAATTGCCAAGGTAAATAAAAAGGAGCAAAGCTTGAGATTCTAATTGTTAGTGGAGAGACCAGCTCATCTCAGGGATGACTGTGAACATCTATTGCTGATGTCCAGAATGATGTAGAGATTACACTCAATCTAGACGGAAGTAAAATGTGCATCTCTGGACACACACAAAAAAAACTCAATAGCAATGCCCATCTTGCATAGATTAGTAGCTGCATTTTTGAAAGTTAGACCTTCAATTTGAACTTCCATGAATCTGAATTCCTGATTCTGTTGCCAGAGTAAGCTGAGTTGCGTAGAATTGGGGGAAAGAAGAATAAATCTGCAAATGGGAATTGAACAGCATTTTTTTCTTTTCACCAAACAATACAGCGTTCAGTAGAGTTAATCTGTAGTATATCATCCTCAGTTTTCTCCAACTTCTTTGGTTCTGATGTTTTTCAAGCACATTTATTGTTTCCTACGGCCCTCCACAATTTCATCTCTTCTGATTTTGTCTCATCCTCTCCAAATTCCCTGCTTTTCCCTCACCTTACTTCTGAAATATACAAACTCACCATTAAACTCTGCCATTTCACCCTTCTTAGCACTTCCTGCATGAAGGTCATTGGGCAGGTTGCTCAATCACTCTGGGTTACACTAACCTATGAAATAGGGATCTTATAAGATCCATTTTAATGTTAAATTGAAGATGCTCAGAACTATTTGCACTTCTTAGGTTTGCTTTTCATTTTCTAATGTGACACTTAGAATTTGACAAACCATTTAACCATTGCTAAAGTCTAATTTTAAAAAAGAGCAGCCTCCTCTTCCTCCTCCTCTTGCTGGCTAATATATACCCTTTTAAAAGTGGACTTCTACAGATGATGCCTCTGGCATAACAAAGAATGCAATTTTAGAGATGGAATTTTAGGCCACGTTCTTTCTTTTTTTCAGCTTTTATTTTAATTTATTTTCTTGATTACATCATTCATTTCCACAAGGTTTTGAGTTACAAATTTTCTTCCCTTTTT
>CM053598.1:159412127-159436458 GCA_028646575.1 Pseudocheirus occidentalis | reverse complement strand
TGTGGGAGCTGTGGCGCTTTGCTGCTTCTATGCCGCCATCTTGGCTCCACCAGGCCACATTCTTGAGGAGGGTGTATGTCTCTGACAGAATGAGGGTTGACAATTCTTGAATAAAAAATAGCCATTACAATATTCTTCAATACTTTATATTTGGTATTTAGAAGTGGGACTGACTATAAAAATGACAGTCTACTCATTTCATTTTACAGATTAAAAGCTGAGGCTGAGCATATTAGAAGTTAAATGATTTATCCACGAACACAAGTAGCAAATAGCAAAGAGTCAACCCAAGGTCCCCTGACTCAAAATTAAGAGTTTTTAATAACAGGGTTGTGCCTATGTGTATAGATTGGATTCTAGGTGGTGCCGTGGAGAAAATGCTAGGCTTAGTGTTGAGAAGACTCATCTTCCTGAGTTCAAACTTGGCTTCAGATCCTTACTAGGTGTGTAACCCTGGGACAGTCACTTAACCTTGTTTGCCTCAGTTTCCTTACCTGTAAAATGAGCTGGAGAAGGAAATGGCAAACCACTCCAGTATCTCTGCCCAGTAAAACCCCAAATGGGGTCACAAAGAGTTAGATATGACTTACAACAATAAACACAATTATAGTTCTATAAGCACTTCTAAAAACAAACAGCAAATAGCTCTATAAGCAGAAATCATACAATGAATAGTCAGAAAGGCTAGAGAGAAGGAGGAGAAATGTCCTGTTTAAGATAATGTTTGCAAACATTAAAGCGCTATTAGTTGCTATTATTAGTAGTAGTATAATCTTCAGGAGCAAATACTTTCATCAAATTGTTTTATATATATATATGTATGTATGTGTTTATCTATCTGTCTATCTATCTATCTATCTATCTATCTATCTATATCTCCATTTGTCTCTGCACCCAGAACAAAAAGATATCTCTGATATGTGATGAATGATTCTGACATTTGGACAAGTCATTTGGTACAAAGCTTTTCTAGTCCCCGCGTATAGGAACCAGCTTGACCCTATTTCAGTCTTCCTTTCTCTAGGTAGCACAGTGGATAGATTGCCACACTTGGGTCAAGGAGATCTGAGTTCAAGTATCATCTCTGATATTTACTACCTTTCTGATCCTGGACAAGTTACCTATTCCCTATTATCTATAGAGTTGGGATAAGCATCTGCTTCTGAGGGTTATTGTCAAATGAGATAATATTTGCCAAGTGTTCAGCACAGAGTAGTACTTAATAAAACTTTGTTTCCTTCCTTCCTTCCCTAGAATAAGGTCAGTTTTGACATCTCAAAAAAAGAGAAAAAAAGTCCCATAAACACAAAAAATAACGTGCATGGTAATTCTGAATTTTAATACGATAAGGATGTGTCTTTTCCATGATGCCTTTTCACTTATGAATTAGCATGGTTATTTTATATATTAGCCTGACACTTTCATTGTTTCCCTCTTGTATTATTTTTCTTTGTTGCACGGTTTAATAGTTTTGTAAAGTTTATTCCCCCCTGCTGCTCAATATCTTTTTGTACTGTTTGTTGTTCTTTACGTCCTGCTGGGGTGCAGTTTAATGAATTATTTTTCAATGAGTGTGATATGATTTTTACATCCTGCCTATGGTGATGGTGATTTTAATACAGTATTTGTTTTATTCTGTATCCTTGCTCAATTTCTCTTAGCCCAGTCATTTGATTGGTGCTGGTTTCAGAGTGTCATAAGGTGCTGGCCTCCTGTGCTCCATGCCATGCATGTAATGGCCTCCTTTATTGCATGACTAATTCTTTATATCTTCTAATCTCATTCCTGGATCTTTATTTTCAATTCCATTACCAACAGTTTGACTTTTATGCCAACATCTGTACATTTGCTTTGCATTGAAATTCCAGGAATAACATCTCTGCTGCTGGTGGTCCATCTTGCTCCATAATTGAATCCACATCTTCCCAGGATGTGTTTTGTAAGGTGATTTACCCTCCGTAGGCTTTTGTTGTGTAGCTCAGCAGGGATGGTTCTGGGTTTCTTTTCAAAATCCTTTATCTCCGTTTGTATTTCTTTCTTCTCCTTGCTACCCATGCTTTTTTTGCCTTCTACAATTCCTTACAGTTAAGCTAGCAAACATTTAGGGGTTCTCAGCTTTTTCTTTATGTTGATCATACACTACATATTTGGTTGACATTCCAAACCACCATTCTCCTTTCCTCATTCATCACTAACCCATATGCCTTGTGCCCATACCCATGGGTATAGGTATGTGCATACACGCTTAGGCACATGCATACATACATGCATACTGCTCCAGTGTGATAGTGATAAGCTAGTGAGTGTCTGAAGCCAAATTTGAGCTAGGGAAGATAAGTCTTCTGACTCCAGGCCTGGCACTCTGTGCACTATGGCACCACCTAGGTGCCTTTCTACAAATACACTTACCCAAAGAGATGACCCTGGTAGTGTAACGAATATCAGAAGTTATCATTGGCCGTACACTGTAGCCTGCTTGTGGCCACCATGTTTCTCTAGTTGTTTTTGTTGTTGTATGCAGTTCTATTGGACTCCTCATGACATTATTTGGGGTTTGCTTAGCAAAGATACTGGAGTGGTTTGTCATTTCCTTCTCCAGCTCACTCTACAAATGAGGAAACTGAGGTAAACAGAGTCAAGTGACTTGCCCAGGATCATACAGCTAGTAAGACTCTGAGGTCGGATTTGAACTCAGGAAGACTCATCTTCCTGACTCCAGGCCTGGCACTTGGTGCACTATGGTGCCACCTAGCTGGTCTCACAAAATACATACAAGGGAACATAGACATTCCAACTTACATAGAGCACTATGTAGGCACCAGGAACTGGTGGAATCAGGAAAGGCTTCATATAGTGGACAACAGAGCTTGAAATGAAATAATATATTATTTAGCTCTTATTTTCATAATGCTTTAAGTTTGAAAAGTGCTTTATTTACATCATTACATTTATTCTTAATAACCCCATGAAGTCAGTACTATTGTTAGCTACTTACGTGTGTATTTGTGTATCATGTATATGTATATGGAGAGTTGGGAGAGAGAGAAAAAGAGACAGACAGACAGAGAGACAGAGAGAGAGAGAAAGAGAAAGAGAGAAAGAGAGAGACAGACATACAGACAGAAACAGAAAGAGACAGACACAGAGATGGAGAGAGAGGGAGGGAGGGAGGGAGAGAGAGAGAGACAGAGACAGACACAGAGATGGAGAGAGGGAGGGAGAGAGAGAGAGACACAGAGAGAGACAGACAGACACAGAGATGGAGAGGGGTGGGGAACTGAGGTTTAGGAAGATTAAAAACTTCACCTAAAAACAAACAACTATTAAATGTCTGAGACAAGACTCAAATCCCAGTCTACTATCCTGATTCCAGATCTAGTTCTCTGCCATTCCATCATCATGAAAGAAACCTGGGTTGTCAATGAAAATGCTGGGAATTTTAGTCCAGAGATAACTCTATGACTTTATAGAGGTACTTTCCCTTTCTGAGGTTCTGTTCTTTTGTCTCTAAAATAAGGGAATTAGGGAAGGGATTGTATTGTCTCTGAATTCTCATTGAGTTCTAGCATTCCATGGATGAAGGGACATTATTTCTTTAATGTGAAAAAACAATTGAAGCTCCTCATTTTTGAGTGATCAAATTCCAGACACTGCAATTTCATCTCAAGGCTTTTGTCTCTACTTAGGGAAGTAGCCACGTACTGACATTTTGTGAAGGTGTGATTAAAAAGTCACCATTCCTCTGCAGATGAATTAATTCATCCTAAATTTAAAATCACAACAAACTCTAATTAAATAAAGCATTTACTTGATGCATACACAAAACAATCTTCCAAACATAGCTTTTACCTAATGAAACTTGGCCTTAAAGATACGAACAAAATGAAAATAGGCACAAGAAGTTAAGAAAAGCCCGTTTTCAAGGTCACAAACATCCAATTTCCCATTTGTTCTGATTATCAGATGCAATTTAAAAATTAATCTGAAATGTCTGGCTCATGGATATTATGAAAGCTTTTTTATTGTAATTCTGGACTAAACTTTATTATACCATAAAGAAGTCAGCAGTCTTTAGAGAACATTATAGTTGACGGGAAAATGAAGTTGATGCCTCATCGGACTGAACACTGCGTGGCATCAGTGTCCATATAGTTATGTGCATGTGTGTATGTGCGTGTACATCTGTGTGTATATTGCTTTTTTCTTTTAAATTATATTTAGAGCCTGATAAAGACTGTAGACTTGACAACCTTGAAGATAACCTTTTCCTATGAGTTCAAAAAGACAAAGCAAGCTTATGAGGCAACTGGTTAATGCAATAGATAGGGCACTGGACCTGGAAATAAGAAGATCTGAGGTCAGATCTTGCTTCAAATGATGACTAGTGATGTGATCCTAGGCAAGTAACTTGATCTATCTCTGTCTCCATTTCTTCATCTGTGAAATGGAATAATAATAATACCATACACTCCACAGGGCTGTTTAAAACTTCTGTTCTTTCAGCGTATTTTATCTCAAGTAAATGCTGAAAGAAAAAATACAGCTAAACTAATTCATACCGGCATGTGAATGATTGCTATATTAATCCCCTCAAAGGTACTTAACTTTTTTAAAAGAAGATAATGCATTAATAGCATAGAATATTTAATTTGCATGATTTAAATGCAAAATAATAGGTAGCAGAAAAGAAGATCTTTTTAGGTATAAGTCCAATGAGAAACTGCCTGGATTTATTCAATAAATACACGTAAATCTGTATGTATAATACATACACACATTATATATATATATAATACATATATAGAAATAGAGGACTTTAAAGTACTTTTGCCTTTGCTAATCAGTGACCTGGAAAAATTCTGTGGAGACTCTAAGTAAGGTATTTGTTATCCTTCAAACCAGGAATTCATGGTGACTTCAGAAACAATATAAATATGAATTATTATGATCATCTTTATTATTTACTATTTAATTCAGTTTTAGTTCAGAGTAATGTAATCTAAAATGGGATTTGACAAATATTCTTTGAAATATGCTTTATATTTTCATCTTCCTGGCCAAGTCTTATCTATAAATTATAGCAGTTAGGAGGTGACCCAAAAGATGCTACTTACTATAGGTTCTACTTTAATATATAAATTATAATTTAAAAATGTTTTCTTTTTGTTTTGTGGAATAAAACAAGCATTTCTGTGACATAGTATAAGAAAAAAGATGATTTTACACATAACTGCAAATCTATCATGTACAACTTGCTATTCCTTTTAAAAAAAATAATAAAATTGTCGTGTGATTTTTCCTTTTTTTTTTTCTTCCTCCTTCCCTGCCTTTCCTTTCCCCACTGCCCTGGAGATGATGGTTCCACAAGTGGTAAGAGTGAGCACCTCTGGGTCATTCACCCGGCTATGTCTATATAACAAAGGGGCTCAGATCAAGGCAGCTTTTCACTTCTTCCCTATTCTGTTTTTAGTGATATGACTGATTTGTCTTTGTCCTGGGGAAAGAACCAAGTTCAGTGGTGGGAAGTTGCAGAGAGACAGCTTTAGGTTTGCCATTTGTCTTTGTGACTGTATGAGTATGGAGGAGAAAAACAAAACAAAACAGAGGATCTGAAATTAAGAGAGACCTCCCTCAGTGATCATCCAGCCTTTACATTTTACAGAGGGAGAGACTAAGGCACAAGAGGTTAAGTGACTGTCTTCCCATCTCTCACCTCTCCCAACCATCTCCCAAAAAACTACCAAACTAATCTCCTTAAACCTAAGTCTGACCCCATCACATTTTGGTCCAAGAAATGCCCATGCATCCCTAGGATAAAATATAGACTTCTCAGTTTGAAAGGCCTCATAGTCAGCCTCTAGTCCATGTTCCTAAGTTTCCCTTCATGCATGTCAGGTCAAACTGGCTTACTTGCCGTTTCCTGAATTCAGCATTTCATTCTTTTTTCAACTTTTTTGGAGGGTGGAAGGTGGGGCAACTGGGGTTAAGTGACTTGCCCAAGGTCACTCAGTCAGTAAGTGTCAAGTTTATGAGGTCTGACCTGAACTCAGGTCCCCCAGACTCTAGGGCCAATGCTCTATTCATTGTGCCACCTAGCAGCCCCCAGCATTTTATTCTTAAGGAACAAGTATGGGTACTCACAAGAACTCATTCATTTTATCAAACCTGATCCCAAGTAACTCAGATTAGTGTTCAGTCAACTCTCCATTACTCATGGCTTGATATATCAGTCTATGTCTTTCTGGGTCCTTGTTCTTCTCTGTTCTTTTACTAATTTCACTGCATATTATCACTTCTACTTCCAGAAAATCAGAAAAATAAAATGAACTGAAGTTAACATTTTATTTTGTGCTACCCACCGTATCCTAAATAAGTCTTTGTTTTAAAATTCCATAACACACACAAATTCTCTTTTATAATTTTTTTTCAGTGCAAGGAGAATTGTTGTTCAGTGGTTTAGTCATGGCTAACTCTTCATGACCCTGTTTAGGGTTTTCTTGGCAAACAATGGTTTGCCATTTCATTCTCTAGTTCATTTTACAGATGAGGAAACTGAGGTAAACAGGTTGACCAAGGTCACATAGCTGGTAAGTGTCTGAGGCCAGATTTAAACTCAGGAAGATGACTTTTCCTTATTCCAGGTCTGGCACTCTGACCAGTACACCACCAAACCACACACACACACGCACATGCATACATTCAGCAAACATACATTAAACATTTGCTCTGTGATTTTAAGCCAGACTAACCTGAGTTTAAACTACGTGTGACTCTCACTACTCTGATAACTTCCCAGAGCCTCAGGTAACTCTGTAAGACGTATCTATTAAGTATAGAATCTATACTTAGTATAGACAAAGTGCAGTGGGGAACATATGATCTTCCAGGTCCTCAGGTTTGGCCTTTTGACTGAGTTCAAATTTTACAGAACAAATCTTTTTATTAAGACGATTTGTTCTATGACGTTTGGATTCAGTCAGAGGGCTGCACTTGAGGACCTAGAAGGCCACATAGTGGCCTCAAGGCCGCAGGTTCCCCACCCCTATTATAGATCTTTTGGATATAGCTTGGTAGAAGGAATTCCAACTTACAAAGAAAGAAAGAAAAAAAAAAACTAATATCAGTCTCTGCCCTCAAATAACTTCTATTATATTGAGAGGCACAACATGTAAATGCCTAAATAAATGCAAGATAATTTGCAGGAGAGAGCAGCACCCAAGGGAACTAGGAAAGGCTTTCAGTAGAAAGTGGTATCTGAGCTGGATGTTGAAGGAAGCTAAGGATTCCCAAAGGCAGAGGGAAGTCAATGTAAGTCTGGGAGGACAGCTCCTGTAAGACACAAAGTGGGAGTTGGAGTGCGGATTTCATGCAATAGGCTAGATTGGTTATAAGGAGAATATGTGGACGACAGAATGAGAAATAATTCAAGAAAGGATCACTAGGGTCTCCCTATGAAGGGCTGTAAAGTCAAAGCCATAGAAATTGTATTATATCAGATATAGAACGCGCGTGAGTGGATTTCTCTCTGTTCTTCTATCCACTAGCTTTTGAAAAGATGCATTTCATTGGCATTCCCCATGAGGATGTGGCAAGTGAGTGGTTTGCTTAAAATTCTTCATCCTCTTGATTCTCTGCACTCCTGTTCCTACCTTCTAGGCCCACGAGAAGTGAATTAACCTAGCTGTAGGTTGATATAAACCTTAACCGAGCCATGTATTTCATATCACAGACACTGTACAATATACAGAGTAGTACCATTGCAAAATTATCATCAGTGTTAAATCAATATTCTATATATGTTGCGTGTGTGTTAGTCCTTCCAAATGGTACTTACTTTGCTTTTTATCAGCCATTGCCATTTCTCCTATTAATTCTAGCTCTTCACACTCACTGTGCCAAATGGTACATTTATACCTATGCAGAGTCTTTCAGATTTGCTAACCACATAGGAATTTAAAAAAATAAACATACTACCACAATTTGCTCTATTACAGAAAGGATGTTTCCTTCCTTTTTTCCCCTGTCATTTGACAGTAAACTTTGTTAGTTATGAAACCAAATCATTTTGTGCATTATATGAGTCACTTGCTATTAGACTCACTTTTTGTGAAATTGAATTTGTCTATTTCCCTCACTGATGGGAATATGAGCTTATTGTTTTGGACTCCTGCTCAAAGGGAGTAGAGAATGCTGGTGGCGTAACTGGAGGGAATCATTTTATTTCTTTTTACGCCATTTCTGTGTGGGATTCTTGAAGGACAGAAGATTCTTACCCAGCAGGAGACACTGGCTTTCCTCCTTGGTATAGGAAATCTCACACTTCAGCCTCTTTGACACATCACTGACTGTTAGAGAACACGGAGCCACTGTTTACTGCTGGTTCTCGAGTGTTAAACAGCCCTCCACTGCTTTTATTATACCATTAATTGCACTTAATGCAGCTGCATTTCTAGTACACTTGGCTAAGCTCTGAAAATTAAGTAGAGGGTACTTTGTTATAAAATTCACTGTAATGAGCTCTGGTGGGACAGGGTCTGTTAAGTTTGAAATTACCTCAGGCCATTTCCAAAGGACTTTTTAAAATATTTCACGTCTAAAAAAGTTTGTAACTAGATAAATAGCCAAGGAGACTGTTAGAATAGGCAAAGGGGAAACCACATTTCTCCACAGTGTATCTTTGATAAAATATGGATGTGTGGAAGATATATGAAAGTCGTGTTTGGTTTCTGTGTTCTCCTCTGTCTGAGGCAGTGGTTCCTCTCAAGATTTCTTGGCTGTCAGGGTATAAGCACAAAATGTTTGCTTAACACAGTGCTTATAATACCCAGGTTTTAGCTTTTTGCTTTTTTTAATTCAGACTATACATTCAGGAAACCAGGACCCCCTGTGAGTGTATATAAATCAGTTCAAGAAAGGGTCACCTCTTCTTAGGGTCCCCTACCCCCAAAAAGCTGAGTTATCTTCACTTTTACTATTAGCCAATTACCTTAATGTTATAGCTAACAACATGTGCTGAGTCTGAATTGCTTGTACCTGGCAAAATAGATAACTAGAATTGAATGACTCACATTGCCCCAGTATTCCTTGACTTAAAGGCTGCTGGGATGCTTTTTGGACAATAAAATCACAGACTGACTAATTTGCTGGTTAGCTTTACCAAACATCCAAGTAATCCGTACATTCTCATTAGAAATAGGTCCAAAATATATTCCCAAAACACTCAACTGCAAAGGCGCGCACACACACACACACACACACACACACACACCACACACCCCTTCCCAGGATCAGCATCACTGAGCTTTAGATGCATTCACACAAATCAGGTGGAGGATCTTCTAAGGTTTTAGTGCAGCAATTTATCTGAGTTTTGTAGTTAAAGTTTGAGCATGAGGTAATTAGAGCCCTCCAAGCTTGAAATTCATGAACCTTTTTTTTTATTATTATTTAATAGAGTCCATACAAGCTTGCCAACCTGACTGATGTGAGATGTATATTGAGACTCTGTTTCAAGCCTCCAGACAGAAAGTACATTTAAAAAGATCTGAAATTGGTTTTCTTTTATTTTCAGCTCTTACATGTGTAATCTGGAAAGATTGCTGTGTATTACCAACAGTCAGTCAGTAGTCTATTATGCCCATTGGAAATAGTCACTGGTCAATAATCAAATACACAGCAGCCATTAAGTGCAGGACCTGTCATCCAGATGGGTCTGACAATAAACATGGCACAGGTGATCAGGGCTGCAGAATAGTGGACAGAACACTCTGGGGTATAATTATTGAGGTCTCTCTCTCTTTCATTTTCCCTTCTTGCTTCTTTTTTTTCCTCCCTCCTTTCTTTCTTTTTTATTTTCTTCCTTCCTTTTTTCTTTTTCTTCCTCATTTCCTTCTTTTCTTTCTTTTTTCTTTTTCTCTTTCTTTGTTTCTTTCTTCCTTCTCCCCTTCTTCCTTCCTTCCTCCCTTCTTTCCTTCCTCCCTTCCTTCCTCTTTCTTTTTCATTCTTTCTTTTTCATTCTCTTTTCTTCTTTCTTTCTTTCTTTCTTTTTCATTCTCTTTTCTTCTTTCTTTCTTTCTTTCTTTCTTTCTTTCTTTCTTTCCTTCTGTCACAAAGAAAACCTCTAGCCCATTGAGTGAACCCCCTATGAAGAAAATATAGTAGGACACAGACAAGTCTTACAGGAAAGGTAGTCATGGATGAATGATGTTTGTAATCATTATCACAGATCTAGTTTAGTTGTGTTCATGTCTGTATCCATCCATGCATTCATATACATGTAAATATATACATATACATGTACATACATTTAAAAATAATTTATCACACATATGCCCTTGGTGATTATGGCAGGTAAACTCTTTTATCATTACTAATTTGTTGAAGGCAGTGGGAATGTATAGATAGAAATCAGAATCTTCTCCAACTTAAGAAAACATCACAAGCTTCTCTATGTCTGTGGTACCCATATTTCCCTAACTAAAATATCATGACATGTGTTCTAATAAGTGATGCTTTTTTTGTAAAATCTAGTTAAATGTACATTTTCTGTTCTTGAATTTAGGACCTTCTTGAAAAGTGTAAAATGTGTGGTAGTTGAATGAATAGCCCTAGCTTTAGGTAGTCAGTTGAAAGATGATAGCGAAATAGATATAGACATTATATTTTAGGTATGTTATATCTAATGTATTTATAGATCTCTCTATGTTTATGTATCTACATATGTGTGTTTGTATATTTGTGTTTCACAAGGCATAATTTTATATACATGCATTTTACATACATGTGCATATGTATTATATACACACACACACACATGCACACATATTTAAACTTCAGTTGATCTTCATAATAGCCCTGAAAGATTGCTGTGATTATTATAAAAATTTTACTGACATTGAGGGTCAGAGAAGTTAAGTGACTTATCCAAGGTCATTCAGCAGGTAAATTTCTGAGGCAAGATCTTTGCCCAAATCTTTCTCATGCCAAGTTTAACATCTACCATACCACATGTCTTTGTATTTTTAAAAATCGTTTTAGGCTTTCTGGAGACCCAGCTCTCTCCTGACTCCTCAGCCCCTCCCCTTCCATAATTTTTCTCCTTTGAAACTAGTAGAAGGTTATCGTAGTTACTCTGAAAATCCCTGGTGAGGAACCAAAGTATAGCTGTGAATTTTTAGGACTTTAAAGTTTATGGGATTATTTCCACTACAAATTATAATTTTATTATTTAAATTTCTGCATCAGGCTATGCATATATCACCTCATATGCAATTTTAAAAAATCATTAATGACACAGCATTCTTAATTTAAAAAATGGTTTTCCTGTATATAACGCTAGATGCTTTAAATACTTGGCTTATGTATCTTCACCTCAGCAGCTCCTTCTTGCTCCACATAGTCAAAAGAATTTACCAAGGGTCAATTTGTATGTGATACTAAACTGTAGAGAGAGTTAAAAGGCTACAATCCATGCCCTCACAGTGCTTATGAAGTAATACAATATGGGAATGAATTAAGATGAAGAAAAAGCTCCCACTCCTTTATATAACAACCAGGAGGGACAGGACTGAATATATGTTGTGAAGCTAGCTTTTTGAAGATGCCCTTCTTTTTGGAGAGTGAAGTAAGAAATCTACTTAGTGAGTCAAATAAGTTCATAAACCTAACTAAAAGAGTTGAGTTAATCTCTGCAGTATGTTTAATTTTGTGGGTGAAAATAGGGCAGCAAGAAATGCTATGAATAAATTGAAGTAAAATAATTGAAAGTGACTCAGGAGAATCACAATGACCTTATATCCACTCCCATATTTTAAAAGTACCAAATGTGAACTGCTTGAACTAGGGAATATAGTGTAGGAACCAAAGAAGAAAGAGTTGGGGAGGGAGGTAGTAGGAGACGGGAAAGAGGAGGGAACTAAGAAAAGAGGGAGGCAGAATTTCTTCAGGACATCTCCTCTTGCCCTTCAGTGGTATTTTCCTGAAATTCTGAATTTTGCTGCTGAAATATTTTTGAATTTATAAAATATTTAATATTGTCACTTTCCATCTAGAAAATCAAAGGTGAGAAAATCACTTCCAGTGTTAAGGTATCAAGACTGAGACAATTGGGAAGCGCTCAGGAGGTGATAAGAATGAAGCTGTAGCTGGCCATAGGATCTGAGTTAGAAGAGACTATGGATTCAATCTAGTCTAACCTAGACCTGAAAAGAAATTCCCCTCTGTATCATCCCCAATAGACTTTCTAAGACCTCTACTAAAGAGAGATAATTGTGTGTGTGTGTGTGTGTGTGTGTGTGTGTGTGTGTGTGTTTGTTCTCGAAGAAGACTGTGACCTCAGGGAAATGATGACATGACTTGGATGAGTGTAGGAGGGCTGTGCAAAGTCACCAGCTTCATTTTCTCCTCCAGAGCCATCTGGGTCCAGTGGCCAGATATGGATCAGGATGACTGGAGATCACTCAGGATACAGTGGGAGACCTTGGCCTTTTAAAACTAAGATGTTTTCAGGTTCTCCCTTTGAGGGAGGCAGCACTTGTTCAGTGAATAGAGCTTTTTAAGAAGTGAATCAAAGGATGGTAACCATGAAGAAAGATAATATTTGTAAAATGAGATAGTATTTGTAAAGCTCCTAGTACAATGCTGTAGTGCCAATGCAATATTTACAGTGCCCATGGTCCCTCATGGTGCTAAGCAGCAAAATATAATAAACTCTCCATATAGAAGAATCAAAACATTTATTCAGACACCAGCAAACTAAATCCCAACACCAGTAAACTGAATCCATCATAGCAACACAGAAGTTAATGCACCAGAATGTAGCAGAGAGCCACATCATCCTTTAGCCTTACTACAAACCAATATAAGATCATTATTTGCTCACAAACATGACTAACTACTTACCTGAGTATCCTCTTTCTCCTGTTGTCTCTCTAGTTCTGACTCCCAACTTCCAGAGGGCTCTGCTCCATCCTTCAGCAAACTCCTCCCACCACCTGCTCCATGTGACTACATTCAGCCTATGAGGGGGCAGAGTTTATCTTCTCAGCAGAGAAGCTTCCTGTGGGCTCTGCTCCACCCTTCAGCAAGCTCCTCCCACCACAGGCTCCATGTGACTACATTCAGCCTATTAGGTTGCAGAGTTTTCTTTCAAAGCAGGGAAGGTCTTCAAATTCCCCTAGGCTTAATAAGGGGCAGAGAAGATCTTCAAATTCCCATTACCATTACAAGTGCCTGGTACGCAGTAAACACTTCATAAGTGCTTGTCTCCTTTCTTCTTTCTGACCCTTCTTCTCTCTTTCCTTTCTTCCTTCCCTCCTTCCTTCCTTTCTTCTTTTCTTTCTTCTTTACTTGCTTCTTTGCTTCCTTCACAACCTACTACCTCCAGAAGTAACAAATTCCATTTTTGGATCATTTTAATTATTAGGTTTTTTTCCTCCTTAAGTTGATTCTAAGTTTGCCACTCTCTAGTTTCCCACCTGTTGTTCTTGGTTCTGTCCTCTGGGGACAAGCAGAGCACATCTGCTGCATCTTCTTAAAACACTTGAAGACAGCCATCATGTAGGTCCTAAGTCTTCTCTTTTCATGGTTAAGGACCATCGTTAATTCGATAAATCTGTGTGTAGAATGTTTCAGGTTTTCCAATAATTCTGGCCACTTTCCTGTGGATGTGTTTCACTATTGTCTATTTCCTATGGTATCCAAACATGCCAAAACTCTAAAAGTGACTGAATCAGTAAAGAATGTCGTTTTACTAATGCTTGCATAGTCATTAATACTACTAAAAACCTCATTAGCTATTTTTTTTTGTTTTCTATCCTATGACATAAAGATTAAGTTACTGTCATCCAGATCCCTCAGTGTTTCCTTTGCCCAAGACCTCAGGCCATTTGTAGCATAGCCTGGCACATGAAAGAACTTCTTGAGAGTACAGAGAAAGCTCACCTGGATCTTTTGCTCTCTCTTATATCAACATCATTGGTATTGATTGCACGCAAAATATTATAACTAAACACAGTAGTCCTGGGTCAGCTGATTTCATCTGAAGGTAGGCGGATTCTTGAGTTGAGGCAGAGCATCTGCTTCCTCAATTTGATTGCTTTGTCTCCCTGAAATGCTTCAAACGACTCCCTCCATTCCAGCCATCCAAGTTATATCAACACCTATGTTCTTTCTTACTTGGCTTAATCCAAATTCATGGTCTTAATAATATACTAAGAATCCAGTATTTTTCATTTCCTTTTTAGTAGCTTTTCCAAAAAATAAAAAAGACCTGGTGTTTTCTTATTTTAATTTGCATCCAGTTGGATGGAAAAAAAATCTCATGTAGTTCTTTCCTGTTGAGGAGAAATAGCATGAAGATAATAGAAAGTGCACTAAACTTGGACTTCATTCTCTTCCTAGGATTAAAATCAGTATACACATGTACATACTACCTTCTTTACAGAATTGTTGTGAATATCAACTGAGTTAATGTATGTGAAAGCAGTTTGTAATAGTTAAAGAACCACATGCACATAAGTGATTACGAATATTTGACAGGCCCTCACCTTTCCCGCCAACCCCACATCCAATTAGTTGCCAAGGCCTTCGATTTCACCTTTTCAACACCTCTTGAATATTCCCCCTTCTCTCCCTTGACACCACTGAAATGCAGACTCTCCCTACTTCCTGTCTGGATATTACTGCAATAGTTTGCTGGTTAAGCTCCCTGCAAAATGTCTCCCCCCACTCCTCTTCATCCTTCTCTCAGCAGTCAATATGCTCTTCCTAAAGATCTGCTCATGTCACCTCACCTACTTGATAAACTCTAGTGGTTCCCTGTCACATCCAGGATCAAATATAAAAACCTCTATTTGGCATTGAAAGCCCTTTATAGCCTGCTACCCTCATCTACGTCTTCAGCCTTCTTACGCCTTACATGCTTCCTTCCGCTTTCCCCCACAATCATTTTAATCCAGGGACACCAGCTTTCTTGCTGATCCTCAAATATGACCCTTTATTTTCAGACTCCAGACATTTTCACTGTGAAATGCTGAAATGCTCTCCCTCCCTCTTTCTGCCTCCTGGGTTCCCTCACTTTCTTCAAGTCCTAGTTTCTTCTACAAGAAACCTTTCCCAATCCCTCTTAACTCTAACACCTTCCGTCTATTGGTGATTTTCAATTCATCCTGTCTATAATTGGTTTGTATGTAGTTATTTGCATGTTGTCTCTCCTGTCAGACTGTGAGCTCCTTGAGAACAGGGACTGTCTTTTGCCTTTTTATCCGCAGGGTGTAACTCTGTGCTTGGCACATATTAGGTACTTAATAAATAATTATTTATTGACTGACTGACCTCCTGTTCTTGATTACAAGGACAAAACTGCAAAACTCTAATTTCAACAACAAAATTATTTTGAAGACAATTGGGGAACAAAACCAAAAATTATAGGCAATCTCATCTTTCTAAATTGTAGCCAATGATCTAAAAAAGTTTGTGAAATGGAAGGATTAAGAGTCTGTTTTGATGTTTTCTAGATATGAGTAGGGAAAAGTTCTCACTCGAGTATGAACTGTTAAAATACTCTTGGGTTCTAAAATAAATTTTGTTAAATGTAGTCTTAAGTATAAGAATCAGGAGAGTCTGAGAACTCTAATGAGCAGTGCTGATAGCCTGGCAGAGGAAGGGGAAAGTCTCTAAGTTTGGCCACCCCAAGGTGTGGTCTTGAACCTTTGATGGTATGTGGAAGCCTGTGTAAATCCAAAAGATGTGGCATATCCCTTATTTATTTTTCCAGGCAGTGAGTTGGCAGGCAGGCCCATTTGGGGATGGAAAACAGCCTTCTGAAATCACTCCCAGGGTTTTCCTGTTGCTGCATGAAGCTTTGAGATGGTTTGAGCCTGAGTCATTGGTACCAGGAGGATAGAGATGACATTCAGAGTTGTGGGGAAGGGATGAAGGCTTCCCAGAGTTGGAGAAGAAGGAGGGAGACTGAGCATGGTTTTAGACAAATAGGTGTCAGCAGGAAGTCCAAGTAGAGCTGTTCTTGTGTGCAAACTGTGGATCTGAAGTTTTAAGATCATAGTTCTGACCTCCCAAGGTGTTCCACCAAGGTGCATTACACTGTTAACCACCACCTAGACGTGCTGAAAATGTGATTGCTTTTAGAGCAGGCTGGGTAGCAGTAATACTCTGGAATATCACTTTCTTCTGATGTAGAGGTTAGAACCATATTTTATAGTCTAACCTTTTCTCCATATGCTCTGCATTCCTTGCCTTACCCTTACCCACTTAGTTTATACTTTTGATGCTTCTGTTTTTGTTTGCTGGGGTTTTTTGGGGGGGGTCGTCAGATGTGATGTTAGAAAGCGTGAGTTTCATCATGATTGAAAATTCCATACCTAATATCACCAAATTTGAGAAAACTCATAAACTCCTTGAGAGAAAGAGAGAAGGGAGACAGCTGGAAAAGCGGTGAAGATAATTGGCTAGTGGCAAAATCAGTTCTCATCAGAATCCTGGTTCAATTATTCAGTTCAGTTTTGGCAACTGATGCAAATTCCTTTCCTGAAAATGTTGATTGATTGCATAGTTGTACCCACTTCATTTGCAAACCTTCATTATCTCCCTCTCCTTTCCTCTCTCTGTCTGCATCCTGAAAGGAGTGGAAAGGCTTGTAATTCCACAAGGTAATTTGAGGGAATCAACTAGCCTTACTCACTGCTTCCTTGGAAATCATTTGGCATGCTGCATCTCTGGGTCAGTGTCACATTCTTTCCCTGACCAATCTTCCATGTTCACAGGTCCTTATGTGGAGATTATGGTCATTACATTGAAGACTGGGAGATAACATTTCAAGAGTCCATGACAGCTCTCCAGATTTGGGTCTAGTCTGCTTATTTGCCTGTGCTGCTGGTAGTGGGGTGCATGCATGCGTATATGAGTGCATGTGTGCGTGTATGTGTGTGTGTGTGTGTGTGTGTGTGTGATTTTCAATTTGGTAGCTCCACCTGCATTCCTTAAAATAAATTTCCAATCTGCAGGGTCCCATTCAGCCTGCAAAAAAAAAAAATGCTCTACTTATGTGACACTTAATTTTGCCTACATCTACAGCTCAAAGTCTACTCAAGTGAAAAAGAAGAGAGGGCTAGTAACTTTTTAAAAATCCAGGCCTTGAGAAAGAGAACAAAGTCAATAACTAGCCCCTATTTGGTGATCATTAATAACTGTGAGGGCTTTTGTTCACACACAGTCTGGGGGAAGGGACCACAGGGATGTTAGAACTGATTCTAATTTCCACTGGTGGATGCTGTGTACATTTACCTAATCAAGTTATGTCTAAAGCCTTCAGCTCCTTAAAATGAATGCCGGTTAGTGCTAGAATAGGGCATGAGGGAAGCTTTTGAAAGAAATTTCAGTGGGCAGTTGCTGACATGCTATCAATGACTGAGTCTTGGCTCAAGTATTTGTGAAATGTTCACATTATTTGGAGGCCTTGATTGCGATCTGGCTGTCAGTGTTTTGCAGTGATAGTATGGACCTGAAAGAAGGCCATATGAAAGGGGAAGTAGAGATGAAATTTTGTGATCTAAAGACATTGTACTTTGTATATCACAATGGAAGAAATAAAAAGGAATTCTCATAGAGATGCTGTTAAATTTGGGTGGTCATATATTCTTTGTAAAACACCTTCTTTGGTAATGCTTCTGGTTTCTCTAAGAGTAAGGATGGTATTTAATACTCTTGGTCTTTCCAGGTTAAAGTTGTTGGTCCTACACAGAGACTGAATCAGATTCCTTCTCATAGTATCTAAATTACTCCCAGGGTGAATGTTCTTTTCCCTTGCAAAATACAACAGGTGTTTTCATTCACTATATGATAGCGGAAAATACTTCCTGGTTGAAATTCAATTCATCAATCATTTATATGTACCTACCATGAGAAGGACACTATACTAGGCACTGGGGGTACAAAGACAAAGAAACGGTCTCTTCTCCCAAGGGGTTTTCATTCTATTGGTTGTAAATTTAAGCTCATAATATTAATGGCATGGACAAACAGATGAACAATGCAGTTTCCAACATGACGATGTCAACTCTGGATGCTAAGTCTTGCATTTCCTGTGCTGCAGCATGGACAGAAGTAGTTTGCTGAAGCAAAAGGCAAAGGAAGTGTAGTCAAATTCTATTGTCAAGTACCATTTTGTGAAGAATGGTGCCCTAATGTAACTTCTGAAGCTTCCTCAGTGGCCTCCAGGGATTAGTGCAGGAAACTAACTCAACAAAGTATTGTTGAAAAGATTGCCTAGATGCAGGGTTGCTGCGGCTTGAGAAAAAGAAACTGCAAGGAGAAATGTGGGAAGCAGATGATTGTGCAATATTGAGTGAGTTAACTACAAATGGAAACTACAAGGTAGATTTGATTTTAAGGACTCTAATTAGTGCAAGCAACAGCCCTAATGGTAGATGAATATTTAGCTTTCTTTCTCCGTAAAAGCACCAGAAATGAAGATGTAAACACATAGTCCAAGTAGCACAGTTTTAAACATTGGACATGTGTGACCTATAGAATATAGAATAAAAGGTACTGTTTTTCGTTTATTCCCTAGGGATAAGCCCCACACCCCACCCCCACTGTCTCATAGAAGCATTTATGTTGGATGCTCCCCTAGAAGAAAGGAGTCCTCTGAAAATATATTGTCAAGCATTGACGTGGTCAAAAGCTGGATTATGATGATGATGATAATGATGATGATGATGATGATGATGATGATGATGATGATGATGATGATGATGATGATGATGATGATGATAGAAAAAGAGAGAGGGAGAAAGGTCTAGAAGAGAGAGAAAGAGAGGAAGGGAAAGAGGAAGAGAGGAAAGAAAGGGAGGGAGGGAGGAGAAAGGGAAGAGAGAGAGAGAGAGAGAGAGAGAGAAAGGGAGGGAGGGAAAGGGCAGTGATAAAGAGACAGAGAGATTGAAACAGAGATGAACAGAGACAAAAACAGCAAGCGACAATGAGACAGAGATGGACAGAAAATCCTAGAGACCTATGAGAGAGATTTTCCTTCTTTCCCTCACAGAAGCATATTACCTTGTTTCATGCAGATCCAACATATCTTAGTTCCCTTGACATACTGGTGGCATATGAAAGCCCTGTGGATGGATGGAGCGTTAGATTGGAAGTAATAAGGTTGTGCCTGACTTACCTCAGCATTTGTAGCAGATGTTACAAATGTCATAACATGAACCTTTGGGATCAGATTGAAAAAAAAAATCAAGACAACAGATGTGGACCTCTTCGTTTTACTAGGAAGTGTGGTCTGACACTTAGAATGCGGCTCTGACTTCATGCTAATATCCAACCCTTTCTTACCCTAACAGTCACTGACACTAACAATTTGTGTGCCACTGAAGTCAGAAGGGTGACAGCAGTACTTTTCCCAAAGGATGTTGGTACTAGTTTTAAAATAAAGAGGCAAAACAAGTAATACTATGAACATTCAACACTGAATTTTCACCTAAAGAGTACCTCAAATCTAAGTCTTTATGAGAAATCATTTTTAAAACTTTTTTTGTTGTTGTTGGTTTTTGTTTTTGTCTCTTGTTTCTTTTTGTAGGTCATAAATTGCCTGTAGGATAAAATACAGGTTTTCCCCCTGGCATTCAAGGCCTTCCACAATTTGATTCTAATATTCCTTATTTCAGATTACTCCCCCTTGTGTCCAACATTTTCACCAAAAAAAAACCCCTTTTCTCAATTTTATCTTATCCTATCCTGTTTTGATGTATTTATTCAGGCTTTCCCTTTCTTCTCTCCCCCATCCTCAAACTTGGAATACACTCTTTCTGTATCTCGATCTACAGACATCTTATTCCTCTTTCAGAACTTAGCTCAAGTGTTAACTGCCTCCATGAAGTTTTCGCTGTTTTCTCAGGTAAAAGTGGTTTAACCTCTCATCCATCTCTATTTTACTACTCCTATATACTGATGGCCTTCTAACTTGTACCATTTTTATTTGAGTACATTTCATTTCTTCCTTTGCTAGACTGTAAATTTCTTCAATAAATATCTGTTATTTTTCATCTTTGCATCCCCAGGATTAGCACGGGGCCTCGCACGTAATAGGCATTTAATCAATGTCTTTAAACTGAATTTAATTCATTTTAAAAATCACTTTTGCTATCTAGTTTTGCAAACTCCAAAGTTTGACTAATATAATTATAGGAAATAGAACTGAAAAGAATCTTGGAGATCATGTAGTCAAATGCTATCATTGTAGATGAAGAAATTGAGGGACAGAAACATTGAGTTGCCTAAAGTCACGTGGAAAAGTTTAAGTAGCAGTGGTTATAACAACTATATCTTCCCTTTTTGAGGACTTGACCAAGTCTCCCTGAGCCTACTCACCCACCCGATCCCTAAAAAACCCATATATATAACCTTCAGAATTCATTGATTCCACTTCCTTATGTTTCACTCACTTCTCTTCGATCCTACTGAAACTACTCTCTCCAAGGTTACCAATGATATTAATTGCTGAAGCTGGAAGTCTTTTTATAATCCTCATCTTCAAGAAGCTTTAAACCAGTTGACCAACTCCCACACACACATCCCACATGCTCCTGGAGATTGACTTTCCACTTGCTTTTTATGACACTGCTCTATATCTGAACTTCAAGGTTGGGATTCTCCCAAGAACCTGATCTAGACCTTTTTTCTCTCAATATTCTCACCCAGTGATGTGCCTACAATTTTCATTTCTACACGATTAAGTCCCAAATCTATATATCCAATTCCGATCTCTCTCCTTACCCCCAGGACCACACCTCCAATTATCTGTAGAACATGGGCATCTTCAAATGAAACAATTTTTTTAATCTTCTCTTCTGCCCCCTGCCACACACTTACTCCTCCTGTAACCTTCCATATTTCTGTTGAAGATACAATCATTTTTCAAGTTACACAGTTTCACAACTTTAGTATCATCCTAGACTTTTTTTAGTTTAATTTTTTCCAGTTAAAAAATCTGTTTTGTCTTCCTTCTGAGAAAAGAATGACATCAGACCCCCCAACAAAAACAACCTTGCAACCAATACACATAAGCAACTAAAGCCAATTTCCCCATGAGACATCCCTCACTCTCTTTCACCATTTCCTACCAGTTACCAGATTTTGTTGATTCTGTCTCCACAGTATCTCTTGCATCTCTCCCATTCTATTTTTCATTGCTCTCTGAAAACAATGGTGATAGAATTCTCAATGAGGCAAATTTAGGCTGAATTATAAATAAGGAAAATCTTTCCAACCATGAGAGTTATCCCAAAGTGGAATGGGTTACTTTGGGAGGTAGTGGGCTCCCCTTCATTGGAGGTCTTCAAGTAAAGGCTTGAATACTATTCCTGAATGTAATAATTGTAATAATAATAATAAGCTAACAGTTATATAGTGCTTTACTGTGTGCCAAGCACTGTATTAAAGCACTTTACAAACCTTATCTCATTTCATCCTTACAACACTCCTGGGAGGCAGGTGCTTTTATCTTCAACTTCACAGATGAGAAAACTGAAGCAAACAGTGGTAAAGTGACTTGCCCAGGGTCATAGAGGTCATCATGTCTAGAGACCTGATTTGAACTCAAGTCTTCCCTTCCTGTGCTCTATCCATTGTGCCACCTAGCTGCCCCTGTTTGCTATAAGTTAGAGAAGTAATTTTTTTCCACGCATAGGGTGAACTAGTTGTTCACAGGAATTCTTTCTAACTTTGAAAAATTATGTAATGCTTTACTTAAATGATTTATTACCCTAGTTCAGACCCTCATCACCTCTTAGCTAGGTTTTTGCAATAATCCCCTAATTGTTTCTAGTTCAAACTCTCCTCTCCCCATCCAATTCATTCTCCAGTCAAAATAAATTTTCTAAAACAATACCCTTATCAATAATAATGTGACTTTGTTTACACTTAGGCTAGATTAGGAATTAAAATGAATAACATCTGTCATCAGAAGTCCTTTATAATCTATTTCCAAGCATTCCTTTCCAAACTTCTTTCACTTTATTTTTCATCATGCACTATGTTCTACACAAAATGGTCACTTTAGTTTACTAAAAACTTAGCTTGTTGTTTCCTAACTTGGAATGGTCAACTTAGTTTTACTAAAACTTAGTTTGTCATTTCCTATCTTAATGCCTTTGAACAATCTATGACCCATGCCTAGGGTCTAATCCCTTATCATCTCTACCTTCTAGAATTCTTTTTCTCCCTTTATGGTTCAGCTGAAAGGCCATCTTCTAGGAAGACTCTGCTGATCACCCTGTTTATTACCATTTTTCCTTTTCTTAAGTTATCTCCTATTTATGTCTTTTTTCCTATTATTGCCTTTGGTCAAATGTTAATTGCTATAGGATTGGTTCTGCTTCTTTTTTTTTTTTTTTTTTTGGTCATACCTCCAGTTCTTGGCATAGCACCTTACAAACGGTAGCTGCTTAATAAATGCTTGTGGAATTCAATAGAATCCCTATTTGAATGCTCTAGTTCAGTGGTTCTCAACCTTCCTAATGCTGTGACCCTTTTAATACAGTTCCTCATGTTGTGGTGACCCCCCCCACCATAAAATTATTTTAATTGCTACTTCACAACTATAATTTTGCCACTGTTATGAACTGTAATCTGATATGCAGGACGAATTTTCATTGTTACAAATTGAACATAACCCACAGGTTTGTTTTTCTAGAAAAGTAGCTACTCTAGAGCTCTTAGGATTCTTTTGTGAAATCAGATTTGTAACTCTTAGGAGGATTTCAGACTCAGTTTATGGAAGGAAGCAAATGGGTTCATTGATATAAAAAAAACCTGTTTAAAAAATAAAGGTGACTTAGGGCCTGAGACATTTTACCCCGTAGAAGGATATGTGTCTGTTTTGAAGACATTTAGAGTTTGATTGTTGTTTGGCATGTGTCTGTGTGTATGTGTGTGTGTGCATGTGTGTGTGTGTGTGTTTCAGGTTGAGCCAGTTTCTTTGGTGTCCACTCTACCTTCCTATTTGACATGTGTAACCTCAAAGTTGTGCATTTATTAGTTTACATCTACCCTGCAGGTCAATATTGAAATCAAGATTCTATACTGAAATGCGCCATCTGCTCTGGGATTCTAAACCTCCTTTCTCTTCCTCTCACCCTGTAGAGTAGCTCAATACATTAAAGATGAAGTTTGTTTCTAAAGTATCACCCAAAGAGCAACAATCCATCCCTTTTCAAAAAAGAACATCCCTCTTTATACTGTAGGTTGGCTTACCCAGGTTCACATCATCATGAGAGAACAGAACTGGCAATGTCCCTCTTTTCTAAAGGGTACATCTGTTGTCTTGCTTGTCAAGCAAGCTACTCCTGGGCTTTGCTGCTTCCTAAAGACTTCATGGATTTTTCTCAATCTCCTCCTAATACAAATATCTTCCCAATGTCAAGGATATAAAGCTTCCTCTGGACTATTCATTCAGTTGAGTTTTACGTTATTCTTTTCCTCCCGTGTCCCCTCGTGTTCTCTTGAGGATTTCCAATCCTCCTTCCCCCTCCTCATCTCTCTAACCCGAGTGGCTGCATTTCTTGCCTGCATTTTCCCAGTTCAGATCAGGCCAGTGATGTCTACTGTCAGGGCCTTGTCATTCCCTCAGGTGCTGTCACTCCAAACCAGAAGCTTAACCCTGTCCCTGAAGAATTTCATTGTCAAGGGGAAGAGTGGGGGTACTCCCATGAAGAATTTTAATCACCCTATATGTAGCCCTTTTGAGGGAGGCACAATAGTTACTATAGTAACTACCAGACTGTGGGAGGAAGGCCATTACTCCCCTCCCCCAGCTACAGATGGAGAAATCTCTACTTAGGTGGCTGGAAATTCTTGCATAGAGAAACTCTCATTTCCTTCAATGGAATAGGAAGCCGGGAAAGGGGAAAGGACTGAGTCTCTAAACTTTGGAACCAAAAAAAAAAAATACTTCTCCGCACAAAACAAAAACCCTGTAAATATCTGGCTGATCAAATCTACTGAAACTTTGTCAAGGTTTATTAGGGGAATGGTTAGATGGCATTTCATATTTATAGGTTTTTTTTTCACTTGTGATGTAGAGAATTATTTGTCAAGAAAAGTTTTCTAAAATCCCATGAAGAATATTTAAATCTCCAGAAGATGAGAAGTTTGTGGTAAACATCTCCTTGACTAATCAGTCCTTTTTAACCAGAACATAGCCTGAATTTTCACTCTATCCCCCTCCTAACCTCCCCCCCCCCCCACCGCCTTGGCTCTTAAGTTGCTAGAATCATGAGAACATGTTTCTTGGAAGAATGCAGATAAGCTGCTG
>CM053598.1:159395505-159411627 GCA_028646575.1 Pseudocheirus occidentalis | reverse complement strand
ATATGCCCTTGCATCTAAAGCCTTTTTTATTTTTTGGTGGCATCACATGCCAATGGGATTCAATAGGGGAATTATAAACATGTAAGTTTTATTTAAAATTGTCCTTCAAAAATTTTTAAAATGCACCACCATCCCCCACAAATGCTTCAGATAGGGTATTATGTGTTTCATTTGTAGCTGAGCATTCCAATTTTGCAATGATTTGCCCTCCTCCCTTGGTCTGGGTATCAGCCATCAGTCTTTAAGAACGGCAGAAATTAATCTTGGTGAAAATGCATCAAAAATGTTGTTGTTGCTTTAAAGATGATTAATATGATGTATCGTGTTGTGCTTCCATATAGAGCACCTTGTGACAAGGGGTTCCATTGCATTGTCGCTGTAATAAGCTGTCATCGGTGATACATACAGCAGTGGTGATTTCAATGTCTTGTCTCTAGCCTAACCTGAATCAAAATACTTCCCTTGTCTAAGGATTGCTTGGGTATTCTGGATCTAAATGATACAAGTTTTGAACCTGAGGCATTGTGAGAGTCCAATCTAGAGCATGGGTTTTATCCCACATTAAATACAAAATAAAGATCTTAATTCAGCTTGGGAAGCACACACAGGCACACAAACCCCACAAACCTCTGAAACTCCCGTGAAAGCCTTTGGCAGGCCTTCTCTGCCCTATAGCCAGGGAGGCTAATTGTGATTCTTTAAGGAAAATCCCCTTTCTTTGGTAGTCATGGAAAGACTCATTAGGCATTCTGTACTCCTTTCTTTCCCAGACCCTGACTTTGCTTAGCCCTATTACCAAGGCCCCTGAGAATGATGTGAGGGGATTCCATTAAGCATGCACTCCAGTCCTCCCTTCCCCCAGTGACAGTGTGGGAACAGGTTCTTACTTCTTTGGATGAAGGACAGAGAGGTCAGCCACCAGTGGAAGATCTCTGGAGGTGACTTGGCATCTGCCCCGTTGGATGGTACCACTTGAGGTCAGATAAGTAGAACCCCTTCCAACTAAGACTGGTCCCTGACCTTTTAGCTTATTTATAGAGAGAGAGCAAGATGTCATAGATAGAGGAATCATTTTTTTAATTCAGGAGACCTGCATTCAAATCTTTAGCTATCTCAGATACTTACTAGCTGTGTGAAACTAGGTAAGTCACATCTCTGGACTTCTGTTTTCTCTTCTGTAAAATGTGGATTTTAGAGTTGATGTCTTCTAAGATCCATCCCTTCCAGATCTAATTTTAAGAACTTATCATCCTGTGTACCTGGAAGCATCTCTGCAAAATGCTCTGTGTTACTGTCCTTGAGAGGTATGGTGTGTAGTATTTAGAGCCTACAGTTTGAAGGTAGGAAGACCCCTATTTGTGTCTTCAGATTCCACCTTTGACACTATTTGTACAACCATGGAAAAGTCACTGAATTTCTCTGACACTGAGTTTCCTAAATTCAGTATTGGGAATAATGATAGTATATACTTCACAAGATTATTATGAGAGCCAAATGTAATAATTTATGAGAAGGACTTTGTAGCCTTAAAATACTGTATACATCAGAAATGATGTGGCCCACAAAATTCCCAGGCTGGCTAGAATCAGATTAAAATGTGATTGGGAAATGTTTTTTAAAAATAAATAAAAATACAATGCAACATAGATAATGTTAATTTTCAGTTTTCTAAGTCAATATGCTCATATAGGGACCTGTTTCTATTTGAGTTTATACCTGCCAGCACAAATTTTTAGATAGGTTTTTCGTGGTCAAAGGAAGAGTACCTAGTAGACTATTTTCTAAATTTTAAAGTAGACCATTGTTTGAGCTCACTTTGATCTCATTTAGGTTAAATGTTCAACTTAACTTGAGAGGCAGCATGGACAAGTAGAGAGTGAGAATTTTCCTTGAAGGAAGAAAGATCTGAGTTCAGGTACTGCTTCTGAAGTAACCTGGTTCTTTGACTATGAATTGGTTGCTCTCAGAGCTCCCAGCAACTCTCTAGGAAGTGAGTTGCTGAGAAGACAGAGGCCTGCATTTATAGTGGCAGTCTCACCTGAAGTGTTCCTGAACCAACAAAAATCAAAGGTCAACTCTCTGTCCCTAAACATATAAGTTTCATTTAGATTGAAGAGAAGATTGGGGCTCTAAATCAGCCACTTTTTTCACTTCAATTCACAGAGATATAAAACGGGGGTGTTGATCTTGTGGGATTGCTGTATGGCTCAATTGATCATATATGTAGAAATGCCTTGGAAACCAATAAAACACTATATGAATGAAAAGTCCTTGTATCATATTCATGGTCATACATTTCTTCCCCTTTCCTCCTTCCATAGAAAAACCACACAATCAATAATTTTTGCTCCACTTTGTCGATCAGGGACCATTTCTGGTTCAGTATTATAGAAGCCTTGCCTCTGTTGAGCAGTGGGGGTAGGGACTGATTAAAAGGAAAAGGGCATCGCAGGCCACAAGGTGAGCAGGTCTGATGACTTCTCCACCTTTCATCATTTTCATCCACGGAGCTGAGCTGTCGTGTTTCTCTTTTGTAATGGTTTCTTCTGTGGCAAGCTGACCTTTTGGCTGAATAGGTCAAACTCCCACAGAGCCAAGATCCTCAACCTTCTCCATGTCCAGAAGGGGATGATGACTGGTGAGGAATACTACTGTGTAGAAAGGAGAAAGTTGGGGGAAGCTGTTTATTTTGGGTTTTGGTTTTTGTTTTCCTTTGCTATAACACTGATTATTTTTCATGGTACTGAATTACCATGGCAGAAGGGTACACCAAATCACTTTATGTAAAAGAGGTGTTCTGGTTGTGCAGAGGATCAAGACATATTTTTCTATTTCTCAATCTACACTTTGTTATTTTATAACTTTCTAATGTTGGTCTCATTCATTATCACTTTTTTTGGTTGTGAGAAATCATATGAACAATGGTGGTGGTCAATAATTATTTCCTTTTCTTTTTCTTATTGGTCTTCCATGTCTAAATCTTTAAGGCATTATTTTTTCTTCTTTGAAAACCAAAGGAAAACAAAAATGAAATACAAGCAGTATGAAATACAAATTTTCATATTTGTTTTATTTCTACCTTTGTATGTTAGACTAAGCTAAAAAAAGATATCAGGGATCATCTACTCCAGCCTTAAACTGTGGGTCATGACCCCATGGGGTCACAAAAAATTTGGTGACAATAAAAGGTTTCAGAATGGGCAAGGACCAAAAGTTAATTTAAAATCAAATAGGTAATGAACCTAAGGTGTTTCTGGCAGTTCTTGCCTGTTATATATTGCATAACTGACACACGACATGTGCACTTTCACTGTGAGTGCCGTCGCACCCACACAGCAGCAGCCAACACTGCTGAAACCCCAAAAGGAGTCATGAGTGGAAAAATGTTTAAGAAGCCCTGATCTAGTCCATCCCCCTTATTTTGTAGATGTATAAACCTAAGGCCAGGACAGTCAGGTGACTTGTCCAATATCTCTTAGGTAATAAGCCTTTGAGGTAGGATTTGAACTCAGACTTTCTAACTGCAGAGACATTGTTCTTTTGACTCTATCATCTGGCCATGGCCGTAGTCAGATTAGAAACGCCTTAGGGGTCAAGACTCGACGTCTTATTTATTTGTGTGTCTCCCCCAGGATATGATCAGTATATTAAAGATAGGACACACTCTACAAATGTTGGGTATATGAAGGAATGAACAAATAGACATAGTTTGGTTTTTTTTAGATAAGTTCCCTCTCGTGTCCTTTGTTAACAACTGACTTTTAAATACTTAACAGAATCTTTTTCACAACCCCTTTAAAGATATGAAACTTCACATATGAGAATTTATGGTATATTATGATGTCATTACTTCTTTATTACCTCTTTTAAAAAGTAGGTGAACTATGTCAACTGAAAGAACCGAAATATGCCAACTAAGAGAACTCAGAGCTCAGGTACTATTTCCAATATGTGAGCAAAGCTGCTGGATAGCCTAATGGATGGGGTAACAAGCCTGGAGTCAGGAAGACCCGAGTTCAAATCGAGTCTTAGACACTCACTAGCTGTTTGACCCTGGGCAAGTTGCTGAACTTCCTTCTTCCTCAGTGTCCTTATCTGTAAAATAGGGATTGTAATAGTGCCTACATCCCAGGGTTGTTTTGAAGATGAAATGAAGTAGTATTAGTAATGTGCTTCACATACCTCAAGAGGAGGGATTGCCCATGGACTCTATAAATGCTAGTTATCATTATTTAGCCCAGAACTATGAGTATATGCATTTGTGTATATGTATTAGGTGGAAAATGACAGTAAAGGTGGGTAAGGGTAAGTTTATTTTGCACCTTTTAAAAGGAAAAAAGTAGGTGGTTTAGTTTTTTTTTTTTCCTGGCAATTGAGCAAATAAACAAATGGTAGAAATTATGGCCTCTCCAGCAGGTGTTAGTGGTCTTGGGGGCCATGAAAAACATTAGAAGCTATCAAATTTAAAAAAGAATCAAAATTCTAAGGGACTCTCTGAATGGTGCTACTTTTCAAATTCTGATGAACCTAGAAGGAAAAAAAAAAGCTGTTTCAAGGCTTTAAGAGTAAACTGCAATGTCAGTGAGGGAGAAAAAGGCATGATTTTCATTGTTCTCAAATTATAAGAATATTGTCCCTTTCTCAAAATGTCAAAAGTGAGAGTGAGAATTTTTTTTAAAGTGGAATTTAAGAAGTCTGTAGTTAACACATCTTCCACTACCAATAATACTAGAATGGAAGCAAGGCTGCTCCCAGAGACCTAATAGGTTCCTGTTTAACATATTTATGTTGGCTGTAAAATTAGGAGCTGTCATTATGGCCCCCCATCACCTGCATAAGTGCAAAACCTATAAATCCAGTGGTCCTCTGGTACTATAAAAATGACATTGGATAGAATGGCAGGAAGCTAGGACAAGATATGTGTGTACAGGGATAGGAGGCACCAAGATTCATATGTAGATTTCTGGTGGAACTGATGAACAAAAAGAAAATTAAAGGTACAGACAGTCCACAAGGAGATGCCCTAGTTTAATTTGAGCTCAGAATGGAAAGGACTGAGTACCTAAAGAAAGATAATCAAAGAGAACTCTCACAATCATAAATAGTCTTGAATGGAAGGAGGAGGAGGGAGCATTTCTAAGTTTTTCACCTTCCCCTCCCTTTCATCATCCCCACTCTTGGTCTTCCATCTATTGATGATTTTGAATCCATCCTATATGTAACTTGTTTGTATGTAGTCATTTTGAAGTCGTCTCTCCCCTATTAGATTATAGGAATTTGAGAGAAGGGATTGCCCTTTGACTTTTTTTGTATCCCTTGCCATTTAGCACGGTGCCTAGTACATAGAAGAAATATAATAAATACATATTTACTATCTTCCCTTCCTTCTCCTCTTCTCCCCCCTCCAAAAAGAAAAAATCCAGAAGACTGCAGATCATATTCATGTGGAGTCATTCACACCAAGCTACCATAATGTGCAATTAGCATTGTATAAATTGAAAACAATATTCAGCAAGACAGCTGCATTATCAAAAATGCCAAAGGAATTTTGAAGGGAGTAATGTGCATGTTAGAATAGAAAATTAATTCGAAAACATACAGTAGTAATGTCTTCAAAGTTTCTGCATTTAAAAAGAGTGTGTGTGTGTGTGCAAGCACATATGTTTGCATGTTTCTGTGTGTTTGCCTGAGTGTATACCTATGGCATAGATTAGTTGTAAGAAAGGAAACCACATGGAATTGATTTTATTTCCAGGACTAATGTCTGATGTCCGCTTCTTTTCAAATGATCTTGAAGGTCGCTACCAGCTCTAACATATCATTGTTCCCTTCAGATCTAAAAGTCTCTAGTTCTCATGGAATTATCTTCATTTTCATCCCAAATCTTTTGTTTTTCCTAGCTTCCTTCAGGTCCTAGCTAAAATTGCACCTTCTCCAAGAAGCCCTTCCACATTCTCATTAATGTTTGTGCCTTTGCTCTGATAATTATTCCCAATTTGTCCTGTATATGTCTTGCTTGTACTTTTTCTTTTTTTTATATCTCCTCCCATTACAGTGTGGACATCTTGAGAGCAGGGGATGTCTTTTGCCTTTCTTTGCATCCCCAGAGCTTAGCACAATGCCTGGTATACAGTAGGTGTATAATAAATGCATGCTGACCGATTGATTCTAATATCTCCATAGGTGTGTGCAACTCATATTTCCTGTGAACCATCATCTCCTTTTTGACTTTTTGTTAGTAATAGAAATGATACTTAACATTCCGTTTATTTTAAAAGCTCCATTTGAACTATCACAGGCACTAACTAATAAATGGAAAGGTATACACACTGCTTTTCTCTAGTACTGTAATCTTAAGGGCATTTGTACAGTAATCCAGTCTAAGCTGAAGAGCCAACCTGCTTTACTCAGTAACTGAAGCTAAATTGAATTAGGCCAGCAAGTATTTAGATGGGATTTTCTTGTCAACTAACTGGAATGTTTCTAGTATGAGGGAAGCAGAAGAAATGTCTTATTTAAAATTTGTATTTTATGAGACTCTGGGGCAACAAGAAATGTAATAAAAGTTTGTTGTTTTTTTTCTGGCAAGCCGAAAGGGTAAGCTATTAATTTCTAGAGGCTCCATACAGAAAACTTTCAGAGCATTTACATGCCTTTAATGAATTCCTATTAAATGCATAAATTCTCATGATCCTTGTTCAATTAAGGAAGGTATACAGAAGCACAGATTTGGTATCAAAGCTTAAAGGATTAAATGCAAATCAAGGCCCCAACCAAAAGTTTGTCCATGTTGGATAGAAACTTCACTGTGGTGGCTTCAAAACACTTAGTTACTTAGGCCTTTCTTCTGTGGAAAGATACAAGGCCATGTAGTAGTTAACACCTATAACCAACATACTTGTAGCATGGGGAAAGAGGTTATTTTGTTAAAAGCTGGCTAGCCATTGTTGTCGAGCCATGTCTGACTCTCTGACCCCATTTGGGGCTTTCTTGGCAAAGATGTGATTTGCCATTTCCTTCTTCAGCTTTTTTTACAGGTGAGGAAACTGAGGCAAACTGGGTTAGGTGGCTTGCCTACAGTCACACAGCTAGTGTCTGAGGCCAGATTTGGACTCAGGAAGAGAAGTCATCCTGACTTCAAGTCAGGCACTCTATCCAATGTGCCACCTCACTGACCTTGGGTGGCCATTGATGAATTATTCTATGTCAGTGGAGAAATCTGGCATAGTAAGACAGGTGATAAACTTTGAGGTAGGAGGATCTGAGTCCTCCTATCTTCTGTTTATATTTGCCAAGTGTCCCTAAGCAGGTGTGAACCAGTGGGAAAAAGCTGCCGACTTTGGAAGGTAAATTGAATTCAGATCCAGCCTTTGATCCTTAACTACCTGTGTGAGTTTTTCCAAGTTGCTTAACCTCCCAAGCATTGTCTCATTTTTCCTCACCTGTAAAATGGGTGCATTTGACTAGATGGGATCCTTTCCAATTCTAACTCTCAGATGCTACCTTACTCTCTCTGAGTTTCCTCATTTCTTAAGTGAGGATAATAATAACAATAGTAATAGGTAGCTTAAAGGCTCTAGTATGCTTGGCTCAAAGAGGTAATGTATTTAAATGCTTTGTAAAGCTAAAAATACCACATAGCACTTACTATTGGCCTAAATTTTCTTATCTGTAAATTACCGATGATATTTCTGCTACCTACCTCATAGGCTTCTCCTGTAGAAAATTGTAATGGAAATCTTAAGAGTCTTATATAGCTTAATGCACTGGAAATAGAGCAGGATTTGTAGTTGAGACCTGAATTTGGGTCCTGGTTCTCCTGCTTGCTACCTATGTGACCCTGGGCAAGTCAATTAACTTCTCTGGGCCTTAGGTTCTTCCTTTTTTTAAATGAAGATTTGAACCAGATAACCTTGAAGCTCCCTTCCCAACTCTCTGTCTAGAATCCTGTTCTAGTGCTGTTGAAAGAGAAAATAGAAGAAAGCAATGTGACATTTTGGTGCATTTGTGACAAGGAATATTATTATTAGAGATGGTAGTTTAATTTTTGGTTTGTTTTTCAAAGTCTGTCCAACAATCAAAATGGTTGCCTTGACCAAATGGATAAAGACCATTTCTTGAGCAGATTATGGCATTTTATTTAGATATAAAACCTATAAAATTTATCTTCGTACCAGGACAGATAATTCTCATGGGCAACAAGTTGGGCCAGGAGTTTATAGTAATAAAAAACACAGTTCTTGAAACATAGTAGGTCCTTAATAAATTGTAATTGATTGAGCAGCTGAAGAAAATAGACTGGATTGCCTTTGGGAAATAGCAAAGTTCTTTTAATATTTAAGCTTCCTTTTGAAACCAAGGCCCAGATCTTTAATACTAATATTCTACTCTATGACAGTAAGACAGAATACAATGGTCTATGAGGAATTAAAATGTATATCACACACAGATGGATATCACATAATGCAATAGAGAGGGATGTGGTGAACATGACCAGAATATAAGCCAGGAAGAACTTTCAGGAATAGAAGTAAAAGATATCATTAAGGAGATATATTTTAGGCGGAAAAGGTAGTCTGCTCCCATTGTATGGCAAGGGAAAGTGACGATAGCTACCTAGCAAGAGTACTCTATTGATCTACTCAGAATACTAGGGGGAAATGAGAGAGAGTAGATTCCTCGTGGCAAACTTATGGGAAGACATAGCATGAGTCACAGAATGTGGAAAAGCATAAATGGATTGTTCTCTGCATTATTGGAGGAAATTCTAAGACGGTGAGAGCAAAGAGGTATTTGAGTATTTTGAGTATTTTAATAACTAAACCCAGTCTTTTCATGCAAGCTCTCTTTCCTAGAGGGGGGAAAAAGATAAGCAATGAGTTTGGAATAATAATGTATTGGTCATCATCGTCATCGTCATAGTCACTGTTATTTCTACTACCGAATGTTTCTATAGAACTTTAAAGTTTGCAAAATGCTTTATATAAATTCTCTTACTTGGGTGGTGATATAGAAACTATTCTTAACTCTATTCTGTTACATAAATCAGTAATGTGAAATGATGCTTATGGTGACAAATATTTTATTTTAGAAATATGAACAAAAGTGTAACATTGACATATTAACTTATCGCTACATATGAATACTAATAGACTTACATTAATTATAGGTCAGTAATCTCTATGAAAAATGAGAATTAACTTTATTTGATTCCCTTCATAGTAAGTTGCTTATTAGTTTAAAAAAAATGACCCAACTAAATATTTCCTCATGATGGTATGTTTTTGAAGTAAAATTGCAATGTAGTAATAATATAGCACTGAATTCATAAGAGTAGAAGCTTCCAGAAGGCAAGAAGTATCTTTGCATGCTTTAACTAAAGCATTATACATTGCAGTGTTCAATAAGTATTAATTCCATGACTGATTTACCACAACTGTCCTCCCTGGGCGTTCCCTCCAGCCCTTGTACTGGTGCCCTCCCATCCCCATTAAAGTACACAGCAATGAAGACTTCACATTTGTATACTATTTCTTAAGTAGTCTTTGTCAGTATTTATATCTTTTTTAAAAATTATTAGCTTTTTTCTAATATTTCTCCCAGATAATATGGAGTATCCTTAAAGTTCTAGTTCAGTGTTAGTAATGTGTATGTAAAAGAGTGTCTCAAACCTTGGTAGGCTTTGCAAACTTCTCAGGTTTCAGTTAGAGTTCCCTGCATTTGCAAGCAGATATAATATTGGCTTAATGTACTTACTTTTTAGTGGCCCGTACATATATGTAGTTGGTCTCAGTACAGGAGAAATATCCCCGGATACTAAGACAAAATGTGCTCCAGGGTATTATTTTTCACTTTTCTTGGCAGTTGGAGCTGCTGAAGCTACTGAAAGCTAAACCTGAGCTCTGCTTGGGTTAGTAGTACAAGTCAGAATTGAAATTTATACCAGGTTCTGTTTCTATAAATTTACATAAAAACAATAAATAACCAGTGACACGACCAGGCAAGAAGTTATGCTGGAAACATGAGTTCATTGCAATATCTTTTTTTTTTTATTCAGTTATAGGTGCCCAACGAAGGAGAAGCCCCAGTGCTCTAGCCATTGAAGTATTTGAGGCACACCTGGGAAGCCACATTTTACAGGTAACAAAAAATTAATTGTGCCTATATATGTACATACATATATGTGCATATATGTGTTTACAAGAATAATCAACAGAAATAGTATCGTCTTCGAGCCCAGCTCTGTATTGGATTGTTGTTTCCGCTTGGATTTGTGAGATTCTTACAAATTCATTTTTTTTTCCTTTTTAGAAAGCCATCACTTGAGAGTGTTAATGAGAAAGGGAGGGCAAGTATTATTTGTGCTGTAATAATTTAGATAAATTGCTCTATTTAGTTGACTCACACTGTATTAGCTGATTGTTCACAGAATAATTGTGTGTGTATATTGTGTTTGTTATGTGGATGTATATACCTTTATGTTTGTATCTTTTATATATCTATATATCATTTTGGAAGAGCAAAGTTGTGTTGTGAAGGTAATGTGACTTTTTCACATGTATTGGTAAATTCTGATTTCTCAGCTTTACGTGGTGATCATGAATGTTTCTAATATTGGAATTCTTATCACAAAATTACTTGGGGAGAAATGACAAAATGCTTTTAAAGTGAGGACAAATGCTAACTTATTGTTCTCATCAGTGCTATGATATGGAAATATTTATGTTAGCTTTGTTGAAATCAATAGAGGTATTTTACAATACTTTCTAGAAGATACTTTTTTTTAATGGTATCTCAATTGCCATCATCATCATCATCAGTGCTCCTTAAAGTAATTGTCATCATTTCAACATGGCAATATTGATCTACAGAAGTTTCTCCTCTCACTATTGAGTTAAGAACTGTTATAATCAAAACCATCTTTTAATTATGGAAGGTTTTTTCTATCTTTCTGACATTCTGGAAGAGAAAGCACCTGCCAAAGTTACTTGACTCATGTTCTTTCACAGAGATAGCTAAATTTCAACTCGTTTGAAGTCTTTGATAGAAATAAGGGTAATCTTAATGAACTCTTATACAGAGGCTTGCCTGGACATTCAGATCTAGGAAAAGTCCCTCCTGGGTGCTGCCACTTTCTGCAAGCCCAGAAAAATAAGTGATTTTCATTAGACCACGAAATAATAAGCCATTATGACTGGGTATATTTCAAGTGTAGGGGTGAGATATCATTTCTTGCTAAGTCTTCTCTGATAAGGCTGATTTTTGCCCAGCAACTATGAGGGCTTTGTCTAAATCTGCCTAGTAATAGGAAGCTCTGTCAGATAACAAAAACCGTGTTTCATTAGCCCACACTCTGTATATGTGATTAGCCTCCCATAGTGGAGCAAGCTAAATTCCTTGTTCTGTGATCACATCCTTGAACTGTTTTTCAGCATATCTGCTTCCCTTCCCTGACTTCCCTTTTCCCTTCAAATAACTACTCAGGTAGGAACTTACTCTGCTCTTGGCTGAATGCCCCAAAATTGTGTATAAAAACAAACCCCCATCTTTCTGCAAACTGCTAGTATCCACGCCCCCCCCCCAGGACTAGCCAACTGTTTTTGTGTCAATAAAACTCTCTTGACTAGGAGAATATGTGCCTCTTGTATTCCTCCCAGAAAACCCAACTCCTGAACTTCATCAATTTTTTCATTTTCATTTCTTTTTCTTCTTCTCCCATATATACTTTGGTGAAGATGTTTTTTCCCCTTCTTTGAGTGTTCTGAAATCTGTTTTGTCTAAATCCAATATAATTTGTTTCCTTCCATTATGTTATGAAAACCTCTTGATTTTTATCCTGTGAGAGAAAGTTGGCTAAACTTGGATCAGTTAGTGAAATGGTCAATATAGGTTCTGTTTAGTCTGAATGTATCCCCTACCATAAGAATAACGGGAGATCTTTTTTGAAAGTAGGAAATATATATATATATATATATATATATATAAAGTATGCAGTCATAAGCAACAATGATTATAGACCATATTCAGATCTTATATAAGCCAGCTTTCAGGGAAAAGTGGGACCCATTTTCAGCCCTATTAGTTTCTTGATTGTATTAAATAGCAGTAATTAGGGAATGCAAGAGAATCTATTCTCCACTAGAGGGTTTAGGGCAGTGAGAAGATGAGAGGGGAAAACATTAAAAAGAAGGAAATGGAGTCATTGAAATGGTCTGTAATATAATAGGCTGTCTGAATCAATATGCAAACATTTATTAAATTCTTACTTTGCTCCAGGCATTGTGATAAGTACTTAGGATACCAAGAAAAATAAACAACAACAACAACAATAAAAAACCCCAATTAAAAAAAATTAATTCTTGCCCTCAAGAAGCTTACATTCTAATAGGGAAAGAGAACAGATACTTAAATCAATATTGTTGTTCAGTCATTTCAGTCCTGTCAGGACTCTTCCTGACCCCACTGGGAATCTTCTTGGCAGATGTACTGGAGCGAATTGTCATTTCCATCTTCAGATCATATTACAAATGAGGAACAAAGGCAAAGGGTATTAAGTGACTTGTCCAAGATCACACAGTTCCTTCTTCAGATCATTTTAGAAGAGGAACTAAGGCAAAGGGTGTTGAGTGACTTGTCCAGGATCACACAGCTGTTACGTGTCTGAGGCCAGATTTGATTTTAAAATAAATCAGTACTTTCAAGAAAAATAGAGTAGGGAGGTAGCCTTAGGCGGAAGGCACTAGCAGTGAAATGTGAACAAAGTCTTTAAGAAAGGTAGGCTTTCTAAGTGTCAGAGGTTAGAAGAGGGAGAACTCCACTACAACAATCATAGTAAAAGCACTCCTACATGCATCTAAGGCAGTGACTGTCTTTTGTCTTTCTTTTGGGCATCGCTCAAGGAAATGGCAAACCACTCCAGTATCTTTGCCAAGAAAACCTCAGATGGGTTGGACATAACTGAAAAACAAATCGACAGCAACAAAAAAGTGCCTGACACATAGTAGGAGCTTAACACCTGCTTAATGACTATATCTGCATCAGAACCACCTTCTTCTGGAAAGCTGAGAAACACAGAGTACTCCTGTGGTTTCTAGGTACAATGCTTTCAGGAATTTTTTTTAACAGATCGGTTCATATTATTTGAGTTGGGGTAGGGATGGATGGAAACATGAGTGGTCACTGGCTAAAAATGATGCATGAAAGGGAGAAAAAAATGGAGTAATACTCCATATAAAGCTACCCTGTTTCTGATAGCTGGAAGTGAATTACAAGCTTTCATTTGACTTTTTGAGGCTTTGCAACAGGAGGTAGCTCAAGTCTGGAAGGGGATGTCTCCAACCAGAAGCTTTGTACATCTTGTAGGTCTGGTCCCTGGAGACTCCCAAACACCTTGAACTCAGTCAGAAATGCCTTCAGTGTGTTCTAAACCACATGACCTGCTGTTTTGCAGAGGCTTCTATCATGACAAGAAATCTATCAAACATCAGATACCAATTAGTAGGGGGACAGTGAGGAAGGACACAGTGAAACCTAATGGAGCTTTCTGTGATGGTAGAGTGCCATTGGACACGGTGGCCTTTTAAACATTTCTCACTATATTGTTCCAGGAAAAGTATTTTTGTTTTCCCAAAACCTTATAGGATCCCTTGAAACTTTGTGTTGCCTTTTATGTGAAGAGAACAGGATAATTATTATTATCATTATAATCATTTAGACAACCAAAGATTATTCTGCCACAAAAATTACCAGTGATCATTCTACTCATCTACCATCATTTTCCAGGCTAGGATTTTAAGCACAATTTGTACTGGATATTGCCTCCTCCATCCTCTGAGTGAATCTGTAGAGATTCCAGCATTGCCAGGACCGAAATGCCATCTGCAGTACTGTTGAAGGCTTTCTAGGATAATTAGCCTTAGAACTATAGGAGCATGGATTGTATATACTGGGTCTCATCCAAGGTATTTTAGTTCAACATAGTCTTACTTGGCTTACATTAATCAGATGAGGAGTGAGAGCAATTAAGACATCAAGAGGTCAAGATAGAGAATTATACTTTGTGGCAGAGTAGATGGAAAGCCAAGAGACATCAAAAATAAGAGGCCTTCTTTGCAAATAGTCTTTTTTGCACGCCAAAAAGATTGTGGAGCAGAGATTAGGTTTCGCTGTTGGTGGATTCAGCAATATCATAAGTGTTCTGTGGATCCATTAACCCTCCTCCATCCTGTCATCCTTAAGAAGGGAGAGAAGTGAATGCTGTTTACTTAGCCGAGTAGTAAGAACTGTACAACATGTTCACATTTCCTGTGTTTTTATAAGCTTAACTAAATGCAAAATGGTAGCAAATATAATCTTAGGAAAACATAAAATTAACCAGTAACTTTCCCTTAGGTGTCAAAATTATGAATGGAGTGTTTTAATTATTTGTACGCCCTTGGCAGAAGCCTGAGTTCAAGGGTTGTTGTCTTTTTTTTAATCTCTAAACGAATACTTTATGTTAGTGTTAGAAAAGATGTAAAATGAGCCACCACATATTTGCATACTAGACAGTAATGCTGTTTTACACACCTTACAGGTGTTAAAAACAAGACAAACAAAACAAACCTTGTAAATTGAAGGACTGGGAGGGGTGGGTATGTCAACTTGATTTGTCAGCCATGCTATGATGAGTCTGTAGAAACATATATTATTTGTCCCACCAATAGTTTATGGTAATCTCTAGCATTCTAGCTATCCAACGTTACAGCAAGCTTGGGATAATAAAAAATAAACAGTGTCTGTTATTAAGTACAGGTACTATATATGTCAGCCCAGGACTTTTGGCATGGGATGTATCTCTAGCTTTAACACTGCCTCTTAAAAAAGGCTTCCTTTAAGGCATGGAGATAATGGAATTTTATTATATCATAGACTAGGGATGTTTAGCTTAGAGATGAGAAGACTCAGGAAGAATGTGAAAGCTGCCTTTCAGGATTTGAAAAGGTGTCGTGCTCAACAGGGATGGGGCTTGTTCTTCTTCCTCCTAGAGAACACAATGCGGAGCAATTGATGGAGAGGACAAAGGGGCAAATGTATGTTTGATGTCAGGGTAATCTGCCCCAAGTATTAAGTTGCCCATAAGGGGAATGGACTTTTTCAGGAGGTAGTGTGTTCCTCCTCATAGGAGGACTGCCAGGCCAGATGACCAGTTGTTGAAGTTGTTGGAGCAGGGATTCTCTGGAGAGTTGTGAGTTGGCCTAGATGTCTAATAGTGTTCTTTCCAACTCAGAATCTTTGACTCTGTGATTTTGTGAACTTTAATGTCAATCAAGGATGTACTTTAAAAAATAGTAGAGTAACAATATTCCCAAGACATCCTAAATAATACAACACCCTGGTACATAAATGCTGTATCTGGAAACTTCAAAGCATGTACCCCAATAAGGGAACATTGAAAAAACTCAGGGGATGCAGTAGACCTACTCTGGCTTCTAGGCACCTCAGATGATTATCCCCAGGGCCTGACGAAATCCAAAAATCCAGAGTACTTTAAGGTAGAGAAGTCATCATTTTTGTTACATCATCATCATCATCATTACAACAGAGGTTGCGAATAATAATAAATACATTTGTGAAGCACTTTAAAATTTTATTTCATTTTATCCCCACAACAACCCTGGTAGATTGGTGTTATAATTATCACCATTATCCAGATTATCCAGATGAAGAAATTGGGGCAAACAGAGGTTAAGTGACTTTCCCAGGGCCACATATTTAGTAAGTGTCTGAAACTAGATTTGAACTCAGAGAAGAAGGTGCTTTAATATATTTTTTGTTGCATGGATGTATTTGAATTTTCCTCCATTATATTGTTCCCTCCAAAAAGTAATTGTTGCAATTGTATTGCTAGTGTTTTAAATAGCATTTTTTGCAAAGTTTGCAAAGCACTTTATAACATGTTATCTTTTTTGATCATCACAGCAGTCCTGTATCCCCACTTTACAGATAAGGAAACTGAGATTGAGAAAGACTAAATAACTTGTCCAGGTTCAGACAGTATCTGAGACAGAATTTGAACTCAGCTCTTCCAGACTCTAAGTCTAGTTTTCTTCATTTTCACCATGGATCTACCTATTCTCCTGG
>CM053598.1:159369140-159386888 GCA_028646575.1 Pseudocheirus occidentalis | reverse complement strand
CACCCACCCCCACTGGAAGGACACTCAGTTCAATACTGGCTATGGATGTGTGACTATACAGGACATCTTCATAGTGGACACACCATGACAGTGATCCTCTGTCTCTCCTTCCTATCCCCCCCACTTGTTCTGTTCTCTACCCTGTCCCTGTCCGTTCAGTAATTTTATTTAAATCAGCTTACAAGTGATAAGTCTTTGCCAATAGATCATGAGATAGACCATTATACTTTTGAATATTTCTAAAGTTTTGTTTAGAAACCTCAAACCTAAATTTCCTTTAAAAAAATCCTTGTCTTTATTGTTTCTTTTTTATTTTTTTTGGAGGGGGTAAAGCAGAGCAACTGGGGTTAAGTGACTTGCCCGAGGTCACATGAATAGTTAAATATCTGAGGTCAAATTTGAACTCAGGTCCTCCTGACTCCAGAGTCAGTGATCTGTTCACTGTGCCACTTAGCTACTCCTAAATTTGCTTTTCTATGACTTCCACCCATTGCTCTTAATTTCTCATTATGGAGATATGCAATATAAGTCTAATCCTGCATGACAGACCTTTATATACTTAAAGACAGCTACTATGACCTCTACCAATCCCCCCCACCACCCCCATGCCTTTTCTTTTCCAGGATAAATATCCACGATTCCCTCATTAAATCTTTATATGACAATTTCCCAATTCCTTCAGGCATCTTACTTTCCCTCTTCTCAACTGAGTACAGTGTCTTTTATAGTTGACTATGATTCTCACTCCTTCTACCTATATTTTAGCCACAGGATAGCTTCAGCCCCCAGGGTCATGCTACTGAAGATCTGGCTTTGAAATTTACATCTAGAAGATCTCTGGTTGGCTGTAGTTATATCACTGGTTCCCTTCTGACTTTGGTCTTGGAGACCCAACTATGAAATCACCATGTTTCTGACGTGGTTCAGTACATTTTGAAGTCATCAGAGACCAAATCATTTTATGTTCATTATTAATCCCCTGGACCAATGATTAATCCTTATTAGGCTCCCTCCAGCTATCCATGGATCCCCTGAGATAACCTTAATCTTATCCATAATTTTGGGGGTATTGAAATGTCTGAGCTGACTTATATTCTTAGCATAATGGAAAAATCTGACCCTCCTCAATTGTAGTATCTTACCTCAATTACCTCCATTTTATCCTGGATATATCATGTTTATACAAAGCTGTCTTCATGTTGGCTTTCCTCTTGGACTGTGGACTCACTAAGACTAGGGACTTCTTTTTCCTTTCCTTTTATTCCCTGCATTCAGCACAGTGCCTGGCACACTGTTGATATCTAATAAATGCTTATAGCTTTCCTGTCACTACTGGGCATGAAATTTTATCCTTTAAAATGTTTTCCTAATCCTCTCTATTTTATCAAAATTATATTCATATTTCAAGTGACTAGAATATGAAAAAAATTGTTTTACAACTTTTGTTTCTGTATCTAATATTTCTCTTAAAATAATCATTTGGATTTCCCTTTTTAATTAAAGCATGCTATTTATTTAGTTAGGATTCTTGGCCCACATAATATCAAAATGTATCTGACACAAACTTCTAAAATTAAACACAGTACGACACAAACCCATTAAAAATTAAAGGAAAAAGAAAAACCTTTTATGGCAAAGAGAAAATATATGAGGCCAGTTGTGGTTTCCATCAATCTATTTCCTGATGCAAGAAGTAAAAAGCAGGATGCCAAGTGACTGGAATGTCATTGGTTGATTTGCTATTATATTTTCCAAATAGCCTCTCAAGTCAAGATGTAGAAATACTTCTGATGTTATATTTGGATTCTTTTGAAGTATAGGAAGCAGAAAGTGGCTACATATCTAAGTATATAGAGACACAGCTATTTGTAAATTATAAAAAAGAAAAAAGACTGGAACATGATGTCTAATGTCATATATTGAATTAGAATCACATTAGACCTAAAATATTCTTATTCTGCCAGTAAAAGTATGAAACATTCAATTATACTGAATCATGCCTCTACCTGGTAAAATGTGTTCCAATCCTTTTTGCTAGTTTATTGAAACTTGATTGTTATTGAAAGCAGTTCGTTTATGAAAAAATGATTGATATTATCACTCTTTCTGACCCAGCATTAATCTTAAATTAATAATTTGCTTTGTCTTTTAACCTGGTAATTTTGTTTACTTATTTTGTGCTCCTGTGCTATATAATATGAAAACAGGATCGAAGCAACTTATAAAATTAAATATATGAGATGAGGCATGTAAAAATAAAAAATAAAATAAAAACCAATCAAAATGAGAAAACAAATGTTGGCTGGCACATGGTTTAAGTTTGAGCTTATATTCGCAACTAGATTTTACTAGCAGCCAAGACAAAAAGGAAAACACATTATGTGTAGTTCTTTTTATCTGATAAATGAGCATTTGAGTAGATCTAGTGTGGCAAACATTTTTTTTTTCCTGGAACAGTATTAAAGGCTGGATTTATCATTTAGATCTTTATTTATAAGAAGGGGATAACATAATGGAGAATATCTTTAATTGTGGTGTAAAAGAGAGGGAAATGTTCAAGTGGATATTGCTTATCTCTACAGTTCCATAAAAGTCAAGAGCATGATATTAAATATTAACACAGTGTAATCATTTTGAAGTCTAGGATGAAAATTCTAAATTTGAGAGTTTATTGAATCATGGTTCTACTGGATGAACAATTGACAGACAGGAATTAATTCAAAATATGCTCTTAAAGTTCAGATATAAAAAGTATCAATTCTACATGTTATTATGCTTTACATCTGTAATGACCCCAGTAGTTTCCTAAAAACACTCAAAAAGAATTTAATGAGGAGCCTTCACTATGGAAAGAGAGTGGTTTCTTTCAAAGGGTCATGGAAAGAATATGATCACAGAAGCTCCAGCTTCGAAATAGATGATTTCTAATGGTTTATATAACCTAATTCTTTAAGAAATGGTAGTGAAGTTTTTCTTCAGTTGTACCCAAGAGGGTCTATACGTTGTTACCACAAACTTTAAACCTATGAGTTTAAGGGAAATGGGAGATGTCACAGTAATCCCATTTACTGTGAAAGGTCATGCTGTTTCTTCAATAACATCTTCTTCATCTAATAGCAACTAAGAATATGCTGGCAGACACTCTGAGATGGTCCATTTCTTTTTTTTTTCTTTTTGGAGGGGGGAGGGCAGGGCAATTGGGGGTTAAGTGACTTGCCCAAGGTCACAGGGCTAGAAAGTGTGTCCAGTGTCTGAGGCTGAATTTGAACTCAGGTCCTCCTGACTCCAGGGCCGGTGCTCTATTCACTGTGCCACTTAGCTGCCCCTGAAATACTACATTTAAATAGGCAAGTATTTGTAAGCAACACATGAACACTTGCCAATTTAGAATGCAATGTGATATGATATAGGATATGATATGACATGATACAAGCAAAGGTACATGCGTAGCAAATGATGAAATAGAACCTATTCTGGAAGTCTATCATCTATCTATCTATCTATCTATCTATCTATCTATCTATCTACCATCTATCTCTCTACCTATCTGTCTGTCTATCTGTTTATCTGTCTATCTATCTGTCTGTCTGTCTATCTGTCTGTGTCTGTCTATCTGTCTGTCTGTCTGTGTGTCTGTCTGTCTCTATCTACACATACACACATATAATCATTTTGATGCACTTAGTAAAAGGGGAGGAAAGAAAAGGAATAAGGAAAAACACTGTAAATATTTTTGCCTTAACTGCTTAAGTTCGTTTTAGTAGTTGAAATATCTGCACAGAGCAGTTTGGCCAATTTCTTTTGTTGCTAGACCAGACTACTCGGTAAATGTAATAGCAGGTCACAGGTTAATTTGACTCTTTCTTTCATCGCAAAAAGAAGGGAAAGGAGTAGGAGTAGACAAACACTTAGGTTACTAAACAAGTACTTAGTGACCCTCTGGGATAGTTTAAGTCTCTTTTCTGATTGTTATAAGAAACATGGACTGCTTGTAGAGATTAGATTAAGGCAGCAGTTCTCAACCTGTGGGTGACGACCCCTTTGGGGGCCGAGCAAGCCTTTCACAGGGGTCACAGGGGTCGCCTAAGACCATCAGAAAACACATATTTCTGATGGTCTTAGGAACTGAGACACCACTCCTCTATCCATCTCCAGGTGGGTCCACTCACATGCAGATACACCCACATACAAATATTAAAGGGTCAGGCATTAGGAGGGTTGAGAACCACTGAAATAAGGGTTAGTCTGAACCAAATAGCAATAAAACCCAATTTTGAATATATGTTTCCTAGAAGCTTAAGTAAGGAAATACATAATGATATGAATGATATTTTCCCCCTCTCCTTTATCATCTCCATTCAAACTGTGGTCGGTTCTTCTTGATTCTACTTCCACTATGTCTTTTGTGTCTTCACCATATTTCAGGACCAATCACTTCTTCCAAAGACTGTTCAATCAGTTAGTCAATAAACATTTATTTATCTTCTATTATGGCTTATGCCAAGTGTTAGGAATACAAAAAAGAAGCAACAGACATCCCTTGCCCACATGGAGTTTATCATCTAATGGGAGAAACTACAAGGAAATAAATTTGTGCAAATAAACTACATAAAGAGTAAGAAATAACTAGGCTTAAGAGGGTTTAGGAAAGATACTGTAGAATATGGGATTTTAGTTGGGACTTAAAGGAAGCCAGAGAAGCCAGGGAGAGTATCCCAAGCACAGAATGTTTTTCCATCCTTCCTTCTTGAAGAGGACCAATGACATCAAGAGGGTGATGTCTTGACTTGCAAATGAATTGGATTTAAATGAGGCAGCGCTGTGCAAAGTCATCAGCCTCATTTAAAAAGGTCAAGGTCTCCCACTGCATCTGGTGCTATCTCCAGTCATATTGACTTTTATCTTGCCACTGGACTCCAATGAAGCACAGGAGACAGCCAGAAAAAAATGCCTGGAGAGAGAGATGGAGTGTCCTATTTGTGCAAAAGCCAGGAGGCCAGTGTCACTGCATCAAAGAGTAAGTGAAGGGTAGGAAAGTTTAAGAAGACTGGAAAAGTAGAAGGTTGGTGAGGTTATGAAGAACTTTGAATGCCAAATGGATTTTATACTTGACCCTTGAGGTGATCAGGAGCCATTTGCATTTATTGATTAGGAGGATGCTTTAGGAAGATCACTTTGGTGGAGTATTAAAATAGACTTCAGACTAGTCCCTGTGCCTCTAGTCACATTTTAGCCAAAGCAATTATCCATATGTACTAGTCTGATCATGTTACTTTTTCTTCAAATCTTCAGTTTCCCTCTCTACTGAATGAAGCATAGATTTCTTATCCTAGTATTAGAAGCTCTCTACAGCTCCTCTTCTTTCCAGCCTTCTGTCATTCCGATCATCTTTGCTGTGCTCTATATTCTACCCTGACCTACTCAACTTTGCCTCTATATTCCACACCAAACTACTCAACTATCCTTCCTCTCCCCTCCCACATCTGTGCTATTGCTTAAATTACCCCTCTTACTTATTATAGACTCCCCTCCCATCTCTGGATCTTGGAACTCTTCCAAGGCTCAACTCTTCTCTGAAGCCTTTCCTTCTCCCTTCAGCTGAACAAGTCATAAGTAATTGTGTGCTTTGTGAAGTCACAGTCTTGACCTTATTTTCTTAATAGTCCTATGTCTAATGTGGTGTCTCGTACATAGTACTTGTATGTGTCAGCACCAGATGGATACTTGTCAATTTAGGATGTGATTTAATGTGTTATGATCTAGGATCTGATATGACATGACTTTACATGGCTTTCTTAGGTCAAGGGTAAATGAATGGCAAGTGATTAAATAGAGCCTGCTCTGGAAAACATATTTTGGATTTAATATATATTTAAATATATGTTTACATATGGTTTATTTACATTTATTTTATTTAATAGATTTGTATGTCATATATTATAGAACATACTTATATGTTATATATTGTTATATATTTATTTATAATCTATTTACCATTTTGATATACCGCTTTGAAAGGGGTAAGAAAAAGAAGAGAAATACATGTAACTAGGAATATGGAAAATAATTTTTCCCTTAATTGCTAAAATTCTTTTTCAGGAATTGAAATCTCTCCACAGAGCAGTTTGACCAATTTCTCATGTTTCTAGACATGACTGCTTGGTAAATACAATAGCAGATCACAGGTTAATGTGACTCTTTCCTTCATTAAAAAATGGGAGTAGGAGTGGGTAAACACCTAGGTTGCTAAACAAGTATGCAAGGGATCCTCTGGGATAGTCTAATTCTCTTTTCTGATTGCTGTAATAAACATGGCGTGCTTGTAGAGCAATACTTAATATTCCTTGATTCAACTTGAAATAATTTTTGCTATATTTGTGATAACAAGGATATTGTAGTCTTATTTATTATATTCTTTAAAATCATACTCTCAAGGGGAAAAATACAATCATTATTTAATAGTGTATAGTAAGATTGATAGATTCATCTCTTGAGATCCTATTTAGGTGGGTAAAATATAATAGCCCAAAGCAAAACTTGATCAGATCTTAATCTTTCAAAAAGCACAATTGCTCCTTCAAGAATATCCAGGGCTCGGGCCTTAATGCTTCTAGTTGGCACTAGTTTCCTCTATGAATTGAGAATTTTAGAGTTTTAAGATATTTTAGAGTTTTCCAAGACAAGTTATATTAGGCCCTACAAAGAACTGGATAAAGGAAGACCAGCATTCACTGTTACCCAGAAGGCAGTAAATTAGTTTGGAGACTTTCAGCAGAAGATTGCTTATCCCTTTTCCTAGTGTTATGCATCAAATTCAATATGGTGGCACATTTTTGGTTAAAATAGAAGATGGGGGGATGCACAAACAAAAACAGAATCTGTTTTCCTCTGAGATAATCAAAATAGAGGTCTCTATGCTACAAGAGGAAAGAGGTAATGCGTATTTTGTTTTTTAGCATTGTAACCCTCAAACTGTTGATCATTTTCATATCTGTGGAACTTAAGTGAATTGAGAATGGGAGTATTGTGGTTAATAACAGAGATGTTGTACGGAGTAAGCAGCAAAAATGGCTTATGAGTTTTGTAGATTTCAAAGGTTAGAATCCAATGAAATCATAGTGAGTATCTTAACCTGGGTCAAGTTAGCAAAAAATTTCATTCCAAAACCGCTTGGAAAGAGGGAAGCAGTAGCTGCTGAAGGGAGCAAATACTGGGAAATAAACTCAAAGCTAGAGGTAGAAGAATGGGAGGAGGAAAAAAGAAAAGCCAGGGAGGGGGTAGGGGGAGAGAAATCAAATATTGATTTGTTTTGCAGTTGAAACTAGAAGCAACATGCATAAACCTATATTTTGTATAGAAACTATAGTGTGTGCACTTTTGTTTAATAAAGAAATATTTGTTCTGAGTGGGAGACAACCTTCTAAAGCATGTCATTTTATTCCTGAGAAAGTATTTGAAGAAAATGACATATCTCAGAACTGTTTGCTGACCATTTTGTCATCTCCTGCTGCGTGTTACCATTTCCATAGCCAGTGGGCTGTATTGAATCAGAAGGAAGCAATAGGTCATTAACAGAAACGTAGACTCTCTGCAGCCTGGAGAGGCTATAAGAGGGTACACTCACATACATGTGGGTATGTATATGTGTATGTACATATATGTATGTGTATGTGTGTGTGTATATATATATATACACCCACATAAGCATATATTTTTGTATATACATCCACATAGTTGTATATTGTATACATATGTGTATATACATGAACACACATGTATTTGTATATGTGTATATATGTACACACACACAAAGATACACATACACACATACACACGCATATTTTCCCTTTCATTTTTGTCACTTCAACAAAACAGCATTTCATGTAGTCTTCCTTTGGCTAGGTTTGGGGGTTTATCCTTTTCAGAGGTTGTAGAAGCAAAAACAAATAAATATGAATTAGATAATTTAGGTTTTTTGTAAAGAGTGTTAAATGCTGCATAAAGATAAAATCATAAGTGAGAAAACAGATAGCTTTGGGATAGTAAAAAAAATGCTTGGCTCTGGAGTTGGAGATGAGTTTGCACATTGGCTCTTCTGAAGTGTTATTGGGAATATCACAAAATATGAGCCTCAGATAGATTCCTTATCTTTTAAATGAGGAAGCTGGATTAGCCCAGTGCTGTTAAACTGAAAGAGAAAGGGATCACATCAGGCCACATCTTGCCTTAGAAAAATTCAAATTAACATTATCTATGTTGTACTGTATTTTTGTTTATCTTGTTAAACATTGCTCAATTACATTTTAAACTGGTTTTGGCCTCACTGGGGTTTTTATGGGATGAAGACAATAAGTAGACAGTCTGACACTTCTAGACTACATGAATAGTAAAGTCCCTTTAATTTCAGATTCTTTCCCTCTAGATAATCTGTTACCTTAGCCCATCCCCATGTACTCCATCACACTTGCTAAAAAGAAATATTTAAAATTAGTTTGATTTTTTCAATTCTAAAATGTTTTCATCTTTTAAAAACTAGATATAAAAAACTGCATCCACCTAGACTTATTTAACTGTGCTCATAATATTGATCCAGAAGAAGAAGGTAATATTTTTCATTTCAAGCATCACAAATCATTAGATTACATCCAAACCCTGTTTTTCAGGGGGTAACACTTCATTAGTAGAATGCTTTTGTGTTACAGTTTTTTTTCAGGATTTTGCCACAGGGTTTACTTTTCATTACTTTTAGTATTTTCAAGATGATTCATTTTGCAAACATAAACTGTAAGTACCAAACAAAAAGCCATCAGGAAAACTGTACTATCTACACATACAATGCAGTGCTCTCTATAAAAGGTTTAGGGGACAGTAGCTAAATTTGAAGTCAGACAAACTGAATTTGAAGCCTGGTTTTGTTACTTATTAGCTGTGTAACCTTGGGAAAGTCATATTAACCCTGCAAGACTCAGTTCTCTTCACTATAAAATGGCCATAATGATGCTTGCAGCCACTTGACTTCCAGTTAGATACAGAAAGAATACCAAATCTGGAATCAAAGGGACTGGGTTCAAATCCCTGTGTGACCTTGGGTGAGTGACTCCAACTGTAGCTTCCTGTTTCCTTGCCTCAAAAATGAGAGGTTTTAAGATCCTCTCCTACCTTCCCCAGCTCTAAATCTCTGCTATGATGATGTTACCCAACTCACAGAGTTGGAAGAAACAAGCCCTTTGTAAACTGTAAAGTGCTATGTCAATATGAGCTATTAATGTCATTATGCATTCTCTAGGGCAGCTAAATACCTCCTATGTGAAGGTGCTATAAATTGAATAAGATTTAGCAAATAGAAATAAATTTCCCAAGTAAGCTAATATTCATGAAATGTACACAAACATATGTCCATTCCACCTTTCCTGTCCGTATCTCTATGTGCATATTGGAAAATTAAAAATAATACATGAGAGAGAAAATTAAAAATAATGCATGTTTTCCAAAGTGACCTGCCTTAGTGAGACCATGTACACTATGAAAATTCAGCCTTCAATTTCGTTTCTTGTTTCAGGCAGCAGGATTAAGAAGTCAGTGTGATAATAAATGATTCCAAGGTATATTCTCATCACTCGGAAAAGACATTTACATGCAGAACTCCCAATAGGGTTAATGCGCTATGCACCCAAGTCCCCATGTGCCAACATGAAAATAGACTCCTTAGCCAAGAGGTCATCTAAATAAAACACAGTTCCATCATAATGTCATTTTCCCCTTAATTTTCTGATTACTTACATTTGGTTTGGTCTTAATTGTGGATAACTTTAATTGCTTTATCACAGTGATGATTAACTATGCCCATGTCATACACCCTTGAAGAGGCAGACAATTCTTCCTGAAGGATTCACATGGATGCCCATAGGGAAAAATAATAATAATAAGCAAAGAAGGGGGTTCTCTCCCCACTTCCAGGATGGTAGACAGCCCTCATTCGTTCCATATAAACACTGATTCCCTAGTTCATTAAAATCCTAGAGATGAGATTTACACCAAAAGAATTTTCATGTTTGGGTGTTTCTGAATCAGTAAAACAACCTTCAAATTGTTCCCTCTCTTTAGATTTTATATTCTTCTGCTTTATTTACATGAAGCAGTCTGCCAGAAGACAATATTGGAAATGCAAAAATATGCCAGTTGTTAACTTGAGTACAAAAAAAAAAGCCACAGCAGCTTTTAAATAATATCATTGAAAGAATGCATTTCTAAGCTTCTCATTTGTTCTCTTTTTTAGTGCTGCCCTTTGTATGTGTGAGTTAATTATGAAGTAGACTTTGGGGGAGGGCTGTCTATGGGAGGTTCATGTACAGCTCAAAGACAAGAAGAGATTAAAGTATGATACTTTCAGGGCTTTGGGGACAACAATTAGTTAAATCCTCATAATTAGCCCAAAGTATGAGGGATATTGAAAATATTTTATATTCTCTTTAACCCAAAGCATTATATAGGAGATGAGAAAGAAAAAAAACACAAACAATACGGAAATATGTAGGTGTAATTCATCTCTCTAGGCTCAAAAGTGAAAATGGATTTAATTTTATAACATGAACCATTTCTATCATGTTCTCTATCTGTTGTTCATAAATTTTCATATTTCACAACTTTCAGAGTGATCCCACATCAGCTTCTTTTTTCCTCTCACACTCTGGGCATAAGACATAGCAGTGATGTTTATTATAGCAAATACAGAAAAAACAAATACCACCCAGATGGCTCCAACTGATGGAGCTCCCATCGGCAGAAACTGATTTCCCCAGATGCTACCTTGCTGGGATTTGGACCTGGTAACGGAAGGTTCAAGGGAGCTCTGTGTCCATTCCTTTGCGTGGACAAATTAGATTTTGGGGAGGGACTCAATGATCTCCCCTTCCAGAAAACTCTCTGTGAAGAGTGCTAGGATCAGTCATTGTCAGTTTACCAACAAACAAATCATTCCCACTTGAGAAACGAGTTAGCATTAAAAAAAAATCTGTGGTTTCTCTTTTTTTTTTTACAGCTTTAAAAAAAAATTACTCCCATTAAGATGAAGATTTCTCATTTGCCAGGAAACAAAGGAAAAAGAGTGATTTGTATTGGGAAAACCTTTGCTTTTTGTAAAGGGTATGATCCTGTGATGGGGAGCTGATCTGATGCTGGGATATGGGGAAAGAACTATAGCTAAATTGGAAAGTCAGCGGCACAAGAATATGATGAGGTGGGTGCAGCCCAGTATGTTCTCTTTTCTCTTCTAGATGATCACCCCCCCTCCCCCAAGCCTGCTGGAAATCTGGGGCATATCAGTTCAAGCTATCTATGCCTTCTTGAGAAATTAGGCTATGGCTACATTCTGGATCTGGAGCTTTCTGGTAAATCTTTTATTGAGGCACCTAGATGGTACAGTGGATAAAATATTGGGTCGAGAATAAGGAAGACTTAGACATTTACTAGATTGTGACCCTGAGCAAGTCACTTTAACCCTTGTTTACCTCAGTTTCCTCAACTGTAAAATGAAGATAAAAATAGCACCTGCTTCCCAAAATAGTTGTGAGGATCAAAGGGGTAATATTTATGAAGCACTTAGCACCATTTGGCACTATATTAATGCCACATACTGGCTCTCTGATTCTAGTCAAGTTATTTAATCTATTTGCCTCAGTTTCCTCATCTGTAAAATGGGTACAATAATAGCATCTATCTCCTAGGGTTGTTGTGCAGATCAAATGAGATCAAATTGTAAAGAGTTTAGCATAGTGCATGGCATATAGTAAGTTCCATTTAAATGCTAATTATTATTATTATTATTACTAAATCAGGAATGATCTGTAGTTTTATTTGTTTTAAGAATATAAATACTTATATAATAACAGTAACAATATACATGGAAAATATATAAAATAAATAAAAATATTATAATATTATATTATATATACTATATATTATTATATAAAATTAATAAATAAAAAATAAAACAACAGTACATTGAAACAACTGTAATACAACTGAAATTAGAGAAGTCATATTGATCAAGCTGGATCCCTTTAAAGAACTAAAGCAGACAAACACAAAGCAAAACCATATCCATTACTTCTTTACAAAGGTGGAGGTCTCTGGGTATAGAACACTATATACAATGTCAGACTTTTTCAATTAGTTGGTTTTGCTAGAATGCTTCTTCCCTCCTTTTTTCATTCTTTATTATAAGAGATTGCTCTTTAAGCAAGGAGAATGTGTTAGCATATAGAGGTAATATTAAAATATATCTTTAATTCTTTTTATTTGGGAAAGTTATTTTTTCAAGCTTTATTTGAGATAAAGTACTCCTCACCAAATTTGATAAGAACTGGGAAAATGAACATATTTTTTGTGTCTTGGCAATGCAAGGTGGTCAGGTACATATGCTACTGAGATACTGGAATAGAATAATGAAAAATAAAAAGTGCTATGCCACTCACATTCAGTCTAAGGAGCCATCAGGATGGCAATGAGCAAATCCTCTGCAGAGAAACCATCAGGTCCAGCAGACCATTCAGCAGTAAGAGCTAGGAAAGGAAAACTTGACATCCAGATGCCACTGCTTTGGAAATCCTATCCAGAGTCTAACATATGGGTCTTGCATCTGCTAGGGTTATGCTAGCAGTTGACTTTTTAACTGGCATAGCTCCTGATATCAGCAGCCTTGAGGGTTCAAGCAGGCAGGCATGATTCCATAGGTGTAGCAATGCTAAGACCTCTACACTGTAATACAGAGACACTTGTCCAAAAACAGCAACAAAATCCAAAAACAATTATTGGTCACCAGTTTTGGGAGGGCTGATCTGAATGAATGGATGAATCATTTGAGCCCCCATTTTGATACAGACAACTGGCATAATAATAACAGCAACAATCATAGCAAACATTTTATAGCACTTGCAAATGTGCAGTGTTTCATCAATACTTCCTCATTTGTTATCCCCATAACCACCTGTGACATAGGTGCTATTGTTATTCTAGTTTACAAATGATAACATTGAGACAAGCAGAGGTAAAAGTAACCTGCCAACCACCGGGTCCCATCAGTCCCATATCTGAGGCCAGATTTGAAGTAAGGTTTTCCTGACTCCTGCCCTACCGTTCTCTCCACTGAGCCATCCAACTTATTCCTAGAAATTTTGAATAGTTGCAAAAAGCTTTCCATAAATTACCTCATTTGAGCCTCACCATATCCCTTTGAGGGAGGCATTGTGCACCAATATTATCCCTACTTTAAAGATAAGGAAACTGAATCTCAGGGAGGTTAAATGAAATTATATCACCATGTTCACACAGAAAATAATAAATGTCTAATACTGGATTTGGACTCACATACTCCTACTATGTTCAGTGTACCTCGCTTTTATTGTTGTTGAGTTATTTTAATCATGTCCAACTCTTTGTACCCCTAGTGGGGTTTTTTGGTTTTGTTTTGTTTTTTTTTTCTTTTTTGCAACAACATTGTAATGGTTTGCCAGTTCTTTCTCCAGCTCATTTTTACAGATGAGGAGCTGAGGCAAAGAGGGGTAAGTGACATGTCCAGGAACACACAACTAGTAAGTGTCTGAGGCCAGATTTGAACTCAGGAAGATGAGTTTTCCTTACTCCAGGTCCAGCACTCTATCTACTGTACCACTTAGCTTCTCTGGGCCTCAATAACTCTCCTACAAAATCTTTTGATATTTGGGAGAGGAAGAAGGAGGATAAAAAGATTTATCTATTTTTTTTAATTTCAAGCAATTATAAATGAAACTCTAGGTAATCCATGTCAAAAATTTTTGAGAAATTATTTAGACACAAAAGAACATTTGTAGCTTGAAATCCATTATAGAGGTTTGGTTAAAAGTTTGACTTAGTGCCATTAAACTCTTGCTCCTTTTCCCTTTGATCAGAAAAAGAGACATAGGGTCCAATAAAAGATATCAATATAATTATAAATTCACATAGTTGAGGTGGTATTAATATTATACTGTCCTTTATTTCACAAAACCCAATTGACCCACGAGGTTCCTGGACTATTCTGCCCTCATTGTGAACTACATTAAGTAATGAAACCTTGAATGATTCTGAGAGGTAGAGATAAGAAAAGGCTGTATTATGGTCATGAAGGATAGTTTGTACAAATGCATGGAGATGGTAAATGGAATATATGATTTAAGAAAAACGTAGTTGCTATTTATTTATAATATAAAATACAAGTCACTTGACCTCCCAGTGTTTTAGGTAATATGCTAAGCTGCCAAAAAGGTGCTGACCCACATTGGTAGAAAGAATTCCCTCTCCTGGGAGCTAATAGGATTACACATCTAATTCTTACCTCTATAAAAGTACATGGTGATAAGTACTATGTAATGACCAGAAAGACAGATTGGAATGAGACTGTAGAAAGCTTTGAACACCAGGTTGTAAACTAATTGTATGTCAAGGTATCTTATCTCCATATCCAGAGTTCATTTATATTTCAATATGAAATTTCCCTTGTGGTAATGTCTCTAATATGATTGTAGACACTGGCCACTTACCAAACAGTATATAACACATTTATTGGCAATTCCTTCCATTTAGGACAGTCTTTGTAACACCAATGTCCACTTGAATTTTTGTTCCTTGTGTTTAGGTAAAATATAATTTTATCTAAAATAAAAGATGATTTATTTCCCTCTAATCCTGAATATAGTGTGCGTATTTATACATGGTCTTCAATTATTTTAGTTTTAATACTGCAGAGATTCAAAAAAGTCACAAACAAAGGACCTTGGTACATTTCATGTAAGTACCTATGGGACCTTAAGGTTTGCAAAGCCCTTTACATATATTTTTTCATTTAACCATGTGAAGTAGGTGTTACTATTAGCCCCCACTTTATAGGTGAGAAAACTGAGACTCAGAGAAGTTAACTCACTTTTCCAAGTTCATACAGAGTGACTAGCTCATTTTAGATGTGAAGAAACTGAGGTTTCACAGAATTTAAGTAGTTTGCTCAAGTTAACACAGTTAAGTATTTGAGTATAACACTCATGTTTGCCTGGCTACAAATCTAGTGCAGTATGCATCATACCCAGTCTGCCTCTTCAATTTAATTTTCTTTTTTTGCTTTTTTTTTGGAGGGCAATTGGGGTTAAGTGACTTGCCCAAGGTCACACGGCTAGTTTTTTGGTGTGTGTGTTAAGTGTTCTATTCACTGTGCCACCTAGCCGCCCATTCCAATTTAATTTCAGACCCTTTTGTTAGGTACCTATTATGCTTTGGGTAGGCTCTAGCCCTCTAAGAATAAAGATCCATTTCTACCCTCAAAGAGGTTACCAATCTCTTATGGGAATGACCAGGACACAGATTTCCATGGTGCCACATAGAATGTAAATCTTAAGGAGAATTTTATACTATTAAAATTGAGGCAAATTCACTTCCAAACAGAGTCAGAGAAAGTATCACAAAGGAGATGGCACCAGAGCCTCTCATGGGAGGAAAGGAAGGATTTTAACAGGTGGAAATAGAGCAGGGATGTCACCAGCAACAGTGTTAGCAGGGTACAGAGTGAGAAGAAGCAAGAGGAGAATGGAGGAGAGTATGAAGCACATTAGTGTGAGATAATGTCCAAATGATAGGCTGATATCAAATTGTGGTGTGTAATTTTATAATGTATAATTTAGTACTTTATCAAGGTGATGGGGTACTGCCTCGGGTCTTCTCTAAGCAAAGATCTGATTTGATGATTTTGGCATATTAAGATTTTTACATGGGAAACAGTGAGTTGGAAAGGGAAAGAAATATAGAAAGACCAATTAGGAAAGTTTACAGACACTTACTAGCTGTGTGACCCTGGGCAAGTCACTTAACCCTGTTTACCTCAGTTCTTCATCTCCAAAATGAACTGGAGAAGGAAAAGGCAAACCACTCCAGTATCTTTGCCAAGAAAATTCCAAACGGGGTCACAAAGAGTCAGACAGCTGAAAAATGACTGAGCAAAATCCCTACACTGGAGATGATCATTGAATGGGCTTACACTTTTGGAAATTGCATTGAAAGCACTTGAATTAGGTGACAAAGAAAGATTACTCCAAGGTTTTGACCCTGGGTAATTTGTAAGATGGTGGTGCCATTAATAGAAATAGAGAATTTGACAGAAGGTGAAACATGAAGAAATTTGAGGAGCAGGTAGGGGGAATAAGGAACTCAGTTGCAGACATTTGGTTCGAGGAACCATCAAAAACTTCACCATGCAGGCAGAGATGTGGACAAAATTAGAGGTGGCCATAGATTTGGGAGTTCTTTGTGTATAGATCATATACTTTGAAGCTATGAAAGTGCATGAGATCATCAAGGAAGTCAAGGGCAGACCTTTGGAGGACACCCAAATATAGGGGGTAGGAAGAGAGTAAGACACCAGTAAAAGAGACAGAGGAAAGGTCAGAATGGTAGTCGGAAGGCCATGGCACTGCAGTGCAGAATCCTATAATATGAAAGGGGAGGGCCTATCAAAAAAGAGAGAGTATTTCACCATGACAACTAACGAATAATGATCGATGTGTTTGAGAATTTTTTAAATGCCTTCTGATTTGGTGATGGGGTCATTAACATCCCTGAGGAAAGAAAACTCATCGGAATGACAGGGGTGGTAGTCAGTTTGCAGAAGTTGAGGAATGAGCAGGTGGTAAAAAAGCAAAGTCAGGAAGTATAAACTATTTCTAAAGTTTGGCAAGGAAGCTGAGAAGGATGCTTGGTGGCTGCTTAAGCAGGCAGTAGTTTTGTTGTTATTCATTTATTCATTTCATCTGTGTCCAACCCTTTGTGACCACATTTGGTGTTTTCTTGGCAAAGATACTAGAGTGACTTGCTGTTTCATTCTCCAACTCATATTACATATGGGGGAAACTGAGACAAGTAGGTTTAAAGTGATTTGCTCAAGATCACATGACTAGCAAGTGCCTGGGGCTGGATTTGGACTCAAGTCTTTGGATTTGGATTTGGACTCAAGTCATTCTGTCTCCATTCCCAGTATTCCATCCACTGACATACTTAGCTGCCTGCAGCAGAATTAGGAAAGGTAATTTTTAGAATAAGGGTATTTTTTTGTTTGTTTGTTTTTACTACAGGTAAGTAGCCAGTGGAGCAGAGATTGAAAATAAATGAGAAAGGAACTGATTTCTAGAATGCAATTCCACAATATGTAGGAGGGCATTTTCATCAAGGGTACACGCAGAGGTGTAAAGCCAGTCAACAGTAGATTCCTAAAAGAATGCTACTGTGAACAGCTTTTAAGATTCAGATTACACAGTATTAGTGAACACTCTGTTTATTCCATTACAAATCAAGACTCAGTACAATATTCACAGTATCAACAATTTGCAATATTATATACAATATTTAGAACAAGGAAAGTCTCAATATTATATCTTATTACAGAAAGTAACAAAGAACAAGAGAAGAATCACATGGTTTCCCTAAGGGGGGAATCAGCGGCACATTTAAAGAGTCAATCAATCAATTAACAAAAGGAATCACCTAGTTTCCCTAAGAGGGAGTTGATTCAATCAACAATTCACAATATACTGATCTTCCTTCCACTCATGGGGCAACCATTAACTTTAGTTTCCAAATAAAGTTCTTAGAAAACCACACAAACTTTCCATCCCTTGATTTCCATCAAACCTCAGTTTAGTCCAAGGGGAGGCCTTTTCTTCATTTTGACTCTGGGTAGTCTCTCTGATTCCCTGG
>CM053598.1:159353522-159368640 GCA_028646575.1 Pseudocheirus occidentalis | reverse complement strand
ACTTTGTGAGTTCTGTGGTCAGAAAAAAAATAATAATCACTTCATTGCCATGCCTTCTGCTTATGAGCTTTTCCAAACTTACAAGGCTGGTTTTGGGGCCAAAAAAGTCCCCTAATGAGCCTAGATGCAGTGAGGTACAGTACAAAGTAGACTTGCTTTGGACTCTGAGAGGCTGTTTTGAAATCCATCCTTCAAAGCTTCTTCTGTGGGTATCCTCGGTTAAGTACCTTCACCAACTTGGTCTCAATTTTCTCAACTATAAAATGGAGGCTGTAGATGACCTTTGAGGTCCCTTGCAGCTCAGGACATTCTGATTTACTTCCATGAAACTTTTCCAAGTAAGGCCTCTCAGAGCATAACTTTTACAAGTGCTATCAGAGTGTTTGAGGACACGGTTTACCTCCATACCAGGATAAGACTCAGCAAGGTAGGCCTTCAAAGGAAGAACTCATTTTAGTTTAATATCCATCTTAACAAAACCTCATTAGCAGACTTGCTCCTCCTATCCTTGGCGGTCCAGTCATATTGATGTGTGACCTCCGTAAGTCTTTAGTAGCATTTGTATTTCAAAGATATTGGTTTAGCCAAATCATTTTCCTATCCTACAAAATGCCGGTGTTTTTAATCACCTTTTGCCATATGTTCGTCTTTGATAGATTAATTGCTAATTCCTTATAGGTTTTACAAGTGAATAAAATGGCTATCTTCAGAACTGTTTTATACAACTAAAGAGAATGCAGAATCTGGAATGGTAATGAGACAAGTTCTTCCCTACTGTAACTCCAATGAAATAGTTACAGTACCAATGATCATGATGAAGACCATAACTATAAGTATCACATGACATTTGGTCACAAAATAGACCAAACTCTCCAGACAGAGGATAGAACTGAAGCATTTATTTAGACACCAGAAAACCAAATCCTAAAACCAGTAAGCTGATTCTATCATAATGCCAAAGATATTCAGAAGCCATAATAACACTGAGAGTCACAGCATCCTTCAGCCTTCCCACAAGATCAATATTTACTCACAAACCTTTCTGTTTCCTTAATGAGCATCCTCTCTTCCCCATCGCCTCACTAGCTCTGACCAGCTTCCTGTGGGCTCTGCTTCTCTTTAGCAAACTTTTCCCACCACACACTCCATGTGATTACATTCAGCCTATTAGGGGGCTGATAGTTCTCACTCATTGGGTAGCCCATTGAGAGAGAGAATTGCCTAAGGAAGAGCTTGCTTTGGGAAGACTTGCTTGTAGGAAGGTTTCTACACCTTTGTTTAGGCACTGAGTCATGATGTCTTGTGGCTCTAAGAAGTGTATATGTCTTCTGGCTCTAATAAGTTTATATATATATGTATATATATATATATATATATATTCTGACTTGGTATTTTGCTTTGGGGGTTCACTTATGAGAAGGATAATGTGATTCCCTGATTACTAATAATTAATAATTATCTGTATACTATGGACAAGTCTTTGAGCCTCAATCTTCTCTTTGTAAAATGGAAATAATACTGGCACTATCTATCTCCTTTAGAGTGTGATTATGAGGAGCATGTTTTATAAATGGCAAATCACTACAGAAATGTGAGTTTCTGTTTATATTCCCTTATCTCTAAACTAGAAGTACTTTATATTAACAGTATATGATGAATTGTTTACATTTATTATCAGTGGCTAAATTTCTTCATTATTTTTTCCTGACTTGATAACTCTTAGGCAAAGCTCTGAAAGCTCTTTTTTTAAGCTAATAAAGAAAGGGTTAATGGCTGTTCTGGAAGTTTGCAGGTTTTGCAAGATAACACCTATATTTGAAAGGTGCTGCTTGGGAATTGAACTGCATAACTGTGATTGACATTAATGAGAATCAGGTAGTTAAATCCTCACATGCTATTTGGAAGACATTCAGGAGTTTCCTTTGTCCCACTGAGAGATATGTTCTTTTAGCTCTAATCAAGTTTTAAAGTCATTTTTATGCATAACCTAACTAGCTATAAGGTTCCTTCTACAGATGTTTTTAATGTAATCCAACCAATACCATCCATTTTTCTCTACATTATTATAAAATGCCTGAGTGCCAAGGTTCCCATAGGTTTATAACTATGTTGCTGGTCTCATGAATGTTAGATTTCTTGTGGTATAATGGATGAAAGCCTTGGACACGGAGTCAGGAAGAGCTGGGGTCACACCAATCCAAACATTTATTAACTGTGTAAACTTGAACATGTTAACCCTCTGGATCCAGGTATGTGGGCAGTCTGTGCCTGTGCAAAGTCACCGAGATGGGAGTTGATGGGTTAGACTCTGGGAATAGCAAATAGGACAGTTTAACTGGAATATACATTACATGAAGAGGAGTAATGTGCAATGGACCTGAAAAGGTACATTGGAGCCAGCCTTCTATGGGCTTTAAATGCCAAGCAGTATGGTTTGTATTTTATTCTAGGGACAAAAGTAATTACCTTAGATAAGATCCAACACATTATTAGTAAAAGTGCCTACTGTTTACAGAACAGTGTACTAAGGGAGAAAAACACCCCAATTCTCTTTGAATGAGGACATCTTTTGCCTCTTCCTCTGAAATTCATTTTTTATTTTTAGTCTTCTTGCCTTTTAAAGATTTTTTTGTTGCTTTTATACTAAAGACTCAATTCCTGATTATACTACATCCACTTCAACATTTCCTTTCCTTTAAATTCTCATTCATGACCAAAACAAACAAACAAACAAAAAAAGAGTTTAGCAGAATTGGTCACTCCTAACAGCATATACAACATTAAATTCCCATAGTCTCTCACCTCTTTTCAAAGAGAGATAAGTGATTCAGCATCTCTTTCCTGAGACCAAGCTTCAGTAACCCATTTCTATGAAGGTCTCATCAACAACCTTGTTTCTGTTTTAGCATTTAACTTTTGGACATACTAGGCCATGGATCTGGCAGGTTCCTTAAAGTCCATATTACATTGTGGGTTGTCAGAAATGTTGTTTAAAGTAAACATCAGAATCCACCACCTTCTAAAATACTGAACTGAAATTGATAGTTTTATACTAGTGAATTCTGTTTTTCCCATAGTTTTAATCCATCGATTTATATCTAATTATGGCCCTCTGTCTCAATAGCCCAATCATTCTGGCATCAAAATGATAGAATTTGTTTCCTAGCTGATCTTTTTTTTATGTCACTGCTCCAAAATCCTCAATTATTTGTTTTATGCCTCTCTAATGCATTGATCATGAAAAGTATGTCATTATAATTTTCAGGTTTTGTGCCTGATTCTCTATTAGACTACAAGCATCCCATGAAAGGGTCCCTGCTATCTCCTTAGTGTTTAACAAAGTGCTCTACACACAATGCACATTTAATCAACTTTCGTTAAATGAATGAATGGTTCTAGTTTTTATTTGTGAAGAATATAGGCCATGGGATCATCATATCATATTCTGGTTTTTCCCTAGATTTTTTCCCACAAAACCACAGACCTTGCAGGTTTAGGGGAGGTGGCATAGGAGCACAAGTTTTCTTAGCTTGGAAAATAGGGATTTATGTAGGTGATCAGTAATCTTTTTGTAAACTTTCCTTTTTAAATAAGCAGTATTAAAGTACCTTCCATGTCTGTGGCTCCTTTCTAGGTACAAAATATGTCAGATTCTATATTCAGCATCTTGATTACAGAACACTGAAGCATGGGGAACATTGATCTTTTTGTTCATCTTTTTTCATACTTTTTTTTTTACTCATCCCTCTTCTCAACCTGGAAATAGATCTGTGAATAAAGACCTTTCAAATGTTATTGAAATATAGGTTTAATCTCATATAAAGGAGGGGTTGTGAACTGGTCCAGAGAAATGTAACCTGCATCTATGAAATGGAGATATCAATGTTTGAGTAAAATGTTGAGGGTGGTTTTGCTCTCCTACTTCTGTTCCTTTTCTTTCACATTTCTTTTTGAGTAAATAGCACTATGTGTCAAAAACTTTTGGTGACACCAATGAAAATAGCAGTCCCAACTCCACTCGCTCACATTTATATGACTTTTGACAGTTTGCAAAGTGGTTGACACACGTTTTGTCTGATCCTCATGATGATCCTTGTAAGCAGGTTGGGCAGACGTTATGTACAGAACTCTGGAGAAATAGTGTCCCGAGAAGGTAGCTCTGGCTAACCTCCATGGATTTATGGTCCTTAAAGGCACATATCTTAAGATGTGTTTAAGATGTATAATGCTCATTCACCCCAACTTGGTAGCTAGATAAATAAAAATGATAACCCTTTAAAACAAGTAGGCGATCATTATTAATTCATCTAGACTGTACTATAAAAATGTTAGTCATTTGGAACTAATGTGGCCATAATGTGCTTCCACCATGGGGATTTTGTTGTAGTTTGGCAATTATGTACTTTCCCTTTAAAGTGTTGTTAATAATGACAATAACACTTCTCTTAAAGGCATGTTGTAAACCAGGTTTATCATGGGAAGTAGAACTTGTCACAAGATGCAACGGGGAGAATAAACTGCCCCTTATTAAAGCAAAATAATTGATGTGTTATGAAGTGAACATTATAGAAAAAAGGTCTGAGAGATAGAGACTTTTCCTTATGGTATATTTTATGATTGAAGCCTTGTAAGGGCATTTGAGAGTAATAAGATTGCAAAACTCCAGTTTCTCCATTCTGTTCTCTTGCCTCATTACCTCTATCTATACCGTGTAGCTAGCGCTGCTTTCTAACTCATGGGTCTTTAAGATTTTTAATTTATTAAATAAATGTGTTCTCCTTTATATGAGGAGTATGATGATTTTTGAGGCCAAGAAAAACACGAAGGTTTAATTTATTTTAGCTAGCTTACATTCAGAAGCAAACAATCTTAATGTCAAAAGTTTAAAATTGCTTAAAATTGAATCTTAATCATGAACCATGCTTATTTTGTTTTCTTTAAAAATTGTAATTTCTCATCACAGTTTACTGTACATAAATGTCATAGGAACTTGTTTTTAGAGCTAGAAGAGACCATCAATGCTACTTAATCAAGCACCTTTGTTTTGGAAATGAATAAATTGAAGACCAAAGGGATAGTAAATGATAAAAGCAAGATCTGAATCCAGGTTTTGTCTGATTTTTCATCTAATACTCTTTCCTTGATATTAAACTGTCTTCTGACTAAAATGTAGGGTTTCATATAACTTCGTACATGAAGCAGCCATTCTGGCCTGATCCCAATAATAATTGGTCCAGAAGCTCTAACCTTCCTCATTTTTCTGACCTAGGATGGGTCTAGTGGTCCTCCATTCTCAGGGACTCACAATATTTATGTCTCTCTTAGTGTGCAACACCCTATAAGGTATAGTCTTACTTTGCTGTTTAGTTATTTCAGTCATATTTCTGCTCTTTGTTACTCCATTTGAGGTTTTCTTTGCAAAGATACTGGAGTGATTTGCCATTTTCTCCTTTAGCTCATTTTATAGATGCGAAAACTGAGGTAAACAGGATTAAGTGACATGCCCAGTTTCACACAGCTAGTAAGTGTCTGAGGCTAGATTTAAATTCAGAAAGATGAATCTCCCTGGTTTCAAGCCTGGCATTCTATCCGCTGTGTCCTGCTGGGTCTTACTAAGAGCTCAGAACTCCCTAACTCATGCAATCTACCAGCCTTAGCATCCCCCAATTTCAGGGGTTACAAATGTGTTCCACTTAGAATGTTGCCTACAGTACTATGATTTGACTAGTGTCTGATAGCCAGTTATGTGTCAGAGGTGGGGCTTTGAGAACAGCTTCTGGCTCTCCATTATTCTGTTTCCTTCATGTTTTCTCAGTTCTTGTATAATTCCATTATTCTTTGATTTGAACATTTCATGTTGCCATAAACGATACTCTTCTCAGCAGTCTTGTGTGGATAGTGACATGCTATACGGTTTGAAGCATGTCACATGGTCATCCATCAGCCTAATGTCATTTCATGGGAGAAATTCTATTCCCCAGCTAATGTTATTCTCATTCTCATTAAGAAAGAGAAATACAAAAATATTCAAGGTGTGTAGGTGTGTGGTGAGATAGGTAGGGTTGGTCCAAGGTTAGGGCTGAGGTGAAGGGAGGGTGGCATTCTATTCTGCTAAGAATGTTGATGACTGCCAAGTAATGGAGGTTGAAAATTGTTGCACTACTTGAAATGTCATTTTTATTATACTGATTGTATTGTACAGCTGTCAGGAGTGTGCTTCCTCTCAGGATTTTTAATACCTATAGCATTCTGTCCTTTGTCACATGGAAGGACACTTTGGTAGCAACACAATAGCAGGAACGCCACCTCTCCCACCAATGGGATTGTCTAAAAGAGTCAGTGTGATGAGAAAGTGGGGTCTGGAGAATGACATCCCACAATGAGGGGGGAGGGCGGATTTTTGGGGGTGGAATAAGGGCCAGGAAGGAAGAAAAGTATTCTTGCATCAGAATAATTTAGTAGACAATTTTTCTACCAGCGATATTTCTTTCAACAAGAATTAAGATGTTGGCCTTTATCCCAAAACACCTCATCCTGCTATTAAATTACATATTTGATCCAGCTAGGGCTGCTTCAACAACAACAAGAAAATGAGATGAGGGTAGTCTTGTCTAGTTGTTACTCTTTGAATGCTTTTTAAGGGATTTTAAAATTCCTTTTAATATTTGTCCTAGGATCTATAATTTCTAGAACATCATATCATTATCTTCTTCTGATGGTGAGGACAGAGAGGGAAAAAGCATTGATATAGCACCCACTATAGTAAGTGCCTTACTGATATGGTAGGTGCTGTCATTATCCCCATTTCACAGAAAACTGAGGCAGGCAGAACTTAAGCAACTTACCCAAGATCAACAGCCAATAGGTGTCAGAGATAAGACTTGAAACTTCTTGTCTCAGGAAGCCAGCTCCTTATCCATATTTGCAATGTGGCAAATGAGACCAGTACTATTCTCTTCAGTTAAAGCATATCTACCTTTCCAATAAACCACTTTGAGACTAAATAATTAGTGTCTGTCTATCCTCCTGGGAAATTACCTTACTTTAAAATACTGTGTCAAAAAAATAGAACCAAAATGGCATTTTTAATGTGTTATTCCTCATTTTTAAAATCAGGGACAATCTGGGCACTCTAGATAGCACATTTCATCTATTTTCCTATTTCAGGACAGTATCATTCCTTTTAACTATTATTTTTTTGATCCATGAAGTTAATAATGAAGTTATTGCTATGGTGGTTGTGTTTTTCTTGAATTCAGTACTAACCATGGAAACTTTACCAATTATTTAACCCGGCATATCACTCTGAAGAGTGTCAGGACCTCTGCTTTCCCTAATGCCGATACCTACATGTTGAGCTCTTTGGATAACTGATCAAATCATTGCCCACGGGGAGAGATTTTTTTTTATTTTAAACTTTTGTTTATTTTTATTTTACATCATTCATTTCCATGAGATTTTGAGTTACAAATCTCCCTGTCTTTCCCTTACCCACCACCCCAAAACAGCGATCCCACTGAGTACCCCCTATGGGGAGGGAATTTTAAAACTTTTTTTTTAGCTGTTCTCAAACACCTCTTCATTCACTACTTAGACTCCGAATTTTGGATTCCATTCAGATATTCATTCTGAATGTAATGTTCCATCTCAAAGATCTCTTCTATTTTTTAATTCAGAGTGGGAAGGAGAAAGCAAGACCAGATGAGAGAAATATATGGCATTTGTGCAGAGCTAGAAAGCTATTGAGCTAAAATATTGTGGTCAACAATAGAAAAGAAATATTTCATAGAATAAGGCTATTGGTAAAAACCTTATAATAAGTCCTAAGAATAAGGTATGTATATGTATATATGTATACGTATATACATATATATGCATGCATGTATGTGTATGTATATGTATTTTTAGTAAATATAAAGGGATCTTTACCTTTGAGGATACTGAGGGTTACAAAAGTCCTTGGGTCAAATTCTTTACTATACTGAATATATATCTTAAATTTAGCATTTTAAAAATTACTAATTATATTTTATTAATTAAAAAGTTTCTTTGATTGAAAACAGATATTGTCCAATAATAACAAACTCAACAACTGACTCATTTATGACATTTATTTATGTATTATTGACCCATTTCTTGATTTCCAGAAAATGCTTGACATTTTCAATTTCAAGAAGGCACCTGATAGGGAACAGTAAACTATGGACCTTAAAAAAAAAAAAAAAGACCTTGTGTTTGTATGTTTGGGTATTTGCTCCTTTGCATTATTGTGTAGGCCTCCACCTCTTGTTCTAGTGGACTATTTTAATTCAGATTAAATGATTTATGTACAAGATTCATTTAAAAGGAAGAAATGGCTTCTGCCTCTAGCTACAGGAGTTCTTTATAGTTTATAGAGTTTGCAGCACATGTAAATTTTAGGTGAGAAAAAAGGAACTCATTTCTTCTCATTTTAAAATTGTCTCTGGGCTTGAATGTACATTTATTAAATAAATTCAAAACAGAAGACTGGGTAACTTCTGAGAAAAAAAGCATTATTATCTTTGCAGGAAAAGTTGTAATGTGGAATGTTCAACTAGGAATTGATCAATCTAAGGCAAGCATTATAAGTAATGATTTAAAAGGAAGTAACACTTCCTAGTATGTCTTCTTGATCAAAAGAGAAAAAAATCCTCTCCTCTGCAATATGCAGAAATAGATTTTATTTTAGTTCCTTATTTGCAATTTGCCTTTTGGAATGAAGACGCATTTTCTTTTTTTATACTTTCCCTCTCTCTCCATTCTCATTTTCCCTGCACTCTCTCTTTTCTTTTGTATGAATAGATTAAGATATAGATTTAGGTAGATATAGAAAATATAGATATAAATAAATAGAACCATAGATATAAGTGTAGACATAGATAGATATATGGGGCAGGTAGGTAATGCAATGGATAGAGGACTGAGCTTGGAATCAGGAAGACTCATCTTCATGAGTTCAAATCTGGCTTCACTTACTCGATGTGTGACCCTGAGAAGGTCACTTGACACTGTTTGCCTCAGTTTCCTTGTGTGTAAAATGAGCTGGAAAAGGAAATGGCAAATCACTCTAGTATCTCTGCCAAGAAAACTCCAAACTGGGTCATGAAGAGTGGGACAAAACTGAAAAATAACTGAACAATAACAATAGATAGATTATATCAATATTATATATATATAATAATATTATGAAATATATAATAGTAATATGTAATAGATTCTATATAATAGATATTAATATAGACAGATATAGGTAAATATAATTATAGAGATTAATCTATAAATATAGAGATGGAGATAGAAAGATAGATATACCTAAAGATAGAGATAGCTAGATTGATAGATTGATTGATCTATTGATTGATTTAAAGATTTAGAGCCAGAGACACCATCCAGTTCAAGATTCTCATTTTACAGGTGAGGAAAAGGAAGCAGGGGGTTAGGGAAGTGAGAGGGAAGGGGGGGGAAGGGACAAAGGTTAAACAGCTTCCCAACTTTGCACATATATTATGTCAAAGACAGGATTTGAACCCAGTTCTCTGACTCTACCTATTGCTCTTTCCACTGAACTGGGCTTCTTATCCTGCCCTACCTCCCATCCATCTCCCCATTCCATTTATTTTAACTTCTTCCCTGTGTTTTCTTGTTTCTTTCCTGCCTATTTATCCTCTTCTTCTTTACTCTCCTCTGTTTGTCCTGTAAAGCTCTAGTTCATCCTAGACTTAGTATCTGTAGCAAATACTTATTGGGAAAGAATATGTCTTCAGATATAAATTTTTTCCTTTCATAATATTAATTAAATACCTTAGTATCTTTTGAATATTTTTCAAATTGAACTCTTATGTTACCCCAATTAATAAATCTTCATACAACCTTCTATTAAATAATATACATTTGCATACAAAATATACATATAATATTGTCCTCCTACACCTTTGCTTAGAAATCTTAAGCAACTCCCTAGTGCCCACTAATTAAAATTTAAACCCTTTTGCTTGGCAGTTGAGAACCTTTACTAGCTGAAAACATTCTACTTTTCCAGTCTTATGTGATATTATGGCTCTCGATATATTTATATGACTTTATATTTAGATCCAGAACTCATTAAACCTGAGGTCCTCATTTACAGCCAAGGAAACTGAGGCACTTAGAGGTTAAATAACTACGGTAAGGTAGAGGTGGGGAATATCACAAACTAGTAGTCATCTGAGGGAGATTTTAAACCCAAGTGTTTCTGACTCTGGATTTAATGGTCATTCTACTATGCCACATTATCTCTGCCTACTTTCCCATATTTGCATGCATTTCTTTACTTATGGAATTATTGCCCAGCCTTTCAAACCTAACTTAAAGATGATTGCTTTTAGAAAGTCTTTCCTGATCCTTTCAAATAGTAACTTTCCCACCTTATCATAGATAACTCTCTATTTGGCACATCTCCAAAGTATCTATTTAATACTATTATATATTCAAATTATCTACATTTTTGTTTCTCCCTCTATTAGCCTGTGAACTAACTCCATGTCTCCCAGGCCCTCGAGTAGAGATGTAACTTCATCTGGTGCCTAATAAATACTGTATGAATGGATGAATTAATATTATAAAATTGTGTGTGATGGATAACATTCACCAATGATTAGAAAATTAGTAGATTTTGACTCTATAGAAACACAGAGTTTAATGTTTGACACATAGCACTGACAACCTCACTAGTAGTTCAAGTAAATCGAAATGGTGCCTATTGAGTTTGGCAAAGATCATGTTTTTACTTACTCTTTTTGTTCCTAACACAAAACATTAAACCAAACACACGTTTGAATGTCATTCTACAAATCTATTCATCTTTAATAGTGGTTAATAATTTTGTGGACACTAACCACACTGCTCCCCGTATCTTTAGTTGGGATACACATCTAGATTTGAAGGCCCCATCCTCTCCACTACTGAGTTTCGTTAACTTCAGCCAGGTTACACCCTTTATATCTATTCTAGGGTGTACTTTTCATTTGCAGTTTCCCAGAAAATGAAAAAAAAATCGTGGTTTATTTACTCACGTAACACACTGAAATAGAGTTAATTTGCAGGGTTGCTGTTGAATTATTGCAGATTACACTGTTATAAATGGCAAAAGAAGGGACCCTGGTCTGTGTGGTAATACTGTCAGGAGCCCTGTGGCTGTTGGCTCAGTTCATGATGTATTACACTGCTAGCATTTCAGCTCTCTCGGGGGATCTCTGGTCCTACCATAAGGTCAGGAGTTAACTACTTGTATTTTAGCTGTGCACTGCTATCAATACTGCTCCTATGGAAACCTCACTTGACGTCATTTTGGGGGCTTTGCTACTGTAGCCAAGCTTTAGTTAAAGTCAATAAGAGCATTAGACCGTTGTCTGTATTATTACTTGGTACTTCCTGCCAGCAATCTACCAATTCATTAGCAGAGAGTTTTGGAAATCTCACTTGATTATTTATGCAGTCAATAGCAAGTCTTGTCTGCATTCATAATTGTTTGATTTTATGGCCCCTTCTTTAAACAAACATTGTCTATGGTAATGTGATGCCCTGATGGATGGGAAAGGTTTTGTCTGTGAATATCATTTAGATAATTAAAAATGACAGATGAAATCGCCCGCTGTCTTGACCTGTACTTTGTTCCCTCAGTGATGCTGAAAAGATGCTGATTGCTGTCAATCAAAACCCATTGGAGGTTTGTAAATTCTGGCTGCTATGAACTCTGACCCCCACTGTTGATCTGAAATAGATAATAACCTTGAAATTCTATTAGAATTTAAAAACAGTTTTACCAAAGGGGCATTATATATGTGTGTGTATGTATATACATACATATACATAGACACATAGACACACATATATAAAGATTTTAATGCATACACACATATGTGTATATATATGTGTGTGTATATATATGTATGTATGTATGTATGTATTTATGATGTGCATTTCCTCCCTCTTAAACATGATTACTTAAATGTCAAGGTTTACAGTCTCCAGAACTCAAGTAAAATATAGTACTTAGCAAAATACAATGTAACAAATCAGAGCAAAGATCTTATGTTATCAATACAAATTCTTGAATTGGATTCATATAACCTGCCCTGTCCTGTTTAGCAAAACTTAAGCTCTTACATTTTCATTGGGTGTTAACAGTGTTTGAAATTCATTTTGCTTCTTTTTACTGATTCCAAAGTTTATTGAATTATTCTGGCAGTACCTTGCTCTGAATTTATTGCATTTTTTCTCTCCATGCTCACCCTGTGAGATTATTTTAAACTGCTTTTCTTTTCTCAAGGCCAAAGGAAATGGCATCAACCAGCATACTGAAAAATATGGAGATTCTGAGGCCAGTATTTATGCCCCAAAGTTCTAAACAAACACCATCAGAATCTTGGGTCAAGAGATCAGCTGGATAAATGCACCTGCCATGCAAATTGTCTTTTATCATTATCTAGACACTTAAAGTAGACTCAGAAGTCACATTGGTATTTAAAATGCACATAAAGGCAATTGGAGAAAATAACACTCCCATCTATCAATATTAGATGTGTCAAAGTAGCCGACAGCAAAAATAATTAGCAAATTTCACAGGCTGCACAATCACAACAACAATTAGGCTTTTTGCAATTTTTAGCACCTAAATTGTATCAACTGTATAATAATAGCAGAAACAGTGAAGTAAGAGAATTGTAAAGAGCAGAGATCTCTAGAAAGGTAATTGAAAGAGTGTTGGTTTTTCCACAAGAGAAACTCCTTCATATTGCTTAATGAGTTTGTGAAGGGTTGGATGAAGAGTTATCATCATTGTTTAGCATTTTACTATCTGTGGAGCACTTTAAGAGAATATTAAGCCTGTCACAGTCCCTCGGTGACACAGCAAACATGAATATCGTTATGCCCATTTTCCAGTGGATGGAATTAGCTGGGACTGATTTTCATGTTAAATGAAAGTTCTTCCAAGTTATATCTGTTACACTATTAATTACTCTAGAGTTTCATAAGATTGGGATAAGAGGGGAAGAAGGAAGTTTTGCTTTTTGAAAATCCAGTAAACCATAGATTTACTGCCATGTCTCATTGGGGAAAGATGCATGGCAAATCTTACTTGAATAGTTGTTAATTAATAATTGAGTGTGTCACTACCTTCCTATCTTCAAAGTCCATGTGAAGCCCTTTCTGGTTCATGAAGGCTCCTCCAACAACGATAGTCCATTGTGGTCTTTCCTTCTGAACATTTATTTTTGACAATCAGTTGGCATTTGTCATAACTTTTTAGATGTAAATGTTATATCTCACCAACCAAACTGTAAACACCTCGAAGATCCACTGTGCCTTATGATTAGAAATAAGTGTTGGTTGATCAGTTGAATGATAGGATATGCCTTTGAGTTTGGTGATAGGGATTATTATAGTCCACACAATGAGCTGAAAGGGAGGACATGCTGTAGACCTACTATTGGACACCTACCTTAGAAACTATGGTCTATTCAGACATGGCTTTTAAGGAAATGTCATCATTTAATGAAAGTCAACTGGAGAGAATTTACTAAGTAACTATTGTTTGCCAAGTACTGTCCTAAGAGTTGAAGATACAAAGAAAGTAAAAAAAAAAAAACCAACCAACTAACCAACAAAAAAAAAACAATTCTTATTTTCAAAAAGTTCACAGCCTGTTGAGGGATTAAATCATCTCCCTTACAATCTTTGCTGAATCACAAAACTGGAAGAAGGGAATGGTGAATAGGACCTTCCCCCAGGATACCAACATCAAATGTATGCTTCCTTCCTCATCTTTTTTCCATTCTTCAGTTCTTCTTTTCCAAAGCCACTCCATACCTCTTGCTGGCAACATAAACCCTAGCCTCCTCTTATAGACAGCCCTGTGTAAAATGGAGGTGTCTATCTTTTCCCTCCACACAAACCAATTGAATATGCCCCAAATACCAGAATTTCTAATTGTGGCTGTGCTGAATCAGGATCATGTACATGTCTTGGATTTAATTCTCAGTTTTCACACATAAAAATATATATAATTATATGCATCACACACATATCATATATATACATATGTATGTATTAGAATCAATTATTACATTCTTCAAAATTCTGGATGAATTTAAGCCGTAAACATATAGATTACTGGAATAGCTAATAGTGGAACATTAATGTATTACAGAACTCATAGAAAGTACTAAAAGAATCATTTGTGTCTTGAAGCAGTTTATACTACAAATGTTCCACGTCTCTGAACTCTTATGCACTAGATGCCAAATAACCAGGTTTACTGATTTTTAAAAAAATTTGTTACTCACCTTGAACAGAATGAATTTAAAGGGAAAAATTTGTCTCCAAAAGAAAGGTCTTCCTCCCCTTTTCATGCTGATGCACTATAAGGAATTCTTTTTTTGTTACATTCAATAAATAGTCCATGGAGACTCTATTTAGTTCTGTATTAATTCATTGCTCTTGTGTAAATATTTTAGAGTTATTCCTAAATGAATTATGTTGCAAAGGTGAGTTGTAAGTTTTGGAAAAAAAAACCTTCATTCCTTGTGGCAACATTTCTTTCTCTGATTCTTTGGTATCATTAGCTAATTTCCATATTTTCTTGTAATTACATTTTTTTTGTTTTATTTGGAATAGGTTACCAATGTTTACACACATTTCATTGGGTTCTTAGATGATAACATAGAAAAAATATTGACTTTGCTGTCAGAAGATATAGATTAGAATCTGGGGCCATGAGCTGGGGCAAGGCTTTTAACCCTCCTGGGCCTCGGTTTTCTCATATGCAAAATGAGGGAGTTGCAATTGATGGCCTCTTGGGTCTCTGAAAATTCTAGATTCTGTTCTAGATCTACGATCTAGATCTATGTTCATTCTTAGGTTATGTCTTGGGTTATGTTACAAAAAAGTTGAAGATGTAAAACCACAATGGGTCAAATGTGTTATTTGTTATCTAGTATAGATGATCATGTTCAAGCATATGGAACACTTTGTTGTTCAGTAATTTCAGTTTCATCTGACTCTTTGTGACCCCATTGGAGATTGCCTTGGCAGAGATTCTAGAGTGGTTTATCATTTC
>CM053598.1:159280103-159353422 GCA_028646575.1 Pseudocheirus occidentalis | reverse complement strand
CGTCATGTCCAACTCTTCCTAACCTGATCTGGGGTTTTCTTGGCAAAGATACTGGATTAGGGTGCCATTTCATTCCTCTGTTCATTTTACAAGATGAGGAAATGAAGATAAGCAGGGTTTCAAGTGACTTGCCTAGGGTCACACAGTTAGTGAGTGTCTGAGGCTGGGTTTGAACTCAGGTCTTTCCAACCCTGCATCACCTCCCTGCCTAGAAAAAAAAATCTTTATTTTTTTTATAGCCTCTAACTGAAATTTAGCCTTTCTTTCACTTATGAATGTAGGTAATGGAACAATATTCTGAGAACATGTCCATAAGCTTTCCTAGTAGACTGCTAAGGGGATCCATGACACGAAACAGTTATGAATGCCTACTTCAAGAAATGGAATGGAAGCTAGATGAGAAATCAGCACTAAAATACTGCAGTTCTAATAATTCCATACTCCATTGTTCCCTACCTCTCCAAAACACATATGTACACATACACACAAATTACATAAATGTACAAAAAATTACACATGCAATCACGATTGATCTTGTTGGTTTTCCAAATTTGATCATTTTAGTGGATTTTTATTTTAAATTCATCTTTTTTTTATTTTGTTTTATTGGATGGAGTCAAGCTGCTTTATATGTGTGGACACAGCCTTAGTGCTCTGGGGGTCTCCATTGATCTTTTCTGTAGGTCTCTTCTAGAGAAGTTGTTAGTAAAACCTTCTGTCGGTTTTTACTTGCAAGAAAGATTGAGAGAGAAGACAGGTTTGAAGAGCAGATGTGTCGAGGAGACCATCTCTTCCCTACCTGATTGTCCCGTTGTTTTGAGGATGGTAGTTCACACTGCTCAGAGAAGAGTTTAATTTCCCAAAGATTAATAGCATCACAAAAAGTTAAATGAACTGAATGGGTGGCCCTTATATAGAGAGGCCTAGTCAAAAAATCATCACCCAATTCCCCACTGTTATTGGTAAGATGATCACTGAACCTTTGTTCCTGTGAAGTAAATGAATTTTGAATTCTCTGTATATTTAATTATCTAAGATGGAGCCTCTGTTTATTTTCCTTTTTAGAAATAAAACCAGTGGAGGTGGCTCTCAGTGGAATATTCTGTTCACTAATTACTTCCCCAGATCTCAGCACTATTGTAACCTGGTCTTGGCAGTATGCACTAAAAGTTACTTGGATTTATTAGCATACTTTTATAAGCAATGTCTCTTAGCAAGGAAGTTTGTTTTGCCAATCTGATTTCTGGCTATAATTTACACTATCTGCTTGTCTATAAATGTACCATTGCTTTAAATAAGTGCTGATTTTGTGAGATTTGTAGTAAAGGTATAGCAGAGTAAATCTATAAAATATTGAAAGTAATTTACCCGTGAATGTATCCCATCCATTTTTTGGAAATGGGATTTTATTGCAGTAGTGTCATTCCCAGATAGCAAGAAAGTGTTGATTGTTGATTTTGAAGAGATTAAAATGCCTTAAAATTACTAAATTTGATTTAAAGTACATAAACTCCCCATCTATGAGTATAAAGTGATTTTTTTTTAATTCTTAAGGGCTCCCGAGGTTATTATTTTGCTACAATATGAAAATGAATTGTGACAATAAAGGCCATGATTACAAGCCTTTCAGGCTGTCCCACTGTGACAATTAGCTCCCAATTGTTATCCCATTTATTTATTAGAATGCTAAGGACTGGGGCTGTCTTGACTTGTAACTGGAAACAGATTATTATTGAGGTTGGTTATGAACACAAAGGACTTTACAATAAAGTGTTTTATTGGACAAAGATAACAGGACATTTCTAGATGATTTAATTGAGTCACCTCTGATGGAATCCAAGAGTTGTTCTAAAAGCTACCCGTTAACAGGTGGCTCTTCTCCAAACTGCATTTTTGTTTTGTTCTGAATACAAACTTTTAGAATAAGCATATTCTTCATGCAGAGAGGCTGACACTATGAGCAGAATGATCAAAGGGAGTATTTTTTTTCTTTGGGAACATGGAGTACTTGCCTCCTCCCCTAGTACAAGGTAAGATGGACGTCCCTGAAAGTATGTGGGCTGTTTCCTAAAGAGCAACAAGGAGAATGAGGAAAAAGACTACATTAAACTTTCAAAGGGACATATGTTTCAAACAGACTTGTTCAGCACTAACTCCCTCTATAAAAGCAGACTAGCTACACAGATGTTTCTTCACTGGTAGATAGAAAGCTGATGCACTTCACAGGGGGCATTACAAAGACAGACTGAAACTAAATCACCTCCCCACTGTCTAAAATGTTGGCCATACACCCAAGGATTCCTTGGACCAACTAAAGGGAGCTGCCTCCTCTTTTATCAAGCAAGACTTTTTTTTCCTTGTCTCTTCTTGTTTCAGAGGGATTATCTACTTAGTTACCCTAAACAATAATCCTAGTTATTCCAAAAATTTGTGGCCTATGAACAAAGGATGTATTTATAGATGGGAGAACTTTAAACTCTATTAGTGTTTTCTTTTGGCTCTTTCCTGCATCTTCAAATATTTTAAAAGGGTGCACACAGTAATCCATCCATTCTCAACTGCTTTTTTCTTTGTTATTGTACATATGTGAGCATATTTTGATGAAATATGAACCTTAGTTTAGCTTTGAAACTTTTGAGAAAAACCATTAATTAGATATCCAAATACCGATATGTAGACACCTTCTTCACATGCTTGACTGTAATCTGCCCCTTCAGAATTTAGGCAACAAGGGCAGGTAGGTGGCAGAGCAAACAGAGCACCAGCCCTGGAGTCAGGAGTGCCTGAGTTCAAATCCAACCTCACACACCTTACATTTATTAGCTCTGTGACTTGAGCAAGTCACTTAACCCCAACGGCCTTGCCTTTCCTCCTCGAAAAAAAAAAAGAACTTAGGCAATAAAATATTGCTATATTGCCAATTTCATGACAGGATTGTCGAGTTAATGGATTTTTGTGGCACTTTATAATTGCAGAATGTTTTGACATGTCTTACTAAGGGGATAGCTTGGTTAAATCAGAAAAAACCTTGGTTCTGGTGCTAAAAGATCTAGGTTTATGTTCAATTTCTGGCCTTGGGCACTTCACTGAGCCACCATATGCCTTGGTTTCCTCAATTGTAAAATAAGGGGGTTGAACTAGTTGACCTTTGAAGTCACTCTGAAGTCTAGTTCTGTGATCCTAGGATCTCCTTTCTTTCTCATAATCACCCTATAAGGTGGTTAGTAGAGGTATAATAATACATATGTTGTGGACATGAAAGTTAACGGGCAGAAAGACTATTTATTGTAGGTCACATTACTGATAAATGCAAAAGTAAGGGCTTAAATTCATTTGAGGTCTTCTAGCTCCAAGCCCTGAATGATAGTGCTTCCTCAGTTAATAGAAGGGGCCGTGTCTAAGTGGCACAAAGGCTGGAGCGCTGTACCTGGCATCAGAAAGGTCTGAGATCAAATCCAGTCTTAGACACTTCACTAACTGTGTGCTATTGTAAGGGGGAAAATGAAATAAAATTTATGAATTGCATTGCAGATCTTATGGTTCCATATAAATGCTAAATATTATTACTGAAAGACACATTTGTCTGTAAGAGATTCTTGAAAAATGTAGAGGTCATAGTTTCTCTTGAGCTCCGGCGGTATTTTTATGACTTAAAAAGACAAAACACTTATTTAGAAATAACTTGCCCTTGGAACTTAAATGACCAAAATCAATATAGATAAATTACATACAAATGTGTTCTCCTGAGACAGCTAGGTGAAGTAATGGATAGAGCGCTGGGCCTGTAGTCAGGAAGTACTGAGTTTGACCAACTTCAGACACTTTCTAGTTGTATGATTATGGGTAAGTCACTTAAGCTCTCCTGGCCTTGGTCTCCTCATCTTTAAAATGGGGATATTAATACTACCATTTTCCCAGAGTTGTCATAAAGATAAAATAATGTAATATTTGTATTTGTAAACTTTATACATTTGTAAAACGCTTTGTAAATCTTGAAGTGTTATATAAATGCTAATTGTTATTGTTATATTATTACTCTGACCTGAATTGTTTCATTTCCAGTGTTTACTTTAAAAGTACAACTTGATGAAGCCATTTGAAGGCTTAGTCACTGTGGAAATAGAAAATGATTACAGGATAATTGCATTCTTTAGAGAAACGCTCAGAATTAACATCTGAAACCTAGTTATAAACAATAATAATGATGACCCCCAAAACCCAGATTACTGTTCTGGGGTCAATTCAATTTAAAATTTTCTCATATAAAGAAGAGTCCTAAAGTTGGATAGAGAGAGAAAAGTCTATGAGAAGATAACTTGTAGGAAGGTCTACAAATAGTCAAAATGTGAACTTCTGAGTGTACAGAATTTCCTTTCTTTGGGAGTTCCCCTCATTTTTATCACTGTTATGACTTGATCAATGATGACTTTGTGGGTAATAGTTACTTCAAAGTTCTTGTTTTTCAGTCATCTGACTCTCTGTGAGCCCATCTGAGTTTTCTTGGCAAAGATACTAGTGTGGTTTGCCACTCCCTTCTTTAGCTCATTTTACAGATAAGGAAACTGAGGTACACCAAAGCCAGCACAATTAAGTGACTTGTCCAGGGTCACACAGCTAGTAAGTAACAAAGGTCAGATTTGAACTCAGGAAGATGAATCTTTCTGACTCCAGAGCTGGCACCCTACCCACTGCACTACCCAGCTGCCTTACCTCAAAGTAGAATTTCACAAAGCTGATGAAAGGAGGAAGTTCCATGAGAGAATAACAGAAATTTAGCCCATTTTGCAGAGTATTCCTAAAAATCAGAGGAAAGTGGGGCTGCTCATAGCTTCAGGGAATCAGGTGGTGGACTACAAATTGCATGAGTCTCAGTCTCAAGGGAAAAAAGCTAGGTTAAGGACCAAGCCTTAACTGACAGACCTTGCAAACTTTTTCTTCACACTTGACCCCATGGAGTCTCCAGGTCAAGTCCCAGCCTGTTGGGGCTACAGTTGATAAGGTCAGCTTTGGTATGTATACATTGATTGATTTTTGTTCTAGATCAATGACCTCACCAGTTTGGGCAATTTCCTGGTATGGACATTGCCTCCACAGATGCAAATCAATAATTTGTCCATAGCTTCTGCAATTTTAAGTGCCTTGTCTGTGCTCACACAGCTAATGTGTGTCAGAGACTGGACTTTGAATGTGACTCCAAGACTGACCTTCTGTTTACTGCATGATGTGATCTTTCATGAGTTTATTATAAATCTAAATTCCCCCATAATTAAGTAAGAGGTAAAACTGAAATGTGGGTAGAAAATTAAAGGTGTTTCTCTTGCTTGAGCAAGTCTTCTGCCAGGTAAACTAATGGATCTTATTAAAAGCAAGTCATTAGTGTCAACTCAAAGTGAGACTTGTATCTAGTGAGATGGTGGCTAGAAATCTAGGTCACTCACATGTCCTAAAATATTTCTAGTTCAATTGGAAGAATGCCCTGCTCTGGTTTTCCACCTGTCCTGCTCAATCCCTCTATTTATTGGCATTTGTGAAGTTGTTTAATTTAACAAGGTGTGCGGAAGCTTGTAGGGGGTGTGTATACAGACGGGGAAAAATCACTGCTTACATTCTGAGCCTGCCTCAGATTGCTCTTTGCTCAAAAATGAATTATGTTAGAAACCAGCTGGCCTGGTTTTGGTCTTTCTCCTACAGTGCTTTTCCTTTCACTAGTAAAGGGATTCCTAAATGATAGGAAACAGTCACATGAGATTTCGTCCACATTGTCTATTGCTGATGGAGAGTCATAATGATCCTTTTGTAATATGTTGGTGAGTTAGCATACTGAACCTCTTTCCAAGATACTAGCAAATGGCCTTTCAGAAATTATTTTCCCCTTCAGAGCCTTGTAAAAAATATACCTTCGGGTGTACTGTGCAATTTTTATTGGTTTAATTGCAGAAATCGGCCAAGTCTAAAAATTGGGTTGCCACATATGGGTGTTCACAGTGAAAGGTTGAAGAGGGGGTGGCAGAATGGAGTACCTGTTTTCTTTCAGAAGACATTTCATAGTAAGAATAAGAATCACAAGCAAACCAACAAAGATTTCAAGAACCAAAACAAAGAAATTAGGAGAAACTATTTGGAAAGGTACCTGGCTTATTTCCAGGGGAATGACTGTATTTTGTTTATTTCCACTAGGGGAATGGTGTTATAAAAGGCACCTCTTTCATTGAGTTTTTGGATGTGCCATTTTAAAAATTCTTTTGGGATAGGGAGAAAACAATTAAGGAGAATAATATGAAAAGGTGATAAAAATTATATTTTCTTGTATGAATTTCTTTCTTCCAAAGCAGCTTTTGAGTTAAGGGTAGAGTAACACAAACAGGATATTTAAACATACTCCAGAGCTCATTAAAACACTATAAACTAGGAATTTGATATAAAACAGATTTGCTTTTGATTGTATCCAAGGACTTTAACTACTAAAAACGCCGAGAAGACCTTCTTATAATCACTTAGACATTAAATGTGTAGTGAGCCAAAGCAAATAATCTGGAATTTTCAACCTACAAGAGGCTTTATGGGTCATCTGATCAAAAGTCTCTGTTTTACTAATGAGGAAACAGAGACCCTAAGATTTTGTGCTTCTCCCATAGTCACTCAGTTTTTTAATGGAAAGGTTGGTACTGAACTTGCCTGTTGGATCCCAGTCCAATGATATTTCAATTGTGTGGAATCTAAAGACACATTATATTAATTATTAACTCTATTTCTTTGTATTGGCATATAGATTCTGACAGAAGTTGAGTCAAAAAGTCCTTTGGTGCGACTAATGAATCTCAGTACAATTTAGGCTGATTTCTGCTTTTCAAATGTTTTAGTTTATTCAGTTCTAAGAGCAGCACCTGTCTTTGTGTTAAGAGGGTATTTCTGAAGCTCCCCCTCGAGCCCCCACCAATATTTTAACTACATTGGTCTTACATTGACACTCTGAAGCCTCATTTATCTCAATCATGTGGCTGCTTCCTCTATCAGTATAGTCTGCGGCTCATCTACTCCTTTTCATTTTGCCCTAGTCTTGTATAAAGTATAAAGTCTTCTATAAAGACTTCTCATAGGATCTCCCTGATATGTCAAAGGTCCCCTTTCTCTAGACCTTTTAATATTACATACACACTAGTGTAGTCCTTGGGCTATCCATCTATTTGTTATGGCTTTCTATCCCTCTATGACCTAACCCCATCTTCATTTTCCAGATTTCATTAAGAACATGGTTTTTTGTTTGTTTGTTTATGCCGCTTCTTATATATGATACAGGAAAAAATATAGTGGACAAATTCAGAGGAGTTGGAGTTGGAAACCTTCACTCTTCATAGAATGAAAGAGCTGGTCATGAGATTTTGTATCTGAAGGGGCTAAGGGATCTCAAAAGCAAAAATGAAACACTCCACCCTCCCATCCCCCATATATAGGTATAGAAGCAACAGAAATTCAGCAAACAGAGCCTCCTGACATCCCTTCTTTTTATATTCAGGATTTACTACATTATTCTACAATCATATTCTACAGTTCTACAATGTAGTCTCCTATTTACATAAACATATGCATTATTATAGAGAAATGTGTATTTTAAGATTACTTTGAACTGCAAAAGTTGCTTTGCTAACTGGAAAATTGTGGGGTTTTCCCCCATTCTAAACTAATGCAAAGGCAGTTTCTTGCATAAAATGGAAAACTTGTTTGTTTCTCTAAATCAGCGTTTCAAAAATACCAAGTCAAAAATGTGGACCTCACTGGTTCATGCGAAGCAGGTTTGTGCGTTTTTTTTCATAACTTAGACCTAAAAAAATGCAATAGTACAATACATCACTGATACAAGAGGCTGATAGATTTAGAAAATGTTTAGTGAGTGTATTCCGCTTAGACCAGCAGGAACACCTGCTTCTATTATTCAATCACTGATAAAATGGTAAATAGCTTATGTCAGTCATGCTGCTCACATAAAGCCACATAGTTTGCATATAGGTTTGGTCATCTTTACAGAATTGTGCAGGTTTTGTGTTCGATCTCTTTGCTAAATGACTCCATCAAAAAATTATAGGGTCATAAATGGACAGTGACACCATTTTAATCTTCATTCATTTTATCCCTCCCTCTGCTCTGCTCCCCATTTCTCCCAATGGCACCTCTTCCTAGACGGTCTGAAGAAAAGATGTTAAAGCATACACGCTGTTTGTCGTAATGGTGGGCATCCAGAGGGCTTGTCTCAGCCCAGGCCTTCTCTTACAGGGTAGTTTTCTTTTTCTTCAAGGCCATAGGAAACCACAACTTCCAATCTATGCCCTCCCACTTCTCAGCTTCATTAAGTTGCCAAATAACTGCCAATAGAGAAGAAAAGGTACAGTGATATTTATGCTTCATAAAGAGATTGTTGTAAAGTAGCATCGTTGGTCTTGATGCTTATGACAGGTGCCTGGTGACAGAAGCTAAGAATGTATCCTTGAGTGAAGCTGTTCTAGAGAGGAGCATTCATGTGATTAAAGACTTTACTCTTCCATTTTCTTTTTGGAAAGTGTTCCAATCCCTCAGAGATATCTAGATTGCTTCTGCTTGGTTTTGCTTTTACATACAACATGAACTCAATATTTGGAAGCCATTGGGCCTTTACTCTCTAAGTCTGGGGTGGGGAACCTCTTGAGGCCACAAATGGCCCTCTAGGTCCTCAAATGTAACCTTTTGACTGAATCCAAACTTCCTAGAACAAATCTGCTTAATAAAAAGATTTATTAGGTGAAGCTTAGATTCAATCAAAAGACCACACCCAAGGACCTAGAAGGTCTCAAGAGGCCTCAAGGCCGCAGGTTCCCCACCCCTGCTCTAGGGGCTGGAGACGAGAAATATTTGAATCTGGTAGCTTAATCCTTTCTCTTTGTGATTTATGTACTTGGTCTTTAGTCAAAGTTGAAGGACTTATCTTTGAATAAATAGATTTTTACTTGTATACATATTGAGGTTCCTGGGAAGGGTTGGATTAGAGCATTTCTCATGGAACTGGGCACTTACTTGCATTTTGATTCTGAGGGGGTTGCGGGTGGACACAAATACTCTGACCCCTTTGCAAAGGGCATGCATGGCCAAAAACTCCTAGTTGGCCCCTTGTTCCCCATGTAGAAGGGAGGGTGCTGTGCCAAAGAGGATTTGAAGCTGAGCCAGGAAGAGCCACCCACTCTGTAGGCTTTCAAAGAGGTTAAAGGCCCCTCCTCCCAGTCTCTTCCTTCCTCTCTTTTGAGTACTACGCTTGGGACTCTGCCAGCTCTCCCCTGGACTTCCTGAAAGAAAACAAGTAGAGTCAGAGCTTGGCTAGATTGAACTGTACAAATGGAAGACAATTTCGAGATTATTGTTATACCTAACTGAAAAAGTGGCTGGCATCCATTACTTTATGTATCAGGATTTCTTAACCTGAACTCCATGAATAATTTTTGTTTTGTTTTGTTTTGTTTTTATTTTGAGGAATGCATTTCAGTATAACTGATTTCATTTCTAATCCTATGTGTTTTCTCTTATCCATTTAAAAATACTTTTCTGTGAAGGGGTCCATAGTCCAGACTACTAATGTGGTTCATGATACCAAAAAAAAAAAAAAAAGAATCCCTCTTCTGTATAAATCTTGCTTTTTCACGGGAGCTTTTTAAAAATTATTATTTTAAGAGCCTCTCATAAGTTCAATCTCAAAAGTCTTCTCAAGGTCTGCATTAAGTGGTATATGTTCAAAGATAAGAGAGTATTAGAGGATTCGCTAACAGATTTATTCTTGATCTGTTTGGAAAGCCCTCTTCAATTTGCTAACATGTTTTCTTGCCCTAACCTTGACCGCCTTCAGTCTAACTATTATGCCCCTGCCAGATTAATTTTCTTTCTGTATGGATTCTATTATGCTATTTTGCTTTTCAAAAAAAAAAAGTCACCAATTACTCCCATCTCTCTACCAAATAAAGCCCACACTCACCCTGGTATGCCAATCCCTTTTCAGCCTTCCTTCATTCTACCTTTGTAGCTTCATCTTGAATCCCTTGGTATACTTAATGCCAATGGTTCTCCAATTGTTGGTCTTGGGACCCCTTTGTACTCTGAACAATTATTAAGGATGCTAGTGAAATTTTGTTTGTGTGGGTTTTATCTACTGATATGTGTCACATTTAAAGTGAAAGCATTTCAGTATTAGGAAAATAGTTTTGACTACACAGAACCCCCCCAAAAGGGTTTCATGAATCCTTTGAGTTGGTGAAGACCTCCAGTGGCCCCCAAATTATCATGCTGCGAGAACCTTTGACTTTATACTAGAGAAAAAGTGAGTAATACTTTTTCATCAGTTATACTTTTGATGTGTTTCTTGTGCTCCAAATGCCTTCTTTTCTCATTTGATTTTTTGAAATCCTTGAAAACCCACCTTAACTGCCCCCTCTTTTGGAAGCTTTCTCCAAACTCCCCTAGTAAGAAATCACTTTTGTCTCCTCAGAAACCTCATGGCACTTTGTACCACTCTCATACCACTGCAGTCTGGGCTGATTTTGCATAATCAACCTCATGATTCATGAGTGTGTCCTGTTTTCCTCCTAGAATATGAACTGAAGAATGAGATCTAGGTTTCACTTACCCTCGTTTCTCCCTCAGAACCCAGCATAGTACTCTGCACAAAATAGTTGCCAAATGAATTAATGGAAACTCATTGAAGGTAGAGATTCTGTGTCTTGTTTCATTTTTTTTTTATATCTGTTGAAATACCTTTCATTTAATAGGTCTAACAGGTACAAAATTTGTTGAATTGCATTGAATTACCTCTGTTAGGATTTATTGGTTTTTGTCTTTGCATCCTAAGTACTTAGCTCAATGCTAGGCTATTGTAGGTGCGTAATTGTTGATTGTGTTAGTTGCTCATGATGTCTAGCTTTCACTCATGGCATTGTCTGGGGGGGGGGAATGGAGGAGGGAAGTATATATTGGATTCTGCACCTCCCCTTCAAAGGATAACCCCTGTCATAAGCTGGCTGCTACTTATTTCCACCTGGTAAAAGGTCATAGTTGCCAACAAGTAAATGAGTTAGGTGTCTGGAAACAGTGAATGAAAGGGCCACAGCAGCCCGGGTAAGGGACTTACAGACTTTGAGTTCCCTGGAACAATGTGTGATTAAGTGACTTTACCACATTCACAAAGCTAGTATATATCTGAAGCTAGACTTGAGACCATAGCTGACTCCAAGGCTGGCTTTTTAACTGCTCCATGATGACTTCTATCCATTCCAGAGTACTTTCAAGAAATACTTGCTTACCATGTCTGATGCTTGATTTCACTGTAAAATTTCAAGAATATTCCTACAAACATGAGTGGAAAAAATAAACATACACACAGCAAAGATCCTTTTTAGCTTTCTTTTTTTCTTGAGCTTCGAAAATGAATACTTAATTATATTAAAGCATTACTACCTCCTCTGTTAAGGTTGAGTACCCAAGCACAGAGAAAGTAGGAAATGCCAAGGTTGAGGTTTCTGCAGCAGCATTAATTCACCACATTACACTTGTTGTTTACTTAACAGAATAAAAAACAGTTCTGAACAGATCCATTTAATAGGAAAACAGTAATTGAAAACATCATATATATGGTGTGACTCACTTTCTGACTAAAATCTGAGTCTTAGCTGGAAGAGACTTTGGAGGTTATATAACTCAGCCTTCTCATTTTCTATATGAAGAAAATGAGACTCAAATAGGTAGCAGCCCAGGTTACACAGCTAGGTAGGAGCAGACCTGGGATAAGAGCCCAATACTCCTGCCTCTTTTTTTCCATTTCAACAGGGTATCTCACACCTGGGTTTTCTCCCAAACTTGAATATTGTCTTCCTATGCAATACTGTGGCTTCTCTGTGCCTATCTTTGTCTACACACAAAAGAGCAGAGCTGAAAAGATCACCCTTCCTGATAGAGACACAGGGCCATATATCAAACAGTGTTCAACTTGTCAGAAAGACCTGGGTTCAAATCCTGAATCCAATACTTATTTAATTTTGTGACCATGAAAGAGTCATCTAACATTTCTGAGCCTCAGTTTCCCTGTTTGTAGAATTGGGATAACTTTGCCTTTAGCTATCTTAAAGAGTTTGTTGTGAGGTTCACATGATATAATGGTGGAAAGGTGCTTTAGAAAAACTGAAGCTTTACATAAACACCTTTTGTTATGATTGAGAGTCTGCTCTCTGGGTGTTTCTTATCTTACCATCTCTCCTAATAGCATCTAGTTTCCTGATACAATTATATCTTATTGGAGTCAATCTACAGGTACAGGATGCTTTAAGACCGGTCAAATTGTCATATCAATTACTTCCTTTGACCTTGTCTTCCCTCCAATTTTCCAACCTGTTTTTGTCCTTGATGTCTTTACACAGCTTTAAAAAAAATGTCCTTTTCTTCTGTTCTCCTTTCTGGGAGCCAGCCAGTCATTCTTTTAATAGTCAAATGCCCGTATATGCAGAGGCCATTGGCCAGCGTCCAAACATTTATTGGTCATCGAACACCTTGCATGAGGTAATTTTCAATTATCTTATTAAACCAGAACAGTGATCTAGTCTCATTTTCTTTGATTATAAATGTTGTCTATGTTCTTATTACTGTTAATAATAACACTTGTGGAGTGCCAACAGTGTACTGGGCATTGTACCAGATGTCCTGTCCTTCTTTCTCAATCAGACCACACACTGAGGTGAATGACCATAGCTGGAGGCAAGAATAATCACAACATTTTCTGTAGAATTAGAGGTCACTATATATTGCCATAGAAAATGTTTTCCTCATATGGTTGTTTGAGAGTTGCCTTGTGTTACCTTGTGACTTTCCACTAAAAACAAATAAATTCAGCCACCACCCTACCCTTGTAAGAAAAAATAAAAAAACGACAACTATCGGGTTGGAAGAAGGTTAAATGGTCAACATATAAAGGGCATTATTTCATCATTTAATTGCTATCCTAACATCATGTTCATAGCGAGTCATGTTTAGTGAATTCTGATGTTCCTTTGTGCTTTGGGGAAGGAAATATCTTTTTAAGTATTAAAAAAAAGTTAAATTTTTTTTTAATATAGAAGGAGGCAATATGAAGTGGTGGATAGAGAGTTGGCCTCAGAGTCAACATATCTTAGGTTCAAATCACTCCCCCGACATATAATGAATGACTCATATTCTGGACAAGTCAAATAACCTCTAGATGTTCTGAGCAACATTTTAGGACTGAACTGTAAAACAAATGCAGCTCTGCACTGCTAAAGGGAAGGTCCTTACCAGTGACTACCCACACCAGCCACTCCCCATGCGATTGTGTACATACATCACTAGCTAGAATTTAGATTCAACAAGTCCAATAGATGTTATTCAAAAATGGCACGATCAAAAAAGTTGAGTCGTTTGTGTGGCGAGGGCAAGGGATATCCCTGGGTAGCCCGAATGCTTCATTGGTGTCCTTGGGTTGTCTAAAAATTCTCTCAGGATGTTGTGTGGAACTTCTGCAGTGACCTTATAGGATGACATGAACTAAAATCATCCAAGATAGACTGCTGTGATTGGACTGCAGTCTACATTTATAGAGAGAACACTGAGGCTGATAAGATCACAAATTACTTAAAGCATTAGAGTATTGACTGAACTTCAGCAAGGAAGACTTTATGTGATTATGATAGAAGAGCAATCCCTCACTGCCTTTTATGTCTTGCTTTAGGAAATCCTTCTTGGGGTTCTACTAAAAAAGCCGTACAATTTCCCACCTGATTTTAGATGTAAAAGGGAGATTGACAAGGCACTCATTTTTTGCTACCTAGAATTAGGAGTCCAAAACTATTCCCCCATCCTTAAATGCTGTACAAATAAAAACAAGTATTTTTAATTCATTAAACTATTTCTGGACTAGAGTCACAAAGCTATTAAAATTAATTAAAAAAAAAGACTCTTTTGCAGTTCTTTCTGTGACACAAAAGTATTCCAAAAGTAACTGAGCTCAGGATCCTTTGCTGTTTACCCTTGAAACATGTTGAATGCAGTATTCTAATTTAGATTTGTTCTTGCTTACACTTTCATCTTTATTTGATGGATTCTTTTCATGCTGACATACTCCTAGGTCAGGTCCTTATGACCTCTTGTCTAAAGTATAGTGCTAGGCTTAAATGCTTTAGTGAATAAGGCACTACATTTGAAGTCAGGAAGAGATGAGTTCAAATTCTACCTTAGATACTTACTAGCTATGTAACCCTAGGCAAGTCACTTAACCTTTTGTGCCTCGTTTTCCTCATCTGTAAAATGAAAGGATTAGACTCAGTGACCTCTAAGGTCCTTTCTAACTTTAAATTTATGATAGTATGATCCTTCTAAGAATTCACCCATACTCCATTCATCATCCTAGAACACTAATATGATCATTTTGCTCCCCTGATCAAAATGCTTCAGAGGTTCCCATTGTCTACTAAATAAAAAGACAAATTCCTGAGCTTGGCATTCATTGCTCTCCACAGTCTGTCACTAATCTATCTTTTTGGTACTTTCTCTCTTCCAACCGTTCTGGACCGTTCTTTCAGCATGTACTATAATTTCCCACCTCCATGCCTGGACTCTTGATAGTTCTTCCACCAGGAGTGTTTTCTTTCTTCTCATCCTTCCTTCCCTATTTTTACCTATCAAAATCCTATCCCTCTTTCAAGACTCACTTCTACCTCTTCCATGAAATCTTTCCTTGTTCCCTTGAATAGACACAATCTCTCCCTCTCTGGAATCCTATATAACTCCTATAGAATTATATCCCTTGATGTATAATACTACTCATGTGGGAAGGGAATTAGCATTCATCCAACACCTAGTGGTTGCCAGACACTGTGCTCAGCACTTTACAGATATTATCTCATTCAATACTTATAGTAACCCTACTATTATCCCCATTTTACAGTTGAAGAAATTGAGACAGAGATTAAGGGCCTTGTCTAGGATCACACAGTTACTAAGTGTCTGAGGTCAGATTTGAAATCAGGGTTTTCTTACTCTGCACCCAGGATTTTATTTATTATTTACATTTCTCTAGGAAGTGCGCCTTTGTCTTTCATGGGATAGTTTTAGACAAATGGTATTGTGCTATTTGTTCCGTGTCTCATCTCCTCTTCCATATTATATTGTAAGCTCCTTGAGGGAAGTGGTTATTTCTTGTACTGTACAACTTTATATCCCACCCAGCTTTGGGCTTTTCATTTTTTTTTAAAGGAAAAAGCAAACACTTTTATTTCTTCTTATAATAAGAGTGACCTCAGTGCCAGACCTGGCACCTTCTATTCCATGGTTTCTTTTGTATTGAGAAACTAGGGTTCAAGCTGTACTTTTCAAAATTTTTTCCATTTTCCTCTTAGATAATGGAGAAGATGGTAGCCAATAGCAATGCTATAATCTGGAAAAGGGTCTCTGTACTAACTCTAGCTTTAGCAACAGTAGCTACCCAACCTTCGTCATAGCCCTCAACTCCCGGAGCAGGAACTGAAGCTTCTCTTAATGAATGACTAGGCTACAGACTTGGAGATCTCTGCCGTAAGTGGCATGCTTTCTTCCAAAAGCTGAATCCCATAGCGCTCTGTGGGATACGCTGAGCCTGGCCAAGTAGTCGCTTTTGTCTAATGGTTCTAAGGAATGAAGAGAGAACTCTTTATTAGTGATTTGAACTAACCCCATGGGCCCCTACCCACCCACCCCACACATACCATTAGATCTACTGTGGTCCCTTGAGACAACATGGTAGGCACTCAGCAAGAAACTGTCACATGGATGTAGGAATATGCTTTTGTTGTTGGTTTGAGATGAGTAAATTATCAGGGCTAAGATACATTGTTACAGTATCTATGAAGGGATGAGTTTTAAAAGGAATTAAAGTAGTTGGAGCAGCAGTGTGCTTAAAAAGATATATCCGAGTTAAAGAAGCTCTTCTATTGGTGTCTCTTGTTGTCACCTGGTTGGTCAGTTAAACTTTCCTAAGTCAGAGGGACATTTCAGGATTGAGACTTTTTTTTTTGGTCTAATGTACTAAATATCATCTTTCCCTATTTGCAAAATCAGATGTGTTTTGTTGCTGTTCTTCTTGATTGCTTGGAAAAATTCACAAACAGAAAAAAAATCCATTCTCTACTCATGTTAAGTTTCTTTTATCTCTTTCTGAGTACACAGGTCTGTAGAAGCAACATGAGGGCACGGCCCTGTTTCCACCTGTTCCATGGCTCTCCCATCAAAACTATGTTACTTTGGAGTCACTGGTAGTATTTAGGAACTTCAGCATCTTTAGATCTATCTTTTGGAGATAGATATTGATTTTCTTGTCTTTGAATGTAAAGGCCCAGAGTGAGCCCTTTTAGCTCATCATCTCAGAGCGTGCTGTGGCATCAGTAGCCAGGGATATGGAAGTAACAGCTTTAAAATGCATCAGAACTGGCAGCCCAGGGCTCGCCAGTGTGAACATTCTGTGCTAAGGGAGTTTTCTTGTAAGTACCATAAGCCACGGAAACAGATTGTTCCCAGCCAGAGGCAGCTTCCGTTGATGGAGATGATAGAAAATGTTACTCCTCTGTCTGCCCTCCTGGAATTACTTCAAATTGTTAAAATATGAGGCTTTCCTTTTCTCTTATCTAAATTCTGCTCCCAGTTACACGATTGCCTCTAATCCTATATAGATACAGAGGACTTAAAAAATATTCCATAAATTTGGGCAGAGTATGAGGATCAACAGCTACACTGAATCCATAGAAAACTGAAACTCTATGAGCTGATAATAATGAGATTTTCTGTCTTCAGTGGCGTTCTGTTCCATTGTTTTTGACATTGCTATTGTCTGGAATTTAGAAGTTCTGATCATATGATCAGGTTACGTTCCTAGCCCTCTTCCCCATTCATTCTCTTATTTGAATGCATGTCTTTTTTTTTAAGTGGGAACATTTGTAAAATGATGATTTAACTATATTATCTCTCAGACCCTTCTAGCCCTATGCCCATGAGTCTACAGTCAGCAGTCTTTTTTTTTAGAATACAGTTGAAACACATGATGTGTCTGTCTGATACAAGCAATAGAGACATAGCTATATGGATGTCTATTTGGATACAGCAGTGTTAATTCACAATATGCCCATCTTTTGTTTATGGAGAAGGTACATAGATGAAAATCTTGTCAATAGAAGAAGTGGAAACGTTCCCACCAAGTAAAACCAAAGTGAGATATGAGAAAAAAAAACAAATAAACTGCAAAGAGGATTGAAAAGAAAAAAAGAAAAACTCACAGGATGTTAAAACACAAAATGACCTTAGTAGAGGTCTTCTAGTTCCATGGTAAAGAAATCTGATGACAGCAACATAATTACTGCCAGAACATATATTAAAAATCTGGCCTCCAGATCTGAAATCTGGAGTCAGTCAGAAAATTTAGTGGATGGAGCATTGGATTTGGAGTCCTTCAAAGACGTGAATCTGAATCCTGCTTAAGACATTGATTAGTCATGTGACCCTGGAAAAGTCACTTAACTTATCTCACCCTCAGTTTCTTCATCTGTAAAATGGGGGTTATCACAGCTTTGGCTCCACAAGATTTTGTGAGGATCAGATAAGATAATATAAGAATTTGCGATGATCAATGAGTGATGATCAATCAAATCAATTTTTCAGGATCAATAATATATGTAATACAATAATATATGTAAATTACTATATATGCTATTATTATTAGTCTATTGCTTGACCTACTTCTCCATGGCCACATACACACATGCACAAACACATTTTTTAAAGAAGTTGTTATTCTATTTATCATTTCATCATGATATAGAATAGGTACCCATGATATATTTGTAAAGAAATAGCAAATGGTTTTAGCCACATCTTTCTCCAGTTAGGTTAAACTGAAATCAAGTAATAAATAAGGGACCTCTTCAAGGCCCTAAAAATTTAATGCTGAATAGTTTAAATTTTATCCCCTAAATTCTGGACTTCTCAATCATTTATGTTATTATAATTTAGCTCTTGTAATGCTTCTATGCTAGATAAGTACTTTTCACCTATTTTTCTCAATTTGTTATCCAAATGCCTACTTGAAAGAGGACAGAAAAATACAAAATAAACAAATAAGCCACAATCTCCATCCAATGTATCACTTCCAGACTCTTCATTATTAAGACCAATTTACCTTAAGCTTCCTGGAGAGAAGTCCTACCTAGGAGAGCCTAAACCAAAGACTCCATTGTATCTGAGACCTTCTCACATTTCTATAGAGAAGAGGTCTTACATGATCTAGAATGAACAAAAAATATAGTAAAAGGTACTTATGGACTCTAAAATGATTACTCTGTAGAAAACATTACGTTTTGTCCATACAAGTTATAGAACTAGCTGGCACATTTCATAAGAATTAATTGGTTAAGTATTCCAATCACCTCTTATTTGGAAAAGGTGACTCCAGTATCTGAGATTTTTCTAGCAGTTATTTGAAATACCTCAATCCCATCAATAGATCTATTTGTAACCAAAGGGAATAAGAGCAGATACCAGTCCCAGAGATGAACAGACCATAGAACCAGTCTTAAAGCTATATTTAAGGGATTCTGATCCTCCTTCGCTTAATCCACTGGATTAAATTCATCTTGATGATATCTGTAAGTGGAGCCTTTCTAGAAATTATATCTTCTATTAAATGTATTGCGGAAGTTTTATCCTCCTCAGGCAGGTATCTCTCATTATTCCAAAGATCTGTACCCAACCTAACCTCTATGGAAGCCTAGCATTCTGATTAAAAAGGAAAAAATCAAAACCTTTGACCTTTATTAAAAGGATAATAGCTACACATAGATAAAAAACTTTTAGGACTTCTTTTTTCCTTATAGACTATGCATTCTCTAAACCATTCAGCTCAGAATGTGAAAAAATTTCTAGCAAGAACAATGAGTGATTAGATTGTTCAAGTCTTTTAGCTTTTTGCTTTTACACCAATCAACCAACTGATCAATTAACATTTATCAATCACCTACTATGGCATTATTGGTACTGTGCTAGATGCTAGCAACATTTGCATTGCCATCAAATGTGTCTCTCCCCTTCCTCTTACAAGTGAACCATTCCATTGAAAGAAATGAAGAAAGAAAAGAAAGGAAGGAAGGAAAAAGAAATGGTGGAAGGAAGGAAAGGAAGAAAGGAGGGAGGGAGGGAGGGGGAGGTAAAAGGGAAAGAAAATTAAACAAAGAAAAATGAATGAATTTAAAGAAAGAGAAGCAAAAATATAGTGTTTTCCTCCTATTTACCTCTGCAAAGAAGGGAGGTCTGTTTCTTCACTTTTTTCTTTACGACCAGGCTTGCTTATTATAATGACAGTGCTCAGTTGTCTTTTTTTTTTTTTAACGTTCTTACCTCTTCCCTTATTGACATCATGTATATTGTTTTCTTGGTCCTACTACCTTCACTCTCAATTAATTCATTTAAGTTTTCTCATGCTTCTCAGAATTCTTCATATTCATTGTTTCTCAAGGTACAGTAGTATTCTATGACATTCTTTTTTTTTTAGCAGTTCTCCCATTAATCCAGTTTGTTTCCAGCTCTTTGCTATTATAAAAAGTTCCAGTTATTTGCTACTGTAAAGAGTAATACTGTGAATATTTTGGTATATACCTAATAGCATTTAATACAAGAAAACCAAAACCCACTTTTTTCTACCACAATGCCTTGTATTGGCCACTTCCTCTAAATTTCATGAGCTATCATCCTTTTTCAGAACTTCATTGTGTACCTTTCTGTCTTATCCTTTAGTCTTTTCTTCAATATAACCTAGATATTTCTGGGGAAAAGTGACATTCCTTACATTTTGTTCTTATGTCACTCCTTGGGTCAATGAACTACGTTCAGTTTTTGGTTAGTCATTTTTCAGTCATATCCAACTCTTCATGACCCCATTTTGGAATTTCCTTGACAAAAATATTAGAGTGGTTTGCCATTTCTTTCTCCAGCTCATTTTACAGGTGAGGAATAGGCAAATAAGATTAAGTGACTTGTCTAGAGTCACTTAGCTAAGTGTCTGAGACCAGATTCTGACTCAGAAAGAAGAGTATTCCTGACTCTAGACCCAGCACACTATCCACTGCCCCATCTAACTGCTCTGAACTATAGAGATTTCTAATTGCATTATATATCCAAATACAAATTATCTAATGCTGGTGCCATTTTAGATTATATTAAAAGAAGCATAGCATCCGGAACAAGGTTGTAAAAGCAAAGGTAAAATCTTGTGTAGTCAGACAGAATCTAGAGTATTGTGTTCAGGTTGGGGCCTTTATTTTAAGGAAGTCATTGAAAACTAGTTAACATAGAGGAGGGTTACCAGGATGTTAACCTGCCTCAAGGTCATGCCCTATGAGAACTAGCTGATGGAAGTGAATATTTTAAGCTTGAAGAAGAGAAGACATAGAGGGCCATGTAATGACTGTCATCTATTCTTTATACGATTATAATAGGCAATGAGGTCTAAACTCATTCCTTTTGGCCTAGAGGTTGGAGCTAGGGAACAATGGCTAGAAATTACAGAGAGCCAAGCTTAGGTTTAATGTAAGGAAAAAATTCCTAGTAGAATTCTTCAGTAAATTAATAAGCATTTATTAGACTCTTAGTACTATCAGGGCAAAAAATTGAAATGGGTCACCTTTGGGCTAGGTGACCAATTGTCAGTTTATATGTAGAAGGGATTCTTGTTTGCTTACATAATGGGCTTCAAAGAATCCAAATCTTCTTCCACTTGGATGAAAATCCTGGTCTCTAGGTTCCTTGTCTAGAGGTAGTCACATAATTTAGGGGCAAGGGTTCTTTATTTTGAGTCTGGAAGACCTGAGTTTGAATTCTGTCTAAGACACTGACTTATTGTGTGACCCTGGACAAATCACTTAGCTTCTTCCATCTTTGTGATTCTATGACTCTGTGACTCCATTTCTCAGCCTAGCTCTGACCAACTCTGGCTAGACTTTTGACTTTTGGCTAAGAACAATGATGATGATAAAACTAGTGTTTATGTATTGTTTTAAGGTTTGCAGAGTGTTTACAAGTCCAGTGCTCTCTCTAGTACATCTCCCAGCAAATGTTATCTCTAGTCCTCAGTTTCTCCACATGGTTTACCATAGAGATGGTTTCTGTTTCTGTCGCTCAAGATATTCTTCAACTCCATCTTCCAATACTTCTTAGTCCTTATCTATGACTATATTCTTTTTGTGTTTTATTTATTGTTTCATTCCCTACCCCTACCTTGCCCTCAGGCTCAGCCTTGGGCTCTCTATTCAATTTTCTCAACATTCATTCCTGAGAGCTCATCCAGCCTAGAATCCTTCAACTGTCCTCCTTAGTGACTTCATAATCCCTAAATCTAATCTATCACTCAAGCAACTACAGTTAGCATGATCCCATCCAGTATCCCCAGCTATCTACAGAAAATTTTCCCATTATCTCTGTAATTTTGCTATCTCTGAAATAGCAAAATATCTAAAATGGAATTGTTTAATCTGTCCACCCCAAAAAATAAATCTTGACCTCCCTTATCAATTTCTCTATTTCTATCAATGAAATCATAATCCACCCAGGGAAAAATGTCACAAGATGAGAGCATGGAAGCCACGGACAGAGAAGGTATCCAGAAGCATGTGATCAACAGTGTTAATTGCCATTGAAATTTCAAGGATGATGGGATGTGACAAAAGGAAGGAATCATATTTTCATAGGACTCTGCATTTGGATCTGGATTTTATTAACTTATTGGTTACCTTGGAGAAGTGGTTTCCATAGTAGGAGTCGGAAGGCACTTTGCCAGGAACTGAGGAATACGTGGAAGATAAGAAAAGTGAAACGAGTAAATGTGGATGAGTCTTTTCTAAGAGTTTAGAAGAGAAGGAGAGCAGAGACATGGGCAAATAGTTTTAAGGTATGAAAAGATACAGAATAGGATTTTTTGGAGACAGAATGTGTTATGCAGTAGGAACAGAACTAGTAAAGGAGAGATTGAAGATGAGAGAGATTCAGGGGTCTGTATTCTTCTGAAGGTGTATTTGTTCTACTCTATTGAAGAGGAAATATTATATTCTCTTTACTACACTTCCCTGCAAGTTTTATGGGGAAAAATTCCTTTTGCATACCTAGTAAATTATAAGAATTCTGATAGTCTTAGATTTTGCTTGTTTACTGTACCACAGAAGTTTTATTCCTCATAGAAGAGTTGCTGTGGGCAGGACACAAAATAAACCCATTATACATTCTAGCAAGTGTCCACAAATCATTATGAAAAAATTCAATCCAGAGCTTATTCTCCACTTAATTAAGCCATAGTGAAGAGGTCTGTTAATCTTAATTGGTGGATGCAAGTGTCTGAAATAGAATTTTAAGTTTAAAAAAGCTGTACTTTAGGGATTTCATTTTTCTTCTGCTTATGGAGAGGACAGGGTAATGGTTGGTATGGATAGATGAGCAAACGAACAAATAAATGAATGAATATGCAAATAAAAATTAAAAAGACAGTCATTGAAGAATATTTTTTATTGTGAAAAAGAGAACAAAAGGAAATCCAGAAAGAATCAGATATAGTCAGGACATCTTTGCAAGTTACATGTTGAATTTCTTATATATTTGAAAAGGAAAGCGCACTGCACATGACAGAAATCTGTTGCCACATATAATTCTTTTCCCCCTACTATTTGAATAGAAATGCCCAATTGGTTTAATGTTTTAAGTCCAGAATTAAAAAATAGGAATAAAAGCAAAGAAGCAGCACAAAGACCTGTCCTTTGCATTTACCACACCCTATGAAGGAGCAGAATGGACTAGAAAAAATGAAGACATGCATATGCCCAAAAAGTCCTCATGAACAAGATTCTCGTGAGAAATCAATTATCAGACTGAAATTTATTTGAATCTCCTTTGAAACAGAAATCATTATTGCACGGCTTAACTATAGAATCAGAGACTCAAACTATAAGAGACCTTCCACAGAGATCATCTAATCCAAATTGCATCAGAAAGTTGAATTTCTCTACATTGCAGACAAATGGTATGGCCTATGCTTAAAGATTTCTAGGGAGAGAGAACCTGATATGTATTGAGGCAACTGGTTCAACTTTTATACAACTTTCTTATTAGGAATAAGCACAGTAGTTGTAGGGGGGTTTCCTTTTTTTTTTCTCTCTTCTCCTACATATCATTCTCAGTTCTGTACTCTTGGAGAAGGGCAGTCAAGAAAAGTTTAATTTTTCCTCCTAGTGACAGTTCTTCAGAAATTTGTTCTCATCTTCTCTCCTTCCCTCACTCCCCAGACCATTTTCTTTTTTCCAAGCTGAACACTTACAACTCCTTCCATCAAAGAGAGAATGAAATAATTTTGAGTCCTCTCTTCTCCTACTCACTTGCCTTCAGCTTGCCTTCAGGAGCACAATACTTCAGATGTGGTCTGACTAGAGCAGAGTACAATGAAACGATGTCTTTCCTCATTATTAACATTATGCTGCAGTTCATCAAGCTTAAGACTGGCTTGTCTTTTTGGCTACTTGATCATACTGTTGACTCACTAAGCTTGACTCACCAAGTCTTCTACAACCCCTGTGTCCTTGTCACATGAAAACACTTTTCTATCCACAGTTATGATATGCTAGGACCAAATCCCGTCTCCCCCAAATATGTATTAGCAATAATAATTTATGTTTATAGATGATGATTCTATCTTATTTGAACCTAATGAACCACTGTATGAAGTAGGTGGTAACATTATTTTACTCACTTTATAAACAAGGGAATGGAGGCTTTGAGACATTTAAGTGACTTACCAAAAGTCTCATCAATAATAAGTGAGTTCAAATCTAATCCCATTTCTACCATGCCATGTCCCACACCCCCTTCCTTATAGCAAAAACCCAATTAATGTGGGAAATTTGTCATTAGTGTGCTAGTCCCATCCTCTAATAGTACCTTATAGATATTGAATAGCATAGCACATATTATTAACTCAGTTTTCAACATCTAAATTGAATCTTCTCTTTTAAGTCAAGAATTTAGTAAACGACTATGTGCAGAGCACTGTACCAAGCAATGGATTTGTAAGGAAAGACTGAAAAGAAACGTTTCAATTATTGAGGAATTCACAGTATGATGGGGGAGGCAAGATAGCAACAAATATTTACAGGGTAAATTGGAGATCGTCTCACTTGCAAGGCAGTAGCATTAAAGGAGTCTAAGAAAAACATCTTGAAGAAGGAACTTTAAAGAATTAAGGAAAATCAGAATGTGGGAGGGAGAGAATTCCAAGCATGGAGGAAAGCCAGTGGAAATGCTAAGAGTTAGGAGGCAAAGTCTTATGTATTAAGAATATATATTTAAAAAAATATCACTGATTGCAGAGGACATAGAAGGAAGTAAGAAGATTTAAAAGAAGTCAGTTATAAAAGGCTTTGGCTTTGAAAGCCAAACAGAGGCTCTTGTTTGATCTCAGCAGAAATTGGATCCAGTCGCTGGAGTTGATTACATGGGAGTGGGTAGAGTGGGGATGGGGGTGGGATGATGTGATCAGTCTTGTACTTTAGAAAGGTCATTTTGACAACTGAGTGGAAGACACATTGGAGTAGGAATGGACAAAGATACCAGAAAGCCCAGGTGTGAGGTGATGTGGGTCTGTCTAAGGATGGATGACAGAGGAAAGAAGGAAGCATTTGTGAAAGATGTTAGGAAGGTAGAAATGACAGTACTTGGCAATAGATTGGCTTGCGAGAGGTGTGAGAGAGTGAAGGGTCAAAGATGGCACCTTGTGACCCTGCATACTTCTTGGATAGCTGTTTCTGGAATTAGAGCATAGTATAGCATACATAGCCAAAGTGACATTATTTTCTAGCTACAACATTTGAAAGAAGAAATGTTTTACTAGTGCTTTCTCCAGTGGTTCACAATATTATGCCATAGTTTCTGTTGCCATCTTGAAAATTCAAGTAACCGTTGCAAGAATCCCAAAAATGAATTCACAGTAATTCATTGTCATTTCATTGAGTCTTATTATGTTCTTTTTTGTTTCCAAATATTTTATTTTTTCCCAACTACATGAAAAATTTTTTAACATTCATTATTTTTTTAATAGTCTTATTTCATTTTAAAATGTGAAACTGCATTTTATGCTATCCAGGGTAACTCAGTCAAAACTTTATCAAGGCCTGGTATGATCCACTTTTCTTTTTTAATCCTATAATTACAAAGCATTTTTCCCAAAAATTCTAGTCCTTTGCCAGAAAACAGTGAGGATTTGAGATTAAGAAAGAGATATATGTGAGGGGTTAAAATTCAAATTTTGGGGTTATTTGCCAAAACACATTTTCACTGACAATTAAATAAGTATTGTGAAAGATTTTAAATCCTTGCTATCAAGAGACATTGAAGTGAAATACATTGTCTTTTTTTTTTCTTACCTCTTCAAATGGTTTTTTGACAACCTTAGAATGGCAGATGATAATCCCCCTTCACTCTGCACCGGTCTTACCACATCTAGGGATTGGGTCCAGTTCTATGACCTAAATTTTAGAAAGAACACTGACAAACTGGAGTAAGTCCAGAAGAGTTAGATCAGAATAGCGAAGAGACTCTAAACCATGCCATTGAGGATTGGTCTAAGGAAGTAAGTATGTTTAACCTAAAGGAAAGAAAATGTTGGCAGTACATGATTACTGCCTTCAAATATTTGAAAGGTTGTCATGTGGAAGAAGGACTGGACTTTTTCTTTGCCTCTATAGGGAGACAATGGTTAGAAGTTAGAGGCAGATTTTGGCTTAGTAGTAGGGAAAGTCAAAAACCAAAAAATAAGAAAAAGCTTCCAGCTCCTTTGGAGCTGTCCAAAAGTAGAACAAGGTGCCCCAGGAGAGAGTGAGCTCTCCATTACTGAATCTTCCAGTTAAGGCTAGATAATCAATTTGGGGTGTTATAGAGGAAATTATTTCTTCAAGTGGGATTTGGGCTACATGAAGTTGGAGGACCCTTCCATTTTTGAGATTCAAAGATCATAGAATATAAAAATATTGATCTGCATTAACACCAATTGCTTTGTTGAAACTCAGCATCAAAGTAGCACTACATAGAAAAATGATATTCACAGGCAGCCCCAAACTCCATGGCAGCCAATGATTTTGTCATCTTCCCCAACCAGACCATTTTAAAAAACTGAGACTTCAAGCAAGTTACAAAATAATTCAATCTATTTGTCGCCCTTTCTTCACATATTTATGTATAATAATAGCTAGTATGTATAAAGGATTTAAAGTTTGCAATGTGTTTTTATCACCAAAACAACTTTGGGAAATAGCTGCTATTATAATTATCTACATTTTGTACACATGGAAATTGAGGCAGAAGGTAAATGATCTGCTCAGGGTCACACAGCTCCTAAGTGCCTAACACTGGATTTGAATCAAGGTTTCTAGATTCTATTGCCACTGGACCATTAGCAGCCTCTCTTCTCTTTCTAGCATTGATGACCAATGAAACACTAATTTTTTATTAATTATTAATTAGTTAATTAATAATTAAAAATACTAAACAAATACTCAAAGGGAAGAAGGCTCAAGGGAGCCCAAATAGCTCTCAAGTTGAATAATTTCCCTTTAATAATACAAATTGTCATAAATAAAAATGTGACAGATATATGTAGTTTTTGTAAGTATTGTCCATAAAAATAATTTGAGTAACCTAACAGTGACAGTACAAATAACCAAACCAGAGAATCTCAGTGGAAATATGTTCAAACATGGGCATTTGTTTCAATCATTGACAAATATATATTTTTAAAAAGATATTAATATAGCCAACTGTCTTTATAAATATTTCCTTAGGCCACTTGTCTATCCTATTTTTCTAAAAGAATTTTTCTATTGACTTGCATCAATTTATGGTTTTTTAAAAGTAAAAATTATATGTAAAAGTTTCCACAGAATTATGATGCTCTTAATTAGAAAATAAAATGCTTAGGGAAGTCCTATTTAATTTAAAATGCTTCCATGTTTCTGAAATCTCTGCCCTTTCATATTACTGTGAATGCACCTTTTTTTCCTCTTCTCGTAGCAATTTATTGCCAAAACCTTTTCCAGCAATGAGCAAATCAATCATCTGTACATAGGTCTCCTTTAAAAATCTATTACTGTTTAATAAACAACTCAATGATTATTGACTCTACTTGATTCTAAGAGTTTTGGAATTCAAAAGTGTGAGGCAGGGTACCTGGCCAATGGAAACATGGAGTCTCATGAAGGAACCAATTCCTGTATAGTTCATTATTTAAGGTATATGTGGTTCTGTTGGTATGAATATTCTTTCTACTGGCATAGATGGCAGCCTGTTAGTGATTTTCAGAAATCAGAGAATATTAAAAATCTGCTGCCAAATAGCTAGCCTAGTAACAAGCCTGTTGGAGTGTGGTCTGAACCTCAGAAAACAGGCATTCAAAAAACCCAAACAAATAAACATTTGACACATGCTAGCTGTGTGACTTTGCACAAGTCATTTAACCCTGATTGGAAAGAAAGAAAATGGCATGCAAGCAGCCACTAGACACATATATGAAGCCTTTGGAGTGAGGGAGAATCCACCAGTGTGAAAATAAGTAGAGCTTTTGGGGCAGCTAGGTAGTGCAGTGGATAGGGATAGAGTACCAGCCCTGGAGTAAGGAAGACTCGAGTTCAAATCCAATCACAGACACTTACTAGCCCTCATTTGTAAAATGAGCTAGAGAAGGATGGCAAATTACTCCATTATCTTTACCAAGAAAACCCCAAATGGGGCATTAAAGAGTTGGATAAAACCATCCATCTTTGCTACATCATAACTGATATGTGGACATTTTGTAATATAGTTCTTTGAAGTGAGCAGCTCCTTTGAAATCTACTTTTTCCCCTCCACAATAGTAAAATACCAAGTATTTCAAGATATTTTGTTTCAATCAATGAAGAAGGGTGTATGGCGCCATTTCAGGGGCCTTGTGAGAAGGTAATTGAAGTTGGTACTGCTAATAAAAAGTAATAATAATTAATAGGCAGCTCAGTGATGCAGTACATAGAGCACTGGGCCTGAAGTCAAGCCTAAGACACTTATGAGCTGCATGACCTTGGGTAATTCTCATAGTTTCCCTTTGCCTCAGTTTCCTCATAATAATAATAATAGTAATCTATATTATAACCATGACATGGGTATAATTACAGCATCCACCTCCCTAGGAGATTGTGAGGAGCAAATGAGAGGAGCAGAGCATGTTGCACAGTACCTGGGATGTAGTAGGCTCTATAAAAATGCTATTATTAGTAGAAGCAGTATTTCTGATAATAATAGCTAACATTTGTGTGGCGTTTATGGTTTGCAAAACACATATATTCCTTCATTTGAACTCTGGGTTCAAATTCCCCCTCTGACACATAATTGCCAGACAATTATGGTCTAGCCTCAGTTTCCTATCTGTAAAATGGGGATAATAACACCTTCAAAACCTACCTCTCGCCTTTGCTCTGAGGCTCAAATGAGGTTCTCTGTGCATGCGAATTTGCAAGAGCTAAATGATTAGCCATCATGTAGAACGTAGACCCCTTGAGGACAGGTAGCATTTTGTTGTTTCACTTTTATAAGTACATCTTTCGCAGCACTTTGTTCATAGTACTTTTTAATTGAAAGGGCAATTTAGGATTGTTATTTTTATAACCACTGTTGTTATTGTGTATTTTTTAAAATTGTGCAAGTTATACTGCCGAGGAAAAAATCTTATGTTTACTACCACTAAAGGCTTTAAAAGCTTTGGGTGAAAAACTCTAGCTTAGTGAGGTGAATTGAACCAAAAGAGAAGATAATCTTTCCAGATAGGGCAATAGAAAGATAAAGATAAATACATTTTTAGAGGAAAATCTTCTACAGTCTGTATAATTAAAATGTTCCTGTCTGATAAGGGGCTGAGTATAACAGATTCTTCTGGGCTAATGGCATTCCTCTTTTGGAAAAGAGCATTTACTGATTAAAACAAAGAATAAACCTAAACTGGTTCCTGAAATGGAGAAAAGTCGAATGAAAGATAGTCAAACAATAACGTATAGAAGACTCCAAGAATGTCTGACTATGGAAATCCATAGCCAGGAAAAAAAAATCTAGCAAATGAAGTATTTCTATGCAGAGCTTATGGGAAAGTATTTTAAATGCAAAATATATTTGCAAGTTACTTTTTGGAACAGTTAAGAAAACACACACAACACAACTTAAAAAATACAAGGTATTTATCAACATTATCTGAAACACCGGACTGGATGCAAATGTTCTAACATATTTGTTTTCTTACAATTAAAGCTAAGCTGACACGTTGAAAAGATGTTCTCAAAAGATATTCTGAGCCAGCTAAATTTTGATCAATAATTAGCCCTAGATTGCTATACAGACAAAAAGAAAATATTCTTCCCCCCAACTCCTCTGGCAACTCAGTACCCCAATTGCCAAATTGGGGATTTTTTACTTGCAAATGGTCTTCTTCTGGTGTTTGCATTCAGGCTTTTTTTTTTTCAAACAGACTTCCCACTGTCGGCCACCATGTGTAGTATTGCATTTATGCATTCAGCTTCCTATTCAAGTGATGCTATTTTTTTTTCTGCAGCAGCCTGACAGCCACTAATAATAACACATGAGGACAGTCAGACAAAATGAAGACAAATGCTGCCTGTCGCAGCAGAATCATAATGTCTCCAGACTCAGTAAAGACAGTCTAACTGTATGTGGATGCTCTTTATAGCTTATTTAGACCTGTGGTTTTTCCCTGTGGTTTTTTTTTTTAAAGCACAAACATTGTGCAGAGATACATTAAGGCAACATATGGGCCTGTTAGTTAGCCAAAACAATGTGGAGCCATGGAGAATAGAGATGGCAATGCACAGATGGATATTGTAAAAAATTCATGAGTGGCGTAACAGATCTAAAAGGTAAATTTTAGTCAAAATTCAAGTGGGGAGCATAGGAAATACTTAAGAATTTGGCTTTATGAGGCTTTAAAAAAATTTAACCCCAAATCACACAAGATGATATGTGGTGAATATTCTGTAGATTTGTTTATCCCATAATGTGAAAACTCAGGCCTCATCATTTGACAATAATTATGTCTATATAGATTTATGCCATCAGAAAGATATTGCTGATAACCAATAGCGCTTTGCTTCTACTTGATGTAAACTCTGCAGTATTAAATATCCATATTATTTCCAGCTCAATATTAGAAAATGTCAGTCATTGTGATAAGCCTAGCAAGAGAAGCACATTGAGCAGTCCTCTGTATAGTCAAGTGCTGTATTAAATAACCAAGTTTCCGTGGTATGTTACTTTATTCTTAAAACCAAGTTCTAAGCAATAATTGGCAAATAGTTATTTTCCCCCAGCCTCTCTTAACTTTGATTATTCGTAAGAAAAGCTTAAACCTTCTCCCTCTCCTTCACTTCTTCTTCTTCTTCTCCTTCTCCTCCTCCTTCTCCTCCTCCTTCCTCTCCCTCCCTCTCTCTCTCTCTCTCTCTCTCTCTCTCTCTCTCTCTCTCTTTCTCTCTCTCCCTTTCTCCCTCATGTACATAGTTGTTTGATTTTTTTTTTTTGCCTGCACCAAGGTACACCCTGGATCCAACAGGACAATTATCTTTCGAATTTGCCATTGCCATGGCTAACCTCTGTAGTTATTTCTCTAGATGAAAGTGCTGTCTTAACTCATTTGACATCTTGTCCTTTGAGACCCAGCCATTCAGAGAGATGATATCGATGTTTTGACACCCAGTGTCATTCATAACATTTTCTGAGGAGTAATTCTCCCCTCCAAAAGTAATTAAAAGAAAAAAAAAAGACCAAATCAAAGAATAGAAACTGAGACCCATCTTAACAGTCGCTGAATTTTGGTTTTTGAATGGACCTCAGTATAATCCATCCTTCCTCCCTACCCTTCCTCCCCTCCTACACCCACTCCCAATCCCCATTATAGCACATCTAAGTATTAATCTTTGTTTGAAGACCTCCAGAGAGGAGAAATATTGTACCCTATGAGACTGCCCATTCTATTTGGAAATAATTTTTAATTGTTGGGACATTTTTCCTGACATCAAGCCTATGTTTAACTCTTTGTAACTTCCACTTGTCTTTCTTTCCTGAGGACAAATAGAACAAATCTATCCCCATTCTTCATGTCAGCCTTGTCAGAAAGCTACCCAGACAACTTTGGAAACTTTAAGACAACTATCATGTTCCCAACTGAGTCTTTTCTACATCTGCTTAAATGGCCCAAATTCTACCACACGGTCTTCATATTTCATGGACTTCACTACTCTGGTTGCCCTCCTTTAGCTAATAGCCCAGTAATGACAATGGTTGTAATAATTAGAATAATAATTTTCCCTTTCATTTCCAAACTGATTAGTTTTAATGAGCAGAATTGAACACAGTGCTCCAAATGTGGTCTGACCAAGGCAGAGAACAGCTCCACTATCAATCACTCCTGTACTCCTGGAAGTTATGTTTCTTGTGTTAGGTCTGTGGTTGTACTATCTCCCTTTGACTATATTTTTACTAGAACTGGCACTCCACTCGAAACATATGAAAAGGGCAAGCAAAGTACAATCATGTTTCTCCAACTTTGAAAAGGCCAAAGGCCAAGTGGCTTCCATGTTGGATACTGATTTTTTTACACAGTCTCCTTATGCTTTGCTGAAAATTCAAAGCAAGATACAAGTATTCTGAGGAAAGATTTGGGTGATTTCCAAAGTACCACATTAGTTATTTTTAAGTATTGCATTACATTAGGCTTGTCATTTTGAAACATGTGAAACTGTTAATGAATAGACTTGCAGAGACCCAATTAAACCATGTAAACAAACTGGTGATTCCTTTGGGCATCTGGAAAATTATCTTGCATCATCCAGTAGGATGATTGCTAGCTTAAAGGTAAAAAAAGCTCTCATTCAAAACAGGCTGGGATTATCTAGTTGAACTGAGGATTTAAAACTTCACTGTACCTCATTCAGCACAGCTAGATAAGTGGCATAGTGCTTTCTATAAGGACACATAGATTGTGGAGCATAGATTGAGGGCTGAGAGGGACCTTAGACAGTATTCCACACACCCACAAACACATCCCTCAATTTACAGATAAGGAAAAGAGACCAGAAGCCATTATATTGTCTTGACCAAGATGACATGAGCAGTAAGGAGTGTGGTCAGGATTTGAACTTTGGTCCTATGGCCAAAACTTCAGTCAACAATTCCCCTACACCAGGCTTAAATGTATGTACTTCATATCTCTTCTCTGGCAATGAGATCTTGGGAATAACTTAAAATTTGTGATTCTTGATCGTGTTATCTATTAAACAGGAACTATAATATCCTTTTTTAGGCAGTTGCTATCCTTAAGTGAATTAACGTTTTTATTTGTAAGCCCACTGGGCAACAGCCAAATCTAATTCTCAGTTCTATGTGACATTTCTCACATTGTCAATTCTGAGTAAGTGTTATACAATAACATTTTGAGAGCCTCATATGAGAATTGATGGAGAAATATCAAATAGTATTTATTAGACTTGCCAACTATACTAAGTCCTATGCTGAGATACTTTGTGTAGGGTTGGGAGGAAAAGCATAGGATGGTAAGGGTCCAAGAAGTGGTTAGAAGTGACAAAGAAGGGTGATGAACTTTTTACTTGATGATTATTGATTTTAACTGCAGCAAAGTATGAGGATGGAGAAAGAAAAAGTAAAATTAAAAGATAATGAAGGGTTGAAGTGAGAAAAGAAAAGAGAGAGAGAGCTCTATCCTCTTCTTGGATGTACTCCCCCCCTTGTTATGTGGATTTTTAGGAGGGTATGTGAAAGGGCAAACAGGTGGTACAGTGGATAATTCAGACTGTTCCTTAAAAGGTCAAATACTAAAACTGAATCTTAAATGCTTTGGTCATATAATGAGAACTAGGGACTCATTGGAAAAGACCCTGCTGTTGGAAAAGATTGAAGATAACAGGAAGAAGATGGCAGAGATGGATAGATAATGTCATGGAGACAATGAGAATGAACTGGGGCAGGCTTCAAGAGATAGTGGAGGATAGAAGGGCTTCATGTGCTATGGTCCATGAAGTCACAAAGAGTTGGACATGACTGAACAACTCAACAACAACAATAACAACAACCTGTTAAAGGGGATAATGTATGAGTGGCTTCTGGAGTGGGTGAGAATATTGATGTTAAGAGTCAGAAGATTTGAGTTTAAATCCTAATTTGAGTAACATATTAACAATATGAACAACCCTGGACTAATTCCATAATCCCTCTGGAATGGTCTTTATCTTCAAAATTGGGGGGATGAATTTGATAACTTCTGAGAAACTACTCTGAGTCTAGAACTATAGAATGATCCTATTCTCCACACTGTATATAGAATCACTGAAGTTTACTCTTAAATTTCATTTTTCCCCATAATGTTACCTCCTTAAAACCCAGTAAACTAGACCCTTGAAACCTCCTTTCACACCTCACAAAAATCCTTTTAATGTCTCCTTTCTTTTCATGCTGTTTAAACTCCAAATTGTCTTCAGACTGACGAACCAAAATCTGTACCTTAGATCATCAAAGTAATGAGAGTAGACTATGAAATCGGAACTAGGGAAAATGATAACAATTGACAAATGCTATTTTTAAAAAATCTATTGATTTTTTTCTCTTTCCAATAATTTCTACCCCCAATTAAAAGTTTTCTTACAATAATGAACCATTAATTAACCAAAACCACCAAATAGTAATCATGACTGCTCACACATGCAGTCACCTGCAACCACAGCCCCCTACTTCCTTGATGAAAAGAAGTGAAAGTGTTTCATTGTCATTGTTTGGAGATGAGATTAAACATTATGTATAATCTTAATTCTTATATGACTGTGTTGCTTTTCTTTACACTAATATAGTAATTATAGTATATTTTGAAGATAGCATGGTAAATTGGATGGATAGCTGACCTCATGGTAAGAAAGATGGGGTTTGATGAATCCATTCTGACTGACTTTGTGACCCTGGACAAGTCTCTTTAAATACCTGCCAATCGATATTGGTAGATCAACTTTGGACTTTCCATGTGAGTTGTATCTAAAGTGGAGGCAGAAGCCTTCATGGTTTTTAGCCCAAGGAGGTCATGACATGACCTCAAATGGTGTGTCATCAATCAAGTAGATCATTGGAAGGTTGACCTCATCCCACCCTTTCAATAATGTCCAGTTTGGAAGCTCATCTCTAACATAACCACAGCTACCCTTATCTTAAAATATTCCCTCATTCCACTCTCCTTTCCTCTGTGTAAGGCCCCATTTCCACCCTTCTTAAATAAGCATTTCAAAGTAATTATGAGATAACCATTAACTGGATGCCTACAACAGTGACTGTTAAGGTGTTATTGGGAAATCCCTTCTTCCTCTCCAACCAATACCTCCACCAGGCCCATACCTACCCCTTCTCCCCATGATTACTTTGTGGCTCAGGTGGGTGCCCCTCTGAAGGTAGGCCCTGACCTCTGAGGCACTAAAAATGACTAAGAGCCCCACCTACTTTGTTTTTGGTGGCCTAGAGTGAGTTTTAATGGATGAGCAGTGTATCCAAATAATTGTTACATCTTTTAGTTTGATTTACCAATGCATTTCACATGTGCCCTTTCTTTACTCACAAACCCACCAAACCTAGTTCAGACTCTAATAGCTTTTAGCCCAGATTGTTGAAGTAGCCTTCTGATTGAATTCCACACCTCAGGCCTTTCTCTTTTCTCCTATGTAGCCTTACAGGTAGAACTACTGCAGCAAATTTGCTAAAGCCCAGGTCCATCCTTGTCCCTATCCTATTCAATAAACTCCAGTGGTTCTCTATTAAATAATCTTAAAGTAAATGATACTTCATATTTATCTTATCCTTTAAAAAACTTATATTTTGCATAGTTTTCTCAGTATACATAATTATTAGCAAAACTCTATATGCATACAATTTATAAATAAGTAGATATACAAATACTGGAATTGTGCAAATTTTCGTACTGATGGAGTGGTTATCAAAGAAATTTAAGGAACATTTTCTAGAACAATGAATTGCAAGTAATATTGAAAAGAGAAAAGTATGTGTGTGTGTGTGTGTGTGTGTGTGTGTGTGTGTGTATTGTCTATAATAGACAGAACAACTTAGTGGCACAGTGGATAGAGTACCAGGCCTGGAGTCAGGAGGTCTCATCTTCCCAAGTTCAGATCTGGTCTTGGACACTTAACTGTGTGACCCTGGGTGAGTCACTTAAACCTGTTTGCCTCAGTTTCCTCATTTGTAAAAGGAGCTGAAGGAGGAAATGGAAAATCACTCCAATATCTTTGCCAAGAAAACCCCAAATGGGGCCAGGAACAAACGCAACTGAACAACAACAATATAATGGAGATAGTAATGTGTGTGTATACATACACATATTTATACATATATGCATTTATATATACACACATAAATACAATTATATTCTATGTGTAGTATACATACACACAATATGCCCATATACTACACATATAGACAGAACAAAATTAAACCATATATAGAAATTAACTCCAAAAAATATTCCTTTATAAAAACAAAAGAACATGCAAATTCCTTCCCAATAGTATCATTAAACCAACAAGTATAATTTTAGACACTCAACAAATTGATTAAAAAGTTTACTAACAACTAATCTGATGAGTCACTCTGTGATCGCTCTGTAATTAACAGCTAAGTAATTTCTCAAAGAAACCATTAAGTTTGAGTCAATGATTCTACATCTCCAAGAGACCTAGCCTACTCCTGGTCCTTTCCATGGATAAGCTCTCCTTCCTCTGAGATAAGAAGAAGATTAATTTCACCATCTGGAATATACCTGGATATATATTATATAATATATATGTATAATATAATCTGTTCTGGAATATACCAACTATCCAAAAAAATTAAAGGAAGAGATGTTGGTTGTTCTGGTTGGTAATTAAGGAAGTCCAGGTTGATCACCTCGTTTTGCCTACTTTGAAGGATTAGAAATAGTTTGTGTGTTCTGAAGACATTTCAGGGCTTATCAGAAACATCTATAGTGTTTGAGGTGAGTAATTTGGGGATAGCTAAATTAAACTGGAATTATAGTTTGTTACTATAGTCCAGAGTAGACACAAATGCATTTTTACCTCATTATTGGACAATTATAGCTTCTTTCTCATTGCTGATTTAGGCCTGTTTGTTTGGTTTATTGAAATTGGGTTAAATGATTTCATGACTTCTCGCTTCATTTCTTTGATTTCCCCAAGATCACGATCTTGAACTGAAATGGGTAGTATTTTACTGTACATCACCCCACATGGCAGTCTCCCTCAGGAAACAGAAGGATGACAGACAAAAGTGAAAAGGGAAGCAAGCACTGGGTATTTCTATTTCTGTCCTGCCTGGCCTTACCCCTGCAAAGAAAAATGTGGACTCCAGTTGGAAGCCAGAAGGGAAACAACACATTCTTAAAATAGTATGTATTTTAACATTTTACATCCAATGTCTTTGGCAAAAGAAGGGACCTGTAAGGAAATAAGGAAATATAATGTAAAACCATATTGCACTGTCACTTTGTGAGGATATCTAGGATTTGGCAAGTAACAAAGTGCTTCTATAAGGTCATAGTTCTAAAGCTGGAATGGATGGTAGAGGCTATCTACTTCCCCAAATCTCATTTTATAGATGAAGACACTGAGGCCCAGAGAGGTTAAGTAGGGTATGGGATCATAAGATCATAGGTGTAGAGTTAGAAGGAATTGTAGAAATCATCCATTCCAACCTCCTCATCTTACAGGTAAGGGAAATGAGTCCTAGACAGAAGTTTAGTGACTGGCCCACACGGGTCACATAGACAGTATCAAAGCTATTATTTGAATGTATATATATTCTTATTCCAAAGTTAATGGGGTTTTTTTCATTATACCATACTGATTCAGTATAAGGAATAATTTAATAGTCAGGTTCTTGTTTTCAGGTTGCTGATTTTTTTTGATGACTTAAAAATCCAGAAAGATTTAGTGTTGATTTTACAGAAATAGATTTTCGATGAATTGGAATGATCATTTGTAACTCAATGAGTCAGAGGAAGCTAGGCCAGTAAGTAGGTCAGCAGTTTTAATTTGACTTTCCTTGACTTATGTTTACATAGGAATTCTCCTTTTTCTTTAATTATGATAAAAAGCTTTTTAGGATTGATACTTTAAGTCATGCACAAATTATAGTTAGATCCACATATGACATAAAATAGAAAGATTTTCTATTCAAAGGAATTTTTTATTTCTCTTGCCTAGAAAATGGATATATTTAATTTGTTACTGAATTAAATAACTTCAAAAATCATAAGATCACATTTTTCAAAAATAATAAGATTCTCCTTGGAGATAAGGTGGAAGATATGGGTGAAATAGGTGATAGAGACCCAATCTTGACCTCAGGAAGACAGAGGTTCAAATCTTGTGCTCTGGCAGTATGAATTCAGACTGATCACCCAGCCTCTCAGTGTTACCAAGCAACTCCATAGAGTTCAATTTCAGGGAGAAGGCCAACCTGCTGAAACGGCAGAGGATGTTCCTTACTTGAAATTCCTTGTTGTTGTTCAGTCATTTCAGTTGTGTCTAATTCTTCATGACTCCATTTGAGGTTTTCTTTTCAAAGATACTGGTGTAGTTTGCCATTTCCTTCTGCAGCTCATTTTACATATGAGGAATTGAGATAAATGAGGTTAAGTGACTTGCCCAGGGTCACACAGTTATTAAGTGTCTTAAGTCAGATTTGAACTCAGGAAGATAAGTCTTCCTGACTCTAGTCCTGGCACTGGGGTACTCTATTCCTTGAGCCACTTAGCTGCACTTTGAAGTCCCTAAACCAATAAAAATCACAAGTCCACTTTAAAACAAAACAAAGACCTTTCAGGTAAAGCAACAACATAAGAAACTGGATAAAAAGATCCTAAACATACATTTCTTTTTGTATGCAGGCAGATAATCCACTTTGTATGTAATCGTGGTAAAATTCAGTCATGATTCTTTCCCCCTTCTGCCTTCTATGTTTCTACCTGATTAGGGTGGTATGTTCTTAGGAGAATAGGCTAAGATAGTTCTATATATTTGTCATTTCAGAAATATGTTCTTTCCTCCCCTCCTCCTTCACTTCCAATGGAACACATCATAATCCACTCCCACCATCTACCCTAGCTTCTCTAGAGAGGATCTAACCAACATGCCAATAGCCTTCTTTATGGTTAGGAATTCTCATTGTGAGGCCCATCAACTTTTAAAGAAATGTATTTTGATACCAGTATTTCAATATAATTGGTTCCCTTTGTAATACTGTTTAGTTGATTTATAAACATTATTCTGAGAAAGGGTCCACAAACTACCCAAGGGGTCTGTGACACATAAAATGATTAAGAGCATTGCTCTGGGTCTTTTTATACTTTGAGGGGATCATGTATAGCACTTGCTGTCCAACTATTATCTTAGAAGAATTCAAATCAATTTTCATAATAGTCTGAGTATAAAAGTATCAGGAAGCTAAATGCCTGCTAAAAGCATCATTTTCTAATACATTCTACATCCACATAGAAATATTTTTTGGAATATCTCATTTTAGATAATGCATGCTATCTCCTTCCTTCCCCCCCCCCAAGAGCAAAGTACAATAATATATTTTCCTTTCTACTAAGGTAAGTAATGGAGAATTGACTCTGTGTGTATGTATACACACATATGTGTATATCTATGTGTGTGTGTGCATTCTTGAAAGAAAAAATTGTTTCATTATTTTTCTTTGTATCACTAGCACCTAGCAATGGAATCTGGTAATAATTGGTGCTTAATAAATGCTTGTTGATTGCTTATTACCTTGATTTATATAAGATACAACAAAAAAAATAAAACAATCAAAATCGAATTCTGTAAAATTACAAGGGCCAATGTTGGCTCCATGTAATAGATATGCTTAGGCATCTGTGATGATAATGGGAATTTGAAGATCTTCCCTGCTTTGAAAATATACCCTGCCCCCTAAAAAACTGAATGTAATCACATGGAGCCTGTGGTGGGAGGAGTTTTCTGAAAGATGAAGCAGAGCCCATAGGAAGCTAGGAGTCAGAACAGCTAGACACAGCAGGAGGAGAGGATACATCCAAAGGGGACAGTTAGGCTTGTGAGTAAATGTTGGTGTTTGCCACCTGCTGCAACAGCTAGGCCTGTATTGGTTTTGGGGAAGGCTCTCTGTGCTGCTGTGGCTTATTAACTTCTTTGCTACAATGATGGAATTGACTTACTGGTTTGGGGATTTGGTTTTCTGGTGTCTGAATAAATGTTTTGCTTCTGTCTTATACATGGAGAGTCTGTTATATTTTGCAATCAAGCATTATGCAGGGCTATTTATAGTGACTATTGGTGCTATGAATATTGCATTGTGCTATAGAAGCTCTCTTGCTTCTTTGCAGAAGAGGGAAGTATAGGTGTAGAATATGTAAAATCAAATCTGCTGGTGAATTGGTTAGTTTGCTGGACTGCTGCTAATTCTTTTTTTTCTTTTAGTTATGACAATGACTTACTAGGAGAAGGAAAGGAGGATATATGTTGGGTTATATAAAAAATGAAAAAAGAAAATAACTTATTTGTTGAAAAGAAATAAAAGCTGTCACTATATAATAATAAAACTGATTTTCTCATGTAGGTTCCAATTTGGTTCCAAAGGAAATTCCAAAAGGGTGTTGTAGAAGTGTTTTCGGGAAATGGCAGCATTACTGGAGTCAGCATCAACCTTCTGAAAGCAATTCTTGGAGGGATAGACATCATTATGACATATTAGTTATGGTGTGTTCATTAAAAAACATCTTGATACATTAGAGCATGTATCACCTTTCATTAGTTTCTCACTGATCATTAAATTTTTGTATGATTCAGATAACTGATTCATGTGCTGATGTAGCCATACTTTTCATACATTCCTCCCCTAAGTAAGCCCTCCTGGTGTAAGTACTTATCCTGGCCTTCTTATTTAGAGATAGATTTCTGGCTCCTCCCTTGCCCTCTGGCCTCCTTTCTTATATGAGACAGATTTCCAGCCTCCTATAATATACTTCTAGACAGATCATTACTATACCTTCCCACCTACTATCTCCCTCTACTCCCCAGTCCTGTCCCTTGTTTTTGAAAAAAAATTTGTGGCCCTCTACAGAATTTTCTTGATTTTTTTCTCTCAATTGTGTTTGCTTGATATCCGTCTTTGGGCTAATTTGAGTTACTTTGTCTCTTGACCAGTGAGCACACCGCATATTGCACCTTGGACATGAGATACAGAACAAAGACTTAATTAATAATGAACACCCGATGTCAAACTTTTTCTTTTGGTGGGTTAGAATCTAGACCAGGGGTGGGGAACCCCATGTGGCCTCGAGGCCCCAGTTTTCCCACCACTGATAGATAGATCTATGCTTTTATTCTTGAGAACTTCCAGTACAGAAAACTTCCTCTCCCCATACAGATTGATAACTCTATAACTTATAATCTTAGAGATTTTACTGGGACACAAACATTAAGTGACTTGTCCAAGGTCATGTAATACCTGTATTTGTCAATGATAGGACTGGAACACAGGGTTTCTTTCAGGTCACTTCCTGTCTACTTGTCAGGATGCCTTTTGTAATCATATTAGTAACACGAACATAAACAAACATGTTGAGGGACATTCTACATAGTTACACACCCACATAGAAAGTGAATGAGTGATTGTGCAGAGGGGTCACTGATGATACATTTTAATCTTTCCCCTGCAACAGTTTCCTACTAGGCATCATCTGCTATGTAATGCTTTTCTTAAAAGTTTTACTTTTGCCTTCCATGGCACAAATATTCAGGAAAAGTATGGCTCTATTACATTTCCCTTTATCCAATCACCACCTGAATTTAAGTAATAGACTTCACCTAGACCAGCAGGTACATATTATCTTAAGTCTTCTCCCCATCCAGAGATCACACACAGGCCAATCCTCAGTATTGCTGACTACATTATACCTAAAGATTACAGTAGAGAAAAATAAATAACAAATTAAGATTCTGTTTAAATTTCTATCAACTCATATCACTTGTTGCTTTGACCAAAACTTGTGTATATGTGTTTGTGTGTTTAGGCTTACCATATGGACATTCTTAGATACTATGAAACTTTTATACAGTTACATGCATAAATACATCTACAAGTACCATTATATATAGGAAGTAAACATTAATATTATATCATGTTTAATAGTCATTTTAATAGACTAATATGCAATATTAGACAGCAATGTTTAATATTAATTAATCTGTGAGTTTCTAAAATTAAAATAAGAACATTCCCACTGGCCTTTCCTGAACTCAGTTTAACTTACTGGTTTGATATGAGAGAGACAGACAGACAGAAACAGAGACAGCAAGAGAGAGACAGAGAGAGAGAGAGAGAAAGACAGAGACAGAGAAAGAGAGAAAGAAGAAGACGAAGAAGAAGAAGAAGACGAAGAAGAAGAAGAAGAAGAAGAGTTTTGAATTTGAGGATGAATTACTAGGTTTTTGATTAATGCTGAACATTAGCTCTTTAGGCTGACAATGGGCTTTGACCTATTACTAACTTTAGTTATAACACATAAAAGTAAACATTCCTTTCTTCCAGTTCCAGTCATACCCTGACTCCTACTACTGACTCATATAAGATGAAAAATTTTATTTCCTAAGCTTCAATGCTCCTTAAATATATGTGATTCATCCAATTTCTTGAATTCACGTATATAGAAGTAATATTGTAGAACATGATTTCACATTCATAATCTACAGTTTAATGGGGTTCTTTAATAGGTATAATCTAGAGAATGTCTAGAGAAAGATGATCACTATGGTAAGGGGTTTAGAAAGCATGACTTAACATGTATGTTTCTTGCTTCTGCTTCAGAATTCTCCAAAAAATGTAATGGTTACCTTCCTAAAGTAGTTCCCTTGTACTCTTCTATCTAGGCCTTCATTGCTTTCTTAGCACATTCTCCTTTTTATTTTGCTTACTTTTTGTATTTGTGTTAGCTATTTGATTAGATTTTAAGCTACTCAAGTAGGAGTCTGATATTATCTTCCTTGTATCTCTAGTACCTTGCACATAATCGATGTTTAATAAGTGTTAGATGAAATGAATTAAAGAATAACTGAGGGAATTAAAGATGTTTAACTTAAGGGAGAAGAGACTTCCAGGAGCCAAGTCAGCTTCTCTTAGAAACCTGTAGAGTTGTAATATAAAAGTTGGAGTAATTTAATCTCTTTTCCTGCAGAGGGAATAACTAGGACTATTGGGCAAAAGAACATTCCAACTAAGCTATTTAACAATTGAATAAACTGATTCCTTTGGAAGTAACTGCCTCAAAACTAGAAATGTTCAAGGAGAGGCTAGATTACTATTTATCAAAGAACTCATAGAAGGGATTGTTTCATTAGGTGGTCCCTAAAGTCTCTCCCAACTTTCTGAATCTTTTGTGTTTGTAGTATGAAAATTCAAAGAATCTTGAAGCCAGAAGGGCCCTCAGTGGCAATACAGTTCAACCTGTAACTAGTGGAGGATTCAGTCATACAACATCCATATGAAAAAAAAAACCCTCAATGTAATCACTGGTCATTAGCAATTGAAACATTTCATGAAAAATACAGAGAAGAACAGGAAGACATGTATGAATTGGTTCAAAAGTCAAGAAAGAAGAACCAGGAAAACAATTTACCCCATAACTACAAAAATGTTAATTAAAAAAACAACAAAATGGAAATGGAATATTTTGAAATTATAATCATCAACCTTGGTCCCAAGGCAGAAAAATGACAACATATATTTCCTCTTCACTTTACAGATAGGGTGGACTATGGGTACTGAATACTTCATAAAATGTCAGATTTTTTTATGTATTGTGTAATTTTCCTGACATTTTTCATCCTTTTTATTCTAATTAATAAAGGATAGCTTTTGATAAGTAGCATATGTTGAGATTGTAAGATAACTTTAGAAACATAACTTATCAATAATATCTTTAAAATGAAATAAAACACCTAGCCAGGTTGTAATTTTCATATCTCTGCTCCCTTTTTTTCTAGCATGAACTAAAATTTAGTAGCAAAACAAACTGTCTTCAGATTCCTCAAAAGAGGGCTTATGGCTCTTAACTGTATTATACCAACAGTGATCTGCAGTTTTCATTTACAATGTATGATTACTTAATATTAAATAAGTTAGTCATATCTATCTGGACAATAGTTTCTCTGCTATTTCTGAGTGTCTGTGTGCTTCTTAGAATGAAAGGCAAAGGATATCAATAACTTCCTTTACTTCATCTCTCCTCTGCTAGGAAAAGAAAGTTGGCAGAAAACTTAAAAAATGAAAAAGGAAGGCAATTTGCCCTTAAGTTCTTGTTTCAATTATTCTACTAATATACAACCAAGGGAATAAATGAAAACATTGCCCCATCCTTAAATGAATATTGCTGTTTAGGTCAGGATTCGAGGATAAGAGACTTGTTTCTAATTTAAGAATCTCTTCTGTAGCCCTCTCAAAAAGTGATCACCCAACCCTTGCAGGAAGACCTCTTGTGAAGGGAAATCTGCTACATCCTGAGGCAGCCCCTTCCTTTTGCATACTTGCAATTAGGAAGTTGTTCCTTGTATCAATTTGATATTCCTTGTGTTCAATGCACATTGTGAAAGTTTCCATACTCATGGTTGGATGAATGCCATGTTGCATGGTGGTACTTTAAAGACAAAAATGGACCACGGATTTTCAAGACAAGAGTTCTTGGATTAGTTCAATTGTACTTGTGGCATTTGCTTTAGTTAATTAGAACCCAGAGTTACTGAGGCCAAAGTGATGGTCTCACTTTTCCTGTGGATGAATTAGCTTTCCCTATTTCAAATTTATATAATATAAACCTAATCTTAGCCAACTATCTTGGAGATAGTATTATTGGTCAAAAGAGGATGGGGAGCTGAAAGTAGGAAAGTCCTGATTAACACAAATCTATTATCATTATATGAAAAACAATTGATTTAGAGGTAGAAGTGGTCTTAAAAGTCATCAAATCTAACTCTTCCTCTCCTTTTGCAGATAAGGAAATCAAGGCACAGAATGATTACTCTCCCTTATCCAGAGAGACTTAACTAAAAATTGTCTGAAATGGGATTTGAATCCAAGTTCTATATACTCCAAGTTCATTCTCTGATTCATTATACCACTACAGTCATCTCTCTGAACAAGCATATTTTTAAAGAAACCAATTATAAAAATTTTCTTCATACAATTTAGTGGCCAGTTAGAACCATGTCTCAAGAGTTGGCATTTAATAATGCTTCCATTTCTCCTTATTTGTTTGCAAGTATGAGGCTCAAGGTAAATAAATGTAGACCCAAAGGAAAAGACACTGGATGTTGTATTTTCCAAGTTGGGATGCTGGGTGCATCATGTGGCATTGCCTGGCACTCCCTAACTACATAGTGGTGCAGAAGACAAGTGATGAATTTGGAGTCAAGAGGCCTTGAGTTTAAACCACAGCTCTACGAATTTCTATCTTTGTGATTTAAGTTAAATCACATAACATCTCTAGGCCTCAGTTTCCACACCTGTACAATGAGGAGGTCAGACTAGTTCATCTGTAAGTTCCCTTCCAGCTCTGGATCTATGATACTTTAACTTCCAAGGAACTACCCAAAGCTGTTTAAATAAAATCTTCCCCCCCCCCCACCGCCCCGGCTTTCTTTTTCAAAAGAGAATCTTACTTGAATGTTGCTAGACAAAAAAAAAAATACAAAACTCATATTCTCCCTCTCTGATTTAAATGACTGTATGAAAGTGAGCCCAATATTGTCCTTTGATACACTTTAGGGACTGTGCATGAGTGTTGGGGGGAGAGTGGTGGCAGAATTTGGCTCATGGTTCCCCACTGAGATATTGCACATCTGGCCAGCCTCAGTGACATGTTACCTGTTTGTCATTTATACCCAGAGGAATGGAGCCAGTGTCATCTATGGAGTAGTTTGGTTCAAAAAACTGCAGAGTAAGCTGGGTGGTTCTTATAGTTCAATAGGGAATAAGTCAAGGATCCAGATAGTGCCACTATACGTCCCTGCACATACATTTGTCATGGAAATGAGGCCTCCGGCATAGACAGAAAGGGTTATAATGTTCTCTCTAATGGATACTTACTAGTCTTGGATACCCGGAGACAGCCCTGAGTCAGAACTCTGTAGAATAAGATAGAAAAGTAATATCCAATAGGCATGAGTCCATTTCTCAAACAGATGCCTCAGGAAAAGGGGAAAAAACCTCAGGGAAGAAAAGAAAAAAGAAGAGAAGAAAAAGGAAGAGGAGGGAGAAGGGGAAGGGGGAAGAGGAGACCAGAAGAGAAGACAAGGGAAGAGAAAAGAAGGGAAAAGTAGAGAATAAAAAAGAATTCCCTATGAATAGTGACTTCTTCCTACTTCAGCTGGTTCATCCAGAACCATGTCAGTCCCTTATGGGCTATCTGAGTTGTGACTCACAATGGGCCTAGGATTCAGATTCTTCAAAGCATGGGACAATGTTGGCAACCAACAGTGTATGGGCAGTTTGATTGTAATTCTTCCTTCCCTCCCATACCTCTTATTCCTAGGAACAGTAATGGGACAGCACACAGCCCTTTCTAGGATAACCCCTAAGCATTGAAAGCATGATTTCACTGACGCCTTTGATGCCATTCCAGAAACATCAATTGGAAGGTGGGGTTGGCATCAGATTCCTGGTATTCCAAGGTGAATGCTCGAGGGAAGGCTGGAGACTTGTGTTTGATTTCCGCATCCATCTTCTCCTAGCAAATTAAATTATTAATTTTCCCACATGCCTGCTTGTTTAATGAGACGAGTGGTAGCCTTTATCTGTGCATGTATGCAAACAAAACATCCCAGCATGAGTTCTTGAACTGCCCAGGCAAGCTGAGGGGTTAAGCAGTCAGATGCAACTGTTGTCTTGGTACAGTCTGTGTCATTGGCAAAAAACAAAACTCTGTCTGTCTAGGGACAGCAGAAATGTGGAAGGACACTAGGTCCAACAAACCTCCCCACTCACTTAACCAGAGGGTGAAAAAAACCCAAGCCCCTTATGCATACAAAGAACTCAGGATAGAGAAATATAACTCCTTTTGAAATGCTCAGGTGAAATGCAAATTTTTAACATGCTTTTCCCCCCAATTGCTATTAGAGAAGTGCTGTTTTTTATGATGGCAAGGCTTTGCTGATTACCGTACCATTTTAACATAAGAAATGAGTGAGACAATGTATTTGAGGCTTTGTTAACATGCTTTCTGGCCATGCTTAGCATTTCTAACTTTCTCTAGTAGTCTATGACTGTTAACCTCAGGTGGCAAGTTAGCTGTTCTGGCTCTGGTGTCACTAAATCCCATTGCCTTCTCCTTACTTGACAAATGAAGTACCATTTGTTAATCCATTTATCTACATCTGTTGTTCATTAAAAAGAAATATTGAAAAATGAAAACCTTTATGGGCTAGATTTAAGTTTCTTGAAGGACCCCAAAATGATTAATATTTTTTTTAAAAAGTCTTGGCATTTGAGTGTTGGGATTGCAGCTGACTCTGGGGCAAAGTGATGCCTTATATACTGATTTTAGAGTGTCTGGCTTATTGTCTTGTGACAGCAGTACAAATTCCACTTGATGAGTTATGAAGGATTTTGAATAGTTAATTTAAAGATTTGTTATCACACTTCTTTGTTTTATAAATGTCAGTATCTTCTTAGGGGATCTAAAGTTCACCTCTTCTCCACAAGTGACAGTGATGTATCCATTTATTAAAATTACACACAAACTTTATAGGTTTATAGAATGGAGAGGGGCTGTGGCAGAGCTTTAGGGCACATCCAGAGCTGTTCTACATAGTAGAGTTTTAGTGAGTTTTCTTCCTAGCTTTCTAATTATTCCAGTGATAGGATTCAGTCTTCTCACTTGTTGGGGGCAGCTAACCCCCAGCAATCATTCAGCAATCCATATCCAAAGGTATTGATCAGACTGGTCATTAATCCTTTTTTTTTTTTAAATATCATTCAATACCAAATCAACAGGAAAATATGTAGAAAGCTTTTCAAGGGAAGATTAACTGTACAAAGAAAAGTGATACTATCCCCTTTAAGGTGTAACAGTGTTTAAATTCTTTTTTGTAAAGTAAATTTAAAAAAAAAAGAAGAGCATCAAGAACAGGAGGGCTTAGATTCATCCACATTTTTAGCTTTGGAACAAAGGAAAGTGTTACACAGTCCCAGTTTTAAAGGAGGTTATTTTGATAAAAATTGCCCCACCCCAGTAGAAAACCTTTCCTTGATTCTTTTTATTGTTCTGCACAGATGTAAATGAATATGCATCCACTTATACAGCTAATGCATGCTTATTGGTTGCCTCTATCTATAGATCATTAATAAAATCTGGCATTCATTTAAAAATATGTAATCTTTGCAGCACACTGGTTTGCTGAAGGCATGCAAACCAACTCCACAAACTCATAAACTTGACATCTCTACCAGAATAGAGAAAGTAAATCTATTGGATGGTTTTGAAACAAACTTTACAGAAGCTTCAGTGGAGTTTATACAAAGCGCCATATTGGCTATACATTGAAAGTCGGCCTCATTTTTCATGAACTGTTTCACAGGAGCCCTCTGCTGGACAGCTCTGCTTGACATCAAATGCACACATATTAATATATGATTTATAGGCTATAGCTAATATTACCCAAAAGCCACTTGTGATTGAGATTCCACCACTGCAAATTGAATGCATCATTGAAACTTGTTTTGTCATCATTTTTTTGTTTTTAATGAACATGCAATTGTCTAAAAATAAAAATGTTCATCCTTAAAGTTTACTGTAAATCACTGTACATCAGCATATTCCCACACATGAGATAATCGTACTAAATTAGCATTCATTACCAATAATTTTAGTAATGAATTATTCAGCTGATATGCAATTATCACATGCATTTCTAAAGCAATTTCTTTATTACATAGGTATTCCATGCTATTCATTTTACTTGTCTGTATTACATGTGTAAATGGCAGGAATCTTTGCATTCCTGGCAGTTTCAGATGCAAAATGATTTTTATGCTTATTTGTTCAATGTTATCAGGTTGCAGGGTGTGTAGTTATTATTAACTACATTTCAAGCAACATGCAGATGTCAGAGAATTACTATAATAAAATGAAGCAAATAAAAAAAAAGAAACCTAGGATTTGGAGTGAGAGGAATATGATGTTTTTCCTGGGTAATAAATCAGGAGGTTTGCATTATCGTGGTTTGTTTGTTCTATGGGCAGCTGTCTGTTATTTGAGAAAATGATAAATAATGTTGGATGACTGCAGGGTCTGTCTTTATGCCTAATGATAAGACATTCCACTGGAAGACTCCATTGTCTGTTTAGAAACTTGTATTTCTTTTTCTTTGGCGCAGTCGAATGTGCTGCTCACGTTCACATTTGGCAGGGTAGTGATAGGGCTAAAAACACTTGAACTTCTAATACTGGTAGGGAATTAAGTGTGATAGAGGAGGAGTCACCAGTTGTGCTATAGCTGATTTAGCAGTACAAAAGTGACATGTGATCTCCCTGAATGCAGGCCTGGACCCCAATTATGAATCAGGAGCCCAAGGTTGACCTTTCTAGAACATGTGATCTGCCTAACCATCTCTCAACTGTAGAATGAGAGAAACTTAATCAGTACAGAAGTACCTTGCAAAAGCAAAATATAATACCATACCATGATGCATTTAGAACAAAAGAGTTTAGAAAACATTTTGTTGGGTAAGAATATCACTATGGCTTGTTGGAGTAGATATAAGAAAAGGCTTATCAGCTTGATCACTGGTGTTTTTATTTCTATGTTAGAGATTGCAATGAAGCCACTATAGAGACAGATGGGGATGGGGGAGAAAAACAGAGACAGAGACAGAGAGAGACAGACAGAGAGAGACAGAGACAGAGAGACAGAGATGGAGGGAGGGAGGAGGAAGGGAGAGAGATAGAGAGAGACAGAGAGACATGGAGGAAGAGAGAAAGAGAGAGAGAGAGAGAGAGAGAGAGAGAGAGGGAGAGAGAGAGAGAGAGAGAGAGAGAGAGAGAGAGAGAGAGAGAGAGAGAGTTTTATGACTAAGGCACTAAGGATAAAAATATAACCCAAAAAAAGTTTCTACCCTCAAGAAGCTTACATTCTAATAAGAGGAAGACAACACATAAAGGGGGTACTGAAAGGTGGGTGGGTGGGGAACCAGCACTGGGGGAAAGGCTACTGCAAGGGAGGTGTGAAAGTCTAGAGAGTGAGGAATGGAGCTGAGAGTGGAGTGATGATAGCCTGGGGAACCTCATGAAATCATCATCCAGGCCAGGAATTCATCAATCAGAAAAGAGAACAGCAGAGCGGAGATATCTGCTCAGTGAGAAGGCTGCTGGCAAGGAAATGGAGAATATCCAGGAGTCAAGTGAGCATGCACAGGGTACATTGTTAAACAGGGATATGGGCCAAAGACTCACCAATCAAAAGAGGCCATGTGTGGAGGCAGGTTAACCCCTTCTTTTAAACAATCTCAACCTAAGGGGAAAACAAAGTTATATTATTGAGAAAATGCAAACTGAAATGGCCCTAACTCATGTAGTCCTACAATGAGAACTTTTAAAATATGAGCCTCTAGAGTGCTTTTAAATACTCACTAAAGTATTAGAGACTTTACTAGAGATTAAATTATGAAACTCTGAATTTGTCCTCTTTCTACCTAATTATGCAGCTGTGGGCAAGATTTTGTTGTTCGTTTTTTTTTTGTCATGTCTGACTCTTTTGTGACCCATTTGGGATTTTCTTGGCAAAGATACTGGAGTGGTTTGCCATTTCCTTCTCCAGTTCATTTCACAGATGAGGAAACTAAAGCAAACAGGGTTAAGTGACTTGCTCAGGGTCACACAGCTAGTAAGTATCTGAGGCTAGACTTGAATTCAGGAAGATGAGTTTTCCTGACTTCAAGCCCAGTCAATCTATTCATCGCATCACTTAGCTGTCTGTGGACAAGATACCTCAATTCTATGAGCCTCCATTTACTCATCTCAAAAATGGGCACAATGATTACATGCAGTAGGATAATGTAGAGTAAACATGGACTTTTATATTTATGGAGCAAAGATCTGTCTCTGATATTTAAATGTTCCAGTCCCATCTTTACTTCTTAGATAGAGCTGTGTTTATATAACAAATATAGTCTTTGGCTTTTTCATCCCACCTATATTTTATTACTAAGAATTCTGGAAGCCCAGTACAGATGCGGTTGAATCATGGTTGGGAGAATGAGTTTGGGATATGTTGCCATCATTGAAAACTTTGGAATGATCAGGTTTCAGATATCTGAATTTTAGTTGGGGAGATGATAAGGTCATTCCTGATCAACTGATTTCCTCCTATGATGATATTATTACATATTATTATATCTAACAGAGATAAGAGATGATAAAGTCTCAAATGAAATGTAAAAAAGTGTTTACAGTTGGTGTGGTATCGCAGATAAAAAGAACTACTCCTCCCTCAAACTTTATCAAATTAGAGGACAGCTTACCATTTGCTAGTCATCTTCTTGGGAGGGAATAGATATGTGAGGGATCACCAGGAAATGGGTCTCCTGGAATCAGAGACATAAACCAGCAAGGGAAGAAGAACCTAACCTTCAGAGGGAATTGTTCTATGCCTCTTTCTAGAGGGAAAAGATTTCTTTTTTTTTTCCTCTCCCATCCCCGCTCTCATGGGCCATGACATTTTAAAGCAGAGGAAACATGATTCTCATTGGGGAACAAACTCAATGACCCAGAAAAGTAATATGCTTAGAAGAGATACTGTGCTCTGGGAGAATAATGTAAGAACAACCCAAGAAGAGAAAGTATGTTGGGGACCTGTAATATTGGAGGTCTAAGTGACCTTGACCTCACATATTTCTTAAGTATGTGCCTTTTTACCAATGTAATCTTTGTGTGTGTCTACTCTTCTTACTGACTGTGTTTGCGGTTAAGGGATAAGTAATTAAGAAAACAGATGTAGAGCTAAATACTAGGCTGAATTGACTACCAGTCTGAGCCAATGTATATGTCACATATTGAAATATATAATATATATTTTTATTTTAATAAATATTTTCAAATGAGAGAGAGCAAATAGTGAATAGGGTTTTGGAATTAGTCAGAACGACCCAGGTTCAAATCCCACCTTAGAGGCATCATTGGTGGGTGATTCTGAGTAGCTTCTCACAGACTCAGTTTGCCAGATCTGGGAACTGGGAATAAGAGTATCTGTTGTTGTGAAGGTTATTGTGAGGTTGAAATGAGATAATTGCAAACTGTGAAGCAATACATAAATGGCAGACATTCATATGTGTGTATATATATATATGCACAAACATGTATAAAATGTTTAATATAATGTTTTGTATGTAACTTATCTGGTATATCCATATGTAATATGGATAGCATATATTCTCTATATTTTATGATAAAACATAAACTATGCATAACATCTTTATTCCCCTCTTTGTTGTGGTCCCAATCATTGATATTGTCATCATTCAGTACTTAGTTTCAGTAGTGACCTCAAAGCTATAAGTAATATGGACTTTTCACACATATCATGTTAAAACTGAAAAATGCTATAAAATTATCGAATGAGTGATCACACTCTCATACAAGATTGGTTGGTGACCTGCTCATTTCACAAGCAAAAATGCTACCTTAAAAATATGGAAGACCTGCCAGGAACAGAGTGAGAAACAGACAGCCTCATTTTTTCCATCTCAGGATGTAGCAAGATCACTTTAAAGCCAGTTGGGATATAGGAGGGTGGGAGGAGAGAAAGCCTTCTGTGGCTCCTGTAGGGGGAAACATGAATTTGTGTAGGCTTAATTCAAGTCTCAGAAGTCTCACATCTACGGCTTTATGCCATCCAGTCCTCCAGTTTGAAGATACAGAGCTTTAATTTTAGATCTTATTCAGTTCAGAGCAGTGGAAAGAGTGCTTAAGATGGCTATGAATCCCACCTCTGATGGCTATTCAAGTCACTTAAACTCTTTGAGTCTCAGTTTCCTCATCTGTTAAATGATGCTAATAATACTTAACAGTAGTTACCCTGCAGAATTGTTGTGAGATTTAAATTAAATAATGTTATGTAAAGATTTTTGCGAGCTTTAGAGTGCTCACTAAATACTATTATCTCTGCTAAATTTTTTAAAGTACAAAAATGGTGAAATTAAGTTGCTTTTCTCTGAAATATAGCCACTCCTTTAGCTTTGGATACTGTTTGGTTCAATCTGAGCTCTCTTTTATTTCCTACTCTAAATCTTCAGGCCTCTCCATCTCTCAACATCTCCTCCTCCTCCTGCTTCTCCCCTTCCTCCTCCTCATGCTCCTCTTGCTCCTCCTCCTCCTCCTCCTCCTCTTTCTGCTTCTCCTCCAGGACTCCACCAGGCTTTGAGAAAGAGGGGGTCATTCTCCTAGGAAGGACAGTCTCTCTCCCTGTGTTCTTGATTCCAGCTACTTCTGTCTCCTTTCCCAATTTTTTTCATAAACAAAATCCCCCCTTCTCTCTCTCTCTCTCTCTCTCTCTCTCTCTCTCTCTTTCTCTCTCTCTCTCTCTCTCTCCCGCTCCCCTTCCTCTCTCCCTCTCATCTTTATTGTCTCCCAATCAACTACTTTCTTTTCTTTAGCCTGCAAACATGCCCAGGCCTGATTCATTCTAAAAAAATATAAAAGGAGAAAGAGAAGGAGAAAGGAAGGACAGAAGGGATAAAGGGAAGGAAGGAGAAAGGGAGAGAGAAAGGAAGGAAGGGAATGAAATACTCAAAGAAGCAAAAGAAAAAAACTTCCTTTTTGTCTTTGCCATCTCCTGAAGTTAGTAGCCTGTATCTCTTCTCCCTTTTACTGGCAACTTCCTAGAAAGAAAATTCTATTCTACTATTTATGTTTCTACTTATTTGCCATCCACTTACTCTCAATCCCTTATAATATGTCTTCCAATCTTAAGTACTATACAGAAGTTATTCTCAATAAGGTTATGATTTCTTTTTTTGTTTGTTTTTGCTTTTTTTTTGGAGGGCAATTGGGGTTAAATGACTTGCCCAAGGTCACATGACTAGTTTTTTCTGTTAAGTGTCTGAGGTAAAATTTGAACTCAGGTCCTCCTGACTCCAGGGCCAGTGCTCTATTCACTGCGCCACCTGGTTATGGTTTCTTAATTGCTAAATCCATTGGTTTAGGAAAGTCTCAACCTTCTTGATTTCTTTGTAGTGTATGACTACCCAGCCTCTTAGCTATACTCTAGTTCTCTGACTTCTGTGACACTGGCCTTTCTTGTTTCTCCTCTAACCTGTGTGACTTGTTCCTTAGTAGTCCTAACATCAAGTGACCTTAAATTCATAAAGGTTACAGAAATAGATTCAAGTTCTGGCATGTTCTTCCAACTAGAAAATCTGGGAGAACAAACCAGAGATGGATCATGTGTCAGTCATTTGATGACCGCTGTAGCTAAGTTGGAAGAAGCTCATCACCAAAAGGCTGACGATCAAGTGAATATTGTAATTATTAATTATCAGTAGTGGTAGTGGCAGTAGTAAGTAGTAGTAGTAGTAGTAGTAGTAGTAGTAGTAGTAGTAGTAGTAGTAGTAGTAGTAGTATATTTTGCTTACAGAAACTCATAAGCGACTGTCTATTTAAAGGCTTTGCAATGGGTGTTTTTGGAGATAGATATAAGGTCATGGATCTTTCAAAATATTGAAATTAAGGTCATAGTCATTCAAAGAAAAAAATGCCATGCTTTATACACATCATGTCACAAAAAATGATAATCATAATAGAAGCAGAAATAAGTCAAGATGATCCAATACTATTTTGAAGGCTGCAATGATAGAGGTTTCTCCCTTCTGAAATAATTTTGGGAAATAAGGGAAGAGAGAGGGAAGGTGGGAAAGAAGAAAGAAGGAAGGTAGGAAGGAGAGAAAAAAAAGAAGGATGGGAAAGAAGGAAGGAAGGAAGGAAAGAAAGGGGCATGGATGGAAGGAAAGAGGGAAGGAAGAGGGAAGCAGGAAGAGAAGGAAGGGAGGTGGGAGGGAAGGAGGAAGGGAGGAAGGAAAGCTTTTAGTAAGTACCTACTGTGTGCCAGACACTGTGCTAAGTGCTTTATAGATATTACCTTATTTGATCCTCAATGCTGGAAGGTAGGTGCTATCATTATACCCATTTGATACCCATGGTCATATAGCTAGTAATTATCTGAGGCTTTGAATTCAGGTCTCCCTCATCCCAGGTCCAGCATTCTGTCCACTATGCCACCTAGGGGAAAAAACGCTCTACTTGCCTGTCTTCAAAGAGAAAAGGGTCAAATTCTTCTCTGTGGCTGTACTTGAAATGTTTACCTATGAGGGTTTATGCCAACTTGAGTTCCAATCTGTTCACCAGAAAATCACACAAAACCATAACAAAAATATCTAAACTATAATTATTTTCTTCTCAGAAACTCCTCTAAGATTCAGTAATTACATTTGCTTTAATTTTGTTCCAGCTACCACCAAAGGAATTGTTGGTTTTGTGCATGAGCACTGGAATTCAAATATTATAGCCCTATATGAAGAGGTCACTGAACACATTTAAATTTTGAATGAATGAATATCCATGCATTCACATTTTCATTCAACTCATCATCTAGTTCGTTTGTGTAAACAATTAATTTTTATGAGCAAATGTGTAGGTTTTGTTGAGGCTCATCTGAGAAGGTATGCTAGTCAGATGTACACATTGATACTAAGCAAGTTATCAGCCAACTAGTAAGTAATCTATGGTACCTGGGAAGTCAAGAATATTGATTTTTATAATTAGCAGAGGTGGAGGGTAGGAGGAGAGAAAAATCCAATTCCTCCTTATTGAAATTCTGGCTGCTTTGCTTTAATTTCCTACCCTGATGTTCTTACTTATCGGGCAGATGTGGCCTATTGCACCACTGTTCTCACTTATTTGTTGACATTCAAAAGGTCTGGCAAAATCTATCCACTGAGAAAGAATAAATTTGCTGAGTGACATCCTTTGGTAGCAGTCTGGGCATTGGCTACAGAAAGCTACCTCTCTATCCTATATTCAAAGGAGGATAAGGAGTTAAAGATTATTGATTTGGTTGGTTTTTAGCATCCGTAATCCAGAGTGGGAGTAGAAGATTTGTTCTCTTTTTTTTTTGTTTGTTTTGTGTTGTGCTTTCTAATGCAAATGACCTCATCAGTAATCCAGTCAGGGAATTGGACTTGGAATTTAGCATTCTCTAACTGATAGTGTGGTTCTAGGCCAATTTGCCAAAAAGACTGACCCACAGATGTGAGAAGTCTCTCAAGTGTCTGGGGCAAAGTTCATAATTCTAAAAAGGTATCTGTTTGTTTGTAAAGGGTACTTTTTAGCCATTTGAAATGTTATTTTTTTTTCTTTTTCACAATACAACAGTGAAGTATTTTTTTTTTTTTTGGTCTCAGCCACTTTGAGAATCAGGAAAATGACTGAGGTAAGGTATAGTGGATAGAGTCCTGCACTTGGATTAAAAATGCCCTGAATTCAAATCCTACTTCAAACACAATCTATGTGACCCTGGGCAAATCATTTAACCTCTGTCTCAGCTTCCTCAGCTGTGAATGGGGGTACTAATAGCACCAACAGGGACTAAGAACCTATGGCCTGGCGGCCATATGCAGACCTCTAGGTCCTCAAGGGCATCCCTTTGACTGAATTCAAATTTGGATCCAGTGAGGGAACTGAACTTAGAATTTAGCATTTTCTAACTGATAATGTGGTTCTAGGCCACTTTGCCAAAAAGACTGACCCACAGATATGGATAGTCAAATCCAAATTTGGATTTGGTCAAAAGACCACACTTGAGGACCTAGAGGGCCACATGGGGCCTTGAGGCCATGAGTTCCCCACCCCTGTGTCCTACAACTTAGGGTTGTTGAATGTATCAGTTGAGATAATACAGATGTATGTAAAGTGCTTTCCAAATTATTAAGTGCTAGAAAGCATTAGCTGTTGTATTTCAACAAGCATTTATTAAATGCCTTCTATTTGTCAGATACTGTTCTAAGTGCTAGGGATACAACCATAAAAAAAACAAAAACAAATGAAACATCTCTACCCTCAAGTAGCTTATATTCTAATAAGTGCATTAGCATTAGAACTTTCAGACCCTGAGCTTCTTCTCAGCAAGTGGCTTTGCACTGCTTGAATGCTATAATGGAGTGGTCATAGGACCTTCATCCTCCATATAATAACCTTAAATCTCTTTGCATCTTTGGAGATCTTTCCATCACTGTCAAGAAACAAATACCCTGGTAAAATAGTGTTTTGTTAAACAACTAAGTGGTGAATAGGAAGGGGAAAGTGGCATATTTGGAATTCTTTACCCTTCTCCTGGAAATTGATGCTTCCTGGAACTTTTTTATCACAGTCACATCCTAAGCTCTATTAGAAAGTAGGGAAAGAGATGATGTCTCTGGTTAGAGAGAGACAAGCCTACATACATATAAATGCAGCACAGATACTCCAAACACGAGCCAAAATTCTTGCACACTCACATGCTATCAATTTCTCATGACATACTTTCCAATTTTCTCATTGCTCATTTTTAAGCTCTTTCCACATGCCGCATTTAAATTTGCCAGACGTGTTATGATTGTCTTACAGTAGGATGCTTTATTTGGGGAGATGGTGTCAGATAGTGGAAGAATATTAGCCTGAATCAGAGGATGGACAGGGGTTCAAATCTCACCTTTGATGTTTGCCATTGTGTGTGTGTGTGTGTGTGTGTGTGTGTGTGTGCATGTTTATGTATATGAGAGGGAGAGACAGATAGACAAACAAGAGAGAGACAGAGAGAGAGACAGAGAGAGAGAGAGAGAGAGAGAGAGAGAGAGAGAGAGAGAGAGAGAGAGAGACAGAGAGAGAGAGAAAGAGACAGACAGAGAGAGAGAGAGAGACAGAAATACCCTGGGCAGGTGACTGAACTCAATGTCTTCACCTGGAAAATGAGGGTGTTGATTTAGATGACCCTTGAAATCCTTTTCTCCTCTGTCTCTATGAAGTTTCTACTTCTAAGTCTGTGATCCAAAGAGAAAGGAGGGAGGTACTAAAAAAAAAAAAAAGGAAAGAGTCTAAGTAGGAACCTTTGTACATTCACATTTGCAAAAAAAATATGAAAGAAAAGTAAAGACACAATCCTGTCCTACTTTTTTTTAATTGACTGAAAATGTTTTTAGGGTGTAAGTTCCTGTTGGCTGCTGAATGTAAGAAAGCCAAGCTCCACTCCACCGAAAAATTAGATCTTTCATTTGGGTTACTTAAAAGATTAGATACTTCCATTAAATCTGTTTGTTTGTTAACAGTTCTGCCACCTGTAGGCCGGACCCACTGTAGGGAAATGTAACTGTGAGGAAATGTCATTGCAGCAAGACTTTCTCTGTATTTTGGGGGAGACAAAAAAGAAACAATGCATCAAAGTAGAATTTCCATTCCCCCTTCTGGCCTATTTTTAAAAAAATGCAATCAGAAAAGTTTGATCAAAGCAGATACATACATGTAATGGAAAGATTGTAGTATTTTGACTCAGGGAATCCTGTTCCCAATTCCATAACTGAGAATTACCTGAGTGACCTTGGGTAAATCACTTAACCTCCCCGGGTCTGGGCTTTTTCATCTGTCAAGTGGGGGTCTTGGATTAGATTATCCATAAAGTCTCTTCCAACTTCATCCTCCCAGGATGCTGTCTCCTTTACCTCACTATGCATTGCCTGTAGCTATCTCAATATCAATATCCCACATAGTCTTTAATTATCATTTATATACATGCATATAAATATACCCTTATATGTGTGAACATTTTCATTTACCATAATTGGAAAAAAAATAGCAAAATCAGGTGCAGTTCACACTTGACAGTAGATAACGCCTCAGGCGAACGTTGAAAACAACTGGTTAGCATTGTATGTATGTCTATTATTAGACATCAGTTATAACGGGTAAATATGTTAATACAAAAATTCTTTAGCATCTTGACTTGTAGTACTAAAAATTGTCAATTAGAAATACAAATAATTGTAAAGAAAAAGTTTAGTAAATCATGGTCCAGGTCATAGAAGTGATATGTAATATCCCCTCAAAGTATTTTGTAGAGAATTTTCCCATGTCATTTGGACTAAATCTCTCTGACATAGATAGAGGATAATACTAGCCAGCATTAACTAAATTGTTAAGGCAAGACTATAGCTACTGTGGGGTGACTAGGTGCTGTAGGGGACAGAATGCTGGGTCTGGAGTCAAGAAGACGGGAGTTCAAATTTGGCCTCACTAACTGTGTGACCTTGGCCATTTCACTTAACTTTGTTTGCCTCAGTTGCTTATCTGTAAAATGAACTAGAGAAGGACATGGAAAACCATTTCAATAGCTTTGCCAAGAAAACCCCAAACAGGGTTACAAGAGTCGGACCCAACTGAAATGACAAAATGACAATATCTACTATGGCTGAGAAAATCCTAAGTTTTATACATGATTTCATTTTCATTTCCATTTCCATGGGGCATATAAGTGAATTACAAAGTTTAAATACAATAAATAGCTCCATGGGCAGATATATTTCAGTGTCACTAAAGATCTGTGAGAAAATGATTCTTACTACTCTCAATGAATCTGAGTCAGAAGACCCAAAGGAATACATTTCAGGATATCTAAATGAATATTTGTATTATATTACTTCTGAGAAACTATTGATAATGTCTTTGGAATCACTGCAATGTGGAAGGTTCCAGAATAAAAAGGGACAAAAATCCTGATTTTTTCAGAAAAGAGAAAAAGAAAACCTCTCAGAAAAAAAATTATAACCTATCAGTCTTTGAACTAATTTTTGAACTAGTTTTAAAGTAGTTTTTGGACAGAGAAGAAAATATCAAAATGGATTCAGTAAGATTACATTATGTAAAAAAATAGAATATGTTATTTCCCATTAAACTTTGTGTTCCATACTTTAAAAAAATGGGGAGTGGTGGTCTGGATTCCATTGATAGAAGAGATTTTTCCAAAGCAAATCAGCAGTGGCTCAATAGCTTCCAGCCTTCAGAATGTTGCATGGAGCTGTGAATGGGAAAGTGACTTGCCCATGGTCACATACCTAATATAGGCAGCTAATGTGTCTAGAGAAAATAGTTGAACTCAAGTCTTCTTGACTCTGAGGATGGCTCTTTATTCACTGTACTTAATAATTCCAATCTACAAATAATGCTTAATAAATGTTGACACTTAAATGGTCAATGGAATTAAGTTGAATTGAATCCTCTTTTTTGAAATGGGTATTAGACAGAGTAGTATAAGACTTTTGATGATATATCTAGATTTTGGCAAGATATTTAATAATGCATCATATATATGTATGTATTTATATGTGTGTATATATAGTGTGTGTATCTTTATACACACATATTAGGACTAAGAGAGAGAGATTATTTCCAACATTCTCCCTTCTGTTGTAGTTACTTGGCTATATGTATCCCTTCCTTTCTCATTTAATAAACTACAAACTCCTCAAAAATATCATCTATGTCATCTAATTTGTTTTCTCCAGAGTCTAAGAGAGAATCTTAGACAAGACATGATTAATTAAATACTGGTTGAATTGAAGTGAATTGCAGTGCTGGAGGACTGAACTCAAGTGTTCATTATTGGATTGAGTTGAACAGACTGACAAGGAGAAACCTCTCCACTGGCATCCCTCAGAACTCTGTCTTTCCCTATTTAATATTTTTATCAGTGACTTAAGAGTATAAGGCATGTCAAATATAAAAGTTGAAAGAGAGAGCTATCATTTCCACTTAGATTCTTACCAAATTTCTTAGATTGCAAACATCCAAAAATATCTAGACAGGGTGGAACGATATTTTGAATGAAATGTAATAGAATGTTCATTGTAAACTTAGGAAGTTAAAATAAAAATACCAACTACACACATGAAGTGTGGGGGAGACAGAAAATATGTGCAAAAAAGGATTTAGTGATTTTAGTTGATTGAAACCTCTATATGCCTTAGTTGTGTGGTGTGCTTTAAAATAAACAAAACTAATTGGATATAGTTTTAGACACGCCCAATGTTTGATTTGTTTTGTTTGACAAATTATTTGTGATAAAGAAAGAGTTTTCTTTGGAAATGGGGAAGAATTAGTATTAGTGGCGGAGAAACCCTTACTCTACTCCCCAAAAAGAGAATATTACAATATTTTAAACTATAAATTTAAAACTAAAATTACAAAATATCACAATATTTAAATCAAGGTGCAGGATAAAGCAAAAAAGGGGTTCAGAAAAGGACACAAGTACAGTGATTTTGTTATTACTTTGTTAAATATGATATACTTTGAAAACTCCATATATTAGATGTGTCTGGTTTCATAAACAAACATCTTTTTTATTCTTTTAGATTGAAATATTCATGTGTGTTTATGGTTGCTAAATTCAAAACAGAGGTTTAAAAAAAAAACTAATGGGACCCTAGACTGAATTTTTAAAAATGTAGAAGAAAAAAAGATAACAGACCCAATGTACTTTGTGCTGTTTAGAACATATTTCAAGAATGTTAAAAGAGATATTGACAAACTGGATCTTGGTGAGAAAAGAAGACCAATATGGTGAGAGGAGACAAAGCTGTCTCATGAGAAATTGCAGAATCTGGGGGGATTTTTGAAAAAAGGAAAAGTTAAAAGGGAGAATAGTAGCTGTCTTTAAGTATTCAAAGAATTGCTATATGAAAGAGGAATTAGATTTGTTCAATGTAGCTTAGAAAAGTAGAACTAGAAATTGCAGCTGTTTGTTACAGGGAAACATTTTGATTTAAAATGAAGATAAATTCTCTAATAATTAGAGCTGTTTAAAAAATCAAATGAATTTTTTTATTAGATAAGATAACCACAAAATTAAAAGTATTCAAGTAGAATCTGAGTAGTTCATGACTGAGATGGGAGGTCAAACTAAAGACCTCTAAGAAGTGTGTGTGTGTATATGTATGTATGTATGTATGTATGTATATACAAGCATACATACCAAATATACCCTACATGCATGCATATATATACATATGACTGTGTGCATATGTGTGTGAATAGATGTGCACATATAGAGATAGATATAGGTATATAGATATTGAGAGATAATACCATTCTATAACATATTTGCTCAGAAGACTGACCTGGACCTCTTAGAATTCTTTTGCACTTAGAAATATGATTGCACATTTTGCTGGTCTCAGTGAAGTATGTCAGTATCTTAAATCAAAATTCAAATCAATGTATTATAAGCAGGGGGAGAAAAAGAAAAAAAAAGGATTCCAAGGCAAAGTCCCTCCAAAACAAAACTAGAAAGGGGAAAAAAGATAATCTGTAAATTTCTATCATTTGTCAATCAGTAAACTATAGGAATGGAAATAGCACTAAGAATCTGGGTAAGAGATAAACTTGTAGATTGGACCAGTTGCCTCAACAGGGCAGAAATGAGCCATTCAGAGTGAAACATTCACTTAGTTTGATCAACTGACAGCAGTCAGAAATGTGGTTGAATTTGAATGACTAATTTGTTATGGCCATTAAGACATCTTAATTTCCTCCACTGGAATCTTTGGTAAAGGCTAGCAGCTAATATTCAGTCTAAATGATTTGTCCATGCTTGGGAGGTTACATATATTTTTGAAATTCTAGAACACAAACTCCAGGCTTCTAAAAATAATCTTTCAAGAATTCTTCTCTAATACCCAGTACCCAAAATTGATCTCTCCCACCTCTGAATTCCTAGGGCATTTCATGGGTACATCTCTTCTTTTTATTTGTTTCATTTCCCTTGGATTCACGTTCAAACTCTTTGGTCAGCTCTTCAAGGCCCTCCATGATATGGCATATCTTCTTCCCCTTCCCATTTTAATTCCTACTGATAATTCCAAAATTTAAATTAAAAAACATAACTTCTAGCCTTCCTTGACCTCTCAGTTCATTGGAACTAGGTTTTATCTAAACTTTGAATTTTACTCAATGCGTAGCACAGTACTCATATATTAAGGACTTAACAAACAACTATTCTTGAATTAAAATGACTTAAGGGTTCTTCTAGCTTTACAAATTTTATGAATCTATATAAGTAACTTAAAATCATAGAGTATGTATATGTGGGTGGCATAGTGGATAGAGCACTGGGCTTGGAATTAGGAAGACTCATCTTCCTCAGTTCAAATTCAGTCTCAGACACTTACTAGCTCTGTGACCCTGGGCAAGTCACTTGACCCTGTTTGCCTTAGTTTCTCATTTGTAAAATGAGGTAGAGAAGGAAATGGACAAACTACTCCAGCATTTTTGCCAAGACAACCCCAAAATGTGGTCATGAAGAGTCAGGTATGACTGAAATGACTCAACATTTTGAGCTGAAAGAAATTGTAAAAGATAGCTAATTCAGCTTCTTTATTTTAGACACGGGTAAACCAAGTCTCAAAGAGGTTATAGCTTGCCCAATGTCACACTGTTAATATGAGGCAGAGGGTAAGATTTGAACCCTAGTAGATTGACTTAAATCTAGGACATGCTGTACTCCCATTCTAATGGTACTTGAGTTGATATATAAAGAATGTTAGAGATTCTAGGAAGTAAAGGGGGGAAGGGGAATGCATTCAGTGCATTGAAGGGAGCCTGTGAGAAGATGCAGAGACTAGAGATGAAAAGTGAAGTTCAGAGAAAATAACAAGACTTATTTGAATACAGCAGTGAGTGAATGAAAGGGGAAATATGAGATCATGTCAACTTGGGCTAGAGCAGCTGGGCCCAAATCAAGCTTGTCTACTGGGACTGCCATACAGCATAAACATGAGTATACACATATGCACACACACACACACACAACACACACACACACACAGAAGCATCCATGGTTGAAAGAATGCAATATGAATTGCTACTGTGTGTTTTTTAAAAAAGTTTTGTGATAACTTTGTTTAGATTATTCCATTTCCCCCCTCACCCTCCCCTTTTTTTCTCAGGCTCTGTCTTAATCTTCCAAAGTGAAATCTTTCCTTTGCTTCATGTTTTCTTGTAACCATATTTCAATAGCACTTAATCAGTGATAAAACTGCTTTGATTTATTCACAGCTGTGGATATTATTGTTGAAATCTCTGTAAGTGCTTCAGCGTGGTATGATTGGAGCAATAGCATTTAAGAGTCCAGAGGCAAGTCAGAAAATTAACCACTGGGTTTTCTGAGGCTTCAATTAACTGCATAGGCAGCACTGAGCACAATGAGAAAGTTCCGAAGAAACTTAGTCTGCAGTATGTAAAGTGCCAGGCAGCTCCTTCATAAATGCTGCTGGAAGCATGACATCACCAGGACAAGCTTCCATTGGCTGAGCACACCCTAAAGATGGTATAGAATTTTGATGGAGAGGACACACAGCTGAGCAACCTTTCTTCCCTTTTAATTCCTTGACAGTTTTTACTTTTTCTTCCACTGACCTGAGATCAAATCCCGCTTCTGACTCTTACTGTCAATGTGATTTAGGGTGTCACTTAACATCTCTTGGTCTCAGTTTCTTCATTTGTAAAACGAGGAAGTTGGACTATATGGCCTCTGAGGTCCTTTCAAGGTCTAGAGCTTTGATCCTATAATCTAAAGTAGTCATTGTTGCATCGTGGGCAGCAAGGGGACTAAGTGAAAAGAGTGCTGGGCCTGGAGTCACAAAGACCTTGATTTCAAATATGATCTCAGACACTTATTATCTGTGTGACCCTGGACAAGTCACTTAACCCTGTTTGCCTCAGTTTCATCAGCTGTAAAATAAGCCAGAGAAGGAAATGGCAAAACACTTTAGTATCTTTGCCTAGAAAACCCCAAGTGGGGTCACAAAGAATACAAAATGACCAAACAACAACTATGGCATCTCAAGTGGCTTTCTCTTTTTGGTCTTCTCTAGGGCCCACAAGAGTTTTGGCCTATAATGAGAAATCCTACACTTTTTAAAATGTTATTCATTCATCTGTCTTCATTCATTCATTTGTTGAATCAGTCAGTCAGTCAACAAACAGATGACTATTTCCTATTTTAATAGTTCCAGATACTGAAGAGGAGGGAAAGAAAGATAGGCAAATCATGTCTTAAGGGAAAAACATGCAGGCTCCTCAGCTCCTAACAAGGACTTTCCTGACACCCCACCCCCCCAACACACACACACACTGATACTTGTTCATTCAGAATGTAAACCCTTTGAGGGCAAGAAGTGTATTTATTTTAATCTTTGCACCCACAGTGATTACCACAGTGTCTGGGATTTAAACTCTAGCTGAAATGATTTAAATTGAATCAAATTTTAAACTGTCTTTTTTTTTTTGGTCACACTAAGCTTAAGAACCAGTACATGACACCTCTTTGGCATTCTTTTCGGTGGGATTTTATGTGAATTAGAAGGGAAATGTTAAATACATTTTTATAGCCATCTTTAACACTTTTTACTTACTTCATGCCCTTTTCCAAAGCACTCACCCTTATAACTACATGCTGTTTAAGGTCATCAGCTTCTAGATGTTTTCTGGGTACAAGAAGTAATATCATTCCACCCTGGGCTAGGTTTGTGCTACCCCATAGATTTCCAGAGTTTTGTTTCTACTTAGGGCAAGCATTCATTGAAGTCAACAAGATCTCTGTGATTGTATGCTGACCCACCAGAATGCTGATATTTCCTTTCATCTTATCTAGCTGAGATCACACTCTTAATGTGATAAATCAATCCTAGAGGTAGAAAAGGATATTGGAGAATATCTAGTCTGACCTTCTCACTTTAGAAATAAAATGAAATGAAATGCCCAACCCAGAAGATGTGTGACTTGTCTAATATAGTCACGTGTGGCAGAGAGGATTCAGGATCCTCTCTTTGATCCCGATGTTTGTGCCAGTGGTATGTAACTCTTCATGACCCCATTTGGTGTTTGCTTGGCAAAGATACAGAGTGGTTTCCATTTCCTTCTCTGGTTAATTTTACAGATAAGGAAACTGAGGTAAACAGGGTTAAGTGACTTGCCCAGGGCCACACCACTAATAATTGTCTGAGACTGGATTTGAACTCAGCAAAGTGAGTTTTCCTGACTCCAAGCCCAGTGCTCTATTCACAGCACCACCTAGCACTCCTTTCATGACTACTACTCCAATGAAATATTCACTAAACCGGAGCTAGTGTTCTGTCATGTCCTCCCTATATCCTTTCTTTCTTACACTTTGCTACAGAACTACACTTGAAAGAAGACTGAAAAATCAAGTCAAGGAGATATGGTCAAATCTTAACACTCCTAATTGTTTTCTGAATGACCTTGCTTAGGACAAGTCACTTTCTCTCACTGAGAGGTAAAGTTTCATCTCTAAAATGAGGGAGTTGCACTATAGGTTTTCTCAGTTCCTTCCCCACTCTAAATCCATGACCTTCTGAGCCTTTAATCAAAATCTAAAATTAAAAATTTTCTTGGTTGACCTTTCATAGGGCACAGATACATTTAAAAAAAAACAAATTTATCTATAGTCAATTGAAATACATGTGGATAATGTTTCATAATTTCATTTTTTTACACTCTGAATTTATAGATTTCAAAGTTAAGGGGATATGTCGTATCATGCCTCTGTTTTATAAAAAGAGAAACTAAGGGTTTAAATTTGCCCCACTGTCAGCCCCAGAGAAAAAGGAGCAACATAGCATGTTTTAACACTTGGATTAAAAAAGAAGAAAAAGAATCCCTTTAATCTAAAAATTATTCTACTATTTATTTCACTTTATTTTAATTTTTTCTGGCCCAGACTTGGAATTTCATTTGAAGAGGGGAATTTCCAATATACAAACTGCTTCTACTGATTTAAGATGTGCAATTCTCCTATAACATATAGTTTCGCAAGGCCTCTTCACCTTTTTGTTTTTTTTATATGTTATAGACCCCTTTGGAACTCTGGTGAAACCCCTGGACTCCTTCACAGAATAATGTTTTAAATGTATGAAATGAAATGCAAAAAGAAGAAAAAGAAATTAATCATATCAAGATGCGGTTCACAAGAAAATATTTATAGTTTTTTCCCCAATTACATATCAAGACAATTTTTAGAATTCATTTTTAGAAAATTTTTAGTGCCAAATTTTTCTCCCTCCATTCTTGCAAAAATGGTGGGTATTTTGATATAGGTTATATATGTGCTATCACGTGAACCATATTTCTATATTAGTCACAGTCAGTTTACAAAAACAAGGTCAAGAATGCCATTGTAAGGCCTACTGTCAGTTGCCAGGCCTACTAAGAAATCATCACTTTCCCCCAGTCTCACAGATAATATGTATTCAAGGCAGAACTTGAACCCATATCTCTCCCTTCTCTTCAAGATACCATGCTGCCAACTCCTGCTTATGTATATACATATATCCTTTTGCAGGATATCCTTGCAAAATTCATTTGTAGCCCAGGCAAGGTTTGTAGTTCATGAACAAATTCAATATAGTTTCCCCCTTTTGCTGAAGACTGCTAACAGCCTCTGTACTGAAATAGTAATGAAATTAAGAAACATTCCTCCTTGGGGGGAAAATGTTGAAAATGTGATACAAAGCTCCTTTTGTCTAATCATATTAATGTCGATGTCCTCTTACCCCAGACCTTGGCTAGAGCCAGAGCCAAAATCTATATTAGTTTAATTTTAAGTGAACTCATGAAGAAGTGCATAAAGACAATTAGACTCCTGAAAGGCACTTATAGTCCCACCATTCCCTGACTTGTGCTATTGGATAAGGCTGTCCTATAATATTGAACCACGGTAGCTTAAATGTATTCTTCGGTAGGAGGGGCTGGCCTTTTAGGACACTTCCAGTTGCTTTTATTTTAGCCACTCAGGCAAACGGGGGCTCATTAATGAGCATAATAGGATTAGACATGAAGGGGGAAAAAAAAGACCCAAACTTTCCAATCTCATTTGAAAGAAAGTCCTCCCAAGGCAGACAAATACTTTCTTTTCACTGTCTTTTTGAAGAAACATTACAGTGAAACTGACTCAGATGGATAGAATAGAGAAGGAGATAAGTCATATCATAGAGTCTCCTACTGACTTAGGCAACAGAAGCAATGCTTGGCTTCAATAAAAAAGGGATGTACAACACCACCCCCTTTAAGTCCTGTCGCAACCCCTTATTAAGCTCAGGTAGGCAGAATTTCTTTATATAAAAAATAGGGAGTCGACTGTGACTTTCTCCTTTGGTGGAGGACATCAGCCAGATGAAATGATCTGCACTCGTGGTGGCTGCCTATTGTCTTTCAAACATGTCTGGGGAAGAGGTTACTTTTCAATGAAGTGGAGAGCTCCCAGGCTCAGCCAGCCTCACTCAGGTGTCTCCCGTCTCTGCCAGGCTCCCGCTGCTCTGTGAATGGGAGGGTGCTTAATCTCTTCTCAGTTGCCACAGTTAGGGGTCTATTGTTAAGACCTGCCTGAAAGCTTGCAAAATGACATTCCCTGGTGTGATTGAGTTTTAATGTAAGATTATAACCCATAGATCAAAGTGAGGAGGACATTTGGGAAGGGGCTCTTAAGAATTTCTTGAGCCTGAGCAGAAAAAAGATAATTATATTTCGTGATTTAAAGTTGTTTCCGTTCTTGTCACTCAAAAACTAAGCTTGCTCTCAAGATGATCAATTATGGGGAGAAACATACATACATACACACATGCATACATACATATATGTGCACACACATAAATACACATGCAATACATATGCATATATACTAAATTTGTTTGTATGAATATGTAAATTAATATGCATATGCATACATATGTATATATTTGAATGTATATATACACATACTCACAAATAGGTGTGTATATATGAGTATATAGTAAATATATAAAATTTATAAAATATATAAAATGAGTTCCTATGTATATATACTGAATACATAAAATTTATATTTATGTAATTGATATACACAATTAACACAACACATGCACATGTGTGTATAAACATACACAAATATATGTATATATAGTTAATATGTAAAATTAATATTGCTTAAAATTACTAATGAGCCAACTATATACATATGAGTATATAAACTATAAAATTGTACATGTATGTATATACCTATATGTATCCACACACATAGGGCAGCTAGGTGACACAGTAGGTAGAATGCTGAGCCTGGCATCAGGAAGACCTAAGTTCAAATCTGTCCTCAGACACTAATTGTGTGACCTTGGACAAGTCACTTAACCCTGTTTGTCTCAGTTTCCTGATCTGTAAATGAGCTGGAGAAGGAAATGGCAAACCATTCTAGTATTTTTTGCCAAGAAAATCCCTAATGGGGTCATGAAGAGTCAGACACAACCAAAACAACTCAACAACAACCATATATACCATATGTGTATATGTGTGTTATGTTCATTGCTAAGTTGTTAAATTTAAGAAATGTTAATTAAAAGACTTCCTTAAGGAGGTTAATATAAAGAAAAGAGACAAAATCTCTTTTGATGGTGATCATAAGTATGAATTCAGGGTGTGGCCAGGTATATGGTCCAGGTATACCCTATTGTCTCAAAAAATGTTGTATTTTGTATCTCATTTTTAAAAAAACAAACATTTTAAATTAATGTTAATTATTAATTTTAAAATTACTCTAAGTTTTAATTTCTAAAATTTTCTGAAAAAAAGCTTATATCCTTTATAATTTAGTATTCAATAAGTTTTTGTCATAAAATTTCTTAGGTGTACAGTTTAATAAGAAATGTTGCATATACCTGAGGTGTATAATTAAAGAGACCTGTTAACCACATGTGTGTCACATTCTACCTTTACTGGCAATGAATTCTTGAAAGGAAAGAAGGAACAAAAATGTACAAAAGACATGGGAACACATGATTCCAGTTTTGTTCATCTGCAATAATTCAGCCTGGATGGAGCTCTAGTATACCTTTGCACAACTAATGCAAAAAACCTTTGCTAAGCAAACTATTATCATCAACAGGATTGTAGCTGTCATGTTGAAGCTACTTAAGGAAGTTCTTGAAAGAAATTTAGAATGCTCTGTTATGATGTTAATCAGACACGATTCATATGTATTCATTATAAGTGACAACACTGTTGCTTGAAGCCATTTCTTATGAGATCGGCCAAATGCTGAAAAAAGACTATTTGGAAGTAATAAAACTTGAAATTTTGGGAAACATTTTAAAGTTTGGTCTTTTCGTAAATTCATACTGACCCAATAATCTATCTAAATTATAGGCTTTTAAAAATTGTGCTTACCGTAAACTGTTTCAAAAGTCTTAATGTAATGTAAAACTTTCCTAAGTACAAAATGCCACAAACTTACAGTATATTTTTAAATGTACTTTATCTTTAAAAAATTATTCTCAGGGGTGGCTAGGTGGCACAGTGAATAGAGCACTGGCCCTGAAGTCAGTAGGACCTGAGTTCAAATCCGACCTCAGACACTTGACACACTTACTAGCCATGTGACTTTGGGCAAATCATTTAACCCCAACTGCCCTCCAAAAAAGCAAAAAAGAAAAATATTCTTGAATAGGATGAGTAGATATGTTCCTCAGTGACCTCAAAGTTTCCAGTTATTTATCTCTCCTGTATATATATATATATCTTTGCTCTTCCCCCATCCAAAACTATGAGAACAGGCAGCATAGTTAAATTGCATAGAATTCCAGATTCCTTTACATGATGCTCTTGAAGTTGAACAGATTTTGCAAAACTACCAGTAAGAAAAAGTTAAACATTTGGAAGCCGCCTGCACTAAGCCTGTTATTGAGGTGATTTGTAATGCTTTCTAAATATTAGAGGTGTAGTTGCTGCCTTGTCTAACACTGACCTCAGCACTTCACATGGCTGATTTTGTAAGGATCTCCATGTAGGTGCTTAGATGTTTCACTGCTTCTCCCTGACACAAACTAATGATGTAGACCGCTAAACATGGTGACATGATTAAACAGCGATGTTAATTAGTGGCTCCTGTAACTGACTTGATCCCTCTTTTTTAGCAGCATTTGTTATGCGTGCACAAAAGTTAAAGAGACAGAAGTAAATTTCCCTTTATGGCATCTGCTAATAGCAGTAGGGGTCCAGGAAATGCATTTAAACCATCTAGCAAGACATATGAGGTCCAGCTTCCTGCCTGAGGGATTGTCCAAAGCCATGTCTTTGTGGGAAAGAATATGACAATTTTCCTATGGGCAGTAATCATTTGTAGTATTACTTAGATGTCTTGTATTGATGATCCCATTTCAATCAAACATATCTCATTCTGAGAGCTTTTGATGGGAGGAATTTTTGGAAGGGTTTAGGAAGGTTAAATCTGTGAGACATGGCTTCCATCTGGAATGCATTAGCTACAAAGATTTATTAGTCAGAGTGCCTCTGCATAATGTTCCATGGAAGGCAAAGCCCTGCATCTAATTTCCAGCATGATGTCTATATGAGGAGTGATCTTTGAAATATCATAGGTGACAATCAAGTTTGTTATAAAAATAGTAAATGCACAGGATTTTCATGGCGGCTATTTTAAATCCCTCATGAGGGCTGCTAAGCAGGTAGTTGATTTGTTGACAAATGATAAAACCACAGAATAGCAACATGCATGAAATTTTAAAATCGGATCGCCCCTTTAAGCAGAAAGAGTCACATCAGGAAAATTATTAGCATTTAGTGGTTGCCTTTTTTTTTTTCTGTGAGTAAAATGGCATCAGAAAGTAATAGCACCGGTACTCAGCTTTCCAAACAAGTACATTCCCCTTCTGATTAAAACTGTTTTAAGAGTTAGTGCTGTTGATCAATAAGTGAGGCAGGAAAAGCTTTATAGCATCTCATGCATTAGACAGACTTAGCTGACACTATTCTGAGCTGTGATGTGATTGGGACAAATGAAGAATTATTGGGGTGCTGGAATTTCAGATTCCCTTGTTAACTGTGGACAAGGCAATAGAGGAAGCAAATGGGGCTGAATAACTCAGGCTTTCCTTTATCTACTCAACAGCAAAAATATACTCACACATTTATTCATATGTGTGTTTGTGTGCACACACACACACAAAAGTAATTTGATAAAATGGGACTTAAAATTTTTTATCTCTTCCTACTGAAAAGATACCTTTATCTTGCAGAAATTACTTGCCATCTTCATTCTACCTTTTCATTTTCCCCTTCCCCTTTCTCCTAAACTTTAATGCAAAATAGTGAGCAAATATTTGGGGGTAAATCCAGCCTTCCTGGCTCAGCAAAGTTTTTTTTTATGTCTCTAGGAATCAACCATGCACCAAAGTATCTGTTCACAATTTTCTCTTATTCTGGAAACTTAAAGTAAGGATTGATGACCAGTGATAAGAAAAATCACTACCCAACTATTTCTTTTTTTTAACCTACTTATTCAGATTGTGTTGCATAATCTAGTTTTTGGACTTAAAGGGAAAAGTGTAGTGAATCTTATGTAACATTTGGGGCTACATTGGTGTTCAAGGATACAAAGAAGATGCTTTTAACTAGAGTTAAGCTAGTCCAACTTAATAACAAAGAATTGAGGCCTTGTACAATATGGCAGTCAAGATTTGAACTCAGGTCTTCTGAATAAAGCTGCACTCTCTCTACTGCACCATATTGCCTCCTTCCTTGATGACGCAGTGAGTGTAGAGGGACATTTTGGCATAATCGAAAGGGCACTGTAGTCACTGGGATCAAAGCCTCGCACTGTAACTTATCACGTATGTGAATTGGGACACGTTTTATCTCTGCATGCCTTATTTTCCTTGACAATAAAACAAGGGGGTTGGATATGATGATCCCAAAATTACTAATTTACTGTGATTTCTCCTTTACTTCCATTATGCTGAACGAAGAAGCAGAATTTATAATTACAAATGCATTGGCAATATTAATGGTGAGAATAATTGCCAGAACTTCCTTACTAGAAGAAGTAATGAGGCACAAGGGTTTGAATTTGAATCCTTAGGCCTCAGCAGGGTCCCTTCTCTCCAGATATGCTATGACTACCCTTCCTTGGGAACCCATTCAGAGAGCATTCTTGCCTCTATCAAGACAATCCATGGTTCAACAGTACATATGTCCACAGTCTAGGAAACATTTCACTCAATTCCTTCTTTGGTCAAACTGAGCTTTTATCCCCAAAGAATTTCTATCCTGACCAGGAAAAATTTATACACAATCACAGATATAATGCATGTGTGACAACCAACTTTGATAAACTGGACTCATCTCAGCAACATACAGATATAAGACAACTCTACAAGTCTCAGGATGGAAGGAGATATCCACACTTAGAGAAAGATCTAGAAAGACCAGAGTTTAAATGGAGACGGAAGCAATACATGTTATCCTTCTCTTTCATGTTTGGTTTTCTTTCTTTTTTCCCAATGTTCACTCCATTGGTCACAACCCTTCTATACAACCAGACTATTGTACAATGTGAATGTATTTGCAGATCCTATACTTGATTGCATGCTGCCGTGGTTGGGGAGGGGTGAGGAGAGGGAGGGGATAAAAATTGAAACTCAAGGGATTATGGAACTGAGTCTTGTAAACTAAAAGTAAATAAACAAGTGAAAAAAAAAGAATTTCTATCCTGATGTCCAAGCATTGTTTCTCTTTAGTTTTCTTTTGCCTAAATGTCACAAATTCCTTAACAATTTGGGTTCCAATTCAGTCTCCACTTTTTTCCCCTTGATCTAGTTGATTTGATAATGCTTTTATATTCAATGAATTAATTGAATTAATTCTATCTAGTATCCTTTTCACCTCTAAAATTCTAGAATTCTTTGAATTGACTTCTTTCAGTTAGACAATTACTCTACTTAACAAATAAAACAGAAGCCAAATAAGGGTAGAATCCCTTTGAAACTTTCTTGTATTTTCTTTTTAGGGCATCTTTCTAGAGACTCATATGTCTATCATTTTCTTTATCTCATGAAATCTATTTTCTTAAAGTCAAGGTCCATTGTGACCTTGTCCAATGTTCTATTTATTGGCTAGTACAAACCCAAAAATGACTTTTCATTTTCTACCTAGATTTCCCTCTTTTCCACTTT
>CM053598.1:159235850-159279603 GCA_028646575.1 Pseudocheirus occidentalis | reverse complement strand
AGGCATTTTCTCTGACTGTCCCCAGTGCCTGGAATGCTCTTCCTCCTTATCTCTACCTATTAATGTGTTGGGCTTACTTTAAGTAACAACTAAAATCCCATTTTTGAACGGAAGTCTTTCTCAACCCTTTTAATATCACATTGATGATATTAAGGTGACTTCTCATTCTTAGATTTCTGATAGTTGTGACAGGTTTGGCTGAGTCAACTATACTTTCTTACTACAATCCTCTTTAAGTTGACCATCTTAAACAGCTGATCAGAATTAGAGTTTTAGGTTGTCACTGGGGAATAGGAAGAAAAAGACCATCTAGCCCAGAGGTTCTCAAACTGGGTTGCGGCCCCTTTGGAGGTCAAAGACGCTTTCACAGGGGTCACCTAAGACCATCAGAAAACACATATTTCCAATGGTCTTAGGAACCAAGACACTGCTCCTCTATACATCTCCAGGCAGATCCATCTCCAGGCGGATCTGCCCACATGCAGATATGCCCACATATGAGTATTAAAGGGTTGAGGCATTAGGAAGGTTGAGAACCACTGATCCAGCCCATTCACATATGGTCAGAAGTGTAGGTCTAATCCTACATTATACCATGTACTAACTAACCATAAAAAGGGAAATTCATCTAAATACATGATCCCAGAATTACATAAATGAAATCAAAGTGATTCAGTCCAGTATAGTGGAAAGAACTCTGAACTAGGAATCAGAAGATAAAAGTTCTAATATTGGCTTTGCTTCAATAAACCTATGTGATAGTTATCAATGGTACGTCAAATTTCTTCACTTTGATTTCTTAATCTTTGAAATGAACAGGATAGAATAGACAGTTTTAAAAGATCCCTTTAAGATTTAATATACTATAGACCCATGAATTTTCAAATAACAATAAAAATATTGGAAATGAAGTGCATAGTTACAGAGTCATGGAATAACAATTACTTCTGGGTGGTAATAATTGCTGCTGCTAAAAAATTAAAAGATATAAGGAGGAGGCCAAGTTTAAATTGGTTTTATAAGTAGGATATAGACCACAGATAAACTGGAGAGTTTCTAGTAGAGGGCAATCAGGATGATTGAAGCTCTTGAAATCATGCTATATGAAATTTTAGTTGAAGGAAATGGGGACATCTGGCCTAAAGAAGAAAGGACTGGAGTGGGGGAAATATAGTTGTCTTTAAGTATTTATAGGGAAGTCATGTGCAAGCGGGAACAGATTTGTTCTTCTTAGCCTCAGAAAACAGAACCAGTAGCAATGGGAATGGATATGGAAAAGGAGGAGATAAGAGTTCAAGAGGCTGATGCTGGGAATAACTACTCAACAGTCAGTGCTATACAAAAGTAGAATGTGACATAGTATAGTTCCCCCTGACCAGAAATCTTCAAGCAAAGTCTGGATGATTTTGTCAGCTCTATAATAAAGTGAATTGTTATTGTTCATATGGAAGTTGGACCAAATGACTTCTGAGATCCCTTTAAAATGTGAGATTCTGTGATTATGATGATAGAATTTAGATTAGAACCAAAATAAACTTCACCATTATCTAATCCAACCTCTTTATTTTGCAAATGAAGAAATTACCGAGATTTAATCACTTGCCCGAAGTCCCAGAGTTAATAAATACTAAAACTGAGATTCAAACCCAGGTCCTTTAACCCTGAATCCAATACACTTTCCGTTACACAATGGGAAGCAAGACTCTTAGTGGCACATACAAAGACAGAAAATTATTTAAGAAGGAAATGAATTGATACAAAGATATTTTGGCTGGTGAGTAACAAGACAGGTGAGAGTAGAATGGAGGTGGAAATAGTTGATGGAGGTTTTTAAATCTACCTTGAGGAATTCAGATTTGATATGATACAGATAAGAAGTCTTACAGATTTCTATAAATCTTACAGCCAGAAAGTAATGGAATGGAAATAACACATGAGGAAGATTATTGATGTTCCAGAATGTAGAAGAGCTAAGAGATATGGAACAGGTGAAACTAGCAAAGAGTTTATTTTTGTAGTCTAGATCTGGGATGATCTAGGCCCCAAATTGTCATACTGGCCACGGAGTGTCAATAGAAACAGAGAAAGAATACAAGTTGATGATTTAGAGGGAAGGATGAGGCACTCAATTATGATTTAAGACTCAGTGAGTGGATTGCCCAAGTGGAAAAGCTTTGTCAGTTGCACAACTATGAGACTGGACAGAAAACATGCCCCCAGTGAATTGTATCTTCTCCTTAGCAGCTGCCAGACATTGGCAAAGTAATATGCCACCTCTTTACCTGTTTCCTTGTCTTCCACTTATACTAAATCTAGTACTATTTCATACATTTTTTATGATTAGATTAGAAAATGGTGCAATTTAAATTTGAGTTTTTATCATTATTACTAGAGAAAGTGAAAGACATGGGCTAATAATAATAGTTTGAGACAGTCACTCACAGTTTCATTAGTAAAAGATGAAACTTGTTAAGGAAACAAGTGAAATGACCTAGGACTGATTCTAGAGGATGTCCGTACGTTGAAGTTCTAAAACTACCAGATGTTTAAAGAATAACTTTACTTCTAAAAGTCCTTGCTTATTGCTTCTCTCCAGTCATCTTTATGATATACTTCTTGAAGCAATCAGCAAACAAGTTCTATAAATGTAAAAGCCATAATAAATAGGTATTGTTCTTTGTTTTTTGTTCCAAGAATTTCCAATCATAATGGAGATTCCAGTCTTGAGTTTAAATTTTCCACAGAGAAATGAAGTGTTACATCAGCGGTTCTCGTGACCCCTTTGGGGGTTGCCTAAGACCGGAAAACACATATTTCCAATGGTCTTAGGAACCGAGACACTGCTCCTCTATCCATCCCCAGGCAGATCCGCCCACATGCAGATACATATGAGTATTAAAGAGTCAAGCCATTAGGAAGGTTGAGAACTACTGTGTTACATGATGGGTTTTTTTAAGTCCCTTGAATTGATTTTAGCTGTGTGGATAAGAACTAAGGCCAAATCATGATCTCTAAAGATGACTCCTATCCAGTGTTAATTAAGGAAAGGTCCTAGTCTAGACTCATATACTTCCCTTGTTTTCTTTCACATATTTAGTACTTTCTTAGATGGAAATAATATGACCAATTCTGAATGGGGGTCCTCTGAATTAAATTAAATATGAGCTGGGCTATGAAAGGCCATATTGCCTCAGACTTTCATGATAGAGAAAGAAAATGAAACCACTCTATCACAAAGGAGGCAATTTCTTGAAGGGTCAGTTTGCTGTGGCTATAAAAGAGTCATAGAATTGAGCGTGTTCCAGAGTGGAGTAGGAACATCCCATTGGTCACATTTGTGCAGTAATACTTTCATCTGTAGAGCTAGTTTCTCTGCCTTCCAGAGAAGAAGGCTACCTACACTCATTTTGTAGTGAGTACAGAAATCTCATCCATCTGCTAAAGGAAAAACTTCCTAGATTGCTGGTGGCTTTGAGGATTATTCTCTTGAGTCAAACATGTCTTATTTTTCAAGAACCTTAAAAAAACTAAGGTTTTTTTGTTAGCTTCACTTGAAAATTTAATAATAGCTCTTTTAATCCAGTTTGTACATATTTTGCTTCCTTCGTGAGATAATGTAGACATAGTCCTAGGAGATTTGGGCTTACTGAGAGAGACATAAAGTGATCATGACTGACCATGAAACATAAAGTTTGTCTACCACACACGATGTATTTTTAACACAGTAAAATACACTTTTCTATGCTCACTGAAATTCAGTTTATGGTGACTCACTTAATACTATGATATATATCATTTATACTGCTACCCTTTGTGCCTTTAAACTGTAATATCCTTTCCTCAATGACTGCTTGTCAATTTCACTGATCTAGATTTGATTTCATAAATTAACTAGGCCAATTAAGTAGAGAGTTATCATTAGAATAAGAAGTGGAAGCAAATAAATATTAATCTCCCGTTCCTGAACTTCTTTATTTTAGCACAATGATTCTCATCATGTTTTGACATTGATCCTGAAAAAAACATACAATAATCCTTTGTCTGTTTATTATTACATAATTTACACAGTTCAGATTATTTTTCACTGTCTTCCTCATTGGAAATCCATTTTTTTCTGTTAGACCATTTCATCTTTCTTTCATCAATATAAAATGTGGAAATTAAGCACAAACTTGAAATTAAATATCTAAGGATTTTGACTTTTGAACTGAATATGTTTTAAAATACCTATGATTCACCTTCTTTTTCAATTTAGTTGGGTTTCTTACTTGATCCCTTTAATTTAACAAGCATTTTACCTCATCATAAATAAGAAACATGCTCCTTTTTCTAAAAAGCCAGCTGACTGACATATAATTCTTTATGTTATTTTAAAAACATTATCTTAATCACCTCGTCATATCTGAGGTTAAGTGATTAGACTCTTGATTTAAGATTTAAGGTGCTCCTATGGATGCTAATAGGGTAACAACACCAGAAATGTAACTTTCTATTCCTGGCCATTGTGACAAGTGTCTCTTTTTCAATAACCTCTTAGTGGGGAATTTCTTCTTTATATCTTATCTAAATATTCCTGGCTGCAATTTAAGCCTATTTCTTTTAGCTCTGCCCGCTTTGGAAATGGAAAAAGAGCTTGTCAACACCCTTCTTATAATAACCCTTCATATACAGGAAGACAATTATTAAATCATCCTTCAACCTTCTTTTCTCTGGACTTAATGACTCCAACTCCTTTATCGTTTTTATGTAGAGCCTTTTTTTTCTAGACCTTTAATCATTTTTGTTGCCCTTCTCTGGAATCTCTTCAATTTCTCCCTCTTAAATTATACAAACAGAAGAGTAGTATGGTCAAGAACAGATCTACCCCGACTGTCGATGAGAACCCCTTTAAGCAGGATACCTAAAAAGAGATCAGGGGAAATGGGCTTTGTATTATCTTCTTGTGATGTTATACATTAAGTTTTCTCTCCCTGCCTGTCCCCAACTCTGAATGCATGGCATGTTTATTATGTGCATCACACACACACACACACACACAGCAGTTGGGGACATATTTTGAGGGAGAGTTAAACTGAGGTTGCTGATAACTCACCAGTTTTATAGCTGATTAAAGAATTTCAATCCACAGGCCTGTCAGATCAGAGCCTCTTACTATCAGTGAATTCATTTTACCCCTTGTGACACTTCAAGCCTCAATAGCTTTGCCATAGAAATCATTTTTAGCTGAGAATTTTAAAGAAGACTATGCTATTGGACATCCTTTGAAATCATTAGCATTGCTACTTCATTTTTTGTAACTTGCCAAAATCACAAATAAAAGGGGCCTATGTCTTCAAATGCTGCTTCTCTGGGCATTATCTAGGAAAAATATGCAGAGTCGGGTCCAAGTACAGAGCTCACCAAACCTTGCTGTTACTTTGAGAATAGTTTTAATGAGGTTTGCAACTGAGCCAACCTCTCCTGTTGTGTTGTTATTTGGGCATGTGGAAAACCCCAGTGATTGATCTGTGTGGGGGAACTGGCATTAACTTGCATGCCCTCTGGGTAGAGGCAAAACATCCAGCAGGAAAAATTAGAAAGGGAAAAAAGGGAGGAAACGTTTATCACCCATTTACTCACATTTTATGGCAGCGTTATGGTAAACTGGGAGATGAATGCCTATGTTCATGTATTTTGCACCACTCTAAGGCACTAATAACATTAAATCAGCCTTAATCCTTCATACCAAATGTTCAGTAAAAAGGGGAATGATGTGAAGTTTTGTTGACATTGGTATAGCATCAATAGTGATGATGAAAAGACATAAAATGCTACAATGCAGAGGTCAAAATTATGCTAATATCATGATAACATAAAAATATTAAGTTACCAAAATGACAGGATTTACAACCCAACCAACCTCAATCCCTGAAAACCTTAGAGATAAGCTCACTGTAAACACAACAGCCTGTCCTACCAGGGAGTCTGATTACAAATTTAAACATGTGTATTATTAGAACTCTGCTAGCCTCACCTCTGGAGACAGCTGAAGGAAAATTTGATTTATATCATATCTAAAAATCCATGTGTGTTGGGTTCCCCCTGGTTTAACAGAATCACTATCAGGCCTGGTAAAATTTGGTACATTTAATAAGACGCATTTTGGGAAACCTGGGATTAATATCACTTCAAGTATTGTGAACTTTATGTTGAAAATTAGTACATTGTATACAGATATCTGTCAATGGTATTACTGACAAATGGAAAACCACCTGACTGCCTGATCTTCTCTCCTCAGTATCCTATAGCGATGGCTATAATGCTAAGATTTAGGGTAACATGCAATACCATAAACTTCAGTCAAGTCCCTCAGTTTACCGCTCCCTTCAGCCTCCCCAAATTCCCCTAAATCCTCCAGGCCTTTGAAAAATAACCTTAAAATTATTGATTGAATTGTTAGGAAAAGTTTAAATGTAGTAACTAAAGACTAGGTAACATAAAGTTTATCTGTTGATGAAATTAGTCACTGTCTTCTTTGGATAATGTCCACATCTAAGTAATAGATGAGGAAATAAACCAGTGGATTCTAATATTAATACAGTATCTTATCTTTATTTGTATGGAGAACTTGACTGAAATTAGCATTATTATCTAGGTGCTAAGTACTAGGCTCTCAGCTCTAGGATAGCTTTCAATGAAGATCAGTATTGTCTGCAAGGGATATGCTTTTTCTTTTCAATTATTTTCTCAACATAATGCATTCTTTTTTATTCGTTACATTTGTGCTCACATATATTACCCATCCTTTCTGTGAGAATGGGGGCAGGGCATAAGATGTACAAAATTGAGCCAAGAGCTCTTCTAAACATTCAGGGAAGATTCCATGGCCTAACAACACTAAGTTAGTGTCTCTAAATTCTATCTGTCACTTAATTAACCTCCTCTGGTATAGAGAGGAAAATAGTATAGAATTCAGGATGTAAAGAGCTCAAACCCAAACTGTGAGATGTTGAAGAGGTGTGAAAAGCTGCATTAACTTAAATGTTCATACCCATTCACCTGTATGGACATCTGCTACCCAATATTCAGAGAAAAAGATGTCATGTTAATATTTATCTATTAAGAAAAATAGAATAAATCAAATAATTTCCCAGTGATCCTTCTCTTTGTGGAAGAAATGCTATGAAGAAGAAACTGATTTTGAAGACCACATTCCTCAAATAAGAATTGTAACTATGTGAATGATGTAAAGTTATGAAAAAAAACTAAACAACCTCATGGTGGTAGAACTAGGACTTGTTTACAAAACACTGCTATACCTGTTCCCCTGTCAATTCTTTCATTTCATCTGCAACCAATTGATATTTCTTAATTCCTAATTATGCAGAATCCTTGATCTGTACTTATCCTTTCTGCTATTTTCAAGTTCTTTACTCTTCTCTCTTCTCCTGGATGCATGAAGGAATGAGGTCATTTATTATCTCTCTGTTTTAATGGCATAAACACCTTGACACACTTTTTTTCTCTCTCTCTGTGGATGAGAATTATGTGGGGATTGAAAGTTTTGGCAATCCTCAAGTGGGTCAAGATGGAAAGAGTTTGAAAAGCACAGTTCAAATGTGATCAAATAATCATTCTCCCCGCCTTCCCCCTCAAACCCCCAAAGTTCCTGCCTAGTTGGCTGACCGGTTTCTGGCTACAAGAGGGACAGAATGGTGTGATGGAAATCATGATGTATTTATCATCAGAGAACCTGGATTCCAAGGCCAGCACTGCCATTTGTGACATGCATTATCTTAGGGTGGTCATTCCTCTGGTCCTCAGTTCTCTTATCTTTAAAATGGGGGGGGTGTAGCTTAGCTGACCTCAAAGGTCTTCCTTATGATAAGTAAGTACAGGTCTTCCTTATGAGAAACTCCTTTTGATCAAATGATCGAAGGACTATCCATAGTGCCACAAAAGGGCCAAGCTCTTTGGATGTTGCAAGGATTATTTGTTATAATGAAAGAAAGGACCGTGTCAGTGTAGCACAATGCACAGGATGATATAAAAATTTTACTCTGTCTCATACTATGATTCATCTAGGTAGCAATATTCTATTACACCAAGATATAATGACTTTATATAAGAAGGATAAGTTCATAATAAGTATTGACTATCTTTTCCCCATCTATATATTTGCTTCAAATGAGGCATGATTGAGTCATTGATAAATAGATATACATCTCGAACTATAGTTCAACAAGGAATTCAGTTCAGATTCAGTGCTTTGCTGTTATCAGGACTCTCTGCTTAAGTTCCTTTAGGCCATCTGCTGTAAGACAAATTACTATCCAGGATTAGCTGTATTGCTCTGAAAAGACTAAGAGATTTTAGTGTTCCATGGAATCACTAAAGAAAGCTGCTTCCTGACTTTCCTGTTGCTAAGCTTTCTTTTAACTTCTTGTGTTCTGGAGTTTAAGGATAGGGACATACTGTTCTAGCCAGAATTATCTATTGTCTTCCCATGCCTTGCCATCTTCCACCCCCATTCCCTAAAGTTGCATGCTTTATTTTTGTTTTGGGGTGGGTCCTTTTTGTTGTTTTGTTTTGGTTTTTTTGGCAAGCGTCTTAAAATCCCGAGGACACAAGCTACACTGTGTCAATATGGCTTCAGGGCCTAACATCAGCAAATGTCACTGAAGTGTCAGGCCCTTGCATCATAACTGAGGTTCATTTCTCAGCATTGACAGTGATGCTTATAGTGGATAAGGATTGGAATGGGCATATTTCCAGATCTTAATTACATCAGGCATAGGGATGAAGAATAGCATTTTTTTCCTCAAGGGGAGGAAAGGGGAGGACCATGCTGAATTTGGCCGTCCAAATGCATCCCCATTTATTGGGAGATAATAGGATTAAGTTAAGCTATGGGACTTCCATGGCTGATGCTGTACTGCTGGCTTCAGCAGGGGTCTAATAAGGATAGATATAATTGGGTAAATGGTGAATAAGAATGAGAAAGTACAGAGTATAAGCACAGTGCTTACGAACAAATAATGACAAATTGGATTCTGTCCAATCTCAGCAGAGTCGGGGAAAATCTCGTGTCCCATGCTGAATTACAAGGTGTGACAGATATCTATCTTTCTTTTTGCCTAACTTGTCCCAGCTTAATGTAAATGTCAGAAAGTATCCTCTCAAGTTTAAACAGGGTCTTTCAATACTGTTCATCTCCAATGAAATCAGAGCTGCTCAGCAACATGCAAATCGGGTTAAAGAGGTGCAGTAAATTACACTCCTAAAACAAATGTGACGCAAATTAGAATTTGAGTCTTTGACCTATATCCATTTACAGAATTTAGTTTATTAACAACTGGAAATTTATTTTTTTTGCTTCATTCAGCTCTCTACAAGGAAAACAAACATATGACATTGCCCCCAAAGGAGTAATTAATTAGATCATTGGCTAGCAGAGATTTGAAGAGTGTATTTAAATCCAATCATATTCTTCTTTGTTTCTTTGTTTGTTTGTTTGTTTGTTTGTTTGTTTCTTTCTTTCTTTTACTTTGGGGGAAGGGAAAAGGGGCCACATTGTTCCAAAATGAACTTACTTCACAGGAATCTTTCAGAAATATCCCAGGAAAGGATATACACAAAGAAAACAGTGATGTACATTCACAAAAGCAAAAATGTCAAGAGCACATTTCATCAGCATTTATGTTTCAGTTAGAGTAAACAATAGGGACAAACAAAGGCTGATACTCTGCTTTGGGGATTTCTTTTTTCCCCCATATGTCTATATGGAAAACCATAAAGCTGATTTTATACATAATGGGATATTCACATGAAGAAGAAAGAAGCAACAAGAAAAGGAACTAAAGAAAAAAGGGGGTCAGAAAGGACAATTTACTTAGGTAAGACATAATTAATATAGAGATCAGTACACATAATAAACCTTAGACATTGTCTATCAAAACATCAACCATTTCTAGAGAGAGGCCCTGGACGGTCTACGAACCCAGAGGAAGTTTAAAAAACAAGAGGTTAAGTGAACATTTCCTTTGAGTGCTAAGTATTACAGTCCAGAGAAAGATTTCCAAAGAAATAAAGGGTAGTTGAAATCTAACCACTATTTATATTCTTTACCTGTTCAAAACCTTAATAAGTGATTCTGCTCTAAATGGGATAGTCCAAGCTATGCCATCTTTCAAAAGCTGATGACAAAGGAAATCAGATCACCAGGGGGTGATTATGTGGAAAACTGTTCTTTGTTCTTTTATGCAAGGAAACATCATGGTATATCATAATGAGAGTTTCTTCCAAATATCTTTTGACAAGTAACTTAAGATTTTTAATGACAAGTCCTATGAAAATGCTAGGGATGGGTCATCTTAGCAAAATTTCACATGCTTTTACATGCTTTTACATTGGAAACTTCTAGCCAGGCCAGCAGTTAGATCCACTGGCCTTCAAAATGAGAAATCATTTTCAGCCTGAGGTTATCACCTAGAGGTTCAGGGTCTATCCCATCTGGAACAGACTTTCATTAGTTAAAGATGTGAACAGGTAAAGAACATGAACTGTGAGAATTCACTAGTTTTACAAATTCAACAGATAACTGGTAAACACCTACTATGTGTGCTAGGCAAAGGGAAGATACAAAGAAAAACTTGCCGCAGTACCTGCATTTAAGTGGTATATAATCCAGTAGGGAAGATGAAGAATACTTATAAGCAGAAAGGATCTATGTAGGGTTGTGGTGGTGTCCATGAAAGATAGAAGCACAGCTAGTGAAGGGAGTGGCGGCAAGGAATGAAGGTTGGCCAACTTGAGCCTCTTTTCAAAATGGAGGCTCCAGGAGGAACTAACCAGTGGGGGAAGAGGCTTGGCATGGCAGATGCATGATTCAGGATGCAGAGTGAGGTGCAGGGTAAGACTGCAGCAGGGACATATTGTTGAAGCCTAGAAAGTCAGACTCTATCATCCAGGTATAACCTAATGCTGTGAGCAAAGCGCAGAAGTGCTAACGTGCATATGATGTTTGGGGAGCAATGAGTAATAACAGTTTGGTTGAAACAGAAGGTGTATAGAAGGAACTAGGGTCATATAAGGCTTAGAGTAGAAGGTTGCAGTCATAGTAGAGAGAACCTTAAATGTTATATTCAGCAGCCTGGACTTTATTCTGCTAGCAGTAGAAAACCATTCATGTTCTTTCAGCAGTAGAAGGACCAGATCTACATATTATGAATAGTACTCTGGTGGCAGCTAGGTGGCACAGTGGATAGACCACTGTCAAATTAGGAGTCAGGAAGACTCATCTTTGTCAATCTAAATCTGGTCTAAGACACTGATTAGCTGTGTGTCCCTGGACAAGTCATTTAACATGGTTTGCCTTGGTTTCCTCATCTGTAAAATGAGCTGAAAAAGGAAATTGCAGACTAGTCCACTATCTTTGTCAAGAAAACTCCAAATGGGGTCAGGAAAAGTCAGACATGAGTGAAATGATTGAACAGCTCCCTGAACATCAGAGAAAATCCAAACAAAGAAAATAGAAAAGATACAAGAAGAGAAATAAAGACAAGCAGATAGGACTTCTGTCTAAGAAATTAGCACAGATCAACAGACAGCTCTACCTGTCTGACCAAGGCAATGCATACATAGTTACTACAGAGAAAAGCACCAACACCTAGGTTTTTCAAAGCCAGGGTTTCCTTAACAGCTACCCAGAGTTTCATCTGGTCAAATCTGATGGCAATGTATTGGGCATAGTGATTGAAGCAGAAAGACATCAGACACAAAAAGAGCACTGTGGTTAATGCAGTATACCAGATAAAGGGTAAGGGTTGCTGAGAAAGTAGAAAGAAGGGGATGGAATTAGAGAAAATTAGGAGACAAAACTCATGAGACTTTGCAACAGATACTGTGGGGATGAAGGGAAAATGATGGAAAGAAACAAATATGACTCCAAGGTTTCAAAAAAAACCAAATAGAGTGAGAATGGCAGTGCTGTTAACAGAAAGAGAGATGTCAGATTAGCTAATATTTCAAATATTCCTAAGGGTCATAAACGAGAAGTTATAGTATCCTAAAGCCTAGAGCAAAATGAAGAGCAGAACTTATGACCTGCCATCAACTAACACACAAAATCTACTAGATCTTTTCTGAAGACTCTCTTTCAGTGTCCCTGTCTCTGTCTATCTGTCTCTTGCCTATTGTTTCTTTCTCTCATTCTTCCATGTATATGTTTGTCTCTTATTCCCTTTCCTCTCCTTCTCACTTTGTCATTCCTTCCCCTGCCTTTTTTTGGTGGGGGGGAGGTAATTGACCATATCATAGAACTAACAAGTGTAATGTTAATGGGATATAAGATCTTCCCTGCCCATTAATAGGCCTCAGGAGGAGCCCTTTAAGGGAAGCTTGCTTAGGGGAGGCTTTCACACTTTTTGTTAATGTCTAATTAGGCACAGAGTCAGGAGGGTTGTGATGCCCTCTGACCCTGAAGAAGGGTAATATTTTTCTTTGGGACTCATTCAGTAGAAGAGTGTTCTTGTGATCTGACAAGATGAGACTCTGGGTAGCTGTTAAGGAACCCCTGGCTTTGAAAAACCTAGGTGTTGGTGATTTTCTCTCTGGTAACTATGTATGTATTGCCTTGGTCAGACAGTTGGAGCTATCTGTTGATCTATGCTAATTTCTCAGACAGTTAAAAGTCCTGTCTGCTTGTCTTTATTTGCTTCTTGTGTTTTTTTCTATTTTCTTTGTTTGGACTTTCTCTTAAGTTCAGGGTGCTGCTTTTTTCCCTTTAACTAATGAATGTAATTTGAAAAGATTGTTGACCCCTTGAAGGACTATCTTTCCTAGTAAAGCAGATCTAAGAACCTGTGCTAGCAGCCATCCTGGATATGCCAGTGTGGTTGCTGCTACAACAAGTGTATTTTAACATTTATTGTACTTGAACAGTACAGTAAATTGAACAAATTAAGAAAGGTATGCCAAATATGCAAAGGGGACACAAATAATGAACCAAAGAAATTTATTATAAAAACTATAAACAATTCTAATTTTAAAATAGACAAGTTGAAAAGTTTATATTCTTCAAAGAAAAAAAATGCAGTAACTTTTGCTATGTGATTCCTGGTGTTTCTTTTCTTCTCCCTCCCCTCTCTTCCCTCTCTCCTCCTTATGATTAAGGGGACCCCAAGAGAGAATATGTTGACCACCTAGAGTATTAGTTTTGAGGCTGATGTATTTGCCCACCAAATTGACCTCATTGGTCAGGTGTATACTTTTTCTGTTTTACCAACTAAAGGCTTATGGCAAATATGAACCTATAATACATTTTGCTGTGAAAATTATGATATTTATAACTAGAAGGAAGCATGATATATATGTATTTATGTATATATGTCTGTCTGTATGTATAGTAGAATGAGTGCCATATTGAGAGTCCAGAGAGAAATACTTTTGAATTCTTCCCCAGTTGCCATTTGTGTTACCTTGAGCCACAGCAACCTCTCTGAATCTTAATTCCCTCATAAGTAAAGCTTTGATAATACATGTAGCATTTATTTCCTACGGTTGCTGGGAAAAGCTAATGTATGAAAAATGCTTTAGAAACCCTTAAATATTGTCACTTATTAATATGTAGTCCAATGGTCTTCAAACATTTTTTATTATGCACCCTGATCATTGATAAACTTTTGACCATGCAGCCCCAATGTCCATATATTTTGTGTGTGTATGTTATATGTGTACATATACAGATATTATATTAACATATTATATATATTTTAAGCATACATAAAACATACATTCAAAAAGGAAGTTATAGTGGCAAAGTAAATATCTTTTTTTTGGAAGAGGGAAGACAAGGCAATTGGGGTTAAGTGACTTGCCCAAGGTCACACAGCTAGTAAACATGTCAAGTGTCTGAGGCTGGATTTGAACTTAGCTCTTCCTAACTCCAAGTGCAGTGCTGTAATCACTGTGCCACCTAGCTGCCCCCAAAGTAAATATCTTTAAATTTTTATCTTACAATGGTACAAAACTCATTTTGCTCTGTGAATATTTCTAATCATAGTTTAGTGAGAAAAGCATGATCGAATATACTTCAGTTAAAAAATATCTTGGTTCAACACAGTAATAGATATTTGAAAGTGTGGTTCAGTTTATGTTGGTTTTAATGACTATTGTGGCTGAAATAAAGATAATTCATAAAGATATAGAGATCTAAATTTTAAAAATAAATTAGAAAATTGTTTCTAAGTTTTCTCAAATATGAGTCTATGGGAGTTTTTAAAATAAGTAATACACCTTATTTTTTGCAGCAAAAACTTTATTTTACATGTCTTGATGATATTAATGGCTTTGTACTGTTAAAAGCTAATAATGCATGTAGGGCAAGGTACAAGGCAAAAATACTGAGCATGAAACCATATTTGAAGTAATCTTGATAACTTTAATTGTTTTGTCCAATTTATTATATTAATTAGATTGTCATTGTTTTTAAACTTATAATGTGACTGATGAAAAACTTAAATTAGAAGCAATAGCAGCATCACTGTTGTTTCCTTGTTGCTTGTGTTTACATCATTAGCATTGACCTCAATCTGAGGTTTCTTTATAAGAACCTTTTAAAACAATTTAACATCCCTGGGTCTCGGTTTCTTCATTGGTGAAATGAGATTGTTGAACTAAATGCGACCTGTGAGATCTTTTTCAGTTCTAAATCTAGCATCTTGCTATGAAAGACTTCAAATTAGGAACTATGTAGAAGCATAGAAGTATAGATGAGGGACCCCTTTTTCTTCCAAGTTTCCTGATAATGGGTTCTGAATAGATTTAGAAATTGATAACTTGAAAGGAAACTAAGTTCCACAAAATTTAAGAGGTTCATTCAAAAGCTAGATCACTTGTCAGGATGTTGCTGAAGAGGCTTCGTGTTTAAAGCAGAGTTTACACTCATTTCCTTTAGCTATAAAATTCTGTTTCCATTTGAGAGAAGCAACATAAGCTTTGTTGTATTCTACCAAGGTAGCCTTGCGGGTGGTCTTATTCTTCAATGATGATAGACTGTAAATTCATTGAAAGCTGGGGCTGTTTTCTCTTAGTTTCTATTTGTATTCCCAGAGTTTAGCATAGTACCAGGCATGCAATTTGAACTTAATAAATGCTTCTTGACTGACTGCTAATACCTCTCTATTCCAGTTAAAATCCAGCCAGCCAGCCAGCCAGCCATCTAGCCAGCCATCTAGCCATCAAGCCATCCATTCATCCATCCATCTATCCATGTATCCATTTATCTATATAGAGAGATGTTATAAGTATGTATGTGTATACACACACACATAAATTTCTTTTGTATGTGTTTTATATGTATGTTATTCCCACCAAAAGAATATAACCTCTTGAGGGCAGAGATTGTTTTATTTTCTTTGAATACCCAGCACTGGTGTAAAGTAGGTGCTGAAGAAATGGCTTATGAATGAATGAATTGAATTTTTTTCCTGGAGTATGGTCTTGGACTTACATGACTCTCTATCCCAAAACAATACCTTGAATAAGAGATAATCAGCCAAGCGTTTATTAAGTGCTTTCTATGTTCCAGGCCCTCTGATAGAAAAGAGGGCAAAAACATTTCTTTCTTTCAAGCAACTCACATTCAACATAGAAACAGCTAGGTTAGTACAGGATATATTCAGAGTAGATGAAAAGTAATCCAGTGACAAAGGCGCTAGCAGTTGGGTGGGCCAAGAAAAGCCTCCAAAAGAAGGTGGGATTTGATTTGAACCTTAGTAAGCAATGCCCTGAATGTCGACAGACAATTGAGTGATGATGAGAGATCATTGTGTCAAGTGAACCATCATGGGATGAAAGTTTAAATAGTTTTTCCACTAGAAAATTGACTGTGTTGTTAGAAGCAATAACTAATAAAATTTACTTGGCTCTCCCCACTGCTCTCTAACTTCCTACTCTTTGAGCTGGTAGGACCTGTTCTCTCTCCTTGAATACTCTCCCTCCTATAGCAAAATGAAATTCTCCCTTCAAAATTCAGTTCAAAATGTATCACTACCAATCTATGAAGTCTTTCTGGACTAGTCTGACCAATCAATCAATCAATAAACATTTATTAAGAGCCTACTATGTGCTGGCCATTGTTGTTGTGTTGTTTCAGTTATGTCTGACTTTTTATGATCCCCTTTAGAGTGTTCTTGGCAAAGATACTGGAGCAGTTTGCCATTTCCTTCTCCAGCTCAAATTATTGATAGGGAAACTAAGGTAGATAGGGTGAAGTGACTTGCCCAAAGTCACATAGCTAGTAAGTTTTTGAGACTGAATTTGAGTTCAGGAAAATGAGTCCTTCTGATTCGAAGCACAGTGCTCTCTCTACAGCATCAACTGCCTGTGCCATCTACCTAGGAATACAGAAAGATGCAAAAGATAGTCACCATATACTCTTCCCAGTATTTTGCATTTCATATAAAACACTTTAAAACATTTTCATTTATAGTTCAGGGAATGTTAATTTATTCATTCCTGTCCTTTCACTTCTGTTAGATTGGAGTATCTTTAAAGAAGGGGAACATATTTTTATCCTTCCTTCCTGCGGTACTTATTAAGGTGTTTGACCAACAAATGATTTAGTGATAAATGCTGCTGACCAAATGATTGACTACCTGATTATAGCATACACTAGAGATGACAATTAGTCTTATAATAATAATAACAACCCTAGCAAAGCACTTTTGACCTTTAAAGAAATTTATAAAAATGAATTAATTAAGAATTTCTCTGAAAATAAAAGAAAAAAAGAATTTCTCTATGTGTCCATGTAGGTGGAGAAGGGTAGGGCTTGTTGATAATAATGCAAGCAAATTTAAAGCAAATTGGATCTTCAAATAATTATGATTGATCACAAAATAATTCAGTATCATGTTAAAGATTTAGGAGAAAAAGTAAACCAGAGCATATATGGCAAATGACACGGTAGTTTTAATAACCAAAAGGCTCATTCTCCTAGAAAGTTCAGCCCAGAATATACTTAAAAATTTTTTTTGGTGGGAGGAGTGGGGTGGAGAGGGAAGCAGGGAAGGTCCAGATATGATTTTATTAGTGTGGGAAACTCCAAACTTGCAATTCCTTCCACTGATGAAGAACAGAACCTCACCTGTAACTTAGTCTTAAATACCAACCTGGGACCTTTAGATGGTAAGCAACTTGCCAGTGATCCCTCAGCTAATATGTGCCAGAGGGAGGGCTTGAACAAAGCTCTTGTTTTATATTGTAATAAACCTATTGCTGATTAACTTATGCTAGGTAAACTAGTATTCTTTTTAAATTGAAATTTCTTCTTACATCTGGGTTTTATCGGTATGGCATGCCTACAGCTATATACAATCACTAGGGATGGAAAGAAATACCAGATCATAGACACTGGTCTCAAGTGGTTCATATTTTGATGGTCATGGCAACATACAATAACAATGTACATAACAACATATATATGCAGCATAAGTAGAAAGTAATCTCAAAGGGAAGGTACTAGTGGGAATTTGAAGGGTGAGAATAAACTGTTACCAAAAGTGGGATTTGAGCTAAATCTTCAAGGAAGCCAAGGGAATTAACAGTTGAAGGTAAAGAAATAGAGCATTCTGGGAACAGGGGATAGCTGATGAAAAGGCATGGAGTTGAGAGATGAAGAATTGTGAATGAGGAATAGAAAATAGTCCAGTATATTTGGACCATAGAGTGCCTGGAAGCAATTAAAGTAAACAAGCATTTATTAAGTACCTATTATATGTCAGGCTCTGTGCTAAGGTGATATGAATGCAAAGAAAGGTAAAAGATATTCCTTGCTCTCATGGAATTCCAATTTAATAGGGGCAACAACAGGAAAACAACTACGGACAAAGAAGATATGTAAGGGAGAGATTGGAGAAAATCAACAGAGGGAAGATACTAGCATGGGGGGGATTAGGAAAAGCATGTTGTAGAAGGTGAGATTTTAGCTGGGACTTGAAGGAAGCCAGGGGAGGCAGAAGGCAAAAATGAGAGGGAGAGCATTCTAGGCATAAAGAAGAGCCAATGAAAATGTATCATTGAGAGATGGACAAAAGTGTGGGCAGATAAGACAGGTAGGAAGAAGAAATGTTATGGAGGACTTTAAATGCCATTTGACCTGGAGGAAATAGAGGACAATTAGAGCTTATTGAGTAATGTTAGGTGATGTTGTCAGACCTGCACTTTAGGAAAATTGCTTGGCTGCTTGAGGAGTAGGAAAAGACTTGAGACAGAGAAACTGCTTAGAAGGCTATCTGCAAGAGTTCACATGAAAGGTGATGATGAGGTCTATACAAGGGACATGGGTATATAATTGAAGGGAAGAAAAGGTATGTGAGAAATATTTTTAAAATACTGTATTTGGCAATGGATTAGATACAGAGAAGAGTGAGAGTTTCAGATGACACCACATTTATGAATTAGATTATGATTATAAAATTATGAATTTGATTAGGATTAGAAAAACTGTATTTGGCAATGGATTAGATATAGAGAAGAGTGAGAGTTTCAGATGACACCACATTTATGAATCTAGGTGACTGGGGGAATGGTGGCACCCTTGACAATCAATAATAGAAAAGTATAGAATAAAAGAGGAGTTTTTTGGGGGGGGGAGATAATGAGTTCTGGTTTTTGATATTTTGAGCTTGAAATGCCTCAGGACATACAATTCAAAATATCCCAAAAGTCAGTAATTGGTGATTCAGTACTGGAGTTCAGGGAAGAGACAGTGGCTGAATATTTGGATCTGGGAATCATTTGCATAGAGATGATAATTGAACACATTAGCACTCCACCTCAGCTCTGTATGTTGTTTTTCAGAATGTAGATTTCAGGAATTAAGATTTTGATCACTTCAAATGAAGTTCTCCTACTCTTTTTCTCCTTTCTGCTATAAATTTTCTTCTTACCATATCCAAGTTCTTCTTGCTAGTTCCTTCTGTTTTAACCAGTGTCTTGCCCATTTCCTTTCCTTTCTTCTCTCAGCCATTGTTAAGACTTAACAAAAATGACATCTACTCATAAATAATCTGTGAGTTGGCCAACTTCCAATAAAAACCAATAGTAGTTTATAGTTAAAACTCCTTCACGGCTTGACTTGAATAAATCACTTCACCACTTGAGGACTCACATTTCTCCTCCTTGAAATGGACTAGCTAAGCTCTATGGACATTTCCAAGACAAAAGATTCTATTTCTGAAATGGCTTGAATGAGAAGACTTATCAAATCAGTTTAAATCTTTCACCTTGCACATGTGTGAGCAATATAGTATAAATGGAAATGTATGGGAGGCCAGAGTATGTTAGTTCAGATCCCACCTCATTGGCTTAGTACCTGTTTGATCTTTGGCACATCATTAAATTTCTCTGGTCCTCAGTTCCCAAATTTATAAAATGAGTGAGTTGAACTCTGAAATTCTTCCCAGTTCTATATCTATGATTGTCTGATCCTAATGAACCTAGGTGTCATTCTGGGTATGCTTAATTGTTGGTATAGATTTTAGGAAGACATGAGTAGATTTATTACTTCTCCAGTTTCCGAAGCACATTTCCTATTCACTTTCAGACATTTTAAATCTTATGATGTTAATCCATTTTTTGCATTAGATACCTTATGGTCTGATGCACACACACACACACACACACACGCACACACAAAGAATAATCTCTCTGACAACACTAAACAGTTTTCAAACCACTTTTGCTTCACATGAAAAGCCTTCATACATGATGTTATGATATTTTCACTTGAATCCTCAAAATTTCTCAAGTACTTTTTAGTACCTCAACAATTAGGTTTGAGAAGAGGGTGGAAAACAAAAAGTCTCCCTGTATTGGCTAAGTCTTCTCCAAACATTGAATGATCTTTGATTTCAACAGTGTGAGTATTCTCTCTACAGGTGTAGGACAGAACTCCTCTACCTCTTAGAAAAAAAATATTAATGAATTGCTGTGGCCAAAATACTTAAGTGCCTTTTAGCCAACTCTCTCCAATGATGCCTTGAGTCCTCAGACTTCAGAAATCTATCACTGACTAAATCTGTACCTAGTTTGGTAAGCAAATCCTGGCAGTGCTTACCCTCTGTTGGTAATGTCTTTGAAAACCACAGGTTTCTTATATATCATATCAGAGTAGGGGTCATTTATGAAAGGATAGTATGTTGCAGCACAATGGGCACAGGATTTGTTGTCAGAGGATTTGGGTTCAAATCCTGATTTTCCTACTTGGGCAAGTGGTTTTCATTTGTATAATTAAGGAAGTAGATAAAAATGTTTCAAGGATGCTTTCCAGGTCTAAATCCATGATCCTCTGATAATGACTAATATCAGTCTAAAAATATTTCATTCATATTTCAGATTTTCATACCTTCAGGTAAAAAAATGCAACTTCTTAATATATTACAGAGCGTTGGTTTTTAAAAGACTAATTTGTAAAGGAATCTAACGGAACATTTTTCAAAATGATATTTTCTTAACACATGCAGCAGATATTATTTTGTGATTTAATTGCCCACTTAAATTTTGTTTCATATTTCTTTGCTCCTTTAACTGAGTCTTGGGTGTAATAGTTGAAATTAGCAGATCATCTTTCTGAGATGATACTTTCTAATTATGATTATTTGATAAGCATTTCACACATCCTCACCCATATATCACATAAAATCAGAAATAAGTGTGTTTATCAATAGCAGTTTAATCCCAAATGGAAGCTTTATTTAAAATAGCAAGGACTTGATTACAGAAGCAGCAAGATTAGAAATGAGATTTACAAGTGGCTAGAGGGAAACATTTAAATATTCTTGCTGTAGCAAATTACCATAGTTTTTAAAAAGATGTAAAATATGATTGAACTGAGAATATTCTCTATGATAGTCTATTATTGAATTGCACATTTTGGGGGTAATCACCACTTCAATTGTTTAGAGAAACAGTTTGAGCATCTCCTGTTCACTATAAAAAGGTCCCCATTGCCCATCTTGTAGCTAACTATGCCTTTGGTAGAAAATATGAGGACTGAAAATGCAGGCCTGGATTTTAAGTAAAATGGAACCATTCAAGCTCACTCCCCCACTACTCAAGAGATCCAAGTCTGAGTTTCTAAAAGATATGTCCCTATAATAAATTTTTTGTATAAATCTCACATACGTCCTAACAGATCCAACGATTTAGATATTGCCATGTACTTTGAAAGTGCTTTCATATGTCTCAACTAATTCTATTCTCATTATAACCTTATGACAGATGTTGTTATCATTAATAATCATAGCAAGATTTATTTTTGCTCTGTAGGACTTGCAAAGTTCTTTACATATGTCTCCTTTGATCCTTACAGTGACCCTGTCTGGAGGGAGCTGTTGTTATCCTCATGTTAGAGGAGAAGAATCTGAGAAGTCAAAGTGACTTGACCAAAGTAACTCTACTAGAAGTGACTGAAACAAGCTCCCCTTTGACCTCAAGTCTTCCAGGCACCAAGGCTAGGACTCTATCCACTGCATCAACTAGCTGCTTCCAACAATTTTGTCAGGGAAGGGATGGGGGAAGGGAGGGCATAGAAGAGACCTAGACATGTCAAATGAAGCATCTTAAAACTGGTCTTTGAATCAAAACCCCTAGATTCAAAATCTTACTCCAACATTTGCTCTCTACCAGGTTTTGGACAAGAATTTCCTTTTTCTGAGCTTGGTTTCAATAAGGTCCTCTACCCACTACAATGTACCATGATTCTGTGATCTTGGCAACAGATCCCAGATGACAACCCAGACATTTTGGCTCCTAGCACACCATTTTCTCCACTAAATCAACTTATCCTACTTAATCTGTGCTAAGTAATTAATCCTCTCTGTCAACGGAACAGTTTCATGAACTGAAGCTTAAATTTTTAATCTACACTTGATGTGCCCTTAATTGCTCATAATGGCCCATTGGTATGAACGTTGGCCACTTTATGTCTTTTGATTTTCAGATTTCTTAAGCCTAGGTCTGATCAGGTCCCCCCCCCCCTAAACTTGTTCTACACAAGTTGGTCCAAGAAATCCCTGTCACTACCTCCAGGATCAAATATAATCCACTTTATTTGACTCTTAAGGCTCTTTGTAGCATGGCCCGTTCCTACCTTTCCAGTCTTCCCACACTTTACTCCCTTCCACATCCTTCACATTCTAGCAATGCTGGCCTACTTGCAGTGCCTTGTGCAGAACTGTCTCTCCTGTCTCAGTTCCTATGCATTCATCAGCAGGCCTTCAGAGGTGGGAAAGCTCTGCCTTCTCATCTCTGCCTCTTTGTTGCCCTACTTTCCTTCAAAACCCATCTCAGGTCCCACCTTCTGTAAGAGACATTTCTTAGTTCCCCAAAACTGTTATTGTTTTCCCTCTCTCAGATTTTTTCCCATATATTCCGTGGATATGTTGCTTATATCTAGTGATATACCTGTTATCTTCCCCATTAGATTGTAAACTTCTTGAGGATATGAACTACTTTTTGTCTTTTTTTTTCCTATCCTCAGTGTTTACCACAGTGCTTGGCACAAAGGAAGCAATTGACATGGCCTGGTGTTCTACTGATTTCAATTCCAAGGAAAACTAAATTCTAAGCAATACATGTATACATACATGTAATAAGTAGTAATAAGTACAGCTAGATGGCCCAGTGGATAGAGTGCCAGGCCGGAAGTCAGATAAACTTATCTTCCTGATTTCAAATCCAGCCTTAGATACTTACTAGCTGTGTCACCTTGGGCAAGTAACTTAATCCTGTTTGCCTCGGTTTCCTCATCTGTAAAATGAGCTGGAGAAGGAAATGGCAAAACACTCCAATATCATAGCCAAGAAAACCCCAGTTGGGGTCATGAATAGTCAGATGTGACTGAAATGACTAAACACAAATTTGTGGTTGTTGTTTGTCCTTCTTATACAAAGAGGCCCGTGACATCAGGGAGGCGATGCCAGAACATGCAAGTGAATTGGATTTAAGTGATGGAGGGCTGTGCAAAGTCACCAGCCTCACTTTCTGCTCCAGAGCCATTTGGATTTCATGTCTAGATATAGATCAGGATGACTAGAGATGGCCCTGGATACAGTGAGGAATCAAAAGTAACACCGATTAACTTGGTTAGCTAGAGAATTGTCCTAGTGATGCCAAGGTTTAGTTTGATCCCTACAAAGCCAAATGTCAGTGGTTGGTAGAGTGAAAAGAATATTAGACATGGAATCAGAAGCTGGGGGTTCTAATCCTGATTGTGTTTATTCCTACCTCTGTACGATTGTGTGACACCTTAGCTATAAAATTAGAGAAGAATGCTTAGTTCCCTTCCAGCTTCAGACGCAAGTATCTAATATTATGTCAGTTGAACCATAAGACTGGACCCCTGAGAAAGAGGTAGTACAAGTGTTATGATCTCTATCTCACAGATAAGTAAACTGAGCCTCATATTGGTTGAATAATTTGCCCAAGATTATATAATTATTAGTGGTGAAGGCAAAATTTGCTTCAAATATTTTGATTCTAAGTCCTTTTCTTTTCCTACATTCATTCTTTCCCTTTGCGATCTCATAAATTTCCGTGGGTTCAATGATCATGTCTTTTAACTAAGCCTCATCCCACTCCTAAACTCCAGTCCCATATTATCAACTGCCTAATGGACATCTTCATAAAGATTTCTCTTGGGGATGTCAAGGATATCATGGCATTCAAAACAGAGGTTACAATATTTCCTCTTAAAACCATCCCTCTTCCGAATTTACCTGTCTCTCTCTTTTTTTCCCCCAGAATGGAAGCATTTATTTCAACACCAGAAAACACAATCCCCAAACCAGTAAGCTGATTCCATCATATTACCAAAGATATTCAGAAACCATAATAATGCTGAGAGCCACAGAATCCTTCAGCCTTGCCACAAACCAATGTGAGATCGATATCAACTCACGAGCCTATCTCTCTCCTTGCCTCAACCTCTTCTCACTTACATGGTCAAGCTAGCTCTGATTCCCTGTCTCTCTTAACGATAACACTTTTTAGATATAGGTTTCCAAACTTGGAATTATCTCTGACTCTTCTCTCACCCTCATGCCACAAATCCAATTGGTTGCCAAATCTTATCAATTTTACCTCCACAACATCTCCAGTAGCCATACCCTCCTCTCCATTCACAGTCTCTACCCTGAATCAGGCTTCATCACCCCTTGCCTAGACTATTGCAATGATCTCCCAATTGTTCTGCCTTGTCCTGGTCCCTCTCATCACCAATCTGTTCTCTACATAGTTTCCAAATTGTTATTTCTAAAGCACAAATGTGACCATCCCACCCCACTAGTTAAAAATCTCCAGTGATTCCCTATGGCTTTTGTTATAAATTGCAAAATCTTTAGTCTGGCACTAAAATCCCTTTTCAGTGTGGCTTCCACCTATCTTTCCAAGGTTCAAGTCACTCTTCTGGTTAAACTGGCTTATATAATGCTACACATTTAGAGTATTCCATTTCCCACCTTGGGGTCTTTGCCCAAGTGGGTCTGTCCCATGTCTGGAATGTATTTCTTCTTTACCTTGTAAAACTTTCTCGATGCCCTCACTTGTTTGTGCTTTCAGACTATTTTTTAAAACTTTCTATTACTTTATATATTCCTTATAGAAAATCATTTGTGTAATCTGGTACACTCCCAATAAAATGTGAGGCCCTTTAAGGCAGGGACTGCATTCCCAGTGCCCAGCACAGTGTCTTGAACATAATTGGTGCTCAGTAGATGTTGTTGTAGAAGTCTGGTGTTCTTTCTACTCTACCATAGTTCACACCATGCATATACGTAGACAACATCCTGAAATTCTAAATAGTCCTCTCTGTTTCCATTTTCATGCAGTTTTCCTAGCATTTCAGTCAGAAGATGCAGGCTGCCTCTTTGAGTGGACTACATGACCCCATAGAAATAATTCTGGAGTTGGCCTTAGAGGATCTAGGTTCAGGTCCTGGCTCTATAACTTCCTAGCTCTATAACTTTGGAAAGTGGCTTTGCATATTTTGATCTCTACTCCTCAATTACAAAATGAATTAAATGATCTCTATGGCCCCTTCCAATACTGAACTGATGAGACTTAAGCTAAATTCAGAAGGGAATCCTGGGATCCCAGCACAGAAAATTCTGTTACTGTGTAAATAAATAGGAAAAAATACCCATGATAAAGCCAGCCTCCCAATAATAGTGGATAGAAACATTGTATCAAAAGCCACAACAGTAGAATGCAACATTGAGCTCTCTCCACTTTGATAAAGACAAAAAAAAAAGATATTCCAGGAAGCTTCCTTGTAAATATGTTTCTATTTGCCAATGGTACAAAGTATCACTTTAAAAAGTCGCTTTCATCAGTTATAACTAGTGAAAATGTAACAACAGTGAAAAGCTATCAATTTAGATGTAATGCTTTGAAGTTTGTGAAGGGCTTTACGTTGAACAACCCTCAAAATCTTTATGTAGTTGAACTAAGACTGTTGGGACATCCTGTATTATCCCATTTGATCCCCCCCAACAGCCTTGTAAAGTGGATTCTTTTGTTGCCCCCATTTTACAGATTAAAAAACTGAATTTGTAAAGGGTCCTGAAGTGTCTGAATCAGAATTTGAACTCAGATCTGTTCTAACTCCAAGACCAGATCTCTCTCTATCCACTGCATCACCTAGAATCTAGGTCCTAGAGGCTTTAAAAAAAAATTCCTTCTCTGGGATCATTGTACTCACAGGATCAGCCCTGAAAAATAGGGCTCAGGTGACAGCATGTAGTTTTAATGGGGAACTTTGACAAGATAAAGACATGTCTCTTTTTGTGCCTTTTGAGCTTAAAGTTACTCCAGATTGTGGATCTCAGGATTCCCATTTACCAGGAAGTGGGAGTAGGATGTCCCTGGTTGTACATTAAGCCTGAGAAGCTCTGGCTGGGTTAACAGTAGGACTCTCTTGTATGGCTGGCATCATTGTCGAAATGTGATTTTGCTTGAGTTTATATTCTCACTCCTTTGGTGCTATGTATGTTGAAAGGGTGCTTTACATATCGAGGCACTGTTGGAATGTGTAAACCACCAGCGTGTATGAGATGTGTGACTAGGGAGAGGGAATTTAGCTGTTCTTTTTAAAAGATGCTCAAATTTAAAACCAGGCATGCTAAAAGTGAAGATAGGCTTGCTTTCTGCCTGATTGCTGGAGCAGCCAGTCCGCTGTTTCCTTTGGCAATGACAGTATAATATCTCCTCTAAATTTAACTTTGAATTTCCCATGATCTTGAGTGTCAGGGAGGCTTTTTTCTTTTTTTTCTTCTTCTTTTTCTTTCATGGACATCTGATGTGCATCAAGGAACTGGACTGGAACTAATTTTTTTGGTTAGTAATAGATCCTCCCAAAAAACCCACTGACAGACCAAACACAAATAATCTCCCTCCAGTTTCCACACTTTTTGGTTGATTAATTTTACAGTGCTTTTGTTTCCATGACATCAAGCTGCATACTGACATATATCAACCCACAACTACTGAGTAGACTGAGTATAGATACCTTCATCTGAAGAGTTGCAGATTGAATGCACAGGATGAGTATGTGCCAGTTGAAAACAGATGGTTATGCCTGCACAGAAAAGTATGTCTGTTGTATAAATAAATAGGGGAAAAATATATCCAAGATAAAGCCAGCATCCCAATAATAGTGAATGGATATATTCCATCAAAAGACACAATGGTAGAATGCAGCAATGAGCTCTCTCCCCCTCAATGAAGACAAAAAAACATAGATATTCCAACCTTAGAAATCCTGTGGTTTGTCCCTATTTAAAACGGTGTTCTAATCTTATGTGCCACCCTACTAATTTCTGCTTCCATCAAAAAAACATGATTTTGTTCTCTAGTCAGACTCATGTGACTGTGGCCATTTCTAGTGCACCAAAGTAACCTCCACATGACATGTTATAAATTGGCTTGCTTCAGAATAGAGGGAGATGATTAGATTTTTAGAGTTTCCCTGCTGAGTGGTACATGCCTGTTTGGTAATATTGTGTTATGAGTCAGAGACTCAAACAGAACGTCGAGGTCCAATCCAATACCTCAGCATTGTTGATCTGCTTTTTATTGATTTTTCATCTGCTCAAATCTAGAGCTCTCAGTAGATTTCAGGAACATTGTAGCCAAAGGTTGTGGTAGAGAAGTTTTAATTAGAAGCCCATGGGGTTCAGCAAAACCGTTAGCTCTTTCTTTTTATTTTTTTCCAAGGGGGGGTGCGAGAGTTGCTTTTGTCGTATTCATGAAATAGGGTCTTTTTCATCAAGGAAAAAAGTTATCTTTGTACAAAGCAAAGTCAGAGTAATAAGGTGTTATAGATTTTGTGTCTGAACATCACTGAAGACAGTGACTTTCCCTGTATACATTTGTTTCGTGGACAGGTAAACAATCTCATATTAAACATAGAGACATTTTGCCTATAAATTTTGAGCCTATTATTTGCCTGATCAATTTTTCACAGCCTTTCACTTTTATATTACTAAATAATTACCAAGTAGATCTTTGAAAGAAAATTGCTAAATATTTTTATGCCATTGGAAATCATCCTCCAAGAGCCAGTTTGCCCCCCTCCCCTTCCTCCTATCCTTAGTAGTTCCCTCTGTTCATTTTTCTTGTGGATCTGTTGAGCAATATATAGTAACATTGTAAGGGGCCCGCACTTCCTCACCTCACTGCCTTGTTAATGCTGTTCATTAATCCAGAGCCATGAGCTTTTTCAGAGTTGGTTAGAGATTCCATATTTCCGTGGAGTTTTGGGGAAGAGTGACAGCTTACTTACAACCTCCGAAACCAGGCCTCATTGGTTGTCATGTCATTTTTAATCCAGATAAAATGGAAGGGCATTCACATGAACTCAGAGCCTCTGAAGGCAGAAAGAGTAATCCAGGGACATATATACAGTACATACGTGGTCATTCAGTTGATCTGAACTGGGTGCAAAGAATCAGTCCCTTGCTTGTGTTCATTTTCATGCTCATTTGCTTTAATTAATTCATGATTCTGGGGAACAAGTCTATCTTTTGGAGACCCTGGGCTGCTGGACTCAACAACCTTTAAACATTTTCTTTCTTCAAGACCAGTAGTTAGGGACAATCGAAAAAGTCAAAAGAAACCCAAGTTCTGAACTCTATGAAGATACATTACACATAGAGGTCTTTATTGCAGCCACAACTGTTTCTATCTGGTTGTACAATTTCTCATTATTTTTACCTTGTCTTTACTGTAGGTTCTATTGGCAAAAAAAAATAAATTGTAGCAGTACGGTATTTTGGTACCTGGTGCAAGAGTTGGCAAACACATATCATGCCCTGAGCAAATCTACTGAGAATAGGAAAGCAATTTCATTAGCATTTTTTACTTCATTTTTTAATTCAGTGTCCCAGATGAAAAAACAGAGTGATTTTGGTCCTTTTGATAGTATCCCATAATTTATGTTTATCTGATCCCTGCTCTCTATGAAGAAACATTTATATAGAAAGGAGAAATAATTTACCCAAATGGTACAGCCAGTTGAGGATAAAAGCAAGATGAGAATTCACACTCTTAAGTTCCTTGTCAAAAGGCCATGTAGCTTCTTCAAGAGAAAAAACAGTGGATGAGGAACGTTTCACTACAATCATGACACTGTTGAAATCATTTTTAATAAAGGCCATAAAGAACCCTGCTTCACCTTCAGAGGAAAGGTGAGATGAAAATTTGAGACAATATTATTAGTAGCAATAGTAATAATATTTTGATCTCACCAAGTCCTTAAGCACTGCTTCCAGAATGAGATTATTAAGCATGTTAATTTGTAAGTAGTACCAAAGGAGGACTCTTAGAAAAAAAAAAAACACCCACTGTGTCTACAAAACTCCAAAGATAATTGAAAAGTTAAAAAAAAAAAGTAAAAGAAGTCAGATTGCTTCCTGGAAGTTTGCAAGCATCCAGAGGTGAGGCATGTGTTCCTCACCCCTGAGTTAGATTATTGACTCTCACCCAGGGAGTGTGAGGAGAAACATGCAGGCAAAACCATTGCCTTTCTTGCGAACCTCTACAAATTGAAGTGTCCACTCCAGCTCAAAGTTAGAGTTTTGTCTTGGGTTACTCAGAGCAGCGTCTAATAATCCAAGTCCAGGGTAAACAGCACTCATGGATTTTCACAAGCAGGGTGATAATCGCATTCACTTAGGGATCTGTGCTGCCTTCGATAGAGGCATGTAACCCCATTAACATTAATAGGACTTTACGCTCACATATCGATGGCAGAGTAAATCCTTAATTAGTAGCAAGAACTGTTATCACCCCCACTGTGATAATATCTCTGAAAGATATTTTCATGTAGCTGTGATAATAGATGCATCTTCAATTATTTTATTTATTTATTTATATTGAAAGCAGGGGTTCAGCATACAATTTAGGATTTAGGTACCTGTAACTGTCTCAGGTGAAATGATTTTTGCTTGTTATTAACGTAGCCTGTGCCTGTAGCAAAGGACCAGTCTCTTTTTCAAATTCACTTGAAACTGGGGACATGTATTATATGCATACTCACCCACAGTGGGTAGCTTTGTGGTCCTTTAAAAAAAATGTAAATTCAGGATAGTTGTTATTCTGCATAGATTTGCAGAAACTATTTACAGACATAGCATATCAAAGTGCTTGTTACCTTGCTTATGCTTCTAATGTATAATGCGGCTACATCGTCTATACTTAAAGATGGTCTGGCTAACACTGGTAAGGTAAAGGACATGGATTGAAGCGATCTTTTTTTCTAGGCAATGTGTTATTGATGAGTTGGCATTTGCCCTGTGGCTCTCCCAGAGGATTGCTTACATCTATTACTCACACACATCGATTGGTTAATTTGATAATTCTATCACCAATCAGCTTGTGTCTGACCTTTTGCCATGGCAATGATGCCAGAGTCTTCATTTTTACATTGCAGACCAGCTAGATTGACCTTTCTGAGGAGAATGTCAAGGCATCCCTTGATCTTAGCCTGTCACTATATTTGTTAGAATGACGATGTCCCTTAACCTTGATTTATTGTAGTTCAGTGTTCAAGATCCACATTTTGTTTATTTTAAAATGTCCTAATGAGGTATCCAGCATCTAGGGAGAAACATGTCCACAATTACAGACTGGACTTTTCAATAGGGACGCTTTCATCTCACAGGCTCCATCTTATCTGTCCTTTTCTTTCATTTGACAAATCTGATCACACTCCCCTGAAACTTCTCCCCCAGAGTCATTTTTGGTGGCAGACTGAAATTCCAACTCTTGTTCTGGTGGTGGTGGTCTGGGGGATTTCCTGTGTCTGCTTTGTTTTTGCCCTTTCTGAAATGGATGAACCTGACAAAGCCTGTTTAAATACCTTGCAGAGATCAGGGGGAGTCATGATGGTGAAAGGTTGTTTGCAGGGTTATGCTGCCACCCTGTTCCTCTTAATTTATACTCTTGCCAGAGGGAAGAAATTGTCTTGATCAGGAGTGGTTCCTTGGGGAACAATACAAGGGCATCACTTTGTGACTTAGAAACTGTTGATTTGCTCTTTAGTTCAACTAAAAGGCACAATGAAAAGGAATCTTTGTTTTTCTCTTTACTCACTATGTGTGTATATGTGTATGTTTATAAACCTGTATGTTGCACACATGTGGACATATGTATGTACATGCTCTTTCCTATATTATATGGAAGTCAGGCAGTGATACCGTATAATTAAGGGTCTGTCATTATTCTAACTGAAAACAGGGGGAAGGGCTCCCCCCTTTGATTCCCTGGGACTAAAAACCAGCCAAACCAATTTCCCCTAAAATTTTGAAAAATAAAATCTGTGCTCCCAGGATGAGAAGTTGTATGCCAAATTTCAGCCTGAAGCATATTTGAATGGCCGAGTTATAAACCTTTCATAAAGGGATGTTTTTGTCACTCACTAAAGATAAAAAGGCTCCTTTTTTCAAAAAGGAAATTATCTAGGCCCATAGTCTTTAGTGGGGATTGTTGCCATTTATTTAAAGAAAACACAATTTTAAATGACTGGGTTTTTGAGGACTGAAAGCAGCAACTGTGCCTGAGCAGTAATTATGTTTCATAATTTTGTTTAGCAAGTATTACATATTATATGAATAGCATCGTCGTCAAAGTGATTAGCATTCATACTATGCAAAATTCTGCATATTAACAGCCCCACAGTAGTGTCCTACACACAATACATTGTAATGGCTCCAAATTATGTTGTGTCAGTCAGTGTGATATTCCTCCTGCACAGATCCTGAAATGCAACTCATTGACACAAAGCTAGGGGTGAGTAGACAGCCAGAATACAGCTCAACATCCAATGACCAAAGAGCTTTAAAATAATACCCTCCCCCCAAAAGAAGGGGAAAAAATCCAAACCTAACAAACCTCTAAAGTAAGAAGGTTCCTAGGAAGTAGTACTTGAAATGGATCATCAATAAAGTAAATAATGAAGGGATTCGTTTTAGACCTGCAGTTAAAAATGTTGAAAGATGGGCAGCTGAGCCTTTCACATTCATTTTTGACCTTGAAACCACGCAGGCAACTTACCTAGATCCCAAGTGCTCTGCTCTGATAAAGGGTAAAAAGCTGGGCTGGGGACACAGACTTTTCTTCTCCAAGTAGGGATCTGGAAACCCAGAGAATCGAGTAATTGAGTTTTGGAGGGATGGAGATACAGAAGATCACAGGCGCCAAGCTCTATAGTCACCTTTCCAACCAGTCCTAGTAGTAATCGTTCTGGCTGTTTTTGTCATTGCAAAGTTAAGTTAGGGTACTTTATGGAACTGCTTCCTGGAGTAGGTTGTTTCACTTATGGGGGAAATGTAAAAAAATAAGTTTGGTGCAGTTTTGGTTTTGATTTGCTTTCAGCAGTACTAAACAGTTGACCACCATGGAGAAGCTATTATAAGAAATCCTGTTGTTCAGTCATTTTGGAGTCACGTCCAACTCTTCACGACTCCATTTAGGGATTTTCTCAGCAAAGACATAGGAGTGGTTCACCATTTCCTTCTCTAGATCATTTTACAGATGAGGAAACTGAGACAAACAGGCTTAAGTGACTTGCCCAGGGTCACACAGCTCCAAAATGTCTGAGGCCAGATTTGAACTCAAGGAGATGACTCTTCTTGACTTTAGTCCCAGCATGTTATCCACTGTACCACCTAATTGCCCATCTAATTTATGGGGGAAATGGAAAAAGTAGTTTGGTGGGATTTTGTTATGATTTGTTTTCAACAGTATGAAACCATTGACCACCATAGAAAAACTATTATACAAAATAGTGGTGAATGGAAAATATTGTTTAGTTGATATGCACATATATACATACAACAATAAGAGCATCTCCCTAATGCTTTTAAGGTTTGCAAAGTGCCCTTTGAAAAGTGTTGTCTCATTATCCCACCTGATCCTCACAGTAATCCTAAGAGGTAAATGCTATTAAAAGTTAGGCCCAGGACGGCTAGGTGGGCAGTGAATAGAGCATTGGCCCTGGAGTCAGGAGGACCTGAGTTCAAATCCAGCCTCAGACACTTAACACACTTACTAGCCCTGTGACTTTGGGCAAGTCACTTAACCCCAATTGCCCTCCAAAAAAGCAGAAAAAAAAAGTTAGGCCATTAGGAACCTCACTGCTGGACTTGAGGTCAGAAAGAGCTGAATTCAAATCCTGCCTTGGATACCCATTAGCTGGGGGATTCTGGACAAGTCACTTTAACTTCTCTCAGCCTTATTTTCCTCACACATAAAATATCACCTATTTTTTAGGGTTATTTTGAAGCTCAAATGAGATACTAATATATAAAGGCCTTTGTAAAACTTAAGTAATCTACCTATGATTCTTTCAGTTAGATTCGTATAGTCACAGATTATTAAAAGTAGGAGGAATTAATTTTGTTCTTTATCCATTTTTCGGTTGTGTCCCACTCTTCATAATTCCATTTGGGGTTTTCTTAGCTAAGATCATGTGATATGTCATTTCCTTCTCTAGAGCCTCTTACGGATGAAGAAACTGACACAAAGAGGGATAAATGACTTACTTGCCCAAGCCACAGAGTCAGTAAGTGGACGAGGCCAGATTTGAACTCGGTAAAAGGAGTCTCTCTGATTCTCTATCCACTGGGGTGGTCACCTAGCTACCCCAGAAGGAATTAGAGTGACTCTAATCCAATTCCTTCACTTCCTAGTCTACACTGAAACCAGGATATTAACTAGGTAATATTTGAGGCTCTTTGTTTTTGTTGTTTGGTTTTTTTTCTGTGCTAATGCATGAAATGATTCTATTTTTTTTAAATGGCATCTAAGACTGGAAGCATATACGTGGTTAATTTTGACAGGTTCATGCAGATTTTAAAATGCAAATTCCAAAGCGTTAATAATATCATTTCCTTATTCTATTTACATCTTTTATTCTACCATTTGAGATTGCAAGTAGATTTCACAACCCCATTCTTGCCAAAGCGGTCTAAAATGGAGATCTAAAATGGCCTTTGAGATCTAGCTCCATTTAAATGCTGGTAAATCCTTGGGTTCCATGTAAAGTAGCAGTGGCCAAATTCTAATTGATTCTAACAGAAGCCATACTTGCATGATTTTCAATTGGTTATGGCTCTTGATTCTGCTGAAATAGGGGGCTGGCATTTGGTCACACAGTTTCCTCTGCCTAGAATGTCATGATGCGGAGGATGACCCTAGATTCTCACTAGTGATGCCAGTAAAACACAAGTTCTGGCAAGTCCCACTAAGCTGGAAGAGCTTTGAGTGTGGGCCTAGTGACAGATTGAATTTCTGTCATTTGAGGACAGATGATCAAAGTTTGAGAGGGCCGGTGATTGAAAAGATTGACCATCAGATGAAGATTTCATTTTTTAAAAAATATGTTTACCATTGTATTTCAGCAAAGTTGCACAGAGGGGTTAAGATTTCTTTGGACTGAGAGAGTACTCATCCTAACAAAACTGTGGATCTTTGAAGAATGGGAAATATTATAGGGCAGGAATTTTGGTCAAATTAAAGGTTGTTTGACATCTTCTCATCCCCATCCACCTCCTGCCTGGTAGAGTCTTACAATGCCTTTGGGTTATAAAAAATACATTCACTCCAAGAATATCATCTTTTATACTCTAAAATATTTTACTTCCATTTTGGCATTCTTTTTCATCTTTTTTAAAAATTGAACTGAAACGTAGAATGTTCAAAACTGAATCCATCATCTTTTCTCCCATTTCCCTCATTCCGACTTTCATCACCTCTCTCCTAGACCTTTACACTCCTACATTACTCCCTTTCCCCGACTCTTCCATCTAGCCAAACTGTCTTTCTCACAGTTCCTTATAGATACTATTCCCCATCTCTGTACCCTTGAATTGGCCTTCCCCAATGCCTGTAATTCATTCCTTCTTCAGTTATAACTCTTAGAATCCCTTTCTTCCTTCAATTTATTTGAATTCTATTCTGTATATACTTATGTCCATCTCATCTACCCCAATAGAATGTAAATTCCTTGAAGACAGAGACTGTTGTCTTTTTGTCTTTGTATTCCCAACACCAGCACAATTTCCCACATGGAGTCCATGTCTAACAGATGCTTGCTGATTAATTGATTTATCCTAACTAGTCTCCTTGTTTCCAGTCCTTCCCTGTTTTAATATCTTCCATTATTATAATTTTCTGTTATAATTTTCTGAAGATCATTTATGGTCTTGCCCCCCTTAGAAACCTTTAGGTTTTGTACATTACCTGCAAAAGACAAGTCAAACTCTTTAGCCTAGAATTCAAGGTCATCTATAATGCAGATCCCTACCTTTCCAGCCTCATCATGGATTACTACCCTTCACATGCCCTAATCTCATTTCAAAATAGATTACTTGCTGTTGTCAAAGGACTTTGTGTCCCTACCACTATTCCTTTGCTTTCTCTGAAATGCTTGCCCCAGGTTCTTCCAAATGAAATCCTACCCACATCTCAAAGTCTAGTTCAAATGGCACATCCTCTGCTTTGCCCTCCATGACAGATTCTTCCTAACTTCACCCCAACCAGAAGTGACCTTTCCTCCATCTTTGTGCTCATAACACTTTGCCTGTACATCTTCTTTAGCATTTAGCATACTCTTATATAGATACAATCTCTTCTATCAGATTTGAAGGCCTTCACAAAAGATTGTGCCTTATTCATCTTTGACAGTGGTGCCTAGGACAGGGCCTTTCACATAATAGGGGCCTAATAAATACTTATTGCATTGACTTCCCATGTATCCCTATCCTTTGCTTCCTGGTGGCTATCTTGGTGAGTTCAAGCAATGGATAAAAGGAAAAGGATATTCTGCATTTCTTTTCTTCTTTATCCCTCCACCCTGGATGGAAATGGGGGTGGGGGGGTGGGAGGGGAAGGGCACACAACAGAGCAGCTAGATGACTCAGTGGATAAAATGTTAGGCCTGAAGTCAGGAAGACTTGCATTCAGATTTGGCTTTCCTAGCCATGTGACCCTGGGCAAACCACTTAACCTCTGTTTGCCTCAGAGGCAGTTAGATGGCTCAATGATAGAATGTTGGACTTTGAGTCAGGAAGACTTGAGTTCAAATCCAACTTCAGAAACTTACTAGCCATCTGATCCTGGGTAAATCACTTAGCCTTGCCTTAATTCACTGGGGAAAGAAATGACCAACCACTCCAGTATCTTTGCCAAGAAAACCACATGGACAGTATTGTGGTAAAGGGTCAAAAAAGAGTTGGGTATAACTGAAAAAACGACAACATGCATGTATCACCAGTTCCTGCTTTGCTGTCTTCAGGTGGGTTATAAAACAATAAGAAATGTAGGAATCAGAGGTTTCCTGTACATTTCCCCCTATTACTGTCCTTCTTCCCTGTTAGCATACATAATAACAAGAAAACTTTAAGTACTCCCACACTAAGGAGAACCTATAACATCTTCTGGTGATAGTGTGGGAAAGGTGGTCAACAACTCAATAATATACAAAGTCCACTGAGCCAGGGATTTAGAGTCTGACATGGCTTAGCTTTAAATAGCATGACCCTTATGAAAGAGGCTTCCATTAAAAATCTAAGAGCAAGGCAAAGGAGTTGAAGATTCCAGAACATCACCCCAGTTTAAAGCATTAGTATCATTGCATTTAAAGTTGTCTGTCTTTGCCCACTGATTATATTTACTACAGCACGGATTGCTCCCCTCCCCCACCCCCCAATCTGGCATGTACTCCGTCCTCCCCTCCACCTTGTAGAATCCCTTGTTTCTTTGGATCCATAGTGCATTTATTCTGAGGGTGACTTACTCAATCTATGGTCCCTATGCCCAGAACAAGTAATAAAAGCCTAAAAGAAAGCCTCAGCCTAAATGACTGTAGCTCATCTACAAAGCAGAACCACTCAATTCCATTTCATTCAATAAACATTTCTTAAGGATTTACCATGGAGAAGGCACTGTGTCAGGCTCAAATTACTTTCAGAAGCAATAATTAACTTTAGATTTTTTAAAAATTTATTCTAAACTTAGTGATTATCAGGAAAAGCAAACATTCAAATGCACAAACCAAATTATCTTTTCAAATGATGGTACTTGAAGTCATACTTCAAAGAATCTGTGATTTTATTGATACAGTCTCTCCCTTTGCACCAACTGCAAGCCATTCATACCTCATCCTCTGGGATTCTGGAGCATGGTATTGCCTCGGTACTGCACAGAAAATCTACTCAACATGCTGGAGACCTCCCTCTAGGTTTTTTGCATGTTATGGGCACCAGAGGAACTCATCCACTGTCCATGTCTTATCTGTTGTTTTTACGCCTCATTTCTGGGTCTTCATCTCCCTTTGCACTGTTTATGTCTGACGTGACTGGTATGTACTTACATCTACCTCCTAGAAGCGATGCCCTTCAAGACACAGCTCAGGTGGCACTTCATACATGGAGTTTTTCTTGGACTTCTCCCTCACCTCCCCCTACCCCAACTACTAAAGCCTGCTTAATCAGTGTGTATCTATTTTATATATCATTATGTAGGTACATATTAGCTCCCCCTATAGGATGAAGACTCTAAATGTTAGCTTTTACTTTACCACCCCATCACCATCCTAGCACATTTCCTGATACTTAATAGTTGCTTTATATGTGTACATTGATTGATTGTCAAATGACCAGCCTACTTCCTTGTCATACATCTCTTCAATTTCCTCATGCCATCATAAAATTAATTATTTATATTTTGTATATTTTTAAATATATTAGCAAAAATCCTATTTGCCAGAAATATCAAATTTTATAGAGCTCTTTCATCTTTTTGCTTGTTTGTTTTTACATCACTTAGATTTTCTTGTCTTCCTCCCCTTGGTCTCCCACATAGGGAACCAACCTTTACAACAAAACAACAAAACAAAACAAAAACGCACCAAAAAATCCAACAACCCCACACACAAATTAAAGAAAACCTGGGAGAAAGGGAAAAAAATTTCATCAAAATAGAACAATATCCCCAAACTCCCAAATTTGATGTTTATTATAAGCAGTATTTAGCACCCACGAACCCTGACTTCTACAAAGGAGCAAAGGTAAGTTATTTTCTCATATCTTGTCTTTAGGGCCATATGTGTCTTTATCATTTCCCAACATCCTATTTCAATTGGTGTTCTTTCCATTCACATTGTTGTTGTTAGCATATATTGTTTTCCTTTGTTGGTTCTGCTTCCTTCACTTTGAGTTAGTTCACGTAAGTTTATACGTCTCTATCATTGTGCTTGTCATTTCTTATAGCACATTAATATCCCATTACATTCACATACCATAGTTTGTTTAACCATTCCTCAATTGATAGGCATCAATTCAATTTGTTGTTCTTTGCTACCACACACACACACACGCACACACACACACAAAAGAACTGTTATAAATACTTTGGTTTATATGGAGTCTTTCTTTTTATCAGTGATTTCCTTGGGATGAGAATGTATTTAGCAATGGAATTTCTGGATGAAAAGGGTATGAGCATTTTAGTTACTCTGGTTTACTTTTAATAATTCCAGATACATTTATCAATCTTGATGTTTAGCTTGAATGAAGACTTCATAACCAATCAGACCAGACCAGACCAACCAAAAATATTTCATCTATGTATGATTTACTATCATAGATGAGATTAGATAGATAGATAGATAGATAGATATGGAGAGAGAGAGAGAGAGAGAGAGAGAGAGAGAGAGAGAGAGAGAGGATTGTTAAAATGCTTATTTACTACTTGCCAAATATTAAGGAGCCCTAAGCAAGCAAGAGGGTCCTTGACCTAAGGGAATGTATATAATAATGGGGCATAGGAACACAAAAAGAAACCATGGAGGCCGGGAGAAGATCACTAGAAATATGTCTTAAAGACTGTTCTGGGCACAACACAAAAGCCTACTTATCAGAGCTGGGGACCCAGGGTCAGAGTCCAAGGTTGCATTGGGAGGGAACTGAAGATGATGGCCAAAGTGGAGACAACGTGGTGAAGATGTGGCTCAGAAACAGCTATAAATGTGGTTTGAGTGTTTTCCATTGATTGAGGAGGAGGGAGGGCAACGTTTTCCCAACTACAATCATGCATTAACTTTTCACCATATTTTACAGTTTACAAAGTGTTGTTACCGTATATTATCTCATTTAATTCTCAGCAAGATTAGTGGGTAACTTAGGTCATCTCGGTACTATAATTGTCACTTTACATTTGAGGAAACTGAACTTTGATGAGGTTAGATGGCTCAGTGAAGATAACTCAACTAGTAAAGAGGCACATGCCTGAAATCTAGGTCTTCTGACACCAGTGCTATTTTCTATTACATGGTGTTCCTTGGAAAAAACTCCAGCTCTAATACTTTTCTGACCCAGGATTCCACCATGTTCATGGAGTGAACACAGATTATAATTTAGTGAACAAAATTCATGTTGAAGGATGAAACAAGTGAAGTTTCTATGGAGTCCTAGGATGAGATTTCTAAACATGTTTCACTTATCATCTAAATTGAAGTTACAAGGGGTGAAAAGCTAGTGCAGTAACCAATTGCACTCCCTGGGTGCTCTTCATGTTTATAGAACTTTAAACCAAAGTAAACCTTGGATGATTCCACAAGGACAAGAACATGCCCCCTGCTAATCAGGAACAATATAGAAAATCAAGCCTTTAATTAGGAGATTTGTGTTTTTTTAAATTGGAAAGATTAAACAGTTATCTTTCTCTTTGATATTCAGGGAAGAAACAATTTTCACTGACTTTTAATGTGTAATCTTAGGGTAAAAGACCTTCTCTAATAAACAGTGTTTCATAAAAGACTTATGAAAAGGGGTCTTAATGAAAGAGTTTTAAGAAGGTGGAGAATGTATGCCCCTTTTAAAACACACACACACACACACACACACTTCTCTATCTTAAATAACTATTTGAATGTTATCAGCAAGAACTTTCTTTTTGTGATTCTAAATGTTTTCATGGCATGGAATACCACAGAATCTAAGAGCAGCTCAAAGAGCAATGGAGGGACTCATTACAGGGATGAACATGGTACAATGCCTCAGCTATGAATAATTGCTTAGAAGCAATAAATGACAGCTACATGGCAAAGAGGATAGTTAGACTTGGATAAAGGGATTTAGGAAGACTTGAATTCAAATTCTGTTTCAGATACTTCTAAACTGTGTGATCATGAACAAGTCACTTCAGCTCTGTCTGCCTCAGTTTTCTCATCTGTAAAATGGGGATAATAATAGCACAATGGCCTGTCCCTGGGCTGTTATGAGGATAAAATGATATGATAATTGTAAAGAACTTCAAAAAACCTAAAAATACTCCATAAATTCTAGCTATTAGAGGATGCCATCAGATGCGTAGGGAAGTCAACAGCATCAAGAGAAAAAAAATACACAATGACTACAGTTATGTAAATGAAAACAGCACTGATGGATGCTCAACTCAGATTAGTCACAATGAGTAGTTTTGGTCCTAGACTTAGAGAATGACTTCTAGATCATAATTCTTTGTGGCTTATCAACAGGTCTTGGATTCAGTTAACTCTAAAATTCCAAATTAAAATCTGTGATACTGTGAGTTTAGAGCAGTAGGAGACCAAAGGAATAAAATAAGGCATATGCCACTCAGACAGTTAAAAATAATAATAATCATAACTAACACTTTTACGTTTACAAAATCTTTTACATATTTTGTCCTAGAAGAATAGTAGGCACTTAATAAGTGCTAGGTGACTTATATGAGGCTCACAACAACCTTGTTAAGTAAATGCTCTTATTATCTCCATTTTACAAAGAAAGAAACTGAGTCTGAGAGATAAATGATAAATGATAAATGAGCCTTAGCTCATAAATGCCTGAGGGAGGATCTGAATTCAGGTTTTCTTGACTCAAAGTCCAGAGTTCTATCCACTGTCCTACCTCCCTGCCTCATAGATGGCAAAAGAGAAGAATAAGGACATTAGATGTAAAAACAAAGACACCAATAAAAACTTTTTTAAAAAATCAAGGCTATCATCACGGAAACATATGACTGAAAAACAAGGTAGACTGGCCTTGTAATGATAACAAGAGATAAGTACTAGATAGCCATCCATAATCAATTGGTATCTTACATTGTCAGGAGATCTAGAAAAAGGCTCCCAACTTGTTGGGAGGTTACCATATAGAGGTTTCATGAGAGGAAATGGCTGAGACTCTTATAGGATGGGAGGGCAGAGATAGGTTGGCATTTGCATAGTTGGAGGGTATATCAACATAGATAATATCCCAGATCTACCAAAATATTGAAGTATTTTTCTGTGGAGACAGATAAAATCTGAGAACAAGAGTAAGGTATTTAGTATATTTGGGTATAATAACAGTTTCTGAATATACAATAAGATGCTTAAATTAAAAGAGCATATGTACATGTATACATGTGTGTGTATATATGTATATGTGTATATATGTGTTTTATGTGTGTGTGTGTATATATCTTTCTCTCTCGATATATATATGTGTGTGTATGTATATTTTTTTCCTAGAATGGAAGTTGCCAAAGGATAGCAACTCTCTTGTATGCTTTTCCTAATAAAACTTACACAGCACATTAAGAAAATTTCTCCTTGATTTGAAGCACTTTAATTTAATTTTTATTTACTTTAAATAAGTGATTATATTTGGATCAAAACTAAGAATTCTTCCAAATGTTTAGTTCATTCTTCCCCTTGACATACAGGAAAGAGAGGTGGAAAAAATAAAATTCTCATCTCTGCCTGCCAAACTTTCCCCCTCTGTCTCCACCTAAGTTGTCTAAAAAGGAAATTCCTTAATGTTTCCAGATTCCTGACATTTGCCTCCTTTGGGTCTCTGCAATAGAATCTAAACTTTGCTAGACTTAATAGCCAGCTCCTGTGTTTGCAGTTTAGGTTCATGACTCTTACGTAAAAGAAGTATCTTGGAATCTCTTGGGCAGCTCTGCTGTGGGGCCTTGGCTATTTCTGAACTCTAACATCATCCATGGCTCTAGTTTATTGAGGAATGGAAAACACACTTAAGATGCTCTCAGAAATGACTTTAAATTTTTGCCTCCATGGAATAGCAACAGCAGATGTCAAACTCTCATGTTATATAATTCTTATTCCTTATAAATTAAGAGTGAAATGTTTTTTGAGGGTTTTCTGTGAAAAACCATTTGCACATTAAAATGAAGAGTTGAGCAAAATGCAGGGAAGTCTCATCCAAATGAGAAAATAATGCAATGAGAAGCAGCGGTATGCAGCCCTATTTATCCCATTGCTTACCATACAAAAATGAATGGCAAGCCATGAAAGTTGTAGTAACAAAATTGAAGATTGGTCATCAATTTGTTTGTTTTATCCAGATCTGTGATTTTATTGGTTAGTGAATTGCTCATGGGAAAAATCCCTTTACCAAAGCTTATTGCAACTATTGGGCAACTTGTCATCTTACATGACTGACCTAAGGCTCACACAGTTAGACTGCAATGGAGGCAGCACTTGAAGTCAATTCTTCTTGATTCCAAGAACAGATCTCTACCAAGACTAGATATGTGTTCTCATGCTTTCACACTGGGGGCAGAAAAGACCATATATACTTATTATAACTTTTCCTTATATTTTCGCTCCAATAACATTCTACCTCCTTTTTTCATATTCTAGTTGTCAGTTCTCTTTCTTTTTTCTTTCCTTTACCTTCATACAGTGCCACTGATATTACTTAACCTTCCTAAGACAGTTGTTGTCCAGGATATACTAATGAAGCCCCTCAAAGATACTTTTAACCAGGATTTTCAGTTCACCATGATTATACCTTTACTGATCTGGTGATTTTTTTTCCTTCTAGCACTGGATGTAGGTGCTGTCAGTGCTCCACCCTACAATTTTGTTCCCACTTCCTTACTGTAAGAAAGTTTATGTCCACTTCTCTTATTTCCACTAACATTTCTATAAGGATGCAATGGCATAGGCTAGGAAGGTGCCTACACCTCAATCGCCCTGCCCAGAAGGGTTGCTTTGGATCTGTTGGGTCACACAGTTGACTACATGGAAATCTGTCGGATACACTATAATACTGTTAGCGATCAGGATTTGTTTGATTTTGTCTTTGTACATCCAGCCTGTCATATAACAGGTACTTAATAGAATACTAGTTGAATTAATTTGAATTAATGCACAGAAGAAAGTTGCGGTGTAGTCAGAAAACATACCATAGATAAATATGTGTGTATGTATGTATGTGTGTGTGTAATATATGTAGAAAGAGAAAGAGAATAAATAACATTTTGAGGATGATACCAAGAGGTAGAAAAAAATCTCAAACTGCATTGATTTTAAAAAAAGGTTATTGAGAAGCCATTAACAACTGTCAACCCATATGCCTACTCTCCCATCCATAAAAAGTGTTTTTTTGAGGTCATCTTTATATGGATTGAGGGTATTAGTAGGTAACAAGCAGACTTTCAAAAACAATATTCAATGATGGACCATATATTTACATTCTTTCGACTGGCTAAATGGCTTAGACAATATAAGATCCTATTATGCTTATTACTTGTTGATTATTTTTAAAAAATAGCATTTAATTTGACAAAGTGTAATGCCATTTTATAGGCTCCTTTACAAGGTACCCCTCTTCCATGTGGAGGATTTATTTAAGATTCCTCAGAAGATATAACAGCATAGTAACACTGTTCAATGACTCTCTAATAAACATTAAGTGAGGCTTAAAATAGGTAGGTATATGTGTTCCAAAAATATGTTGCCGTAATGATGGAAAGGTATCCTTCACAGAGTCCAACTGGAGGAAGCATTCCCAAAGAATACCTCATTATAGATTTTTCCAGAAGCTTTGTTTGAGGATGACATGTTGATTCCATCAAGCTCCAAGACATGGCAGAGCCTCCTGGAAGACATCTTGTCTGTCATCACTCAAAAGAGTTTGACCTCTCCATCCATCCACAAAAAATAAAGTACATGGATGAAGAGCATGTGTAAGCAGGATTTCAACCTGCAACTGAGTGGATACCCTAAAGAGTTAATCCTATAATTTATATATCTGGGAAGATGGCGGCGTAGAAGCAGCAAAGCACCACAGCTCCCACACAAACACGCTAAAAAACTCATAAAATGGGACGCTAAACAGATTTTCAAGCTCCAAAACTCTCCACAAGACAGAAAGCACTACAGGCAGCGCAG
>CM053598.1:159187246-159235350 GCA_028646575.1 Pseudocheirus occidentalis | reverse complement strand
GGAACAGATTGTGGGAGGGGTCTTACAGTGGGATCAATGTTCTGGGCTGGGGGGTAAGGACAAAAAGGGGAGAAAATTTGTAACTCAAAACCTTGTGGAAATGAATGGTGTAACCAAGAAAATAAATTAAAATTAAAAAAAAAATTTATATATCTGGAACAGACATATGGGCAATAAGCTGAACCCAGAGTTGAAAAATAGGAGAGCAACCTGGATTGCTTTATGGGAAATTGCAAAGCACATTTACTAAGCTCAAACTTCCCATAATATTGAAAGTACATCTTTTCAATACACTTTATCTTTGAACTACAATCTTTTCTCCATCTTTGACACTAGTTTCTTTTTCCTTTCTCTCTTTCCATTTTGCTTATTTGGTCTCCTCTGTCTCTTTTTCACCTCTCCTCTTCTTCTCTTCTCTTCTCCCCTCACCTTTCTTCTCCCCTCTCCTCCTCTCCTATTCCTTCCCTTCCCTTTTCTCTGTCCTCTCCTCCTCTCCCCTCCCTTCCCCTTTTCTTTCTTCTCCCCTCTCCTCTTGTCTCCTCTCCCTCTCCTCTCCTCTCTTCTCCTCTCCGTTCCCCTTCTCTCTTTGCACTTCCACTTTCTCCTCCCCTCCACTCCTATTCCCTCCCCGTTACTTACACTTTCCTTTACTCTCCTCATTCCTCTTTTCTCTTCTCTCCCTTCCTCTCCCCATCTACCCATTTTCCCTCTAATTTACTTTGAACTCTCTAAACCACCAAACATCCTATTTTTTTCCTTTTAGCTCTCAACACCAACCTCACCTACACAATAAATTTTCTTTCAATTAAACCACCTGTTTTAACTTAAGGAGAGAAAGAGAAAGAAACAAGCTCTTATTAAACATTTCCTATATACCAGGCCCTGTGCTAAGCACTTTACAAATATTATCTCATTTGAAGAAATATTTATTTTCATTCTCCTGCCTCCCTCCACCTTAGTCTGGGTTGTTTCCCACGTGTAAATAGCTTCTTATTTCTCATCTGTCCATGCATCTCATCAGAGACTGATCTGAGTACTTCTGGGAAAGATACAATAGTCATCCTAAGAGAAAGACAAAGTCATTCTAAATCAGTTAAAGTATGAGATGGTTAGTATGAGAAATGTTTATAATTAATGTGAATGTTTGTTTACTGTATGACATACCAAGAGTTGCTTTTTTTTCCCCAGAAAATGAGGGAGTTGTAGTTTGATGGTGGGTCTTAATTCCTTACATATAGGCTTTGTGAGTAAGGATTAAAATAGTCCTAATAACGATAATCATTATTCTTTTTTTGGAAGCATTTGTGGTTAAGTGACTTTCCCAGGGTCACATAGCTAGTAAGTATCTGAGGTCAGATTTAAACTCAAGTCCTCCTATCTCCTCTAAGGTTGGTGTTCTATCTACTGTGCCACCTAGTTGCCCCAATAATCATCATTTTTAATAAAAAGTATATGGTATCCCAATATTGACTTACAGTCATTAAAAGTAAATATCAACCCAAAATGGGACCACTGTTTCCTTTTTCCCCATAATTTTCATAAAGTTAAGTTCTAGAGCCCAGCTAGGTAGACAAAGATAATCTAAGTTCATCAGCATTGATCTGAGAACTCTCTGGTTCCATGTTTCCTAACACTGGTTTGTTTGCTGTAATATTTAATAAGTCTGTGTCTTCCAGTATATTAGTCCTCTTTTGAAGAACAATAAACAAAAAAAGAGCATCTGGTAGATTTTTGTTGTGTTTTTTTAAGAATCCCCATAGTAGGTAGTCCTGTTGTTATATGGATGGTTTATAAAGGCTTATGACTAATTCAGATTTGAGGGGGGAAGGGGTCAGTGGCAAAAATGCATGTGTCTTTAGAGGGGATGGAAATTGTGATTTGTCACACAGATAAATGAGGAGATAGACTTGAAGAGGGAAATTATGGTATATCTATGTTTTGCATGGTATATCTATCTTTTTGTCTTTTTTCCCATATTTCCTTCTCTCTTGAAGGAGATAGCATATTTAAGCTGAAATGGAAGGATCTTGAAACTCAGAAAGCACCAATTATACCTCTGTAAGCTAGGAGGAGAGAAAGAGGGTCCCTAAAGAAAGGATCCCTCAGGTTTTTGTATGAAAAAAAAATAATCACAGGAACTTTGATATATATATACAATTTACATATGTATGCATGTATGCATGTTTATTCATATCTGGAAAAGCAAGACTCGTTACTTTATTCAGAAACTAGTTAGATATCCATTTATACAGAAGTTTATTTTCATGGTGTCTGTTAATAAGACTATTGATGGAAGGATGGTTTGGGGGTAAGAAGAAAGAAAATTTTCAACTTCCACCAATTATTGGGTCCACTGTACTTCCAAAACTTTTGGTATGCCAGGATTTCTGGCATCTTTGGGACTTGATCTTAGTACTCCTACAAAGTCAATTTTTTTAATAAAATTTTTTACAAAGCCAAATTTTAAAAAAATAACCACATAATTTTACTTCAGAGGTGTGGTCTCCAACCTTTTTTTGTCCTATCAATTAAAAAAAATAGAGTATGCTACTCAATATATTTGTTTATAAACTATTTACATTAACTATTTTTATTATATTTATATTCTTTATAAAATAAAGACATAAATTAAAAATACATGATAAAAATGAAATACTATTTATTCCTTAGGTCAATAGAAAGTCACTGGGGTTTATTGAGTAGGGGAATAACATGACTTGACCTGTGCCTTAGGAAAATACTGTGACTGTTCTCTGTAAGATGAACTAGAGACAGAAGAGACCTAAGACAGAAATTCCTTAGAGTTAAGGTGGGGAGAAGAACTGAGAGGCTTTGGAAATAGTCCAAGTGCAAGAGGTAAAGGCTATATGTAATACAGAGAAGGAGACATATGTGAAAGAGGTGGAGATAGAAATGACAAGATATATCAGCTGATTGGTTATGTGGCATGAGGAAGAATGAGGGATTGAAGATGACACCTGGAGGGTGAACCATAAGAAGATTTATATTATTCTCAAGACTAGTAGGGAAGTTTCTAAGAGGACTATTTTGGGGAAAAGATAATATAATGAGGTGTTTGATACAGACCACATCCTATTCATGCCTTCTTATTCTGTGCAATTTACTCCGTCCCACTGAAAATAAACAGAGGGAAAATAAGGATTTCTTATTGGTCAGTACCCTACAATATAGAGTCTGTTTTCTGAGGAGAGGAAAGAAGGAAAAAAGAAAGTGACACAAAAAGGGAAACAGAGGGAGAGACAGAGATAAGGAGGAAAGGTTATAAAACCAGTCAGGACTATTTCAGAGAACATTAATGACAGCAAGCTAGAATAGGAGCAGTGGAGGCCCAGAGTTCTCCTGACTCACCAGAAAGGAAGAGAAAAGTTAGATCTCAGCCAAGGCCTGCCATATTGTCTATGACCAACACAACTGAGAGATCTCCTACTTCCTTTGGGAGCCAATGGGCAATTGAGAAACATGCAATAAGGTCCAATAACAAAACTCCCAAAGTCCACCCTTCTAAGCCTGGTAAAATTAAGTCATATGCACATTCCTACTAATAGGAGCTAGACAGAGGACAAACAGGTTATTCCAAAGCTCCTTCCCTATAAATATTGCTGAATGGTATCAGCATCCAAGTAGGAAGTTATAAAGAACAGAAGAAGCTGAGGCCACAGCCATGAGGCATGGATTACTAACTATAACATTACCAAGGAAAGTACAGGGCTAGGGATATCTTCCACAAAGCAGTCTCCTTTTTGCAAAATAGAACTCTTGAGAAAGTTTAGCAGCATGACAATTATAGGTTCATTATTTTCTGGGACTAGAGTAACCAATGGACAATCAGATAATGCCCACCATGAATGGTAAATGGACTTGAAAGCATTTTGTAACATAGTTAGAAAATGCTACCAAAGCAAATTCCATGTGAGTCCATCTTTTACTTTCTCTGTGTGTGTGTGTGTGTGTGAAGAGAAGCAGAGAAAGAAAGGAGGAGACAAAGACAAAAACAGAGAAATAGACAGAGAAATGTATAACAAAGAGTCTTCAGAATCAGAAAGACCTGCATTCAACTCTTGTCTCTAACACAAACTAGCTACAAAGCCCTGGAATTGTCACTTAATATCTGAGTGCTCCTAAGAATCCCTAAGATTATGCAGAAAAAAATGAAGATCTGATCACCCTTGGAAGAAAAAAGATAGATAGAAAGATAGATAGATAGATAGATAGATAGATAGATAGATAGATAGATAGATAGATAGATGATAAACAGACATGCCACCTTTCATTCAGCTTAGATCTTCATGATATACCACAAAACGTTCAGTGTATATATATATATAACCTTAAAAAAGTAAAATGTGGCATGAGTTTATGTAATTCAGTTGTTTCAAATTCCTAGGCTCCACTAGAAGGAAGTGGATTTCTAAGCCCTCTTGACTTGGGTGTAGATGTTCTCTACCAATTCTCAAATGGTGGTTTGAATTATGTGTTAGCCTACTTTCCATACAGGAAATGATGGGACAATTAGGTAAATACTAAACTAAAAATTCTTCAAGTATAGCAGTGTTCTTCTATCTCTTCCCAGAGTTGCATTGATTACTTGTTAAAGGCAAACTGGATTTTTCTGTTTTTCTTCCAGACTAATAAAATGGAAGGCTCGCCTTCTATTTCAAATGTAAAACCCTAAGGGGATTTATATCATGTTGGTTTTGAGGGAAATTATCAGGTTTCTGCAATATTATATTAATGCATACTATAGAGGGTTAGCAGTTTGCTAAGTACCATGGCCTGTCTGTTCTGAGAATGTGATAAATGTTTACTAATAGCAGGAATACTTATCACCAAGGAAAATGTTGAAGCTATAGAATTAATATTTGGTAATGTCTAACTAATCCAAAGAGAACAATTTATTTTTGAAAAAAAAAAAAGGTAAATCAAACTATGGAGTCAAACTGTATCTGGAGAGAATGAATTTATATATTCCAAACTTAGCTCCTTTTGTTTTGATACTCCAAGGACATGTTCTCTAGAAAATCCTGGAGGAAAGCCCACTCACTGGTAATTCACAAGAGGTAAAATAACATATGAGTTATTAAAAGGTCTTTCCACGGTACTGGGATTAATTTCCATATCCCATAGGAACCCATATGCAGTCTGTTATCACACAAATGGAGTTTTGGTGGGTAGGTTAAAAATTAGTTACCAAAATTAAATTAAAAATAACTGAGCCATGGTAGAATCAGCCAGATTTTTTTTAAAAAACAAAAGCTGGAAACCAGGGAGGAAAAAGTATTTCAGGCATACAGGATTTGTTTTATAACTCTTTTAGTATTTGAAGACACTTTGGCAAACGTGTGTTCACATAGCTTCTAATTTAGACATGATGTTCCATAATTATTCATGGTGTATATTTCCTTTTAAAGAAGGAATATTTGGAAAAATTCTTCAGATGATCACTAATGGGAGGATATAATTGTTTTTCTTTTTAATTTAGAATTAAGGAATGGTAACTAATTCTTGTACCAGGAAGAACTCATGGTATTCTGTCTTAGGGAAGTTTTAAGCTCATTAAGCTATTACAGTTGAAAAATACTATGACTTTTGGGAAAATGTGGGGATACTTTTTATGTAATAATGTAATATGTATATGTAGTACTATATAATATATATTATATATTATAGTATTATAGATAGTATTATATATAGTACTTTGATTACACCAGGGTTTTTACAATCATCATTTTGCCTGAAATGAACAACAGCCCTGCTCAGATAGATACTACAGATATTCTTATCCCCAATTTACAGGTGAGGAAACTGAGTGTGAGAGGTTAAATGATTTATCCATAGTCACATAGCATGTGTCAAAGATAGGATTTGAAATCAAGTACATTATCCATTATCCCACATTGCTTATGTACATATGTTGGATATAGAGCTGCTGCACTTGGAAAAATGACATTTTAAGCATTTATGTATTAAGTAAACTGAGATTCAAATTGTAGGAAATAAAGACAATTTTCACATATTTTATATCTTTTTTACAGTACAAAATACAATATACTTAATACTGAATATATTCTATAATCAGTAAAAAAACATTTATATACTGGATTCTGTTAAATAAAATACAAATTATAGTTAGTTGACATGAACACAATTGGAAGATTATCTTGACTGGCAATTTATTTTAAAAATCTTAACCATCTAGATATTATAATCCCAGCAGCAGCAGCAGCACCTCTTTAGGAAATTTCCTTGCATGCATGTCATAAGGAAGAAAAATAGGCCTTTGCAATTTACTACATTGGAAACCCTGTAAATGATGTCTTTAAAAAAAAGTAATTTCTTTCTATCGATGACTCAAAACCTTGTGTTTTTCCACCAGCCCAGCAATGATTCTTTGCCACCTTGCACCTCAGGGATTCCATTTGTTTGTAGTTTATGGGACTCTGGAATCAAACAGCATGAAACAGGAGTAATTATTTTTTTATAACATTTTCATCTTGAAGGATAATAATAAAGCACTATAGGTTGATAATGCCCTATATATGGTGATTGTTTCATCCAGCACTAGTGTGCATCTTCTTCCAGCTTCCTCTGTGGGGAAAGTGCAACATTTCCTTTCACAGATAAACTCCTTGAAAGTAAGAATTGTGGCTGTGTGAGTGTGTCTTCTCATTTGGTCTATACACTTACCTCCTTTGTGGAAGCCTCACTCATTTCTTCCCTTCTTGGCTTTGAAAAACAGCTTCTAGAACTAAGTTGAGATATGTATGGCCTTTAGTCAAGTGTTCTACATCACCTCAGGTTATTTGCTTCTAAGATCATATAAGGCTGATCAAAGCAAAATAATAATGCCAATAACAATAATGGCATATATATTGAGGTTTGCAAAGCATTTTACAAATAATATCTCATTTTATCCTAACAACAGCCGTGGGAGGTTGAGGCTGTTATTTTACGGGTGAGGCAGAGAAAGGTTAAGTCATGTGCCCAGGATGGCACATCACAGGTAACAAATGTCTGAAGCCAGATTTGAACTTATGGCTTCCTAATTCCAGGTTCAGTCCTCTATGCAATGCGGCACCTAGCTGCTAACCAATTAATACATCAATAAAGTCAGTGTGGTATGGTGGAAAGAGTGTGGGATGTGGAGTGAGAGAACCATGGTTCAGATTTGCCCCTGATACTTAATACCTGGGTGACCCTAATTAGGCAAAGCACTCAATCTCACTCACCTTCGATTTCCTTATCTGTAATGTGAGTGTATTATTCTAGAGGAGAAGTTCTTTTTTTTTTTTGCTTTTTTTTTTTTGGAGGGCAATTGGGGTTAAGTGACTTGCCCAAGGTCACACAGCTAGGTTTTGTATTAAGTATCTGAGGCCGTATTTGAACTCAAGTCCTCCTGACTCCAGGGCTGGTGCTCTGTTCACTGTACCACCTAGCCACCCCTAGATGAGAAGTTCTTAACCTTTTTTGTGTCATGGACCCCTTTGGCACTCTGGAGAAACCTATGGAGCCCTTCTCTTTAGCTGTCTGTCCCCCATGTCTGTACCTTTCTCCCTCCTCTGCTCTGACCTCCCTGGCTTTCTTTAGTCCCAACTAATATCTTATCTTCCTCTTAATTCTAGTGTCTTTCTTCTGTTAATCATTTCCTATTTATCCTATATACAGCTTACTTTGTATATATTTGCTCCATCATTAAATTGTAAGCTCCTTGAGGGCAAGCATTATCTTTTGCCTCTTTTCACTTTGTCAGTGCTTATCACAATACCTGGTACATAAGTGCATAGGTACATAGCAGGCACTATTTTAACAAAAGTTTATAGATTGATTTTCAGCATAATATTCTTAAATGCACAAATGAGAAGACAAAGGAAAGCAAATGCTCTGGGGGACTCCAGGTCACAAATCACTGTTCTAGATGACTCCTTCCATCTCCCAATCTATGATCATAGAACTAAGGGAGATTCCCACCCCCCCCCCCTCCTATACAGACCTATCAGGGAGAAAATAATGAGAAAAAAGCATCTCCACTTTGGCACATGAACCACAGTGGGCCTGAGGGGATAGCAATTTCCATTTTGTGAAAGTTCAAATTAGTGTTGCTTTCAAGATACCAGCACCTTTATGGTATCCCTGGGATGTTTTACCCAAACCTAGCACAGTGCAAAAAAATGAGGATAAAGTTCATTTTTTTTTATCTTTGGAAAGAATTAGCATTAGGGTGAGCTGTCCTAGCAAAATCCTAGCAATTTGTTTTTCTTTATAGTTTCTAGTAATAAATGTTAGTACTTTGGGCAAATGGAGATAAAAAGCTTAGATCACTATCTTTTTTTTTTTCTTTTTGAGGATTAAAAGGACAGAGTATTGAAGTAAGAGTAAATAGAGCTTGAGGATATTGTGCCTGTTCATTTGTAGCTGATGGAGCATGGAGCCTGCTTTAACATTTCCAGGCCTTTTGGAAGCAAAAGACGGTCAAGCTGGCCTCCCATTCTGCTCTCTCATTTGCTTACAGTTTTGTTTCTTCCCAAGAGAAGCTCGGTACTTTCTCTGTCATTTTATTATCTTCCAGGTGGTAACAGGCCTTTTAAGTTTCCATCTTCATCTGGGATTCCATTTCAGTTCCTGTATTATCAAGTCTCTCTTTTCCCATTCTGGGGATGTGTATCAACCATAGCAAATGGTATTTCTTTCCAATTTTACAGGCCTACAATTGTACAGTTCAGTTTAGCAGACTCCCTCTCTTGGTGACCTTCTGTGTCCAATAGCTATCAAGTATAACTTCTAGACATTTAGCTTTACCTATGACTATTTCATTCTTTTTTCTGGATTTAAGTCTTTATTTTTCTCTTTTCTTTTCTCTGTGTTTTTCTCTATCTCTGACTTTGTTTCTCTCTCTGTCTCTCTCTCATAGACACAAAACACACACACATCTAACTAGTATTTAATATAAGTAGTAGTCATATTAATTTTAGCAAAATCAAATTTCTTATTTCTGCTTCGGTTCTCTAGTTTTTTGCTTTTTTCTTTTTAAAATCTAAAGCCTATTCCTTCTCTCTGAACCATTTGTTCATAGTACTTAGGTTCTCTGTGGGTTGCTAGAAATGGTGCCAGGAAGCCTTTCCATGAGACCGTCCAGCTTGCTATGGAAAAGTTTGTTAAGTTTTCATTAAACCTGCCAGTCTCCATAGCAAATAATATGGTCATTGTTCTTCCAGAAAGGAATGGCTTGTGTTTAGGTTTGCCATGTTTTCCACTCTATGGCAAAAGCAGGAGAGAAATCCCTGCCAAGCTAAGGAAGCCGAATAAAATTTACAAGCAGTTTCTTCAGCAAGGCAGCCAGCTGAACTCACAGCACTCGCTCTAAAGCTGAACAAAATCATATCTGTTCTTATAATTACGTGACAAATTATCACTTCCGTGTGTTTCTGAAAGAGCGCAGAGGTAAGGCAAGACCTGAACCCAGGGCAATTGGAAGGATAAAGCAGTGTCCGAATGAATATCCTTAGAGCATACATACAGGGCAAAAAGGACCAAGGCTGAGGAACAGCTTGGTAAAGTCAAATCTGTCAGGCAGGCTGATTTATATTAAATAAATAAAAATGCCTGCAAAACTGTTCTTCACCTATAACTGAAAAGGGTTTTAGAATTCAGGGGTGAATTTGCTCTGCTTTGGAGGTCAGCCTGAACACACGGTCACTTAGTGGGAACACTGTCGGGTACTCAGACCCATTATTGTCAACGCACAGAAAGGCTTGCTTAAGGCTAGGCAGAGAAGAAGGACACAAATCATAGGTTCTCAGAGTTGAAAGGGATCTTAGAGGTCATTTAGCCTAGTTCTTACCTGAAGCATTATTCCCTTCCACCAGGCCTCTGGCAAGTGGTTGCTTAGCCTCTGCCTGAACAGCTCAACGATGAGGAATTCATTACCTCATAAAGTAAACCCTTTCTCCACCTCTATTTTTTTTAAACAACTCTGATTGTTAGAAAATTATTCGTCATGTGGAGATGAAAACCTCCTCCCTAGGATTCTACTGCTCCCTGTGATTTCCATCTGTTGTGTCTCTGAGACAAAGCACGATGAATCAAATCTCATTCCCTTGTGGCACCCTTCAAATATTTGAAGGCAATGACCATGTTTTCCCAGTCTTCTCTAGTCTGTGCTAAATATTCCTAGTTACTTTACCTCATCCTTATAAGACAGAGTTTTGAATCTTTCTATCATGGTCCTTGCTCTTTGCACATGCTCAGGCTCGTCAAAGTCCCTCCTAATTTGTAGAATCAAAAACAAGACTCAGGACTACTCTAGATTTGGTCCAGCCAGGGCAGAATATTAGCATACTGTCCCTTATTTGGGGCAGTTCTATTTAGACAATCTAGAATCTCATTAGCTTTTTTACATACATCTGTGTTGATGTGACTTTTTAGCTACTGATGTCACATCCTTATTGCAGTTCAATAACCGCCCCCCCCAGGTCTTTTTCAACTCAAGATATGTTAACCTTGCATCTTTCAACGTATACTTGTGATGTTTATTTCTTAATTACATTTTAAACTCTGCATTTCTCCTTAATCGTTCTTTATGCAACCTATTTCTCCTTTGACATCATTTTCTATATGAAATGTTTATTAACCAGTGTACATATTGTATTCTTCCCTCTTCCCCCCACCATATGTCCCATTAAAATGGTAGATTGTAATCTCCTCGAATTCAGAGAAGATTTCATTTTTGCCTTAGAGCCCCCAGCACCTAACACACTGCTTTGCTTGCAGAAGGCACTTGGTAAATATTGGATTATTGAATTGAATTTCTTCCATTCGTCTTAAATGAAATTGTCTAATTCATTCCATCTCAGAGGCAGCAAGGTAGCACAGTGGACAGAGTTGGTCTGGATTCAAGAAGACTTGAGTTCAAAGCCAAATTCAGATACTTCCTAGCTATGTGACGCTGGGCAGGTCACTCAATTTCTGTCTGCCTCAGTTTCCTCGGCTATAAAATGGGGATAGTAATGGCATCTACCTCATGTGAGGTAGTTCATGTGAGAATCAAATGATATGTTTGTCAAACATGATGTACCTTGCATGTAGTAGGTGCCTAATAAATGCTTATTCCCTTCTTGAATCCATACCTGCTTCCCTGTTTACCATCTTAGAATTGCATTCTTTCATGAGCTTTTGGGATCTTAGTTCTATCATTTAGCATATTAACTATTTCTTCTAGCTTCCTGTCATATAGAAATTTTCTAAGCATATCATCTATCAGTCAGTCATTGATTTTTTTAAATGACCACAATAGGTCATAAGACGGATCCCTGGGGCACTCCACCAGAGACTTCCATCTAGGAGGCTGATACTAATTGCTCAATATGACCCAGATGATGCCAGTCTGGTATCACCTATTCATCAGCTATCATTTGCTCCTGTTTAAAAACATCAGTTCCTTTCTAGTCATTCATTTATGAGATGATATATTAAAAGCCACTTCTTATATGGAAGTAGTGATTGGTAACATGCTGCATCCTGTGCATGGCCACCTCTTATCCCATTCACTTTTGATTCTTCATTGAGTGTGATGTTATGTGATTCACAGCTGTATGTCATCAGTGGTGATATAGCAATGTTAAGGGAGACACACTTTTGTTCCAGGTCAAAGCTTGGGAGTGTGAAAGTACTCATCAATTTCTCAAGTGCTGTATATCATCTGTGTTCCTTCCCATGTCTCACTCACTTCTGGGCCCAGCTCATTGTCTGGATGTGAACACTTTGAAAGCAAGAACTGCCTTGTTTTTCTATTTGTAGTTACATAACTTACTACAGTGTTTTGTACTTACTAAGTGTTTAATAAATAATTTTTCCTTCATTCCTTCATACATACAGACCAGTTTTTTGGTGTGTTCATCTAACTGCCAGTTAGGTAGTGTGGATGGTAGGAACTCTTCATCCTTCATCCATTTGGTTTTCTTCGTATGGAATTTTTCTAGCCTTTTTTCTTTGGAAAGGTTGTGAATCTCATTAAGGAAATTACATAGTATGGCGAGATTTAATGTATTCAGTACAATGTCATCCTCGAACAGGAATATTCAGAGGCCCTTACCATCTGTAATGAATCCTTCTTTCATTGATGATGAAGGGTCGTAGTTTGCCAACCCATGATATAGACTTGGCAAAGACGATCTTTCATGACAATGGCAAACATCTTTGTATAAACATTCATCTTCTTCTTTTATGCCTCACTTAATATTGATAATTAGAGAGTCATTGAACAGTGTCATCTGTGGAGAGTTATTTTTGTTGAAGGAGAGCCTTTAAGAATAGATTTTGTTATACAAAATGAAATACCTTTCTTTTGGTGTTCCAATGATAGGTTTAAAAAAATATCCCGACAGGAAACTGTATTTTCTCTGCCTTTTAGTCAATCATGGGACTCTGAAGATGTAGTTTTCTGTAGAAAATTGATATTTCTATAACTTTAACATCTGTAAAATGCTTCATATAGACTCATAGATTTAGAGCTAGGAGGGACCTTGAAAGTTGCCTAATCCAGCCTCCTAATCTTACTAGGAAACTGTGGCCCAGGGAAATGAAATAGCTACCAAGGTTACACCAGAATTGAGGAACAAAGGTGAGCTCTGAGTACAGGACCTTTGACTTCAGAGCCTACACTTGGATGCTTCAGATAGTCACCATGGTACTCATGGACCGTCTCATGATCCTCATAACATTCATCTAAGTACTGTATATGTAATTATCCTCATTCTATAGAAGGGAAAACTAAAGCTCTCAAAGTTTAAGACCCCTGGTCACACAACTAATAAATGTCAAAAGAAGGATTCAAACCCAGGTGTCTACCAACTCTCAATAGAGTCCTCTGTCTACTATGTAGTCCTCTCTCTCTTAATAAAAATCTCGTTTCTTATTAAAGATAACATTCATGATATATATAGGCATAAAGCTTCTGAATGGTCCACAAGCTTTTGACCCTTTTCATTGTTTTTCATTTGGAATCATATTTTCCATCATATTTTGCTTTCATTCCAATTTATCAGGCATTTACTAAATAGCTGCTTTGCTCTATGTATTATTCTAGGCACTAGAGAAACAAAATCAAAGCAGCCCCTGCCCTCAGAAAGTTTCTAGTCTACTTTCCTCAGTTGTGGTCACTTTTGCATTGAAGTCTCAGTGTGCATGTTGACTTATCATGGAGAACCTTTTCAAGCTCCTTGGAGAATTTTTCCACCTCTTTAATACAATGCAATAAATGTTGGCAGATAAGACTGTAGTGATCTCCATGATAACATTTTTCCTTTTACTTGTTATGAGAATGCAGAAAATGATGATCCTTGTAAGTGCCCTTGTGGTTCTGACCATGTCATGTTCCCCCTCCCCACATTCCCTCCCCTGCCTCAATTCATGTCAGGGACTCCCTGTTATTCCAGGACCAAATATCAACTCCTGTGTATAATTGAAAACTCTTCACATGGCCACTTCCTGTCTTTTTAGTCTTCTCATACTTGAGTCCCTTCCATGTACTCTTGTGTTCTGGCCACAGTGGCCCAAATGCTATTCCTTACACACATCATCCTCCACCAGATGACCTAGATTCCAGTTTCAAGGTTGTGACCTTGGGCAAGTCATTTAATTTCTGTGTATCTCAGATTCTTTATCTATAAAATGGGGATAGTCATACTTATACTACCTATCTCACAGATCCATTGTGAAAATCCAATGAGATAATATTTGAAAAGCCTTCTGTGACACTTTGTAAAGAAATATGTAAAGGTAAGCCCTGATTATTACCATAGAGTGAGCCCTTGAGACTTGATACTATGTGTTATACTTCTTTATAACCCCCACATCACCTACTAGTGATATGCACACAAGAGATGCTCAGTAAATATTTTTGAATGAATGATCTTGAATTAATTAACATAAAATATAAGACAATATCATTAACTGTTGAAACATATGGAATTATGAACTGTAGAGGTTCATAGAAGAGGCAGATAATGAAGACTCAAAGAGCCAGAGAAGGCTTTATAGAACAAATGGGAATTGAGCTGGGTCTTATATGATTGCTAGGCTATGGAGAAGAAGCAGGGAGAAGAGAGGGTGAAGAGCAACTAACATTAAGTAGTCTATGAATAGTGAGTTGATTTTCTTGTACCCCCTGAGCTTCTAAACCTGTTCTTCCACCCCCAAATGAAAGGATTACTATGGTTCCATGAATCCTTGTTAAACTGCAGCTATAATTAACAAATAAAATGGATAGATAGATACAGTAGCCAAATAGAAGCACCCCTTCCCAAAGCCCCTTACATCCTGCTCCTATGTTCCCTCCCTCATCTCACCTCAACATAGTAAAAATCGAAAAAGATTTGAAAAAATGAAGGGAATTCTGGAGACATGCTCCTCCATAAGAGTTTTGCAATTTTCAGGGAGAGCTGGTATGGTACAGTGCAGAGAGTGGTTGGGAAAGCAGTTTGTTCTCTGCTAATGATAGCTATGGATTCTGAAATGAGGCACAGCAGGTGGGACAGTAGCACTCAATTTTCAAAATGTGTGCCCTAAAACGTGTTTGCTTAAACCTTGTCTCTACCACCCTTTAGGGGCCTCTACATCCATCAAATCCAGACCCCAGGAAGGAAATTCAAGGCTCCCATTTCTCACCAACACTTTTTTTTTAAAGCCACTACAATTTATCAGTTACCTTGGAGTTTCAGTTCCCACAAGTTCCTAGAATGGCTATGTCCAAGGCCCTTCATGTTCTCTGAAAAAATATTGTTTTTGTCCAGGCCCAAATAAGTTTAAAAAGCGGTATGGGAATCTCTTTATCCATGGGTCTTATTCTGAAGTCATGGGATGCCAATTACATAGCCAGAGACAGGTAATCTAAAGGCAATAAGGGTACCAGTTAAAAGTGTTATACTTAGAGAAATCTATGACAGTCGTTTAAGGTACAGTGGTCCAAAGGTATGGAGTTGGGGTCTGAAGCCCCCCTCGGGTGCTTATTAGCTGTATGGACCAGTTGAATTTCTTGATTTCTCTGAGCCTCATTTTGCACAAATGTAAAATGGGAATAACTATAGCATCTTCTCACAGAGTTCTTGTGAAGATCAAATGAGTGTGTGTATGTGTGTGTGTGTGTGTGTGTGTGTGTGTGGTGTGTGTGCATGTGCATGTCTTGGGAACTTTAAAGTGCTCTATAACTATAAGCTATTATTTAGCCACAAGTTAAGAAAACATATGAGTTTTCTGTACTTTGGAATCACCAGCTGTGCTTGGAGTCAACCAGTAAAGTTATTGGGAGAATTTTAGAGTTGGTCATTGATAAGACCTCATGATCTACTTCAGAGGTGTCCAGCATAGGACCCGCGGGGAACATATAGCCCAGAACACTCCCTAGTGTAGCCCAAAACTGATTAAAATGTAGTTCCAAAATGATTTTAATGTGTTGATGCATTAATAAAAAAATGAAATATGTAAATATGCATGGTTTTCTAAGTCAATATGTAGCCCACAGGGAACCTTATGTACAGTTTAGTGTTCTCTGTTTATATTTGAATCTGGCACCAATACTGCAGGGCCTAAATTTTAGGTTGAGTAATCCCATTCACTTTATAGATGAGGAAACTGAGATCTAGAAAGAGATTTTCCTAAGATTACACAGGAGTTGCTGCATTTTAACCTTCTGTCTGCTTCCAATTGCAAGGCTGTATTTCAAAAGTACTGTTTTGGTAAATGAGCAGTGAAAAACCCAAAGGTCTCATAAGCATGCTTCTTGGATAACTATTGAGAAATTGAAGAAAAAGGCAAACAGCCAATCAAATGCTGGTCTTTGTAAAATCTTATCTTGCGTATGCTATCGAATGTCCATTTTGTCTCTCTTCTCTTGCAGTTTTTTCTTAAACATGTTAAAATTAGGTTGATAAGGTTTGAGCTTTAGTCTGAGCTCACATCACATTAATCTCCAGAGGGTTTTATCATGCATTTTTAAAGCTGATACCAAGAGAACGAATGATTGACCAAAAGTTCCCCGTAGCATGCTTCTCTTGTCATTGTCATCATCATCATCATCATCATCATCATCATCAGTTTTTAAATCATATGGAAAGTCAGTGATAAAAGTGTTCAGGTCTCCCAAGTAAGAGAATTCCCCAGACAGCACAAAGATAAATGTGGTACGGTTTTGAATTAACCAGACTTTTACAAAGAAGTAACAGGGTCTTTAGGTCCAATGTGCTTTGCTTCCCATGTAATTCAATCGCTAGTTATTTCATTCCCCCATTTGATTTGATTAAAATCTCAGCAACCAAATCATTTGTATTGTAAATCACACAACTTCCCCCCTTTTATTTCGATCACTTTTGATTGCTTTCGGCAGGTTTCACCAGATGATTCAATTACAAGCTGTTTTAGGGGGAAAATTGCAATTTAATCAATAAGGAAGAGGCTAAATTTCTGAGCAAACTGAAAGAAGAAAATACCTCCAAGGAAAGTCCCTAGTTAAAAAATAGACAGAAGAACTTTTCTTGTCAAAGCAAGACTTCAGAATGCCCTGAAGTCAGTGTTTCCCAAATTGTGTTCTTTGAACCACGTCAATTATATGAATTCCTTGAGAAAATTTCAATGCCAGGGATATTTTCCCCCTTTTTTATTTATAAATTTTTATTTATTTTTAACATTTTTATTCATAAAATTAGGTGAGCATCTAAAATATTGCATATAATAACAGGCAATGTGGATACAAGTCCAGTTTTGAAATCAGAAAGATCTAAGTTTAAGGTTTCACCTATGATACATATTGATTATGTATCCATGAGAAAGTCATAACCTCCCAGGGCTGGGAGGATCTCTTTAGGATAATAAGTCTCAGAGGTATCACTGGATCAGCATAGATGGACAGAGTATCCACAAATATTCCCGATGTGAGTTTCCAGCATATGTGGAATCACAGATCAACACCCTTCATCTTCTTCTCAACTCCCCTCCCAAAAAAAAATATAAGGAAAGAAATTCTGATAAAAGAAAACATTTCCTGGAAAAATGCTTAGTTAACACTAGATGGAATGAAGATGTCTTGATATTCTATAGGTCATGATAGGCACATAAATGGAGTTGGAGGAGGAAGAGGAGAAGGAGGAGGAGGAAGAGGAGGAGGAGGAGGAGGAGGAGAAATGGCAGTCGTAGTGGTAGTAGTAGTGGTAGTAAGGTAGGTAGGTGTAAAGTTAATGGAATAAGATCTTCCCTGTCCATTAATAGACCTATGTGACCATCCCCTTTTCCCTTGGAACAGGAGCCTTGTTCTCAGCTCTAAAGGTACACAGGTATTTCAATCACTGATATCTTGTTGCTTTCACAGTTGTGATGTATCCTGAGCCACATAGAGCCCACTGAGGGAGGAACTTGCCTAAGGATGAGCTTGTTTAGGGGGAGGCTTCCTTGTAGGAAGGCTTTCACACTTTTTGGTACTAAGCTAATTAGTCACTGAGTCACAAGGCTCGTGATGCTTTCTGGCTCTGAGCCTATTAATTGAAAACTATATATACTGAGAGGTTGGTATTTTACTTTGGAGTTCGCATATAAAAAGGACCTTTAGATTCCCTGGATGGGCCTCTGAGTAGCTAATTGCTAAGAGCACCCCCCAACTACTCAGATGTTGGTGCTCTCTTGGTCTGGTGGTATATGTAGGTGGTTGTATTACTTTGTACAGACAGTTGGAGCCCTATCTGTTGGATCCCTGTACTAATTTCTTCATGCTTCTCTGCTTGTCTTTTTCTCTCTGCTTATGTTTTCTCCACGTTCAGGGTGCTGACTTTTCCCCTGAACTAGCAAATGACTTATCTATGCTTAATTAAAGATTGTTGACCCCTTTGAAGATGTCTTTCTTTAGAAAAGCAGATCAAAAATAAAAAAACGAATGATAAAAAAGAAATAAAAAATAAAATATAAGAAAAAAATAAAATAAATTTTAAAAAATTTTTGAAGGCAAAAAAATAAAAATAATAGAAAAAAATTAAAAAAATAAAACACAAGAAAAGCAGATCAAAGAACCTCTGTCAGCAGGCTGTCCTGGGTGTGTAAGAGTGCTTGCTAATACAGTAGATAGAAGCAGGAGCTAATATTTATGTATTACTTTAAGGATTGAAAATATTTATTATTACCTCATTAAATCTTCATAACAGCCCTGGAGGTAGGTACAACAGCCATTATTACATTCATTTTACATCTATGAAAATTGAGGCTCAGAGACATTGCAATTTTGTAATCACACAGCTAGTAATAACTGAGGGAGAGAGATTTGAACACAGTGCTTCATACTATCTTTACTACAACCAACTACCTAAGTATACCCTTAGGCCACAATTTCCCAAACTGTTTTCTTGGGAACCCAACATAAAGAAGATTCCCTAAGAAAATGTCAGTTTTAGTGATATATTTCCCTCTGACATCTTGAATATGACATTTCATATGCAGGAAAATTATGTATTATTTTTGACAATTTGTAGGTATAAAAATAAACTTATTTCATTTCTAGGGATAGTGAATGGATCTGTCATCTCCTTGGCATGAGGGATACTTGGATAGGGGAATTCCCTCTTTCAATTCAGGTGACACTTGCTTTGCAGCATATTATTTTAGAGTTACCTTGAGTTCCAAAGTTAAGTGACTTGTCCAGGGTCACATAACCCATATGTGTCAACAACTAAGTCTTCCTTGATTGAATGCTGGTTCACTACCTACTATGCTATGAAGCTTCTCCAAAGTCTCCTATTCCATTAAAAACAAAACACATGCACATGCACACATGCACACACACACACACATACATACATACATACATACAAACACACCCCCAAAACCAAAAAGACCTTTTTTACCCTCCATGCTTTGTTCTGAAGGCATCCCTGCTCTTCAGATCTCCCACAGCTGACAGGTAGGTTCTGTGCAGTGAGCTCAGAGCACTCTGTGATGTAGGGAAGAGCTAGCATTTATATATGACATGTTAAGGTTTGTCACGCACTTTACATATTATAACACATTTCATCTTCACAGCACACCTGTGAGGTGAGTGCTATTATTATCCCCATTTTACAGAGGAAAAAAACTGAGACAGACAGAAATTAAGTGTTTCCCAGGGTTACACAGTTAGCAAGTATCTGAGGTGAGATTTGAACTCATCCGCCTGACTCCAAGAACAACATTCTAGCCACTTCTAAGTCCCTTCTAAGGACTATACCTGACCCTACCAGTTCAGGTTAGCAATTCAGTTTTTAGAGAAGTAAGAGAGTAGTTAGGTGGCACAGTGGGCAGAGCTCCAGACCTGGAGGCAGGAAGACCTGAGTTCAAATCCAGCCTCAGTCTCTTACTAGCTGTGTGAACCTGGGCAAGTCACTTCACCCTGTTTGCCTCAGTTTCTCATCTGTAAAGTGATCTGGAAAAGGGAATGGCAAACCACTCCAGTATCTTTGCCAAGAAAACTCAGATGGCGTCACAGAGAGTCAGACACAACTGAAATGACTCCGCAACAATAAAAAGAGAACCAAGAAGTCAAATAACTTGCAGGATCACATTGTTCAGTTTTATCCAACTCTCACTGAAGTGATCTGGGAAACCTCTGTAACTTCAGGTCTCCAAGAGTTGCCTGGGTGACTTTGTGGTTGTTGCTGTTCACTATTTCATTTTTTTTCTGACTATCCATGACACCATTTGGGGTTTTCTTGGCAAAGATATGGGAGTGGTTTGCCATTTTCTTCTTCAGGTCATTTTACAGATGAGGAAACTGAAGTAAACAGGGTTAAATGACTTGCCCAGGGTCACACAGCTAGTAAGCGTCTGAAGTAGAATTCGAACATAGGACTTCCTGACTCTGGACCTGACAGACTATCCACCACACCACCTAAGTGCATCTGCCTGGGTGGCTTTTGCATATAGACTCAAAACTCGTATGTAGTGGAGCAATAACTTAGACACAGACCTTCCTGACTCTACCCACTGTGTCCCACTACCTCTCTCAGAAGCACATGAGAACAGAAATATATCAGGCATCTTGACGCCTCCATAGCTCGTAATGGTGGTACGAACATTAGTCATGTATTTTAAGTTAGGTGGCGACCTTGCGATTTGTTAGCTCAAAATGTCTTATAAATGACTCAAATGTTGTAACAAATGCTTCGGCCCCTGTGGCATCAGCAGGAAACAATTTAGCAGGGTCCCTTGGCAGCTTCAGGATAAAGAAATCTGAGTTAGAATTCTAGCAGCATTTTGATGCGGGGATTATGTACCAGTTTGGGTTCCAATTTGTGGGGGGGGGAGGGGTTCATTTGTTTGCTTGTTTTAGAACTCAGGGACGCTTCTGTGGCAAAGTCAGAATTTAATTTTTCTTTTCTGTAAATAAGCATACCTATATTTTCTAGCCAGAGAGTGGCTTTTTTAGTTTTTTTCCCCATAATATTTCCTTCTTAAATCCTTATAGAATCTTAAAGCTGGGAAGGAACTTAGCATGTGAAGATACACACACACACACACACACACACACACACACACATACACACACACACACTACTTCTAACATGACCATGAGTTTTCCTGGGCCTCAATTATCTCATTTGTAAAATGGGACAATTGAACCTTATAGCATCTGAGGACCCTCCTAGCTCTATAGATGTGATTTTTCATGTTAGTTCTGTCATTTCCTACCTGTATGATCTTAGGTTGAGTGATTTACATGCATTAAGTTTTGACTTCCTTAGCTACTTTAAAAAAAAGAGGGAGTTGGGCCAGATTATTTCTAATCCCTCTTAGGTCTGATTTCATGATCCATGATTCTAAATCATTTGACTCATCCCCCTCTTATTTTACAGACAGGAAAACTTAGGCTTCCCCAAGGAGCTATGGGTGGTTCTCCAATGTTAGAAGTTAGATCTCCCATGGCACCTTTAAACCACTTATATATTAGGAAACTTAGCCTAAATATCTCTTCTGGGGACAACCTTTAAGCTCATAAGAATAGCTCTTATGTATTTAATACTCTTCAGTTTACAGGGTGTTTTCTTTGCAACAACATTATGAACTACAAAGAGGAAAATCAATAACCCATTTTATAGATGGTGTCTCAAATATAGGGAAAACAGAGAGATAAGTGGAGATAGAAACAGAAAGGTAAAACATTCATTAAATGCAGAGATAGATACTTACTAGGTGCATGACCCTATGCAAGTCACTTAACCCTGTTTACCTCAGTTTCCTCATCTGTAAAATGAGCTAGAAAAGGATATAATAAACCACTCCAGTATCTTTGCCAAGAAAATGCCAAATGGAATCACAAAGAGTCGGACACGACTGAAATGTCTGAATGACAACAACAGATAGCAGGGGGACAGGCACGAGGTGGCAGAGGAAGGCAAGCAGTGTGAGGAAGAAGATGGGGAGGAGGAGAAGCTATATTAGCAAGCACCCTAACATGCACAGGATGGCTTGCTAGCACACGTTATTTATCTGCTTTTAAAGGAAAGATGTTTCAAAAAGGGGTTAACAATCTTACTTTTAATTACATTCATTAGTTCAGGGAAAAGTTCAGCACCCTGGACTTGGAGAAAATACAAGCAGAGAAATCAGCACAAAGACCAACAGACAGGGCTTCAACTATCTGAGTAAAAGCAACATTACTATACACTTTATATCCATCACTGGATCAAAAGAGCACAGACAACATCTGACTAGTTGGAAGCCTCTGAACATACGGCTACTCAGAATCTTAACCAAGAAATCAAAAGATCCTTCTCATGAGCAAACCCCTAAAGTAAAATGCCAGCCTCCCAAAATATATAACAAAGATTCAACCCCTTATTGGTTCAGAATCAGGAGGCAAGAAACATATCTGACTCAGCACAACTGTGAATTATCAGGGTTCAAAGGAGATTAATCCTTCAGATGTTTACAATGTAGTCTGAGTCTGGGAAACTGAACTCCAAAAAGAAAACAACAAATATCCCACCTTACTTGCTCTCACAAAGTCTCAGGGTTACTCACGTAACCATGGATTGGAGTTGGGAGTGCTTGGTAACACGGACCCAGATGGAGATGAATGAATGCTAGAGTCTGGGGGCAGGAGTTTTTATAAGATTTCTGTGGGTGGACAGATGAACTCTTATCTGTGCCACCTTGGAGTTAGTTCATTAACATTTTACATATATACATATGTATATTTACATTTTACATGTATACATTTTACATATATACATTTTACATAACATATCTACAACCTTTCAAAGTTGTCAGAAGATGTTTAAAGTTACTATATCCATGTCAGAGGTCATCTAGGCCAAAGCCCTCATTGTATAAATGGAGGCTCAGTTAATTTTTCAGTCACCCACTGAGTGACAGAGCTGAGATTCAATCTTAGACCACTGGGTTCCAGTTGTAGCCTTTTTCTCCTGTTCTTTACTGATTCTCAGCCCAAGGCTTCCTGGCTCAAAGCTGGCTCTCTATTCAGGCACTCCATTCTCCCAGCAGTCCTTATTTGTAAGCCTTCTGCTGCACAGACAACAGAAGAAATATTTGGTTCTTATGAGAATTCCTTGTGGCTAGAAGTAAATTCCATTTGGCATTAATTTATGCCAAATATTGCTTGTCCTGGAGGGAGCACATCACAAGGGAGAGGACATGTAGGCAGGGTTTGGGTTCTGCTTGTCTGAGGCTCAGTTTCTTTATCTGTAAAAGGGAGATATACTTACTTCCCTCATAAAGCTGTGAGCATCAGATTAAGTCAACCCTGTAAGGCTCCTGCACCCCCTATGTCTCGTTAAGTGTGATTAAAACCTTCCTTCTCGCTGCCATTGTGGACTTTCTTGGGGAGTACTCAAAGAATCAGGCATGCTTGCCCTCATTTCATTAAATCATTAATTAATTAGCAATTTAACTCGTTAATTGTCTATTACATGAACTCTAGTGGATAAGGTAATATACTGTGTGTATAGCACTGGTCCTAGAGTCGGGAGGCCCTGGGTTCAAATCCCACCCTAGACATGTTTATTAACTGGGTTATTCTAGATAGGTCACTTAATTGCCTCTCAGCCTTACTTTTCACACCTATAAAATGGGGGCAGCTTCCTGATAGGATGATACATGAAAAACACTTTGTAATATATGATAATACATGAATAATATATAAATTAATATATAACATGAGATAATATATGAAAAAAACTTGTAAATTGTACAATACTACTTAAAATCAGCTATTATTACTGTTAACTATCCACAGAGCCATTTGCTCCACCCTTAGGTAGGGAAACAAGCAGTTTACATCAGTCTTTTAGGATGGGTCCTGTTTATAGGACAAAGAAGGGAGGGGCCAATTTAGTTAAAATGCTCCCATGACATTTTTCCATCCTGGATGTTGTCATTTGTCCCAGGGTAGCTTTTTGCATATGCACATATTCAATATTTTTATGGCATCTAAACACGATTTTTCCCCTTTATTCTAACTGAAATGAATGTGTTTGTTCCATGGAAAAGAAAAAAGGGGAGATGGGGGGAAAACAGTTGAAGAAGAAGACAAGCATGCCCAGACTTGATGAAAGGCACATATCCAAGGCTCTAGAGAAATTGTTTAAGAATAGTTCATCCTAATAAATTCATAACCACAGGGGGCCAGTTTCAAATATGATTAGGTCACAAGTGAAATGAGTTTGGTGGTCTCAGCATAATCCCTGTTGGACATTAGTTCGCTCACACAATCACTGCACAATTTTGTCCATGTCTGCATTATTATCTGCTTCTAGTCAGGAGATGCTCAGAATTGAATTATCAAGGGGTTTCAGGTCAGCCTGAAGGTGCGCAGAACTAGCCAACAGTATGAGGAATCATGTCTTGTCATCTGAGCCACACTTTAGACAAGGTTTCTCGTTCTTCACCTTTTTGTCTATAAATCCAACCGCTCGTCCCACTTAAGTTGTTAGTGGGTGTCCCATAAGATTTCCAGTCTTGAAGTCAAGTGAGGTTATCGAAGTCATAAATGATGTTTGCACTGAAATTAAAGTGATTTATATTCTTTTTTTATTGTTTTTTTTTACTTAAAAAAATTCTGGACCATGAATTGGTTTCTTTGGCCATTTGTATCCTGTCTATACCAGAGGTCTCATTGTCCAGTCCCATGTTATGATTCCTTCCCCATAAGTGTATCAGGTGAACTGTTGGATCTGCAAAAGACTTTAAGAAAATAACCTTTATTATCATGGTTGTGAGGGAAATGTGTATCAGGGAGTTTTAGAATCCATACACACACAAACCATCACTGTTACTATATGAGTGCAATAGTTCCAAGGTGGGAATAGAGAATATCTTTTTGTATTTTCGGGGCAAGCGCTTGGATCTCTGATTTTATTGGTGTAGCAAACTCATGACACGGAAACATCCTTCATTAGTGCAGATTAGAAACTCCTTCAAAATGTCTCTAGTCTTAGAGAGTTCCTTAGGGCACTGAAAGATGGTGACTTTCCCCTAATGTAGATGTCAGAGGCAGTTCCCAAAGCCCAGGCCTTCCTGAGTATAGGACTAACCCTCTTGTCCATTTGTTATGCCTCTAACTGTAAAAACAAAACTCAAAAAAACAACAAAAAACTTTTGCCTATAACATTGAAAAAAAAACTTCAAATACCAAAAGGAAAATATGTTGTCTTCCTATCCCAAAAGTTGTCCAAAATTTCAGGAATTATTTGGATGTAATACCACTAGATAGAAAACTAATGTCAATAAAACAAATAAAAATGGTGTTGTTTCACAGGAGGAAAGTGTTTTGATCATTTACAGGGGTATGATGAGTCCCTCAAAGTCCAAGTTGATAACATCTGTGACTTTTTAAATGTGTTTAAAACTATTAATTAATTGCCTGTCACAAGCTTGAAATTTGGGAGAGACTTAGTGCAGCAAATGAAATCATCACAAATAAGTATTATGTGAATCTGTGCCCACCAGTTACCTCCTTTGTCATTCTTTGAATTGATTTATCATCTGATTTTGAAATCTGACCACCCGTACCTTCTGGAAATTCTCTCTTGGATTGGCTTCTGTGACACAGGGCTCTCCAAGGTCTCCATTATCTCCCATGCCTTCCCCAGATTGTTTCTTCTCTTTCCTCATTTCCATCCCTGTACGTGAACATCTTCCAGGATTCAGTTCTGGGCTGCTTCTTCTCTCTTTCCACCCCATTAATCAGGATGCTTGGCTGCTGGCATGGTTTCAACTCTGACCTATATGTGAATGACTCCCCAGTCTACTATGCCAGCTCTGACTTCTTACCCTCCTGATGTCCTCTTATTTCCATGTCTAAAAATCATTTCCATTTGGATAACATCTGAAACTTAAGATGCTGGAATTTTACCTCATGATTTTCTTTGCCAAACTCTTCCCCAGATTCCCCGTTACTGTAAAAGGACTGTATTCCTCTCTTCTTCATCCCATACGTAGATTTGGTTGCAAAGTCTAGATGACTCCTCCTCCACAATCTGTCTTTCCCTTGATTGACTTTCTTCCCATTCTATCCATTGCTGTGGCCTCCTCTATAATTTAAAATCTTGGAAAGTCATCCCTATATTAGTTAATTCATAACCTCCTGTCTCTGTCTTGTTCCTCTCCTCCAGTTCAATTTATAGCTACCCAAATATTTATCCTTATACAGCATTTTCATTATATCCAATCTGTGCAAAATAGATATTCCAACAATGCCCTCCCTCCCTTTCTGTGCTGATCCATGGTCACCTCCACTGGAATGTTGCATAACATTAAACTCCTCTGGGAAATTTTCCCTGCTTAATCTCACCTAACCCCTATTTCTCTTTTTCTGCTCTGTAGAAATAGGAAGCATGATGCTTTCATTCTTGCTTTATTACCTTGTCATTGTCTTGAGGATTTCTTATTTCTCTTGTTTTTGTTTTTATTCCATGATAGTAGATGGAGAACTTTAGGTTCTAAGGTTCAGGATGTCCTAGATTCAAATCCCATTTCTAATACATACTAGCTGTATGACCCTCACTTGTTCACTTAATCTTTCAGTACAGACAACTCTCTGACTGTATTTTGTAGAACTGTTGCCAGTCACCAAGCACTCTCTATACCAATTAAATAACAAGTCTAGGACCCCCCCCAAACACCCAACAATAGAAACCTTCAAAAACCCCAAGATTATAAATCATTTAAAGTTTGGGATATAAACTATATTTATTTTGCAGTTCTTTAAAATCCCCCCAGATTGGTATCATGTTCAACACATAGTAGACAGCAGTTTTCATTAGCAAATTTATATGTATATGTATGTGTATGTATGTATATATATGTATATATATATATTAAATAAACCTGGTTTCTACCCCCTGGTTAGATCCTAAAATTTAAAAAAACAGTTCTATGATATCCTCCCTTTCTTAGAGATCTAGTCCTAACCCAGAGGTTAAGTGACTTAAAGAGTCCTATAATATTATCCTTAAGCAAGAACAGGGATGTTCCATGAACAAGACGCTCTATGCCTCAGCTTTGGATATTTTCTCTCGCCCTCCTCCTTTCCTGGCGAGAGAAAATGCTTTCCCTCCTCCATTTTAATAGCCGATTTCCCTATCTTTCTTTAAGTCCCAACTAAAATTCCAATTTCTAAAGGAAGCATTCCCAAACGTCTCTTAATTCAGATGCCCTCCCTCTGCTAATTATCTCCTGTTTATCCTGTATGTAGTTTGCTTTGTATGTATTTGTTTATATGTTGTCTCCCCCATTAGATTGTAAGATCCTTGAGGACAAGGATTATTTTTTCTTCTTCTATCTCTTGGGTCAGTTACTTAATAAATGTTGATCATTTAATTGATTGTCCAGGATGGGACTAGAGCTGAGGTCTCTTTCCTTCCTTGTTTGTATATTTTCCCTGGATTCATTCAGAAACACTTTGTTAGTTTGGGTTCTTTACACAATCAGAGATTGGTGTAGACCAGAGCTATCAAACACAGGCCAAAGGCAAGATTTTTGTGTAATAAAGACATATTTAACAAAATAAATAAAAATACAATACAACCTAAATTATGTGTATATGTGATTTTCTAAGTCACAGTATTCAGGCCTCAAGTATGCTTATATTAGCTTAGTGGCCCACATTTCTATTTGAGTTCCACACCACTGGCAGACATTGATGAGGCAGTCATATTGAGTTATTTGTCTTTATATTCAGGAAGGTTGTATAGATCATAGATCTAAGCCTGGAAAGAACCTCAGCTCATCGACGTAGCACTAGAAAGGACCTCAGAGACATCTACTTCAACCCCATCATTTTAGAGATGATGAAATTTAAGCCTAGAGAAGTCATGACTCACCTTCTTGTCTCTCTACTAGCCCTTCAGGATCTATGAAGAGAAAGAAACCTCCTTTTCTGACTTCTGATATGGGGTCATAGGATCTTTGACTTAGAAATTAAAGGTACTCTAAAGGTCATCTAGTCTAGCACCTAAATTTTTGGAAAGAGAAAGATAATGATACCTGGACAGGTTAAATGACTTACCCTCATCACCCAGGTAGTATGTGACAGAGTTAAGTCTGAACACAGTTCCTCTAACTCCAAATTCAGCATGCTTCCCAATGTACCATGCTTCCTCCCCAAGACAAGTTTAGATGTCAGTAGGAGGTAGCAATGCCTTAATCATGTAGGTGCTATAGATTTAGACCAGTTGGACCTTTTCCCCTTTGATATATAAGACATCATTCAAGAAACATCAGAAAATGTAGAACTGCCATTTCCTGGCTGCATAATCTGCCTTTAATTATGTCCTTATCCATCTTTCCCATCCCTCTGGCCCCTGCAAGAAAAACATTCTCATCATACATAGTTTAGAAAAAGTATCATTATTCATCTCTCCTCCATAAAGAGCTAGTGACTGCTATGAAAGAATCATGCCATGCTTCCTAGATCTATGCCATTATGCCCTGTCCAGATCTAGGCTTCACGACCAAGGAATACCAATACATTGGTGGAGTAGCCATATGGCAAACCACTTTATCCAATAGTTGCTCAACATAATGGTTATATAAACACTCTTTATTTCTCCCACCTTCTAGCATTTCTCTCCATTTTATACCATTAGATGTCAAACACCATCTTACTTAGTTTATTCACCCCATTCACAAAGAGATATTATTAAACAACGATGACTTTGCTGATGATGGGTGAATACTTTTGCTTTGGTGACAGGATATTAACTGCTGACAACCTCTAGTTAATAAGTGTACTCTCCACTAATCTCAAATTTTGTATTTACTTGTCTTTATAAATGTTGTTTTCCCCCAAAAGAAGATAAGCTCCTTGAGAACAAGTATGATTCATCTCTTGTTTTTATATCCCTCATGCCCTAAAACAGTACTCAGAACATAATAGGTGCTTAATGAAACTGAATTGAAATGAATTGAAGACCCATTGGTAATATTTCTGTAATTGTGTATACATCATTGTTAGTGATCTTGGCTAACTTCTGAATCATGTAATTATATTCTGCTTATCTTAATTGGATTTCTGATAGGTTCTTCACTTCTTGTCCTAAAGCAGGGGTCAGCAACCTCTGACTAATGGACTAAATTCAACCTCTGCAAACATTCCCAAAGGTCCTCTTCCCATCCAGCCTATTGAAATGAAGGTCATGGCCTGCTTTTGGCTCAGGGCTCATCCATATGTCTTCGTCTTGTACCCAAATCTGGTGTCAGTGAATTAGTGACAATATTTGTTGAGCATGCACTATATTTAAAACGCTGTAATAGAATGGTAGATATGGATAAAATAATAATGAAAAGAGAGATTAACAAAAAGAAACAGAGAAAGCAGAGAGAACAGAGGAAGATGTACATGGAAGAGAAGAAAGACGGATAGAAGAAAGGAAAGAAAAAAGGAAGGGAAGAACACTTGGCTTAGAGTTAGAAAGACATGAGTTCAAATGTGGCCTCAGATACTAACTGTGTGACCCTGGACAGGTAACTTAATCCATTTTCTTCAGTTACCTCATCTATAAAATGGAGATAATAGTAGCACCTACCTCCCAAGGTGGTTGGGAGTATTTAATAAGGTAACAATTGTAAAGTGCTTAGTGCAGTGACTGGGGACAGTAAGTGCTATATAAATGCCAGCTATTATTATTATTACTCTTTCATAATGTGCAATAACGTTCACTTATATGCCATTCCATTATATTCATATACCATATTTTCCTTAGTCATTTTCCAGTTGATGGATAACCCCTTTGTTTCCATTGCTTTACCACCATTAAGGGTGCTGTTATGAACATTTCATTCTTTCTTGGCTCTTTGTCTCTCTCTTTGACCGTTTTGGAGCATATGTCCCATAGAGTTATAACTGGGTCAAAGGAAATAGTTTAGATTTTTTTTTTACATAATTTCAAATCAAATACAGAATTTCTGGAACTAAATCACAGCTGCACCCAATAAAGCATCAGTATCAGTCTTTCCATAGCCCCTCCAATGCTGTGTTCCCATCTTTTTTTATCTGTGTCACTTTGCACAGTGTTAGGTGTAACTTCAGGTCTGTTTCTCTTACTATTAATGTTGTGTAGTGTGTTTTTATGTTGTCACTTATAGTTTACAGTACAAGTGTTCTTCCCTTCCTTTTTTCCTTCCTTTCTTCCCTCCCTCTTTCTTTCCCTCCATATACATCTTCCTCTGTTCTCTCTGCTTTCTCTGTTTCTTTTTGTTAATCTCTCTTTTTGTTATTATTTTATCCATATCTACCATTCTATTACAGTGTTTTAAATACAATGCATGCTCGACAAAGACAGTTTCCACTGGGAAACTGTTTAAATAGCTTTTTCTAGAAGTTTACCTATGGATGGAAAAGAGGCATAAGATAAGTTTAGATGACTAAAGACATCATAGGACTGTTGCTGAGGTGAATGGGACAGTGAAAACTGGTGACTGAAATCAATGGTATGTTGTCAACTTGGAAGAAATTCTCTGGTGAGCCCTAAGGATCTGTGGGGATCTGCCTGGTATTGCACACTTCTGCCATTACCTTGTCTAGAGACATAGATAGTATACTTATCCAATTGTTGAGATAGGCTAATGGTTGGAAGGATAGCTAATGCCCTAGATGATATATTCAGAATTCAGAAAAAGGTCTCAGTAGTTTAAGATATAGACTTAATCAAACTAAATGAAATTTAATCAGAGTAAATATAAGGTTTTACACTTGGGTTCAAATCATCAGCTTCACCAATAGGAGAAAAAGAAGCTAGGTGGCCTCTGAGAATGATGAAGGGAGTTTTATTTGACTGCCTACCTCAATAATGAAATGATAGCCAAGAAAGCAAATGAGATCTTAGCTAAGAGAGGAATAACTTCTAAGGCTAAGGAGGCAACATTCCCAATTTACTAGGTTCTGGTCAGGTCATGTCTAGGGTACCGTGTTTAATTCCGGTTGCCATAGTTTAAGAAAGATATTCTGATAAGCTGAAGACTGAACATACAGAAGAGAAGAACCAGTATGCAGAAAGACTTTGGGTTCATACCATATGAGATTTGGTTAAAGAAACCAGGTATGGCTTGCCTAAATAAGAGAAAGACATTGTTAGAGATTGAAAAAGAAGGGGAAGGAAAGGAACTCTGGCATAATACCTTCCTCTAAATATTTTAAGGGCTATCACGAAGAAAATGGTTTACATTATTAGTTCAACAGGTCAAAACTTAGGAGCAGTTGGTTGAAATAGAAAAGAGATAAATATCGGTTAATGTCAAGAAAACATGTATTAACAATTCAACCTACCCAGAAGTAGAATGGGCAACCTTAGGAAGAAGTGCCCTTATTGAATGTCTTCAAAGAGACTGGATAGCTACTTCTTCATAGGTTGTTGAGGTCATTCTTTTCAGGTGTTGATTATCCTACGTGGACATCAAGGTTCTTCTCAACTCTGATATTCTGTGATACTATGGGAGTGGAAGGATAAAAAAAAATTGTTTTGGGTTTTTGGTTCTGGTTTTTTCCCTTCCCCTAAGGAAAACAGAGATGTGTACATGTTTGAAATCAGCAGGGAAGGAACCAGTAAAGGAGAGACTGAAAATGCTAGACCATGGGTGACGATTGAAGAGTAAATTGATCACTGTTAGCTTGGCATTGTCATTTTCTCTGGGGTATTCAGAATAGCAGTGTCAACTTTGGGTTTGGTAAGGTAAGAGTGGTGTTAGCAGAAGGGATCAAAGAATTCAAAGGTGGTTGACAATGTATAATTGAGTGGGTACAGAAAAGGAAAGAAAGCAAGAAAGAACAGAAAGGGATAGTGTGATTGGAGGATTGGTGAAGATGAAGAAGTATATAAAGAGGGAAGGAAAAAGATCATATGGCAGAATGGTGGGGTTGAGATCATTCAATCAACCAATCAGCAAATGTTTGTTAAGTATCTACTGAGTGCAAACATTGTTCTAAGCAATGAGGTTATTAAAGACAAAGAATAAACTATCTCTCCTTGAAGGAACTTCCATTCTTTCACAGGAGACAAAACGTGCATTTATTAGTGTATACCAAATATATTCAAAATGAATATAAGAAAAGTGTGGGGAGAATGGACCTGGAAGCTAGAGGAATCAAGAAAAGCTTCAAGTTGAAAATGGAATTTCAGAGTAACAGACCATGGAGAAAAACTATTTATGGGTGATGGTGAGAGGGTGAGATCAAGGATGTGACCATACTTCCATATGTGGCTGAAATAAAAAGAAAGAATAGATGATCGGAGATGAAGAAGTAGATGTGAAATCAAGGAATACATTGGTAAAGATCATAGATTTAGAATTGGAAACAACCTCAGAGGTTGTCCAGTTCAGCCTCTCCATTTTACAGGGGAAGATACTGACACCCAGGAGGTTTCAGTAATCTTCCCAGATATCACACAGTAAGACGCGAACCCAAATCTTCTGCCTCCAGAAGCAGCGATTGCATCTCCAGTGCACCATGCTGCCTACTTTATCCTACACTGGCTCTAGACATTTCTTTCCTATTAATACTCTCTTTTGGCCTCCTCTCGTTTTCCTTGTCCAACATCTCTTCTCTACCTGCCTTTGACTCAGTCTCTGCCTGAGCTGGGATATCATCATGCCTTTACAACTTCTTCCTCTTAGGGGGATACAATGCACATTTGCATTTCTAAAGGAATTTCTCTAGTTTGTGACAACACTTGTTCAACTATGGTTAGAACACTTAGAGTTTAATCCCAGTAGCTTTGGTTTCTTCTTTTTACCCAGCCCTTCATTGTCCAAAGTGGTTCCCCAAAGTTTTCACAGTCAACCTCTTGAAATTACAGAAGGGATATTTCCTTACAGTAGGACTAGAAATATACCAGCCTAATGGGAATGTATCCTGCTTCATATTCAGGGCTTGTCTAGATCAAAAATTAGACTAGATTATCTTTTAGGCCCCTTCCCCCTCGAAATCCTTTTATTCTATGATGCCTTTTCTTACCCAGCTCATTGATGCAGCCTTAAGCAAAGATGTGACTGAGCCCCTAGATGGATCTGGGACCAGGCCAGCAACATCTTACCCCACCTCTGTCCACTTTGACCTTTTAATTTTCCAGTGTCTGGCTGAAATGAAATGTTGCCCTTTGGATGCAGAGAGAGCAATGTAGTGTCCAGCATCCCTCTGCTCACATGTGTTATCTCTGATTGGCTAAGTTACCATGCCATCACAAAAGTTAAGGAAGGAATAAGCCAAAGCTATCAGAAGACTGGCTGTCTAGTTTTCAAGGTCCCTCTTCTCATCCTAAAATACTAGTTTTGCCGTGTATTAAATTATTCTTGTCTTTCAGAGGAGACTACACTGAATAGGTGAAAAAGATGACCCACTTGTATTGTTGATGCCAGGAAAGCACTTTAGTATGAAATGTGATCTATTAATCTCAGATGTTGCACATTTTTCTTTACTGTCTTCCTTTTGTTGTTAATCGGCCCAGAGGTATTTATTATGTTTTTAAATCTGTGATGAAATAAATCTGCATTTACTGTAATTTCTGGGGGCAGTGGGAGGCATGGTTGGGGAGGGTGCAGAGTTTGAGAGCAGGAGTGGAAATGTTTATCCTTAGGAGATTTGTGTACAGTTCTATAAAATGATGTGGTTGAGAGCATAACAGGAAGGAAAGATAAGGAAGAGATAAGTGCATTTTAGGGTTCAGGAATTGAATCAACTTTCAATTCTGACCACAGTTAAACTCAGTCTTTTTTTTTCTGGTGGGAAAAACATACATATACCCAATAACACGCACACACAGCAACCTTGCTATTTCCTTTACGTTGAACAATAATTCCTAATAATTTGCTCTCTCACTTATTACTAAAAAGAATGAGCAAGGAGAATTGTACACCATCTGCAAAATGTAACCAAATGCCCAATATAAATGCAGATATCGAATGGGGGAGAAGAGGAGTGGGGGTGGGGAAGGGTGTTCACTCCCTAGATGGCTGCTGTGTACTGTATATATGCATTAATCAATAAGTAAATGCTAAATGCTGTTAGTTACTTACCCTTGGGGGAGGAAGCAATGATAATTGGATGATAATGTAGTAATTTACCTTTATACATTTTACCTTCTTTTAGAGGTGGCCATTGCATCTGATCAATTTTGAGGGTAGATTTCTAGTTTTTTGGTTTTGTTTATGTTTTCCTTCTGTGTAAGACCAGTGCTGTGCGAAGCTTCTGTCTTTTGCTGCTCTGGCTGCTAAATCTTTAGACTGGTGAGATCTTAGAAATTAATACTTGCATTTTATTTGTTTCTGGTAAGTCAGATTTGTGGCTTTTAAGGTGCTTTTAAATTCTTGAGAGATCAGTGGGAGCACTTAACCTATATTAGACCTAAGAGGTCTGAGGGTTCTTCAGAAGACAAAGAATTTGAAGATACTTCCTTGAGGATGTGTCAAGGGCAGGCTAGACAAAAGACTGATGTCTCCTTTAACAGCCTGATAAGTATCTCAGGATATTCCACAGGAATCGGGACTGTTTCCACAAAGTACTGTATTCCCATTCAGCATAATATGGCTGAATATGTGTGTGCCCTATGTGACAATGGCTAAGACTTATCTTTGCCCTGAGGGCTGAGTGCTGTAACACTTCTCAAGTGATAGCCTTGATAGAAATGATGATTCAGAGAGAAGATCTGCTTTAAAAAAAAAAAAAAAGAAAGAAAGAAAGAAAGAAAGGTGGGGGGGAAGCTACATTAGAGATAGGTGAGAATTAAAAATGTGGATCTGTGTTTATCTGGATTTTATAAGTTTCAAAGGCATTGCTATTTGCAGCTTCAAAATCTCTTGTAAAAGTAAACTAAATCATTCTTGTATTGACCATTTTTTTCATGTTGTTCTATTGAGGCATCTTCCCAACTGAGTTTCTTATTGAATTGTATTTCTATGAGGGTATTGTAGGTTAGCAGCACATTTTTATGGTACACAAAAGATGTGCCTTCTGAATTTCCAATGCCTTGCATATTGTTCCCCATAGAAGAAACATCTTTGAAATGCTGAATAAATCAAAACAGAAACATTTGGCTCTTGACTTACTGCTGGTGTTATTTTCGTTTCTGGGTTTACACTGGCTGGGGTAGCCATTACAATCTATCTTACCTATTTGATTAATTTGCAATAAATTCGGCCTTTTGGAAGTCTCCTGCTGCATTTCTGGATGTTACTTGTATAGAGGTTTTATTTAATACGTATCAGTGTGCATCTATATGAATGAAAATTTAATATGGTTCAGAAACATTTTTTTTAAACACACACACACATCCTCTTGGCTCTGAATTAAGTGTTCACATTTGACACAGCCTTCTGGTAAAAATCCATAAACTTATGGGGGATAAAATTGGTTAGAGGAGAATTTCAGCAGAAATTGATGCAACATGTGATATTACTTTAAGGTTTGAAATATCATCATACTCGAGGTGACCAGAAAACATAATTATAAATCCCAGGTTATAATCTTTCCTCAGCATTCTGATTTCTCTTCTTCACAGTTTCCATTATTTGAAGTGCTACATCCACAATGCATAGTTCAACCTGAATTGGATGCAGTCAGGCACCAGCATCCTTCTTAGTGAGAAATGTACCAAGACAAATGGCTGTGGCTTCAGCAAGGGGCATCTGCACGGTCTATTCTGTAAAGGCATCACCCAAACACCTCCGCTGTTAACTATCACCTTTGCTTGGGGAAGATGTTCTCAGATTTACAGTCTCATTGCCTCTTGAAGCATGTATGATGTCAGGCAGTTATTATCCCCACTGCTCAGATGTGGACACTGAGGCACAGTAAACACTGTTTCTTGAGGTCATTGATTTCTTGGCAGAGCACTGGAGGTGGGGGTGGGGGAGTCATATGCTATATTCCTTCACATATTTTCCTCTCCTGATCAGGTTTTAAGAATAAAAAAAAATCCCCACTTAATTCTCCCACAGAAACACTCTGTTTTATTTTTCTGTTTTGAAATAACAGCCACTTTGCTACCAGAGGTTCGTTGAAAAGGAGTGTGGTTTGTCCTTGCCAAGACACTCGGGTTAAATTAAAGGAGCTGCTGGTTGCTTGATTGCTAGGGGGCTAAAGAAAACTAAGAGGGTTTGTCATCCCTCACTCCTCCTCTCCTTCATTAATTCCTTATCTGTGTCTCCTTCAAATCCCCTTCCCCCTTGTCATCAATCAATCAGCAATCAACAAGAATTTATTAAACACACACTATGTGCTGGTCACTGTGCTAAGAGCTGGGGCTATGAGTACGGAGACAGACAGTAATAGCTAGTCCTTTGTAGAATGCTTTGGGGTTTATAAATCACTTTGCAAATATCTCCTTTTAATTTCACAATAGTCCTGGCAGGTAGGTGCTATTATTATCCCCATTTTACAGATGAGGAAGCTGAGGCAGGCAGCATCTACCTAGATCACACACCAAGTCTATGTCTGAGGCCAGATTTGAACTGGAGTCTTTGAGACTTCGGGTCAGTGCTTAATTCATATTGTTCTGCCTAGACAGTTTTTACAAAAACTACCCCTGACCTGCTTAAAGCCTACATGCTAATGGAAGCTCTATCTGTGTGGGACAGAGACACACACAGATTTTCTGTGAGAATGCATTTAAGTTCTTATCCAGCTCTAGAGAAAGAACTGATGGAGTCTGAATGCAGATTGAAGTACAGAATTTTTTTTACTTTATTTTTCTTGTTTGTATTTTTGTCTGTGTGTTTTCTTTCACAACATGACTAATACAGAAATATGTTTTGCATGACTGCACATGTATAACCTATACCAAAGTGCTTGCCTTCTCAGTGAAGGGGAAGGGGAGGGACAGAAGGGAGAGAATTTGAAATTCAAAATTGAAAAGTAAAATGAATGTTAAAAATTGTTTTTACATGTAATTGGAAAAAAAAAGACAATATATGATATGAGAGTGTAAGCTCTAAGCAGTCCAGGGGCAGTTTTTACATGTGCACACATGCGCATACACACACACACACACACACCCCAATAGCTTTGAGAAACGCCTATAGGCTTATAGGTCCTTAAAATATACTTTTTACCTTTTAAGAGTTGGAGTTATAATAACCGCTTGGTTATTCTTTCTCCTTCCATGTATGTGTTTAATCCTTCAACTAAAAACTTGAAGGCAAAAGGCACTCTTATGTGTAAATGCTCATTTGTAAATAATATCCCCTTTTGCTTTCTTTATTGAGCTGTGATACTTCTACTCTCCCAGTCTCAAAAACTTTCTTGGAATTGTTGACTTCCCCTCTCATCCCATTTGTCACCTTGCTCTGTTCATTTTTTTTTTCATCAAAACATCTCTCATGTTCATCTCTTCCTTTCCAACCCCACGAAAACTTTTGTCCAACATGCATCCTTTCACTAGCTGGCCCATTCCTAGTTGGCCTTCCTCCCTCAGGTCCCATTCCTTGCAATCAGTCGGACACCGTGCTAACTGTTAAGTCTTTCTTAAGATTCGTCATATTATGTAGACTTTGACCTCGGAGGTCAATTCATTTAACATTCTTATTTTACCAAAAAGAAAACTGAGGTCCTCACAAGTTCAATGACCTAGCAAAAGTCACAGAGTCAGGGAGCAGCATAGCTGAAGCTACAACTCTGATCTTCTTGCTTGAAAATTGACTCTAGAAACCTGTGGAAACCATCATGTAGAACAAAGATGCTACCACAGGGGCGGCTAGGTGGCGCAGTGAATAGAGCACTGGCCCTGGAGTCAGGAGTACCTGAGTTCAAATCTGGCCTCAGACACTTAACACAAAAACTAGCCGTGTGACCTTGGGCAAGTCACTTAACCCCAACTGCCCTCTAAAAAGCAAAGACAATAAACAAAAACAAAACAAGATGCTACCACAGGTCTTTGAGGGACTTTGGGATCTTAGCTGACCAAACCTCACATCCCTCTATACAATCTGAGTAAGTTCAAAGTAAGAATATACATCATTGCCAATTGGGTAGAAACAGGGAAATTTCTTCTTCCTTTCATTTATTGATGACCCACCTCAGAGACTGTTCTTCCACCCAGTGATTAAAGATATGACCCTGCCCCTAGAAAGAATTCTTGCTGTGACTGTTTCACTTGGCATGACTTTTACTTTTGGACCATGGAAAAGGAAATGTTCTGTACTACCTAAATATTAATTCAAATTCCTCAAATACTTTCAAGATCCTATTCCATCCTCATCCTCATCATGCTTAAAGCTTATGTCTATATAATTTAAAGTTCACATAACACTTTTACATGCATCACCTTATTTGATCATAACCAAAATGACCTTCAGAGGGGTCAATAGGGCAGATATTATTATCCCTGTTTCATAGATTAGGAAATTGACGCATAGCAAAGCTACGTGATTTGTTACTCATGGAGAAGGTATTCCATAAAAATAGACTGCAGCATGGAACAATATAACTCAAGAGGGACAGATAGGTCTCTCATTCGAGTCCTGCCACTTGTCTTGAGACACTACTTCAGTGATGCTGTTAAAATCTTTTGATGATGCTATCTATTGTTAATATTTTATACTTTTGTCTGAGTTTCTGAATGTAACAATGACAGGAACCTGGGAGCAATTATTTCTCTTTTCAGCACCCAGACCAGACATTCAGATGTTTGAGAGAGGAACAGGAGATTAGGAAAGATGGAACAAGAAGGAAGATGAGGGATATATAAGTTGGGGGAATACCAGGTCAAGAAAGAAATGAGAAGGATACAGCAGGAAGAACATAAGGAAAAACAGAAAGTAGAAAAGGAAGGGAAAATAATAGAGTTAAAAAGGTTTTTTTTTAAAAAAATACTATAGTCAGAAAGGAAAACTGGCTTGATAAGATGGTTTGAGTTTCCATCTTGTTTCCCTGCCCTATGACCAGAGCTCAACTGGGGGTGGGGGGTGACGGTGGTATCTAGAATGTATTTTCTCACTCATGACCTTTCATAACTATTGGGCACAAATTATTTTCTTTCATTTATACCTCTGCTAGATTTGAAAGACAGGAAATATCAGTAGATAAACTCACATGCTGTCATATATTCATAATACATACATACATATGTGTACATATATATACATATTGCATGCACACAGACATAGCCTATGAAATCTTTTTTTTCTTTCCTTTTCTCTATAAAATATCCCTTGCTTTGCACAGGGTCTGAAGCCTGTTTTAAAATAATAATAAAAAAGCTAATTTATTGGGCAGACTTATGAATGCAGCAGAAATAGGACAATGCTATAACCGTAGCATTATTATACCAGTCCTTGTAAAAGTCTTTTCAGTACATATACTGAGCTTTTCCAAGCCGAACCTGTAAAATAATGAAGGAAACCATTGGTGAATTAGACAGCTTGTTAGTCATGGGGGATCAGTGTATAGGGTTCTCCAGAGGTTCAATATACAGGGAAGTGGCAGTGAGATCAAGGGAAAAATCAAACCATTGGTTACTGAATATATATTAAAACATCTTGCAAATACAGTATAGGACAGAGCCTCATCATTCCAGTGGCTCAATAATTTAGTAACTTTCTCATAAGCAACCCAAATCAGAATTTAGCCTTGGCAACAGTGAGGCAGATTGTTCAGAATGGAGAGCAGGAGTACTGGGTACCCAGATGTACTGGGTATAAGATGCTAGTAGAACCAAGAGTGCAGATATTTCCCTTCCTAGGGCAGTAGTATCCTCAAGGAGTTCTTAACACCACTAACAAACCCTCTTCACTTAAAATGTGCAAATAATGATTGTGCATGTATAATCTATATCAAGTTGCTTGCCTTCTCAGTAGGGAAAGGACTGGGAAGAGTAGGTAAGGGAGAGGATTTGGAGCCCAAAATTTTAGAACAAGAGCTTTAAAATGGTTTCTACATGTCATTGGGGGAAAATAAAATATTAAATCATTAGGAAAAACTTGTGCAAATGCAGAGTCTTCAATTTAATGAGTTCCTGCTATTTGTTTGACAGATGTTAGGATAGAAGATTAGCCTTTGAATCCTGAGTTCAAGTCTGCTAAGTGTTCCAAGCAATTCTTTAAGATTATAAATTACTGGGAAACTGTTGCTTGGCAACAGTGGAGGGAGTTTTCCAACCAGAGACTTCCATACAGGAGGGAAATGACCCTTCTGAGGGCCTTAGTGTCTTATCTATAAATGGAAGAAACTCATATTAGATGACCTAGTCAAAGATACCCTCTAGGTCAAAATATATAACAGCTCTTAAAAAGATTCTGGGGGGTATATTTCTTCCCAGATTGGGAAGTATAGGTCAAAATAATCAAATCTGCTTATTACTATGAGAGCCTCCTTCCTACCCCCAAAAAAGATGAAGAGAAAAAGAAGACATATTACAGGGTCATGGGACCTAGAACTGGAAGGGACTTTAGTAGTCATTTAGTTAAACTTCCTATTAGAAGTTTGGAAGAAGAAACCATGTGCTGTATTACAAATTAATTATAAATGAACTTAAAAGAGTAAGGAGCAATGCAAATTAATGTTCTGTCTTTCCATCCATTTTCATTTCTTTAGTGGTGGGGGGGAGATATTAAATGTGACATAAGAAGAGCCTATTCTTAAACCTAGACAATTGGAACAATGCCGAAGTCTCTCAGTGGGAAAGCATTTCAAGCTTGCTTTGGAGTTAGCTGAACTTGCCTGTTAACTTGGACTGAATTTTAAAGGGCTTAAGTATGTTATATCCTGATATTCCACCAGAGGGTGACAAGAAATCTTGGGGTTGAGGTTGGCTATTTGAACACAGACAAGGCAAGAATCAAAAGATTCCTCTCTGATTCTATGCAAGCTAGATTTCAAATTTGGTACCCCCCAGTTCCTACCATTACATTTTCTTTGGCACAGAACCATGATTTTATTCCTCAGATAAGATTGTTATGTGAAAATTAATGAGAACATTATCTAGATAGATAGCAGCACATATATAGACAGGTATATCCATATTATATATAATATTTATTCTTTAGTTTTTTTAGATTTGATGAAATCCAAAACCAGAATATACTTTTAGATTTTGTCTGATGCTCATCATTCTGTCAATGAGGGAGAACAAAAACGGATTGGCAGATTCGTTTTTGTACAGTAGAAAGAATAGAGGATTGTAAGTAAGAGAGAGGCTCAATTTCAAATCTCAGCCCTGTGGGCCTCTGTGGGCCTCAGTGCCTTATCTGTAAATTGAAGGGACTTGTATTAGATGACCTAGTCTAAGATCCCTTCCAGGTCTGAATATAACAGCTCTTGCAAAGACCCTGGGAGGTATATTTCTTCCTAGATTGGGGAGAGAGGAAGCTAACATGAGTTAACTTCCAGAGGGAATTTTGAGGATCTCTAGAGATAAAGGGAGGAGAGCTCAGAACTGCCACTGGGAGAAACCCTTCTGTCCAGTTTTGATCTCCTGTTAGCTTAGGTATAGAAATACAACTCCCAGGGTAATTGCAAGAGCTGCTACATATATCTATGATCTTGTGATGTGTCCTGTGATGTAAATGCTTGGGAGGCAAGCTCAGAACTGGGGACAGGTATCATCCACTCTCTCATTGCCTTCTACTTCAACCTCTCCTGGGCATCCTGTTAGTCTTGAAAGCATTGTTTAGGACAGTGGTTCTCAACCTGTGGGTTGTGACCCCTTTGGGGACTGAATGGTCCTTTCATAGGGGTTAAAGGGGTCTCCTAAGACCATTGGAAAACATATATTTCCGATGGTCTTAGGAATCGAGACACTGCTCCTCTATCCATCTCCAGATGGGTCTGCCCACATGCAGACACGCCCACATACAAGTATTAAAGGGTCATCGCATTAGGAAGGTTGAGAACCACTGGTTTAGGAGATACTTTTCCCTATGGGTACATTGCTAAGAGATGTTAAGTGTTTCATCACCTCTCAACCTGGCTTATTTTCCCTTTGGAAGGAAGTGTTCCCCAGCATTTGTTTCAAGAGACAAAACAGAACTGTGGGTTCATTTTCAACTTTCTGCCTCCTAACATAAAATCTGCCATTAGTTGAATCTAAATTAAGAAGCTTTTAACTTAGTCTGCACCGACTAATATTAACTTTCCAATCAAGTGGAGCAGGCTGAATTTCAGACTTCAGAATCTGATGATGGATGAAGAGCCACTGTGGAGATGACACACCCCTAAATTTGTAGTAGTGCCATCAGAAGAATTTCCCCCACCTTGTGATGCTAAGTAACAGACATTTGCTAAAGAGAGGAGACAGGATTATTTTCCCCTCAGTGTGAAGATATGAAGAAGCAAAGTAAAAATGATCAAGACCCCACAAAATAGCAGTGAACACGTTAGTTCTCTGAAAAAGGTTAGTTCCTGGAAAGAGGAATGGAAGTGGGGGAGGAACCATTTCCAGATCTAGATTGAGGTATAGGATGTCATTCTAACATTTTAGCCATTGCTAAACTGCAGCATGTTCTGTTAGTATATTGGGCTAATATTAAAGTTGTAACTGAAAGTTCAAAAACTCTGTTCTGTGTAACAGATTAAAGGGATGCATGGGGCATCTGTCCCACTCAGTGAACAGGCCTTGGAACAGATGTCTCTGATTTCTTCAAATCCAGAACATGCTGTCCATTTCTTTCTTTTAAGTGATAAACATACTTTTTTTTTTGCTTTTGTTGTTTCTTTCCTTTTGTCACTGCTCACCAAAGTATTTTCTTTAATGCATAAAATATGTAAATTCTTAAAGCATCATTTTGCTCTTTAGTGAGTTTAGATATTACAAAACGGTTTAATTATAAAAACAGACAGACCTAGTCCTGGGACCTGTGCAGTTCGAAATAAATGTGTAATCAAAACTGCAATTACCTGCAGAATTTAGTGTAAACAGATCAGCAATCACATAACAAACACGGGCTAGTTTGCATTCTGATAGGAATATAGTTAGATCCAAAGCAATTTCCCTTTATTTATCTTAGCTGCTCAGCATAAATAAAGCAAGGGCATTGAAGCAATTAGCATAATTAGAGTATCGTGGTCAGGCCCTGTGTGATTTCAAGAGACGTTCCACTTTAGAATTCTTTTTCCCATACAAGAGTTTCCCTGAGCCACTAAAATATCGCTCTGGGCATTTTTGTATTTCAAATTTGCAAGTTGTCAGTTTGAAAAACCCTTGACACATGGATGTGAAAGCATCTCACAGACAACCACAGAAGGTATATACCCTCAGCTTTTCATTCTGAAGGAGCTGGGGAATTTCCTTTCTCAGCTCTTCCTCCGATTTGATGTTTAACCCTAGAAATGTCAGCCTTAATTATTTCCATTGGCATCAGATTGGGTCGAAGGGTTAAAGAGAACTCATTCCCCAAGATGGGGGAAAGGGGGTGGAGGAGAGTGTGGGGGAAGAGGAGGAGAGCCACCGAGAAGTTGCTGCTCGAGGGACAGGGAAACAAGCAACCACCTGGGCATTTGAGGTCCAAGACAAGTACTCTGCCCGGCACAGTTAGAGCACAGTGTAATTACCTCCTGAAATGTTAGGAAAGCCATGGAAAAGATTCTCTGTTTTAAAAACTGGTTATAGTGATATAATACAAGCAGCGGTACCTCATAGGGGGAGTGCTCTGCCTTTTTATGGTTGTCTCCAAAAGTAGGTGATAAGAGTGTCTTTTCAATGGGCCACAGGAAGGGGACACATTGATACCGTCCTGTGAGGATGTGATACTGAACCATAAACAGAAGATGGTTCTGGCATGTATGATGTAGCAGTCTAGCTAATTCTGTCTCTTCAAGGGGTTTTATGCCATTAAGTAATGTGCTCTATCATTCTTGAATGATATCGGACAATACCCTGACATCTCAACCATTGTTACTTGGTGGATATGGCACTGTACCTGGCATCAGGAAGACCCGTGTTCAAATTTAAATTAATATATGGTTAATATAATAACAGATGCTTAATAGCTGGGTGTCCTTAGATGAGTAACTTAATCTCTACATCCCTCAGTTTCTTCATTGGCAAAGTGGGGGATAATAATAGTAGCACTTCCCTCCCTGGGTTGTAAGAGCAGAAAATGTAGAGTAATTTGTTTAGAGCAGAGAGTACATGAGGCGAGTAATATGAAGTCAATCGAGAAATATACAAATCTAGAGCAGGGGTGGGGAACCAGCAGCCTCAAGACCACACAGGACCTTCTAGGTCCTTGGGTGCAGCCTTTTGATTGAGTGCAAGTTTTACAGAACAAATCCTTTTATTAAAGGGATTTCTTCAGTGAAGTTTGGATTCAATCAAAGAGCTGCAGTTAAGGACCTAGGTGACCATATGTGGCCTCAAGGTCAGAGGTTCCCCACCCCTGATCTAGAGTGTCAGATCTGAGCTAAGATGGAAATATTCTCTTCCTATCTTCTGAAAACTGCTTATGTTCAGTCTAACACAGAAAAATGTTCATTTCCCTCCATAAATTTCTAATTGTAAGTTAAATATCCACCCATAGGGGTTCAGGGGGAAAAAAAGTAATAGCCTTTTTTCCCCCCTCATTCATTCCAAACTTAGTTTGCAGGAATAGAAAACCTGGCCTGCCTCCTTAACTTTATACAGCAATGCTCTCAGTAGTGAATCTTTGGATTTGAAAAATTAAACTGGATTAAACACTAGCAAGCATTGTATCTCTGTAGCGCTTAGCATAGAGCTTGGAACATATTAAGGGATTAATAAATGCTTCTCATTCATTCATTCCACACAGGCCCAAAGGGATGGATTATCCATGAAATTGTCTGCTTCTTTCCCTTTGCTCCAAGCTTCAGTCTATTACCCTCTCTCCTCCTCTTTCTCCTCTTCCTCCTCCTCCTCTTCTTTTCTCTCTCTCATTGCTAGTTTATTAATTAGATATTCAAAGATAGGTGCTTCTCAGCAAATCTCTTTGGACACTATAGAGGGTGGGAAGGAGGGATTTTGGCTCCCATCATTTGTTTTTCCTTCTTAAATAGATCTTCCTGAGCTCTTGGTGAGAATCAATACACAATTTTGGACACTCAAGGTAGAGGGATTTTCCTGATTATCTTCAAAATAAATTTGTTCTGTGAGAGTTGACATCTTTTTTCCCCCTCTTTGTCCCTATTAACATAATCATGGAGCTAGGAAAGTTGAATAACGGAGTCAAGAAGACAGTCATTGCCAGTTGTCCAAAGCGGGGCACGAATACATTCCCTCCTTCTGAGATTGCTTGCATAATGGGGCTCCATCATTGTGGTTACAGATTAGACAGATATGGGAGCAAGGGAGCTAGTGAAGAGTGTAGTCCATAGTGTCTGTTTGCCATTCAGTCAGTCGACAACCACCTATTAATCAAGTATTATGCGGTAAGCACTATGCTAAGTGCCAGGGATACAAAGAAAGTTGCAAAAGACAGTTCCTACTTTCAAGGTGCTCACAATATGATGGGGTAGACCAGGGGTGGAGAACCTGTGACCTCAAGGCCACCTGTGGCTCCCTAGGTCCTCAAGTGCATCCTAGAGGTAGCCTCAAGGCCATAGGCTCCCCACCTGTGGTACACAGCATGCAAATGATTATCTACAAAACAAGAAATTGACGGGGTAAAGTTGGAGATAATCAGCAGAAAGAATGTACTGGCATTAAGTGGAATGGGAAAGAGCTTCTCATAGAAGGCAGAACTTTAACTGAAACCCAAAGGAAGCCAAAGAGGGCAAGGAGGTAGAAATGAGGAGGGAAAGAATTCCATTTATAGGAAATAGCAGTTGATAAAGATGTAGTGTCTTGCATGAGGAACAGCAACAAGGTCTGCATCACTGAATCAAAGAGTACATGGGGATATTATGGAGGGGGAATAAAGCATCAGAAGTCTAGAAAGTAGGAGGGCAAGTTATAAAGGACTTTGTTGTTGTTATTGTTTTAAATTATTAATTAATTTATTTTTATTTTCAACATCCACTTCCATAAGATTTTGAGTTTTAAATTTTCTTCCCCATCCTGACTTCCCCCTGCCCCAAGACAGCATGCAATCTGATATAAGCTCTATTTATACATTCATATTAAACTTATTTTCACATTAGTCATGATGTAAAGAAGAATTAAAACTAATGGGAGGAACCATGAGAAAGAAGAAACAAAACAACGAAGGAAAAGAAGAGCAAATCGTCTGCTTCCATCTGCATTCAGACTCCAGAGTTCTTTCTCTGGATGTGAATAGCATTTTCCATTGTGAGTCTTTTGGAGTTGTTTTAGATCCTTGCATTGCTGAGAAGAACTGAGGCTGTCAACGTTAGTCATAGCACAATGTGACTGTTACTGTGTGCAGTGTTCTCCTGGTTCTGCTCATTTCACTCAACATCAGTTAATATGTCTTTCTAGGTTTTCCTGAAGTCTGTCTGCTCATCATTTCTTATAGCAAAACTGTATTCCATTACATTCATATACTACAACTTGTTCAGCCATTCCCCAATTGATGGACATCCCCTCGATTTCCAGTTCTTGGTCACCACAAGAAGAGTTACTATAGATATTTTTGTATATGATCTCTTTAGGATACAGACCAAGAAGTGGTTTTTGCTAGACCAAAGGGTATGCACAGTTTTATAACTCTTTGGGAATAGTTCCAAATTGTTCTCCAGAATGGTTGGATCAGTCTACAACTCCACCAGCAATGCATTAGGATTCCAATTTTCCTGCATCTTCTCTAACATTTTTAATTTTCCTGTTTTATCATGTTAGCCAGTCTGATAGGTGTGATGTGGCACTTCAGAGTTGTTTTGATTTGCATTTCCTAATCAATAGTGATTTAGAGCATTTTTTTCATGTAACTATAGATATCTTTAATTTCTTCCTCTGAAAATTGCCTGTTCATGTCCTTTGACCATTAATAAAGGACTTTGAATGCCAGCAGATTTAATATTTGATCCTGGAAGTGATAGGGAGCCATTGGACTTGACTGAATGTGGAGGGGAGGGAGTGATATGGTCATATTTGTGTTTTAGAAATTCAATTTGACATTTGAATGGAAGATGAAATGGGGAAGAACTTGAGACAGAAAGCCCAAACTATCTGTGTGTGTGTGTGTGTGTGTGTGTGTGTGTGTGTGTCCTCTTTGGTTGCATGGTTTGCTAGAGAATTCTTATGTGCTGAGCTATGCTGAAAATTACTTAAAGTTTTGAGTGAATAGAACCCCAAAATTTTTGGTGATGGTGGCTTTGTCACAAGAGTGTTAATATCTACATCCTTGCCAATACCTTCAAAGCCTTTCTCTATTCACTTGAGCCTGCTACATTCAGAAGTTGTGAAACCCTTGCAATCAGAAGCTGAGGAACCCTGACAAGCACAATGCTTTTCTTCATTTTGTGTCATTTTCCTCATGAAGGTAAATACAGTGGCATGAACTTCATGTATTGGCTTCCTTTTATTTCATGACAAAATTCCCAAATTCATAAAGGATTAGTAGCATGTAGCATATAATATATATATATATATATATATATATATATATATATATATATATAGCCAAATTAATAAGAACTTGGAAATGTTCTCTCTTGTTTGATAATCACTATTTTTCTGATCAGAGTGAAGCAAAATTAATAGCATGTTCTTACGTGCGTAAAGTTAACACAGATAACATTGCCTCATAATAGTTTCAGCCAAAGTGCAATGATTCTAGAAATAACCAGGAAAACACTAACAGGAGCTCCAGAAACTGACCTGAATAGCATCCTGGAAATGACAAAAAAAATGTACTTCTTTCTATTGGAAGGCTGGTTTATGTGACTAAATCCCTGCAATAACACTGTTACCAGGAGCTGGGCATTGTTGAAACATGTTAAGGAGCCAGGAATGTGACTAGCAAAGAGTTTTGAGTGGAGAAATAGCCTCAGTGTACCATTTTCCTAACACTGATTCAGGTGAGATGTGGTTAATGTCATCAGTCATATCAAGGAGGGGAGTGATCCTTCCTAAACGTATGTGAAATTATTCATTCACAGACTGTACAAAATGGCTACCAGTCCATACTTAACCAGTTCGTAAGAATGGTCCTGCTTTGTTGTTGTTTTGGCCTATGGAGAAAAATCAAACACAAAAGCACAACTGGAACTCCTCAGCATTCCTGCACCCCACACACTTGCTCTAGCAGGCCAGTAACATCCTGAGTCTCCAACAGACAGCAGGCTTCTGGAACCCAACGCATCCTTTGAGAAAGAGAAAAAAACGGGGAGGGCCCCGCTGGAAAACCTTGTGACATGGCTGTTCTTTTGGCAAAAATAGGCTATTACTGAGGAACAATTCATAAACCCTTCTTTATGAACAGAAAGCGTCTTTGTTTTAAGGAATTTTTCTGTTTCTACTCAGGTGCCATCCTCATACAGGAAGCTCTTTCCGAAATTACTTTGTATTCACTATCTCTCAACTCTCTACTTTTATATCTATATATATATATATTCATATGTGTGAATATATATCACTATGCTTTACACACACACATACACACACATACAGTATTTTTTGGTCTATGTGTGTGTGTGTATGTGTGTGTATATATATATATATATATATATATATATATATATATATATATATATATATATATATATATATATATATATATATATA